>OX235270.1:69821167-71021167 GCA_944472135.2 Trichobilharzia regenti | reverse complement strand
TCCTCAAAGTGTTCTTTCCAGCGTTCAAGGCGTCTATCCTGAGAGCTAATTAAGGAGCCATTTTTCTCAGAAATAGTCTCACTTATGATTTCCTTCTCCCACCCGTTTCTGATGAGTCTAAAGAGTTGCCTAGTGTTGCCTATCGCCGATGCTTTTTCCATCTCTTTCGCCTTTGTCACCCACCACTGTTCACGGTCCTTGTAGCTTTCGCTCCTCATTGAATTCGGAGCTCGCCGGAATAAGTCTTCTAGCATCTATCAGTTCGGATGAGGCAGTCGAAATCCAGTGGTTTTTACTCACCTTTGGATTTGCCTTATTCACAGCTTTTACAGCTGTATCTATAGCTGACTGAATATTCTTCCAGGCTTCTCCAGGGTGAGCACAGCTGTCGAATTCAGATATGCGTTTAGCTAGTTCTTCCTCAAATAGGGATTTAGTTTCCTGATCGAGCTGGGGACGTGATGGTTTTACCGCCAGCTGTTTCCTACGTCCGTTCAGTCGTAAGCACACACGAGCCCGGACCAGTGCGTGATCGGTATCTACACACGTGTTCCAGAAGGAGCGACAATCTCCTACCGACCCACGCCAACGATAGCTTATTGCTATGTGGTCTATTTGTGTCCAGCGTTGGTTTGATGATGGGGGTCGCCAGGTTAAACAGTGTCTCTCCTTGTGTTTAAAGTTAGTGCTTACAAGAAACAAATGATTATCTGAACAGAACTGTAGGAGACGGTCACCGTTGTCGGTTCGCTGGCACGGAACTCCATAGGTGCCACCGACATCCTTCTCAGATTGACACAATTTCCCTACTTGAGCGTTAAAGTCACCAGCTAGAACGACTATATCTGAGCGTTTAGCCTTTCTCACCAAACTAGACAGCTTTTGGTAGAACTCATCCTTCGTTTCATCCGAACTGCAGTCAGTGGGGGCGTAGGCGGAGATTACGAAAAGGCATCGGCGAGTAGTGCAGTCCTTTCTCCTTCTTACTGATCCGTTCAGACGGACAGCACACATTCGGCTATCTACTGGGATCCAGTCAAGCAATGTCTTTTCTGCCCTAGTACTCAAAGCTATCCCTACGCCAGCTAATCCTCGTGAACTAGCTGTGGCATCTCCTGACACCCTCAAGGTGAATTTTGAAGATTCATCCTGTTGGCCAGGTGGGGTTAGGTGAATAACCACACTTGGGTCTTGTATGCGTGTTTCTGAAACACAACATACATCAATGGCTCGGATGCCAGGGTCTTAGCTAGTGATGCTTGTTGTCCTATTTGGCAAAGTGTCCTAACATTAAATGCTCCTATATGAAATTGGTGGCGTGGCTTTAGGAGGCTGTCGGTGGTTTTTTGGCTTCCGTCGTTTTTAGTGGACACAGAGTGGAGAGGAAGTGAGGAGCTATCAAGTTGAGGAGTTGCATCAGTGGAAGGAAGGCAAGATGATAGAGATGAAGATGAAGACAAAGATGAGTGAGTAATAGAGAGGTTTCGTGTGCGTTTCGGATTGTGAGGGCGATTGTTACTTCCCGGCTGCCCACACCGTGGAAGTTGGTTGCGTGACCGCAGAGCCCAGGGGACAACTGCTTGAGGCCGGTCACACGCGGCCTGTTTTTGTTTGTTCTCTTTTGTTTGGTGTGCCTCAGTAGCATACTTATCACTCCTGCCCTGTGACACGGCAGCAGGAAGCGCGGTCGTTGTTAATCCGGGCCACGGCCGATCCGGCATGAAATTTTGTGAATTTGTTTGAATCATGGTATTGGATGGGATGGGGTAGCTGCTTTTTGTTTAACCGCTATCCAAACAACCTGCCTGGCATGGTAGAACCTCAAGAGACATAAGTCTCAGCCAGTATAGCTTGATTAGGTCATTGCGGTGTTCAAGGCCGACCACCACGTCAAGGTAGCAGCTTTCTTATGATACATATCTAATCATATTCATATCTCTACCGCTATTAACACTCTTTTTTCAATTTAACGTTTAAGCCATTCCGGCTTCATTGTAAAATGAATAAAGCCTAAATTCTTGGTTCATTCGTCTTTTCAAGATTCAAGCATCACTCATAGTTCTAAGACTCAATCACCTTCGTAACAGTACTAGCTTTGTTATGATGCGTGTTTAGAAAATTCATGTAAATGATGAAAGCAACTCAATTTCTACACTATGAACCCAGAAAATCCAAGATGACATGTGACCTATCTAAAACCTAGGCAACAATAACAAAGTATGAAACACGGGAGAATAAAACTATCTTCGTATAAATCAAGACCAATGCCTGCTAGGAACCAGTACTTTAGACTGAGTTCCTAACAGAACTTGCACAAAACTGCAGCAGACCAAGTTGCTACACAACATACGGTACACAAAGCAGAAAGGAAAGAAATCAAAAGAACTATAATGAACAGAAGTGTGTAGAAAGAATAAAGGTCTGGAAAATAATGAGAATTTAATGGGTCTGGAATACTATTCAAATCGAATTTATCTGTGCTACTGACAATGATTTTGAGTCATATTACCAGCGATCTTTAGCCATTGGCTGTTAGGTTCTTGGAGCCCCACCTAACTCTGACAGATTGCAGCTTCCTATGGTGACTCAAACCAACATTTAGAGACTTGGTGGATTTATGCCAAGTTTTGATTTGACCACCTCTAAATCTTTTCCAACCCAATCTAACGTCAGGTAGAATTGCACGATGACAAAGGAGGTGACATGACATGTGCTAAACGTGTACCAGCCATCTCAACAGACAGAGCTTCTCAATCTTACGCTTTTTGACTAAAAATACGCCTGGTTTCAATATTACTCACCATATTACACCAATTAGCAGTGTAGACAGAACGCAAAAACCTGTGGTCTAAGACACATCACTCCATATTCTTAAAGTAGGTACAGACATGTGGCATCATCTATTTGGCAGCGGCAAATCGCATGCCAAACACACTACAATTCCTGTTCACCGAGTCCGACAGGCCACATTTTGTCAGCGTATTTACCTAGGAGGATTATGCCATCTACAAACTCTAAATAGACCAGTGTCCCCTGGTAAAAAAATCCATCCTTAAGTCGCTCTAGTCTATTAGGGTTTCATCTGTCAGTACATTTATGATGAAATCAAATAAAAATGGGGACGTTAGGCACACCACCGGTAGTCATCACTTCAGTTGACAACTCTGAATAAGCTTTAAAATGGTTGTGTGAATCCAAATAGAGTTCTTTGATTAGTACAGCACTCCTTTTAAGGCCAAACATTGCCACAGCACCTGTCGGTGGAAAGTCAAATACCGCCTACAAATAAAGGAACATGATGTTCGACGCATATAAACATGCCCATGCTCCAGAATCTGTCGAAGGGTGAAGATAAGATCAATACATCTTTGTTCGAGGCTGGTTTGTCTGTTTGTTTCTCTCGAGAGCCACTTAGACCACGAACACTTATTTAACCTAGAATTTTAAATGTTATTCAAATTAATCCCCATATTATTATAACTGGAAGAATTGTCTCCCGACACACTGGCATAGTCGATGATTTACACAAGTCCAACAGGATCATCTCTAACTCCCCATATCATCAATTATCTTAAGTGACCCAGACAATAGCCAGCCACCAACATCTGGAAGCATCTCTGAAGTCATTCCATTAGGTCACGCTACTTTGCCTTTAGAGAGAGGTGGCGCTTTTAACTTCAACTGCATTTGGAAGACCACTACCATTCATGTAGGTGTCGGATATTGGACAAGTTTGATGTAGCCCCTCAAGGTGCTCCCTTCTGTATTCAATTCTCCTATCCTGAGAGGTAGAGCACCGTTTTCCTAGAGAGTTTTCCACTTACCATTAGCTTTTCTACATCTCGACCTAATGAGTCAAAATAGTTGTCCGGCACTACTTAGTACCAACGCCTTTCCTACCTTCGCCTATTAACACCCGTTGATGTCCACGGTGGTTACGTAGACTGGTTTAGATTTGAGCAGCTTTTGCTTGTTCGAGGCCCATCAGAATCAGTATTTTTGCGTTTATCAGCCTGGATGGGACAGAAGCTATCCACTAGTATTGACTGGTTGGTTTTAGGCTATCAACAGTCTTTAGCACTGTTCTTACAGCTGGCTAGTTTTCTTTACGATGGATTTCGTTATCAGTCTTAGTTACGCGTATAATGATTTCTTCTCTAGATAAAGACTGTGCTGTCATCAAGAATTTCGGGGTGCAGAAGTTTTGCAGCTACCTTTTTTCTATGTTCATTCAGTCGTACGTATATGCGTGCACGGACTAGTGGGTGATCGAAGTCTACATATATGTTCCAGAAGGAGCTTAAGTCCTCTAGCGACCCTCTCTATCGATAGCTTACGTTTACCTAATCTGTTTGAGTGCATCGTGGATTTGATTGTCACATTAGATAATGTCCTTTATATGTAGAATTAGTGGTGATATGGGACGGATGACTATCTGAACAGAAGTGTAGAAGACTTTTCTTCTGTCTTCAATTCAGTAGGTTATTTTTTTAACTTGGAGGGAAAATGTATTTCGATAAGCAAAGATAGCATCTGACTGGGGTACTTACAGAAAACCTTTTCGAAAGCGTTATATTTTACAAATTAATTGACATCGAACCGTTGCGTACAAAGAAAAATTAGTTACAAAGCTAGAGTTCATCGTTCTTACATTAAGGAGAGCTTGAACAGGTCTAAAATGTAAAAACAAATACTACTGTTCCATTTCTGTTACATGATATGGGCACATTTTTATTCTACGGTAGGGACATACTTGACAGTATTCGCAAGGGTAGCATGCTTTTTTGGTTAAGTCTGTCTGTCTGTCTGTCTGTCTGTTTTCGACATGGAACTTTGCACAAATGTGCGGCAGTTCAAGTCGCCACACTCCCTCCTTGTAGCACACAAAGCAAGAGAAAAAGGTAGAAGAAATGCATAATAGAGACAGTAAACAGAGGTGTGAGATAAAGGAATAATAATAACGAAGAACAATATAGTTTCATTAGAAATCAAGTCACAAGGAGTGGATGCATCTGCGCCAGCCATTGAGAACGATTTTGAGCCATGTCACCAATTGTTTCCAACCATTGGTTTTTACCGTCCCGAGGACCCCAACCAGGAAGTCTACACCTTCCTACGTGACAGGCTTAGACTAACTGTTGTAGATTTCATTGACTGATGCCATGTTTTTGTTTGACCTCCACTAGCTTTTTTCCAGCCTGACCCTGTATCCGCTAACATTGCTCGTCGAGGAAGGCGATGACTAGGAATACGTACCACGTGTCCTAACCATCTCAGTCTTTGTAACTTCACGACTTCGTCGATTGATTTCCTCTGTTGACCTAGAACTCGACGCCTAACCTCAATGTTGCTCACTTTATTATACCACTTCACATGGGAGATAGAACGGGGGCACCTATGATCAAAGACAGCTAATCTTTTCATGTCTTCCACTCTCAGTGGCCAGGTCTCACAGCCATAAAGGAGGACGGAGAGGACTGATGAGCAGTACACCCGCCCTTTGGTCGATAGTCGAATATCTCGTCTACACCTGAGACGGCGTAAACTGGCAAATGCGAAACGAGCCCCCTGTATCCATACTCAGCTGAGATTTCGTCAGAGATCAACGCGTTGGCGCTGGCTGATGGTACTTCCCAAATAAGTGAAGCGGTCAACGTGCTCTACCACTTCACTTCCTATTTCTAATCTACGAGTCGGTGTAGTCCAGTCCTGTAACATCATCTTGCATTTGGCGGGAGCGAATCTCGTGTCAAACATTCGTAGATTGCAGTTCAAGGTGTTCAGAAGACTCTGCATTTTGTCAGCATCTTCGCCTAGAAGGACTATATCGTCTGCATATTCTAAGTCAACGAGATTATTCCCTGCGGTAGCAAGTCGATCCCTGAGTCGCTGAAGTGAGTTAGGGTTAAGTCCATTAGTACATCTATGATGAAGTTGAATAGAAAAGGGGATAATGGGAATCCTTGACGGACACCACTAGTCGTCACCAATTCAGATGACAACTCGCCGTAAGCCCTCACCTGGCTGTATGAGTACGAGTAGAGTGCCTTAATCAGTGCAATGTATTTTCTCGGAATTCCCTTTACAGCCAAGCATCTCCAGAGAACTTCTCGATCGACAGAGTCGAATGCTGCCTTTAGGTCAAGAAATATAATGACTGTTGGACGCTGGTAGGAATGACTATGTTCTAGAATCTGTCGGAGGGTGAAGATATGATCAATACACCCTCTTCCTGGTCTAAAGCCTGCCTGGCTCTCTCGTGTTTGTGCCTCCCGAGCACCACTTAGTCTACGCATTATTATTGAGCCTAGGACTTTAGATACTATATTAGTCAAGCTAATCCCTCTGTGATTATCACAGGAAGACTTGTCTCCTTTCTTGTATATGGGGATAATCAGTGACTTACACCAACTCGATGGGACTTCCTCTGATTCGCAGACGCTGCTTAGAACTTCAGTTTAATGCAGACAGTAAACTGTCTCCACCGTACTTAAATATCTCTGGAGTCATTCCATCAGGTCATGCTGCTTTGCCTTGTTTCAGATTGGTGACAGCTTTAGAAACCTCATTTAGGGACGGAGGACCTGTGTCTATATCCCATTCGGGTGTGCGCCGGATGACGGGGAGGTTCAGTGTGGCTGTGGGCCAATTAAACTACTCCTCATAGTGCTCCTTCCAGCGTTCCAGTCGTCTATCCTGAGAGCTAATTAAGGAACCATTTTTCTCAGAAATAGTCTCACTTATGATTTACCTTCTCCCACCCGTTTCCCTGATGAGTCTAAAGAGTTGCCTAGTGTTGCCTATCGCCGATGCTTTTTCCATCTCTTTCGCCTTTGTCACCCACCACTGTTCACGGTCCTTGTAGCTTTCGCGTTTCATTGAATTCGGAGCTCGCCGGAATAAGTCTTCTAGCATCTATCAGTTCGGATGAGGCGGTAGAGATCCAGTGGTTTTTACTCACCTTTGGGTTTACCTTATTCACAGCTTTCACAGCTGTATCTATGGCTGACTGAATATTCTCCCAAGCTTCTTCAGGGTGAGCACAGCCGTCGAACTCAGATATGCGTTTAGCTAGTTCTTCCTCAAATACGGATTTAGTTTCCTGATCGAGCTGGGGACGTGATGGTTTTACCGCCAGCTGTTTCCTACGTCCGTTCAGCCGTAAGCACACACGAGCCCGGACCAGTGCGTGATCGGTATCTTTTTGGTTAAGTATAAAATTAGAAAATGAATAAGCATATCCCACATTTATGGGCCGGTATACTAGGTTCATAGTTGAACTGCTTCATCTCACGGTTTTGGCATAGAAGAAAACACTTGCACTAAATTGAAAAATCGATGCTGCTGTTAGAGTAAAATAACAGTAATCGCAAGCAGTTGTGTGAATGACTTAGAACAAATATTAAATGTAGGTATTCGTTAGTAGCATTGGAAAGCTACTACAACGTAATTCATAGGATTTTAGTTACCATGATGACTGAATTCAAGGTTGACACCATAAAGCTAGACTTGCAAAGCTGAACACTAAGTTACAAGTTAAGAAAAAAATATTGACTGCGGTTTACGAAATACACTAAGACGACAAACACTGAGATGAAACCAAAGTCTGTATTACGCCTTCTCAATAAATGCGGAAAAATGCTGAATGAAGTTATCGAGGAGTTACGAGTACTTTCATCATATAAGATACACACTGGAAGTGAGAGCATGCATATATGACTACTACCAAAAAATAAGGCAACAAGGGAGCAGGGAGGGATGACTAGCCACCACCACTGGGAAAAGAGTGGTCATGAGTGAATTATAATTACTATGGTCTCATATTGCTTATCCTTTTCTTACAAATATGATTACAGTTCACATATGACGAAGTCACATGAAAACAAAAACTGTCCTAGAAAAAATACGGTACAGATGAAAACATAAACTTGTCATGAATGAAATGTTATGAATTTCGATTCTAGTTTCCTAATGATGAATTCGTCCACCAAAACCAAAAAAATGAAAAAGAAACAAAAGGGATACACTGATGTAAACTCAGAGACGAAAACTCATACTTGTCATAAGCAAAATGTTCAGAGCTGTGATTACAGTTCACCATATGACCCCTGTTTACCTGTCATCCATCTATATATTCCGGAGGTTGCTTTGTGCGTCGGTGGCACAGTGGTTAGAACTCTCGCCGACCATCCACATGGTCCGGGGTTCGAGCCCACGCCGGCGCACACCTGATATCTATGGTCGGCCTGCAAAATTTGGGCTACCGATATCCATGCTGAAAATTCCATACTTGTACCAAAAATACAGTGTGGAATCAAGCTGTAAATCAAAAAAATAAATAAAAAAAATATTGAAACAAAAGGAAGTCTGGCTAGAAGTATATAAGTGGTGGTCCTTACGTTTAAAGACCATTATTACAGGATTTATTAGGCATGCAGGTGGTTGGGGTTTTTGACGCAGACTATTTGCCCATTTCTATTATCAGGGAAACAACTGAGATAATGTGTTAAATACGGGTATTCGATATTATGCAGCAATTTGGATTAGAAGCATACCTGAATAACTGCGTGAATCTTTTGCATGCGGCTACTTGACGCATTACCGACGTCACAAACGGTTACGTGAGTCCGTTTTTAGTGACAGTAAATTTTGGAAACGCAAATGCGCAGGTAGAGAATAGGTTCCTTTGGTTTCAAGTTCAACTATACAGGGAACAGTAGGTATAACTAGTACTAGGAAGTCTACCACTGTCTCACTAACTCAGAGACTATAATAAGCATTATTATGCAATAAATACTTTCAATAGAACTTGTAGTTGTTCCTGAAAAGATGACATGCAAAGAACTGGCCACAAAGTCAATTATTGAACTGTTACTATTATCGAATGTTGCAGCAGTTGGTGCGGAGGAAATGTTAGACTATCCATAAACTCAGTCGGCGTGTCGCAAAAAGCATCAGAGGTTTGCTAAAAGATAGCAGTATGTATGCACCTAAATTTCTTGTACAAGTTGTTTACTATTATATTAGCCTGAAGGAAGTTTTGCAACGTTACCTAGATAGTTGGGTTGATTACAGTACTTTTCAACATGTCAAGCAGTTCTTCGCAACAATATTGGACATTTCAAGGTGCCAAGTGTTCCTTTGACAGGGTCTCGCAGCTCAGAGAGAAGAGAAAATGGGCAGTAAATTGATGGCAGATATAAATGACAGTCTATAACTAAGTAAGAACCATATTCCTTCTTGTTCATTAGCTAGGTCATTAGCTAAGGTTAGCCACTGGAAGGCAAAGAAGTGTAGAATGCTGCTATTATATTTGGGCCCCATTCTACTTAGAAACACTGCTGCCGACTCAGAAGCATACTTACTGCAGAGTTCCGAATAACTCCTGTTATTGGATGCTGCTCGAAAAGATATGTAATTTCTTATGGCAATGAAAATAGCTGCAGAATCAAACATATTGTTTACAATATTTTTCTGCGACACAAAGTAGGTTATGTCGAGCTGAATATGCCATTGGGAAGATTTAGTGCATTTCCGTTTGAAACTTACACACGTAAGATTAGGGATTTGTTCACTGTGGTTATGCTATAGCCAAGCAGGCAGCTCAGCGTTATGCACGTCATTCATTTTTAAGTCATGCAATTTTACAAAATGCAGTCACTTTTAATAGCCATGGTCTAACCAACATGTAATTATAACATTATTTTTAGATATAAGTATAAGAATTGGGTCCTATGGTATAACTCCATTACATATAAGATTTTATTTTGTTAAATCACAGTGTTATGCGGAGGAAGTCTTTGGATGAAAGTTATTTTTGCAAGCATACCTTTCGAAATGTAAGTGCCTTAAATGTAATAATCACATGTATTTTTCAACAAATTTTAGGTTTTGCTTAGTTGCAGGATGGTCAGTTGACCTTACTTAACGGATTTGCAATAAGATGGAACCGTAGTATGGCGATTAAGTACTCCAAGTGGAAATAGTGATTTCTTTCATCCCACTCAGTGGATTTCGTAAGCAAAAGATGTTGCAATTGATGTTTAACCGTAGCGCGTTTCTGTTGTGCGTTGAATATGTCGGTTTCTTCAAAAAGAATCACTTAGGAATCGCACCAGAAAAAGTCAAGGGCAATGATGAAATAAAATTAGTCAGTACTTCATTAGGGCTGAAATAAGGTGGAGAAAAAGTGCCGATAGGCGCTGAACTAAGTGGATTGCTGTGAGTGCCAGTCAGCTGAAATCATGCCGATAAACAAACTAAGTAGGTTGGGAGCCACTTCTGCCTATGCCGAGAAAGAGCAAAGGTTGGTGAATTAGTATCAGTTATAAAAAAACAGCACTGATTTCTAGTCTGCGCAGGAAACGAAGACGTTTCAGAACATCTGACGAATTTACTCACCAGAAAGTCAACGTTAGGAATTCGCGAAATTTACCTCAGCATTATTGTCAGCTTTGGAGATTTTGGTCTCCATACAACCCCGCTTTACCCTGAAATTATGCTCTAAATACGTGTAAACGTCCTAATACTTTCGACTGTGTGGTCTAACTATACTCAATTAATACAAATCCCAGAAAATATGCAGACTTTGTCTACAATTCTACACAGCAAATAGCTATCTGGACTAAAACGCATTTTTAAGTGAAAGCTTAGAAAACGTCAAGAATCATGAGTAACCAAATTGAAACATTAATCAAACTCACTAATTGATTTGACGCTTTCTTATCATCGCTAGATTTCGTCATGTTTCCCGAATCTCAACTAACGCGGTTGGAGGTCAAATGTTCGAACTATGTTTACCTGTGTAAAAGAAACGATAAGTGTGCGAATAGCTAAATTATATCGTAATGTAGTAGTAGATATATAGAATCTGGAATCTTCATAGAATCTTCACCACACTATCTCATTAGGAAAGACGCAGTCCAATGTAGCAATAGGTTACTGAGTCCTAAATTGGGATATTAACACCATGACAGGCCAACTCCTTGTGGCATTCTATTAAAATGGAAAATCCTTTCTTAGACCATATTGGACTTTGTGACGTTACTTTTACCGGGATTTTCTGTACCATGATAGTGCACCATATATTCCACAATCTTAACGATAAACAATTGTAGGTATATGGAGTCTGGTTACTTCAACCTCTAAATGCAAACTGAGGTCATACGCTTCCACCGTTACGCAGTTTACCGACTTTCGATGATGTACGGGAAAATCTGCCGAAGTGAAACTCACAAATCCTGAAAGCAATGTTGAAAAATGCATAATAACTTGTTCACGCAGCATTTTATTGATTTTGACATCAATTCTGTGGGACACACTTCGTAGCACTCCAGAACGAATATTCCTGTAAATGGTTGACCATAATTTTTTCATTCAGTTTACACCCAGGAATCTCCTAAAGGAGTGATTGATAACTCGTATTACTCATAAGATAAAGGAAACTTATTAATATCACTCGACTACACGACTCAACTTCCGAGCCCTGAATTTAGGCTGAATACGATTTCCAGGTGTGGTCTGCCTAGAACGAATATCTGCAGCCTTAAACTCATCAAACCAATTACTTAGGGTTGCTTAGAGAAATGTAAATGTATGATTATTTCGGATGAATTTCGTCACTACCAGGAGATATATGACATCCATCTAGTGAAGTTTCGCAATCATTGAAATCCGGTGGGCGTCGTCATATTTCAGTGAGAATACCAGGATGAATTTCGAGTAACTCCATAATTTAATCCATTATATTCCACAGATATCAGCACCAACAGATATTTATTGATAAAAGTGCTGTCAATGTAGTTGAAGATTGAACGATCAATTCATGGTTGTTTGCTCAAAACCAACTTCCCCAATTTTCGCGGAGACATCAATACGACAGTCATCGTCTCATCGGTCGCTGTTCAGAAAGAAGTCAGGAGAAAACCGTCAGAAGTAATATTGTGATTTATTATTGTAATATTTGTTCACAGACCTTAGTCATACGTGATTTATATGTTGGTGTAACAATAAAGAATCCTCGAGTCAACAATTGGTGTTTTGGTTGTTTCGTCCGTTATTACTAAGCGTTTCTGAGAAACTTCAAGGAACAGCGTGAGCCCGAGCGTAGCAAGAGCTGGGCATTAACGGTTTACGAGACGTGGCTGACAGTTTCTGACGGTAGAAACAGATTCTGGCGGATTCAGACAGTTGGTGAAAGTTTGGATAGTCACCGTTCTTCTTTCCTGGTGCCGGTCAAGTCCTCTTTGAACAAGCAATATCTGGAACTATTTTGGAATTGGGTCAAGTTCAACAATGCCTGGGTCAAAGAAGGGACAGAGCGTCTTGGATGCAAACAGGAGAGTAAGTCATGGTGACTTGTCTGTTAATTGTAACGATGTGTCTGATGTTAAGCATGACATGGTCGATGTTACTGTTTCGCCGTTCAGGGATGATAGGAACATCAAACTCCCTAAATTTGAACCACGGTGTTTCGATGAAAACCCGGCTGATTATTTACAATTTGTAAAGGAGTTTGAGATCATGTTGAGTAGTTTTTATTAACTGATGAATTGAAGTTAATGTATTTGATGAGGTATTGCACTGGAGATGCTTCAAGAGCTATACAGTGTTGTAAGTTTATGAAGCCAAAAGAGGGCTACGATGAGGCTATGAGCATATTACGTCAAAGGTTTGGAAGACCTTTGATGATTGTAAGGAACGTATACGAAGCTGTCAAAGGTAACGGCAGTCAACTTCAAGATGACTCCAAGGCACTTACTGAGTTTTTAGATAATCTTATGACTTATAAGAATACCTTGATTTCGATGAATTTCATGAGTGACCTCAACTCGAGTTTTATACTAGAAGTAATAGCAAGATGCCTACCTACTCGACTGCAAAGGAAGTGGGTGAAGATAAGCTCCCGTATGGAGGATGAGGGTATCGAGCCAAAATTTGATGATAACCTGAAACTAGTAAAAGATAGTGTCAATCAATCTATGAGCAAGTTTGCCAGTATATTGAATCTCACTCCTAGAATAGAGCAGTCTGAGTGCAAAACGCAATCATTGATGACGAATAGGCCTCAGAGAGGTGGATATCGAGAAGGCTCCATGATGTCTAGTAATGCATATAGACCTAGTGAGTGTAACAGGTTTCGTAGTACATTCTCAACAGATAAGTTACAAGATGCAAGACAAACACGGTTGTGTTTTACACGTTTGCAAGAGGTGCATACAAAGGTGAACTGTGAACCAGTGAGCAAGTTCAGTGATAAGCTATATGTAAACTCCAGGCCTGACTCCGAATTGTGTGACGATAACGGTTTGGTCAAGAAGTCTGTAGTTGCAACTGGTAAGCCATTGTTGAATAGAGTATCACAGAATAGAGTTGCTGCTTCAGAGTGCAGTTCTGACTCCACAAGTTTACAAGGTATTACTATTCAGAGTGAAGATATAGAACCTTTTAGGATTTGTGAGGAGGAACCAAAATTGTCTACTTCAGTTATTAAAGATTTTGATAATGATGAGGTCTACTAGATAGATGATGGTAAATTGAATATTTGTGATAGTGATCATGATAGTGCAGATTTGTCTTTGGTTGATCATGATGAAATGGAGGGAATGCCTACTACCGCTAAGTTAAATAAAGGTTCTGTAGAACTTGAACGTGAAGTAGAAATAAATGCAGGTGCAGTTGCAGAAGGCATGCATACTTGTCAGACCGTCAGTGTGAGTGATCAGCATGTAGCCCACCTATCATCAGATGCTAGTGCTAAACCTGAGCTGATAGTAAAAGACAGCAGTGGTGGTAATCTTGCAGTTGGACAACTATCTGAAAGCCGAAAAAGAACAGCTTCTGATCCACCGCTAACTTCATCACCTTGTGTCACTCAGTCATCGTTGGTGTTTTCATCCACAATGAAACAGATGCCCATCAACTCAAGTATCTTGTGCAATGACTATGATAGTATTGGTGCGTTTGAAAAGACGAAAGATATTGGTCAGTTTAGTGAGGATAAGCCAAGTGTAAAGGAGAGAGTTATTGTTAAATTGACTTGCATGAATAAAGGCATTTCTAGTTTCAAGTTACTATTTGAATGTTATTATCTTTGGTGTAAATTACTCTGTGCCTACGCTTGGTTGACCAGATAGGTCGTGTGTTTGTTAGTCATCTATATTCTACGATACAATGACATGAGCGTGTTACCGTTCAGATTTGAGGATATAGCTGATAGAAGGAAATCAGCAAATGAACTCTGCGATGATTTTCCAACCTAGGGCGTCAATCTGAGAAAGGTTGTAGGCGTACTGCTGTAAGTCCTACAATTCTTCAAAGGGTAGCGCATCAATGAGCAGCCCAACGTGCTTGGTGTGTGATTTTGTACATATGTTCATATTGCATATACTGAATTGATATCATCTGTCATCTAGCTGTTGGTAATTCTGTTTGTGTCCGGACGACTTCCACTTGGATCATCAACCTGAGAAGGAATGTAGGCGTACTGCTGTAAGTCCTACAGTTCTTCAAGGTTAGTTTGTCGTGCCAGAATCCACAACATCTGATGTGTTCGATGTACTTATGTTTGTGTTAAATAATTGTGTGAGTTCCGATTATTGTAATTGTTGGTTAATCTTGTTTGTGTCCGGACATTCCACAACTTACAATCGTCAGCCTGTGAAGGGTTGTAGGCGTACTGGTGTAAGTCCTGCGATTCTTCAAAGGAATTCCATCAAGACATGAACTGCGAGTTTGTTTGTACTGTTTGTATATACGTGTGGTGTGTCCTATCAATTGGTGGTGTTTGGATTCATTGTGTTTACTCGTTGTTTTCGTACCTTGTTGTTATTGCATAATTTTGTTAAAATTTTCGTCGTGATTACCTCTGAAGTTGTTTCGAGTCTTCTACATCCGTGAATGAATTGATTGATGTTCAAGAGAGCAGATGGGTCGTATACGCCGGGGAGGCTATTGGTGAGAATGAAATGCATACGGAGATAATTGTTAGCTGCGGTCCCGCACGCCGGGGAGAAAGAGTGTAAACGACTGAGGCTCGCATACGTCACCGTTACTAGAACTGAGGCAGAATGAGTGACAAGCGATTGTAGTGGTAATTGGTAGTGAGTAGATAAGAGGATGAGCGTAGAGTATCGTGAGGTGCTGCTATGGTCACGTTGCATTCTGCAAGAGTCATTCTAGCAAGTGGCGATTGTGTTGCAAGAGGATGCCTTTAACTGGAAGGCGCAGGTCGTCATTGATGTGTGAGATTATGCTGGGGGTATTCCTGTGGTGTGTTGGCTTTTCTGTTTGTTTTCCATTTCAGCTCTGTCCGTGTGACCCAGGTTCTCGCAATGGCATCCAAGTCAACGTGTATTGGTCGTGATGGAAAAAAGGGTTGGATCCCTTTTTTGCCGGGGAGTGTCAATGTAGTTGAAGATTGAACGATCAATTCATGGTTGTTTGCTCAAAATCAACTTCCCCAATTTTCGCGGAGGCATCAATACGACAGTCATCGTCTCATCAGTCGCTGTTCAGAAAGAAGTCAGGAGAAAACCGTCAGAAGTAATATTGTGATTTATTATTGTAATATTTGTTCACAGACCTTAGTCATACGTGATTTATATGTTGGTGTAACAATAAAGAATCCTCGAGTCAACAATTGGTGTTTTGGTTGTTTCGTCCGTTATTACTAAGCGTTTCTGAGAAACTTCAAGGAACAGAGTGAGCCCGAGCGTAGCAAGAGCTGGGCATTAACGGTTTACGAGACGTGGCTGACAGTTTCTGACGGTAGAAACAGATTCTGGCGGATTCAGACAGTTGGTGAAAGTTTGGATAGTCGCCGTTCATCTTTCCTGGTGCCGGTCAAGTCCTCTTTGAACAAGCAATATCTGGAACGTTTTTGGAATTGGGTCAAGTTCAACAATGCCTGGGTCAAAGAAGGGACAGAGCGTCTTGGATGCAAACAGGAAAGTAAGTCATGGTGACTTGTCTGTTAATTGTAACGATGTGTCTGATGTTAAGCATGACATGGTTGATGTTACTGTTTCGCCGTTCAGGGATAATAGGAACATCAAACTCCCTAAATTTGAACCACGGTGTTTCGATGAAAACCCGGCTGATTATTTACAATTTGTAAAGGAGTTTGAGATCATGTTGAGTAGTTTTCTATTAACTGATGAATTGAAGTTAATGTATTTGATGAGGTATTGCACTGGAGATGCTTCAAGAGCTATACAGTGTTGTAAGTTTATGAAGCCAAAAGAGGGCTACGATGAGGCTATGAGCATATTACGTCAAAGGTTTGGAAGACCTTTGATGATTGTAAGGAACGTATACGAAGCTGTCAAAGGTAACGGCAGTCAACTTCAAGATGACTCCAAGGCACTTACTGAGTTTTTAGATAATCTTATGACTTATAAGAATACCTTGATTTCGATGAATTGCATGAGTGACCTCAACTCGAGTTTTATACTAGGAGTAATAGCAAGATGCCTACCTACTCGACTGCAAAGGAAGTGGGTGAAGATAAGCTCCCGTATGGAGGATGAGGGTATCGAGCCAAAATTTGATGATAACCTGAAACTAGTAAAAGATAGTGTCAATCAATCTATGAGCAAGTTTGCCAGTATATTGAATCTCACTCCTAGAATAGAGCAGTCTGAGTGCAAAACGCAATCATTGATGACGAATAGGCCTCAGAGAGGTGGATATCGAGAAGGCTCCATGATGTCTAGTAATGCATATAGACCTAGTGAGTGTAACAGGTTTCGTAGTACATCCTCAACAGATAAGTTACAAGATGCAAGACAAACACGGTTGTGTTTTACACGTTTGCAAGAGGTGCATACAAAGGTGAACTGTGAACCAGTGAGCAAGTTCAGTGATAAGCTATATGTAAACTCCAGGCCTGACTCCGAATTGTGTGACGATAACGGTTTGGTCAAGAAGTCTGTAGTTGCAACTGGTAAGCCATTGTTGAATAGAGTATCACAGAATAGAGTTGCTGCTTCAGAGTGCAGTTCTGACTCCACAAGTTTACAAGGTATTACTATTCAGAGTGAAGATATAGAACCTTTTAGGATTTGTGAGGAGGAACCAAAATTGTCTACTTCAGTTATTAAAGATTTTGATAATGATGAGGTCTACTAGATAGATGATGGTAAATTGAATATTTGTGATAGTGATCATGATAGTGCAGATTTGTCTTTGGTTGATCATGATGAAATGGAGGGAATGCCTACTACCGCTAAGTT
The DNA here is from genome assembly GCA_944472135.2 of Trichobilharzia regenti. Classification (NCBI taxonomy): domain Eukaryota; kingdom Metazoa; phylum Platyhelminthes; class Trematoda; order Strigeidida; family Schistosomatidae; genus Trichobilharzia; species Trichobilharzia regenti. The sequence continues at coordinate 71,003,933 of OX235270.1, read as the reverse complement.
AAATAAAGGTTCTGTAGAACTTGAACGTGAAGTAGAAATAAATGCAGGTGCAGTTGCAGAAGGCATGCATACTTGTCAGACCGTCAGTGTGAGTGATCAGCATGTAGCCCACCTATCATCAGATGCTAGTGCTAAACCCGAACTAGTAGTGAAAGACAGCAGTGGTGGTAATCTTGCAGTTGGACAACTATCTGAAAGCCGAAAAAGAACAGCTTCTGATCCACCGCTAACTTCATCACCTTGTGTCACTCAGTCATCGTTGGTGTTTTCATCCACAATGAAACAGATGCCCATCAACTGAAGTATCTTGTGCAATGACTATGATAGTATTGGTGCGTTTGAAAAGACGAAAGATATTGGTCAGTTTAGTGAGGATAAGCCAAGTGTAAAGGAGAGAGTTATTGTTAAATTGACTTGCATGAATAAAGGCGTTTCTAGTTTCAAGTTACTATTTGAATGTTATTATCTTTGGTGTAAATTACTCTGTGCCTACGCTTGGTTGACCAGATAGGTCGTGTGTTTGTTAGTCATCTATATTCTACGATACAATGACATGAGCGTGTTACCGTTCAGATTTGAGGATATAGCTGATGGAAGGAAATCAGCAAATGAACTCTGCGATGATTTTCCAACCTAGGGCGTCAATCTGAGAAAGGTTGTAGGCGTACTGCTGTAAGTCCTACAATTCTTCAAAGGGTAGCGCATCAATGAGCAGCTCAACGTGCTTGGTGTCTGATTTTGTACATATGTTCATATTGCATATACTGAATTGATATCATCTGTCATCTAGCTGTTGGTAATTCTGTTTGTGTCCGGACGACTTCCACTTGGATCATCAACCTGAGAAGGAAAGTAGGCGTACTGCTGTAAGTCCTACAGTTCTTCAAGGTTAGTTTGTCGTGCCAGAATCCACAACATCTGATGTGTTCGATGTACTTATGTTTGTGTTAAATAATTGTGTGAGTTCCGATTATTGTAATTGTTGGTTAATCTTGTTTGTGTCCGGACATTCCACAACTTACAATCGTCAGCCTGTGAAGGGTTGTAGGCGTACTGGTGTAAGTCCTGCGATTCTTCAAAGGAATTCCATCAAGACATGAACTGCGAGTTTGTTTGTACTGTTTGTATATACGTGTGGTGTGTCCTATCAATTGGTGGTGTTTCGGATTCATTGTGTTTACTCGTTGTTTTCGTACCTTGTTGTTATTGCATAATTTTGTTAAAATTTTCGTCGTGATTACCTCTGAAGTTGTTTCGAGTCTTCTACATCCGTGAATGAATTGGTTGATGTTCAAGAGAGCAGATGGGTCGTATACGCCGGGGAGGCTATTGGTGAGAATGAAATGCACACGGAGATAATTGTTAGCTGCGGTCCCGCACGCCGGGGAGAAAGAGTGTAAACGACTGAGGCTCGCATACGTCACCGTTACTAGAACTGAGGCAGAATGAGTGACAAGCGATTGTAGTGGTAATTGGTAGTGAGTAGATAAGAGGATGAGCGTAGAGTATCGTGAGGTGCTGCTATGGTCACGTTGCATTCTGCAAGAGTCATTCTAGCAAGTGGCGATTGTGTTGCAAGAGGATGCCTTTAACTGGAAGGCGCAGGTCGTCATTGATGTGTGAGATTATGCTGGGGGTATTCCTGTGGTGTGTTGGCTTTTCTGTTTGTTTTCCATTTCAGCTCTGTCCGTGTGACCCAGGTTCTCGCAATGGCATCCAAGTCAACGTGTATTGGTCGTGATGGAAAAAAGGGGTTGGATCCCTTTTTTGCCGGGGAGTGTCAATGTAGTTGAAGATTGAACGATCAATTCATGGTTGTTTGCTCAAAATCAACTTCCCCAATTTTCGCAGAGGCATCAATACGACAGTCATCGTCTCATCAGTCGCTGTTCAGAAAGAAGTCAGGAGAAAACCGTCAGAAGTAATATTGTGATTTATTATTGTAATATTTGTTCATAGACCTTTGTCAATGTAGTTGAAGGTCGAACGATCAATTCATGGTTGTTTGCTCAAAACCAACTTCCCCAATTTTCGCAGAGGCATCAATACGACAGTCATCGTCTCATCGGTCGCTGTTCAGAAAGAAGTCAGGAGAAAACCGTCAGAAGTAATATTGTGATTTATTATTGTAATATTTGTTCACAGACCTTAGTCATACGTGATTTATATGTTGGTGTAACAATAAAGAATCCTCGAGTCAACAATTGGTGTTTTGGTTGTTTCGTCCGTTATTACTAAGCGTTTCTGAGAAACTTCAAGGAACAGAGTGAGCCCGAGCGTAGCAAGAGCTGGGCATTAACGGTTTACGAGACGTGGCTGACAGTTCCTGACGGTAGAAACAGATTCTGGCGGATTCAGACAGTTGGTGAAAGTTTGGATAGTCGCCGTTCATCTTTCCTGGTGCCGGTCAAGTCCTCTTTGAACAAGCAATATCTGGAACTTTTTTGGAATTGGGTCAAGTTCAACAATGCCTGGGTCAAAGAAGGGACAGAGCGTCTTGGATGCAAACAGGAAAGTAAGTCATGGTGACTTGTCTGTTAATTGTAACGATGTGTCTGATGTTAAGCATGACATGGTTGATGTTACTGTTTCGCCGTTCAGGGATGATAGGAACATCAAACTCCCTAAATTTGAACCACGGTGTTTCGATGAAAACCCGGCTGATTATTTACAATTTGTAAAGGAGTTTGAGATCATGTTGAGTAGTTTTCTATTAACTGATGAATTGAAGTTAATGTATTTGATGAGGTATTGCACTGGAGATGCTTCAAGAGCTATACAGTGTTGTAAGTTTATGAAGCCAAAAGAGGGCTACGATGAGGCTATGAGCATATTACGTCAAAGGTTTGGAAGACCTTTGATGATTGTAAGGAACGTATACGAAGCTGTCAAAGGTAACGGCAGTCAACTTCAAGATGACTCCAAGGCACTTACTGAGTTTTTAGATAATCTTATGACTTATAAGAATACCTTGATTTCGATGAATTTCATGAGTGACCTCAACTCGAGTTTTATACTAGGAGTAATAGCAAGATGCCTACCTACTCGACTGCAAAGGAAGTGGGTGAAGATAAGCTCCCGTATGGAGGATGAGGGTATCGAGCCAAAATTTGATGATAACCTGAAACTAGTAAAAGATAGTGTCAATCAATCTATGAGCAAGTTTGCCAGTATATTGAATCTCACTCCTAGAATAGAGCAGTCTGAGTGCAAAACGCAATCATTGATGACGAATAGGCCTCAGAGAGGTGGATATCGAGAAGGCTCCATGATGTCTAGTAATGCATATAGACCTAGTGAGTGTAACAGGTTTCGTAGTACATTCTCAACAGATAAGTTACAAGATGCAAGACAAACACGGTTGTGTTTTACACGTTTGCAAGAGGTGCATACAAAGGTGAACTGTGAACCAGTGAGCAAGTTCAGTGATAAGCTATATGTAAACTCCAGGCCTGACTCCGAATTGTGTGACGATAACGGTTTGGTCAAGAAGTCTGTAGTTGCAACTGGTAAGCCATTGTTGAATAGAGTATCACAGAATAGAGTTGCTGCTTCAGAGTGCAGTTCTGACTCCACAAGTTTACAAGGTATTACTATTCAGAGTGAAGATATAGAACCTTTTAGGATTTGTGAGGAGGAACCAAAATTGTCTACTTCAGTTATTAAAGATTTTGATAATGATGAGGTCTACTAGATAGATGATGGTAAATTGAATATTTGTGATAGTGATCATGATAGTGCAGATTTGTCTTTGGTTGATCATGATGAAATGGAGGGAATGCCTACTACCGCTAAGTTAAATAAAGGTTCTGTAGAACTTGAACGTGAAGTAGAAATAAATGCAGGTGCAGTTGCAGAAGGCATGCATACTTGTCAGACCGTCAGTGTGAGTGATCAGCATGTAGCCCACCTATCATCAGATGCTAGTGCTAAACCTGAGCTGATAGTAAAAGACAGCAGTGGTGGTGGTCTTGGAGGTAGGCAAATTTCTGAAAGCCGAGCAACAACAGCTTTTGATCCACCGCTAACTTCATCAACTGGTATCAATCAGTCGTCGTTGGTGTTGTCATCCACAATGAAAAAGACGCCCCTCAACTCAACTATCTTGTGCAATGACTATGATAGTATCAGTTCGTTTGAAAGGACGAATATCGATGGTCAGTTTAGTGAGGATAAGCCAAGTGTAAACGAGAGAGTAATTGTTAAATTGACTTGCATGAATAAAGGCGTTTCTAGTTTCAAGTTACTATTTGAATGCTATTATCTTTGGTGTAAATTACTCTGTGCCTACGCTTGGTTGACCAGATAGGTCGTGTGTTTGTTAGTCATCTATATTCTACGATACAATGACATGAGCGTGTTACCGTTCAGATTTGAGGATATAGCTGATAGAAGGAAATCAGCAAATGAACTCTGCGATGATTTTCCAACCTAGGGCGTCAATCTGAGAAAGGTTGTAGGCGTACTGCTGTAAGTCCTACAATTCTTCAAAGGGTAGCGCATCAATGAGCAGCCCAACGTGCTTGGTGTCTGATTTTGTACATATGTTCATATTGCATATACTGAATTGATATCATCTGTCATCTAGCTGTTGGTAATTCTGTTTGTGTCCGGACGACTTCCACTTGGATCATCAACCTGAGAAGGAATGTAGGCGTACTGCTGTAAGTCCTACAGTTCTTCAAGGTTAGTTTGTCGTGCCAGAATCCACAACATCTGTCAGTCTCATCTCTTAAACCGTTAATGCCCAGCTCTCCCTACGCTCGGGCCCACGCTGTTCCTTTGAGTTTCAGAAACGCTTAGTTGTAACGGACGCAAAAACCAAAACACCGATCTGCTGCTTGTTATTTCTTTATTGTTACACAAACATATAAAAGGAATAAACGAACTAAGGTCTGAAAACAAATATTACAATAACATATCATTTTATTACTTCTCACGATATTTTACTCTTCCTTCTGGACAGCGACCGATGAGACGATGACTGTCGTATTGATGCCTCCGCCAAAATCGGGGAAGTTGATTTTGAGCAAACAACCATGAATTGATCGTTCAATCTTCAACTACATTGACACTCCCCGGCAAAAAAGGGATCCTACCCCTTTTTTCCTTCACGATCAATGCACGTTGACTTGGATGCCATTGCGAGAACCTGGGTCACACGGACAGAGCTGAAATGGAAAACAAACAGAAAAGCCAACACACCACAAGCATACCCACAGCACAATCTCACACATCAATGACGACCTGCGCGTCCAGACAGAGACCTCCTATTGACATCTTCCAACACAATCGCCACTTGCTAGAATGACTCTTGCAGAATGCAACGTGACCATAGCAGCACCTCATGATACTCTTTTAGCATCCTCTTTTCTATTCATTATCAATTATCACTGAAATCGCTTGTCACTCATTCTGCCTCAGTTCTAGTAGCGGTGACGCATGCGAGCCTCAGTCGTTTACACTCTTTCTCCCCGGCGTGCGGGACCGCAGCTAACAATTATCTCCGTGTGCATTTCATTCTCACCAATAGCCTCCCCGGCGTATACGACCCATCTGCTCTCTTGAACATCAATCAATTCATTCACAAATGTAGAAGACTCGAAACAACTTCAGAGGTAATCACGACGAAAATTTTAACAAAATTATGCAATAACAACAAGGTACGAAAACAACGAGTAAACACAATGAATCCGAAACACCACCAATTGATAGGACACACCACACATATATACAAATAGTACAAATAACCTCGCGGATCATGTCTTGGTGGAATTCCTTTGAAGAATTGCAGGACTTACACCAGTACGCCTACAACCCTTCACAGGTTGACGATTGTAAGTTGTGGAATGTCCGGACACAAACAAGATTAACCAACAATTACATTAATCGGAACTCACACAATTATTTAACACAAACATAAGTACATCGAACACATCAGATTTTGTGGATTCTGGCACGACAAACTAACCTTGAAGAGCTGTAGGACTTACAGCAGTACGCCTACAACCCTTCTCAGGTTGACGCCCTAGGTTGGAAAATCATCGCAGAGTTCATTTGCTAACTTCCTTCTATCAGCTATATCCTCAAATCTGAACGGCAACACGCTCATGTCATTGTATCGTAGAATATAGATGACCAAAAAACACCCGACATATCTCAACAACCAAGTATAGAAACAGAGTAATTTACACCAAAGATAATAACATTCAAATAGTAACTTGAAACTAGAAACGCCTTTATTCATGCAAGTCAATTTAACAATTACTCTCTCGTTTACACTTGGCTTATCCTCACTAAACTGACCATCGATATTCGTCCTTTCAAACGAACTGATACTATCATAGTCATTGCACAAGATACTTGAGTTGATGGGCGTCTTTTTCATTGTGGATGACAACACCAACGACGACTGATTGATACCAGTTGATGAAGTTAGCGGTGGATCAAAAGCTGTTGTTGCTCGGCTTTCAGAAATTTGTCTACCTGCAAGACCACCACCACTGCTGTCTTTTACTATCAGCTCAGGTTTAGCACTAGCATCTGATGATAGGTGGGCTACATGCTGATCACTCACACTGACGGTCTGACAAGTATGCATGCCTTCTGCAACTGCACCTGCATTTATTTCTACTTCACGTTCAAGTTCTACAGAACCTTTATTTAACTTAGCGGCAGTAGGCATTCCCTCCATTTCATCATGATCAACCAAAGACAAATCTGCACTATCATGATCATTATCACAAATATTCAATTTACCATCAAGTTCATCATTTTCAAACTCTTTAATAACAGAAGTAGACAATTTTGGTTCCTCCTCACAAATCATAAAAGGTTTATATCTTCACTCTGAATAGTAATACCTTGTAAACTTGTGGAGTCAGAACTGCACTCTGAAGCAGCAACTCTATTCTGTGACACTCTATTCAACAATGGCTTACCAGTTGCAACTACAGACTTCTTCACCGCACCGTTATCGTCACACAATTCGGAGTCAGGCCTGGAGTTTACATTTAGCTTATCACTGAACTTGCTCACTGGTTCACAGTTCACCTTTGTATGCACCTCTTGCAAACGAGTACAACACAACCGTGTTTGTCTTGCATCTTGCAACTTATCTGTTGAGAATGTACTACGAAACCTGTTACACTCACTAGGTCTATATGCATTACTAGACATCATGGAGCCTTCTCGATATCCACCTCTCTGAGGCCTATTCGTCATCAATGATTGCGTTTTGCACTCAGACTGCTCTATTCTAGGAGTGAGATTCAATATACTGGCAAACTTGCTCATAGATTGATTGACACTATTATTTACCAGTTTCAGGATATCATCAAATTTTGGCTCGATACCCTCATCCTCCATACGGGAGCTTATCTTCACCCACTTCCTTTGCAGTCGAGTAGGTAGGCATCTTGCTATTACTCCTAGTATAAAACTCGAGTTGAGGTCACTCATTCGATTCATCGAAATCATTCCATTCTTGTAAATTAGCAAATTATCTAAAAACTCAGTGAGTGCCTGAGAGTCATCCCGTAATTGACCACCATTATCCTTAACAGCGTCGAATAATTTCCCTGCAAACATCGAAATTCTTCCAAACCTTTGACGTAATATGCTCAAAACCTCGTAGTAGCCCTCTTTTGGCTTCATAAACTTACAACACTGTATAGCTCTTGAAGCATCTCCAGTGCAATACCTCATCAAATACATTAACTTCATTTCATCAGTTAATAGAAAACTACTCAGCATGATCTCAAACTCCTTTACAAATTGTAAATAATCAGCCGGGTTTCTATCAAAACACCGTGGTTCAAATTTAGGGAGTTTGATGTTCCTATCATCCCTGAACGGCGAAACAGTAACATCAACCATGTCATGCTTAACATCAGACACATCGTTACAATTAACAGACAAGTCACCATGACTTACTTTCCTGTTTGCATCCAAGACGCTCTGTCCCTTCTTTGACCCAGGCATTGTTGAACTTGACCCAATTCCAAAAAAGTTCCAGATATTGCTTGTTCAAAGAGGACTTGACCGGCACCAGGAAAAATGAACGGCGACTATCCAAACTTTCACCAACTGTCTGAATCCGCCAGATCTGTTTCTACCGTCAGAAACTGTCAGCCACGTCTCATAAACCGTTAATGCCCAGCTCTCGCTACGCTCGGGCCCACGCTGTTCCTTTGAGTTTCAGAAACGCTTAGTAATAACGGACGCAAAAACCAAAACACCGATCTGCTGCTTGTTATTTCTTTATTGTTACACCAACATATAAAAGGAATAAACGAACTAAGGTCTGAAAACAAATATTACAATAATATATCATTATATTACTTCTGACGATATTTTACTCTTCCTTCTGAACAGCGACCGATGAGACGATGACTGTCGTATCGATGCCTCCGCGAAAATCGGGGAAGTTGATTTTGAGCAAACAACCATGAATTGATCGTTCAATCTTCAACTCCATTGACAACATCTGATGTGTTCGATGTACTTATGTTTGTGTTAAATAATTGTGTGAGTTCCAATTATTGTAATTGTTGGTTAATCTTGTTTCTGTCCGGACATTCCTCAACTTACAATCGTCAGCCTGTGAAGGGTTGTAGGCGTACTGGTGTAAGTCCTGCGATTCTTCAAAGGAATTCCATCAAGACATGAACTGCGAGTTTGTTTGTACTGTTTGTATATATGTGTGGTGTGTCCTATCAATTGGTGGTGTTTCGGATTCATTGTGTTTACTCGTTGTTTTCGTACCTTGTTGTTATTGCATAATTTTGTTAAAATTTTCGTCGTGATTACCTCTGAAGTTGTTTCGAGTCTTCTACATCCGTGAATGAATTGGTTGATGTTCAAGAGAGCAGATGGGTCGTATACGCCGGGGAGGCTATTGGTGAGAATGAAATGCATACGGAGATAATTGTTAGCTGCGGTCCGGCACGCCGGGGAGAAAGAGTGTAAACGACTGAGGCTCGCATACGTCACCGTTACTAGAACTGAGGCAGAATGAGTGACAAGCGATTGTAGTGGTAATTGGTAGTGAGTGGATAAGAGGATGAGCGTAGAGTATCGTGAGGTGCTGCTATGGTCACGTTGCATTCTGCAAGAGTCATTCTAGCAAGTGGCGATTGTGTTGCAAGAGGATGCCTTTAACTGGAAGGCGCAGGTCGTCATTGATGTGTGAGATTATGCTGGGGGTATTCCTGTGGTGTGTTGGCTTTTCTGTTTGTTTTCCATTTCAGCTCTGTCCGTGTGACCCAGGTTCTCGCAATGGCATCCAAGTCAACGTGTATTGGTCGTGATGGAAAAAAGGGGTTGGATCCCTTTTTTGCCGGGGAGTGTCAATGTAGTTGAAGATTGAACGATCAATTCATGGTTGTTTGCTCAAAACCAACTTCCCCAATTTTCGCAGAGGCATCAATACGACAGTCATCGTCTCATCGGTCGCTGTTCAGAAAGAAGTCAGGAGAAAACCGTCAGAAGTAATATTGTGATTTATTATTGTAATATTTGTTCACAGACCTTAGTCATACGTGATTTATATGTTGGTGTAACAATAAAGAATCCTCGAGTCAACAATTGGTGTTTTGGTTGTTTCGTCCGTTATTACTAAGCGTTTCTGAGAAACTTCAAGGAACAGAGTGAGCCCGAGCGTAGCAGGCGCTAGGCATTAACGGTTTACGAGACGTGGCTGACAGTTCCTGACGGTAGAAACAGATTCTGGCGGATTCAGACAGTTGATGAAAGTTTGGATAGTCACCGTTCAACTTTCCTGGTTTCGGTCAAGTCCCCTTTGAACAAGCTGTCAGCCAAGTCTCATAAACCGTTAATGCCCAGCTCTCCTACGCTCGGGCCCACGCTGTTCCTTTGAGTTTCAGAAACGCTTAGTTGTAACGGACGCAAAACGAAAACACCGATTTGCCGTTTTATATTTCTGTATAGTTACACCAACATATAAAAGGAATAAGCGAACTAAGCAAACTAAGTTATCTGACGATGTTTCACTCTTCTTTCTGAAGAGCGACCGATGAGACGATGACTGTCGTATTGATGCCTCCGCGAAAATCGGGGAAGTTGATTTTGAGCAAACAACCATGAATTGATCGTTCAATCTTCAACTCCATTGACACTCCCCGGCAAAAAAGGGATCCAACCCTTTTTTCCTTCACGATCAATGCACGTTGACTTGGATGCCATTGCGAGAACCTGGGTCACACGGACAGAGCTGAAATGGAAAACAAACAGAAAAGCCAACACACCACAAGCATACCCACAGCACAATCTCACACATCAATGACGACCTGCGCCTCCAGATAGAGACATCCTCTTGACACAACACAATCGCCACTTGCTAGAATGACTCTTGCAGAATGCAACGTGACCATAGCAGCACCTCACGATACTCTACGCACATCCTCTTATCTACTCACTACCAATTACCACTACAATCGCTTGTCACTCATTCTGCCTCAGTTCTAGTAACGGTGACGTATGCGAGCCTCAGTCGTTTACACTCTTTCTCCCCGGCGTGTCGGACCGCAGCTAACAATTATCTCCGTGTGCATTTCATTCTCACCAATAGCCTACCTCCCCGGCGTATACGACCCATCTGCTGTCTCTAACATCAATCAATTCATTCACGGATGTAGAAGACTCGAAACAACTTCAGAGGTAATCACGACGAAAATTTTAACAAAATTATGCAATAACAACAAGGCACGAAAACAACGAGTAAACACAATGAATCCAAAAAACCACAAATTGAGAAGACACACCACACGTATATACAAACAGTACAAACAAACTCGCAGTTCATGTCTTGATGGAATTCCTTTGAAGAATCGCAGGACTTACACCAGTACGCCTACAACCCTTCACAGGCTGACGATTGTAAGTTGAGGAATGTCCGGACAGAAACAAGATTAACCAACAATTACATCAATTGGAACTCACACAACTATTTAACACAAACATATGTACAATCAACACATCAAATGTTGCGGATTCTGCCTTGACGTACTACCCTTGAAGAACTGTAGGACTTACAGCAGTACGCCTACATTCCTTCTCAGGTTGATGATCCAAGTGGAAGTCGTCCGGACACAAACAGAATTACCAACAGCTAGATGACAGATGATATCAATTCAGTATATAAAATATGAACATATGTACAAGATCATACACCAAGCACATTGGACTGCTCATTGATGCGCTACCCTTTGAAGAATTGTAGGACTTACAGCAGTACGCCTACAACCTTTCTCAGATTGACGCCCTAGGTTGGAAAATCGTCGCAGAGTTCATTTGCTAACTTCCTTCTATCAGCTATATCCTCAAATCTGAACGGCAACACGCCCATGTCATTGTATCGTAGAATATAGATGACCAACAAACACACGACATATCTCATCAACCAAGTATAGAAACAGAGTAATTTACACCAAAGATAATAACATTCAAATAGTAACTTGAAACTAGAAACGCCTTTATTCATGCAAGTCAATTTAACAATAACTCTCTCCTTTACACTTGGCTTATCCTCACTAAACTGACCAATATCTTTCGTCTTTTCAAACGCACCAATACTACCATAGTCATTGCACAAGATACTTCAGTTGATGGGCATCTGTTTCATTGTGGATGAAAACACCAACGATGACTGAGTGACACAAGGTGATGAAGTTAGCGGTGGATCAGAAGCTGTTCTTTTTCGGCTTTCAGATAGTTGTCCAACTGCAAGATTACCACCACTGCTGTCTTTCACTACTAGTTCGGGTTTAGCACTATCATCTGATGATAGGTGGGCTACACGCCGATAAATTACACTGACTGTCTCACAAGTATGCACATCTTCTGGAACTGCATCTGCGTTGAATTCTACTTCACGTTGCAGTTGTACAGAACCTTTATTTAACTTAGCAGTAGTAGGCATATCCCACATTTCATCATGATCAACCAAAGACAAATCTGCACTATCATGATCATTACCACAAATATTCAACTTACCGTCAAGTTCATCATTTTCAAACTCTTTAATAACAGAAGTAGACAATTTTGGTTCCTCCTCACAAATCCTAAAAGGTTCTATAACTTCACTCTGACTAGTTTTACTTTGTACACTTGTAGGGTCAGAACTGCACTCTGAAGCAGCAACTCTATTCTGTGACACTCTATTCAACAATGGCTTACCAGTTGCAACTACAGACTTCTTCACCGCACCGTTATCGTCACACAATTCGGAGTCAGGCCTGGAGTTTACATTTGCTTATCACTGAACTTGCTCACTGGTTCACAGTTCACCTTTGTATGCACCTCTTGCAAACGAGTACAACACAACCGTGTTTGTCTTGCATCTTGCAACTTATCTGTTGAGGATGTACTACGAAACCTGTTACACTCACTAGGTCTATATGCATTACTAGACATCATCGAGCCTTCTCGATATCCACCTCTCTGAGGCCTATTCGTCATCAATGATTGCGTTTTGCACTCAGACTGCTCTATTCTAGGAGTGAGATTCAATATACTGGCAAACTTGCTCATAGATTGATTGACACTATCTTTTACTAGTTTCAGGTTATCATCAAATTTTGGCTCGATACCCTCATCCTCCATACGGGAGCTTATCTTCACCCACTTCCTTTGCAGTCGAGTAGGTAGACGTCTTGCTATTACTTCTAGTATAAAACTCGAGTTGAGGTCACTCATTCGATTCATCGAAATCATTCCATTCTTGTAAATTAGCAAATTATCTAAAAACTCAGTGAGTGCCTGAGAGTCATCCCGTAATTGACCACCATTATCCTTAACAGCGTCGAATAATTTCCCTGCAAACATCGAAATTCTTCCAAACCTTTGACGTAATATGCTCAAAACCTCGTAGTAGCCCTCTTTTGGCTTCATAAACTTACAACACTGTATAGCTCTTGAAGCATCTCCAGTGCAATACCTCATCAAATACATTAACTTCATTTCATCATTTAATAGAAAACTACTCAGCATGATCACAAACTCTTTTAAAAATTGTAAATAATCAGCCGGGTTTCCATCAAAACACCGTGGTTCAAATTTAGGGAGTTTGATGTTCCTATCATCCCTGAACGGCGAAACAGTAACATCAACCATGTCATGCTTAACATCAGACACATCGTTACAATTAACAGACAAGTCACCATGACTTACTTTCCTGTTTGTATCCAAGACACTCTGTCCCTTCTTTGACCCAGGCATTGTTGGACTTGACCAAATTCCAAAATAGTTCCAGATATTGCTTGTTCAAAGAGGACTTGACCGGCACCAGGAAAAATGAACGGCGACTATCCAAACTTTCACCAACTGTCTGAATCCGCCAGAATCTGTTTCTATCGTCAGAAAATGTCAGTCTCGTCTCATAAACCGTTAATGCCCAGCTCTCGCTACATTCGGGCCCACGCTGTTCTTAGAAGATTTCTCAGAAACGCTTAGATATAACGGACGCAAAAATCAAAACACCGATCTGCCGTTTGATATTTCTGTATTGTTACACCAACATATAAAAGGAATAAGCGAACTAAACAAACTAAGGTTTCTGACGACGTTTCACACTTCTTTCTGAACAGACAACGATGAGACGATGACTGTCGTATTGATGCCTCCGCCAAAATCGAGGAAGTTGATTTTGAGCAAACAACCAAGAATTGATCGTTCAATCATCAACTCCATTGACACAAGCAATATCTGGAACTATTTTGGAATTTGGTCAAGTTCAACAATGCCTGGTTCAAAGAAGGGACAGAGCGTCTTGGATGCAAACAGGAAAGTAAGTCATGGTGACTTGTCTGTTAATTGTAACGATGTGTCTGATGTTAAGCATGACATGGTTGATGTTACTGTTTCGCCGTTCAGGGATGATAGGAACATCAAACTCCCTAAATTTGAACCACGGTGTTTCGATGAAAACCCGGCTGATTATTTACAATTTGTAAAGGAGTTTGAGATCATGTTGAGTAGTTTTTTATTAACTGATGAATTGAAGTTAATGTATTTGATGAGGTATTGCACTGGAGATGCTTCAAGAGCTATACAGTGTTGTAAGTTTATGAAGCCAAAAGAGGGCTACGATGAGGCTATGAGCATATTACGTCAAAGGTTTGGAAGACCTTTGATGATTGTAAGGAACATATACGAAGCTGTCAAAGGTAACGGCAGTCAACTTCAAGATGACTCCAAGGCACTTACTGAGTTTTTAGATAATCTTATGACTTATAAGAATACCTTGATTTCGATGAATTTCATGAGTGACCTCAACTCGAGTTTTATACTAGGAGTAATAGCAAGATGCCTACCTACTCGACTGCAAAGGAAGTGGGTGAAGATAAGCTCCCGTATGGAGGATGAGGGTATCGAGCCAAAATTTGATGATAACCTGAAACTAGTAAAAGATAGTGTCAATCAATCTATGAGCAAGTTTGCCAGTATATTGAATCTCACTCCTAGAATAGAGCAGTCTGAGTGCAAAACGCAATCATTGATGACGAATAGGCCTCAGAGAGGTGGATATCGAGAAGGCTCCATGATGTCTAGTAATGCATATAGACCTAGTGAGTGTAACAGGTTTCGTAGTACATTCTCAACAGATAAGTTACAAGATGCAAGACAAACACGGTTGTGTTTTACACGTTTGCAAGAGGTGCATACAAAGGTGAACTGTGAACCAGTGAGCAAGTTCAGTGATAAGCTATATGTAAACTCCAGGCCTGACTCCGAATTGTGTGACGATAACGGTTTGGTCAAGAAGTCTGTAGTTGCAACTGGTAAGCCATTATTGAATAGAGTATCACAGAATAGAGTTGCTGCTTCAGAGTGCAGTTCTGACTCCACAAGTTTACAAGGTATTACTATTCAGAGTGAAGATATAGAACCTTTTAGGATTTGTGAGGAGGAACCAAAATTGTCTACTTCAGTTATTAAAGATTTTGATAATGATGAGGTCTACTAGATAGATGATGGTAAGTTGAATATTTGTGATAGTGATCATGATAGTGCAGATTTGTCTTTGGTTGATCATGATGAAATGGAGGGAATGCCTACTGCCGCTAAGTTAAATAAAGGTTCTGTAGAACTTGAACGTGAAGTAGAAATAAATGCAGGTGCAGTTGCAGAAGGCATGCATACTTGTCAGACCGTCAGTGTGAGTGATCAGCATGTAGCCCACCTATCATCAGATGCTAGTGCTAAACCTGAGCTGATAGTAAAAGACAGCAGTGGTGGTGGTCTTGGAGGTAGGCAAATTTCTGAAAGCCGAGCAACAACAGCTTTTGATCCACCGCTAACTTCATCAACTGGTATCAATCAGTCGTCGTTGGTGTTGTCATCCACAATGAAACAGATGCCCATCAACTGAAGTATCTTGTGCAATGACTATGATAGTATTGGTGCGTTTGAAAAGACGAAAGATATTGGTCAGTTTAGTGAGGATAAGCCAAGTGTAAAGGAGAGAGTTATTGTTAAATTGACTTGCATGAATAAAGGCATTTCTAGTTTCAAGTTACTATTTGAATGTTATTATCTTTGGTGTAAATTACTCTGTGCCTACGCTTGGTTGACCAGATAGGTCGTGTGTTTGTTAGTCATCTATATTCTACGATACAATGACATGAGCGTGTTACCGTTCAGATTTGAGGATATAGCTGATAGAAGGAAATCAGCAAATGAACTCTGCGATGATTTTCCAACCTAGGGCGTCAATCTGAGAAAGGTTGTAGGCGTACTGCTGTAAGTCCTACAATTCTTCAAAGGGTAGCGCATCAATGAGCAGCCCAACGTGCTTGGTGTGTGATTTTGTACATATGTTCATATTGCATATACTGAATTGATATCATCTAATAATAATAATAATAATAATAATAGTATATTCTCATTTTGTACATGAGAGACGCCAGTTTACAGGCATCATCAATATGATAAATTACATATACGATTAGCAATCATAATTAATAATAATGTTTTAATAAAATACACATTTTTTCCTACTTGTGTAGGACACACCAAATATACAGGCATGGATAAGCATTATATAAATTTCATAAATTTGGTTTATGGTTAAGTTACATGGTTGCTGGCGTTTTTGTCTTAGGTCTGTGGGAACAATATGATAACCAGTCATTCAATGGAGCACGTCATGAAATATAGGAATATTGTCTTCGCATTAACAAAAAAACCCAAGTAAGTTTTGGATGGATTAAAAATACTTGGGAAAAAATAAAGCTTGAAGTAATTCCTCAATATAACTTGGGTGTGTACAAATCCGAATCTTATTTTTGATTTGATTTATATCCAAATTGGGTAATAAGGAAGCTATTTTTACAGATACGATCAGTTATGTTATAAGCTACAATCGTGACGTTGTATTACAAATAGATACTTTTCCATTGGTATAAGAGTATATTCCACAAATGTAATCCAGGTTGCGTCGTGGAGAAAGTTAATTCGTTATTAACCAGGCAACTGAAAGATACGGGACCAATAATGTTTGCAGATCATTTGTCATTGTAAATGGTCAAATATCCACATTATTCATTCTCATTCAAAAAGTCAAATGGAAGCTGAAATGGTGAGAGAAAAAAGAAGACAAACAACAGCAACGCAAAAGAAAGCAACGGGAGTCCTTAAGGAGTGATTAATAAATATATACATATATATTCTGTTTAGTAACTGTGGTTATTTTGGTACACAAACTAACTAGTCCCGTTATGCTAACTTTTATATTATGTGTAAACTAATATTATTACTGTCCTGTGTAGAAATGTTAATCATCTAGTTCCAATAATATTAAAATTTATAATTGTAGTTTGTTGTAACTACACGTTTAAAGAACTTAAAATATCTATGTAGGGTGAAAAAGAAGGTGTAAGAGTCAGGCGCAAAAGTGCATTGTCATCTTTGAGTAGTCTGGTGACTGAGGAGATGAACACTGGAAGTGTGTTTGCATCGCGCACATTAGCTGGTAGTCTATTCCAAATGACTGAAAACTTATTTAAGAAGAAGTTGTACCGCACGTAAGTCTGACAGTGCTCCATAGCAGCTAGGTTGTGATGATTTCTAAGATTGTAACTGATGACAGCGGTAGGTTTAGTTATTGGCTCGGAGGAATGCAAGAGAAGATTAGTTAGCTTATAGTAAAAGATAAGGTTTAGCTTAAGGCGTCTTTTCCAGAGGGGTTCTAATCTTAGTCTTACGCATCGCTCATGGTATTCCAGACCACTTTCTAAACCAAGAGTTCTTGAGGTAAACTGCCGTTGCACTCCCTCTAATTTAAGCTTGTCATTTTGTCTTAGTCCGCTAAGAATAAACGGGCAGTATTCTAAGATAGGTCGGACACATACTTTGTATAATAAAACCCTAGTTTCACAACAAAAGAAATTGCGTGTTATGCATCCTATCAGCCTTCGCGTTTTACGTCTGGCATAATCAGTCTGTTCAGCGAACGTTAGGTTACTAGAGTATCTAATACCGAGATCTACGACTGAGTTGAGCTTAGCTAGTTTTCGCCCATTTATTTCAAGAGTTAGATCAAGGTTACTGTTGCCAATACAAATCCAGCCGCATTTGTCAATGTTAAAATTTAGACAGGATTCAGCACACCATGATGCGAGGCTACTTAGTTCAAGATGTATTTTAGTAACCATATCGCTTAATTCATGAGTGTAGCAGGAGTAGACGACTTTGAGGTCGTCAGCATATAGGAATGGTTTGCCTAAGGTGAAGCACTTGCAAATGCTGTTAATGTAGATTGTGAATAAAAGTGGACCTAGGACACTACCTTGCACGACCCCACTTGAGATCTGCCTAGGATGAGACAATACAGATCCAACTTTGGTTATTTGTACCCTGTTGCTTAGAAATGATTTTAACCAGTTCAGTAATGGGTTGCGAATTCCACAAGAGTACAGCTTCTCAAAGAGAATACTGTGAGATACCATGTCAAATGCCCTAGATATATCGAAGTAGAGAACAACGACTAGCTTACGTGCTTCGCGACTACTAGTGATGCAGTTGAAAAAGTCGAAGTGGCAAGTAACGCAGGATCTATTTTTGAGAAATCCGTGTTGAGACCTTGTAACAAGATCTTCCCTAATTAGGTAGTCTGACAATTGATCTTTTACAACTTTCTCCATGATTCGTGAGATAACTGGGGTTATATTTATGGGTCTGTAATTGCGGACGTTTGCCCTATCACCAGATTTGTAATGTGGAATTATGAAGCTAGTTTTCCACTCACTAGGGTAAGTGCCAGTGTCCATAGATATTGAGAAGAATTTAAGAAGTAACAAGGGTATATCACACCCACTGTTTTTGAAAATTATCGAAGCGAGGCCATCCGGTCCCGTACTAGTGGAAGGTTTAAGGCTTTTAATTGCTTGTACTATTAACTGATTAGTGAACACAATGCTTTCAAGGGAAGAGATAGTAAGGGGAGCGGTTTCACCAGGCATATGTGTTTCTAAACTAAAGTTTGCAAACCAATCACTGAAGAGTTCACAGATAGTGGCAGGTTCATTGTAGATTACTTTGTCGTGAAGTAAGTATGGGATTTCCCTCGCCGACTGCATTCGTTTTTTAAGAAGTGCCGTTAAGTTATAAACTTTGGAGGTACTTTCAAGTGCCGTTAACTCTTCGTCGAGGTCCTTTTGAGAGCGTAGGCGCTTGAGAGATTCAAGAGACTCGTGGATTGAGAGCAATAGTGATATGTCCTTAGTGGAATAGTACTGTTTCTTCAGTTTCCTTAACTTATTACGGTGTGCCCTTGGAATATATTCAGTTCGGTGTCTACTTAATTTCACTATTTTCTTTGGAGCAACTGTATCTAGACAAAGGGTAACATTCCTGTAAAACAGGGTTACTAAGGCCTCCAGGGAGTCAGTGGTAAAATAGTCATCCCATTGACAGAGTCGAATAAGTTCTTGGACTAATCCCCAGTCTGTATATTTGTAACTACGACATATTGTGCTTCCTGAGTCTTGTTTGTTTCCTGTATTTAGTGGTGAGAAAGGCAGAGAGCAGAGTACCATTCTATGGTCACTACTGGAAAATCGATTACCAACATACGTGGATACTGGGATTGTGTCATGACAAAAAACAAGGTCCAACATGTTGTCACCACGAGTAGGTGTCTGGACGTGTTGTTGCCATCCATAACAGTCTATAGTGGCAAGTAATTCGTCGAAGCGTTGGGGGCCGGAACTAGTTAGCCAATTGACTTCTGGAAGATTGAAGTCCCCTGCAATTATTTTGTAATTAGCACTAAACGAGGATGCGTGTGCAAACGATTTAGCTAATAACGCATCAGTTTCTTTTGTTGAGCTTGGTGCTCGATAAACACAGCCTATGAGAAGTTTGTACTTATCTCCATGTAAGACAACCCAGAGTGAGTCAGGTACATTATTCATTGTTTCATCTTCCACCTTACTGACTACAAATGAGCTATGTATATATATGAGACATCCTCCACCACGCTTGCAATCTCTGTTTGCACGGTGTACAGTGTAATCATCGATACCTATATGCACATCAAGTACAGAGGATGAGCACCATGACTCAGTAATCAGAGCTACAGTAGGCTTGGCGACTAATAATAATGTCCTTAGTTCAGATATCTTATTGATTAAGGAACGTGCATTAATTAGCAATATCGTGAATAAGTCACGGGATACTACAAACTGGCTTAAAATGTCACCATAACCTAAATCTATTTGTGCGTCAGCACCGCAAGAATTTATGAATGAAAAGGAGGTCGGACTGGGTGTCTGTACATCGGGTTGGAGTGCAATGAGGTGGTCCTAGGTGCCATGGGTCGTACCAGTGATTCGGGACACCTGGAAAATTTACCATGTGTTCCTGGATATAAGGGTAGTACAGGTTGGGCCTAGGTTGACGGTTAAAAGGCATAGCATCAGAAGGTCTACCCATCCAACTGCTATTCGTCATACCGGTATACACCTTCGGGTTGTTTTTATAACTTAAAGGGAATTGTGAAGGAAGGTGCTTTGGCTGCAAGACTTTAGGAGTCTTGGAGCCTGACTTTCTATAAGGTGGAGCATGCGGAACACCTCCAGATATACTTATGTTTCGAGAGGAGTTTTTCGTAACAAGTGATGGTTTGTTGGCATTCTTACTCTCAGCAGGCTTATTGAATACAAAGTATTCTTCCCCATCATTAGTCTCAACCCTGCGAAATTTGTTCATCGTGGTGAGGTTACTACGTTTGGGGGGAAATTTCTTAGAACAACTTGCAGAAGTTCTAGTCATTTTAACATCTTTCGATGAGGCTTTATTTACAGGGGTACTGGTATCTAAATCAGTTCCTAGTTCCATTGGCAGGTGTGGTTGTTGTGTAGTTTGCTGAATGCTAGTTTCAGCACTAGGTGTCTGTTGCTGTGCACGATCCTTTTTTGGTAAATCAGAGCTAGAGGAGGTGACCAGGTTATTACTACGCATTATTCTGCGCTGACACGGTGTTTTATCCTGAGCTACGGTTATAGACTTATAACTGCTATTCAGTCTTAAGTGATCCTGACATTTAGTAAACTTACTAGCATCAAGGGAATTACTGAATTTAAAAATGATTGGGCAATTAGCCTGGTTAGACTTTTTACGAAGTCGTTTGCATTCACATGGAACACTAGCCATGCCGCAACAAATCAGGATTTTGTGTCTTACAGTTTTCAGGGGCAGAGAATCTGGGACGTTGTAAACTATAGCTTGGTGAGAAGAGGTTATACGCTTCATCACCTCCGTAGCCAAGCAGTCAATCAGATTTTCAGCTTTATTTAGGTTGTCTGGAGATATTTTAGGATGCCTTTCTAAAAGACAGGCTATTGGGTCTAAATTCAAAAGCTTATTTTGAGTTACATCCAGTAAACACTTAACCTGGCCAATATCAGACGGCTCTCCGTGGTATTTGAGATTGGCAGTGACATACTATCAAACTGATCTAATTTTTTCTGAATTTCACTTACTTGCCTCTGCATATCTTTCAAAAGGAGGTTTAGTTTACAGAACTCAGAGTTCTCTAACAGAACATCTTTCACCTGTATCACAGGAGTGAGATCTGCACTCAAACCATTTTGAGAGCTAGTAGTTGATACTGTATTACCAGGCGGTAATGCAGTTATAACCGAATTTAAGCCACTATCTAAAACAATTGTGTTTCTACGAACACGTTTTTTAGAGATTTGGACCATAATTTCAAGAATTATATGACAATAAGCAGTAAATAAATTTCAGAGCAAACACGTGCAAAAATGTCACCAATTTCGAACGTACCGCCGAGGTGTGTTTGCGTACTGTAGGCGTACTGCTGTAAGTCCTACAGTTCTTCAAGGTTAGTTTGTCGTGCCAGAATCCACAACATCTGATGTGTTCGATGTACTTATGTTTGTGTTAAATAATTGTGTGAGTTCCGATTATTGTAATTGTTGGTTAATCTTGTTTGTGTCCGGACATTCCACAACTTACAATCGTCAGCCTGTGAAGGGTTGTAGGCGTACTGGTGTAAGTCCTGCGATTCTTCAAAGGAATTCCATCAAGACATGAACTGCGAGTTTGTTTGTACTGTTTGTATATACGTGTGGTGTGTCCTATCAATTGGTGGTGTTTCGGATTCATTGTGTTTACTCGTTGTTTTCGTACCTTGTTGTTATTGCATAATTTTGTTAAAATTTTCGTCGTGATTACCTCTGAAGTTGTTTCGAGTCTTCTACATCCGTGAATGAATTGGTTGATGTTCAAGAGAGCAGATGGGTCGTATACGCCGGGGAGGCTATTGGTGAGAATGAAATGCACACGGAGATAATTGTTAGCTGCGGTCCGACACGCCGGGGAGAAAGAGTGTAAACGACTGAGGCTCGCATACGTCACCGTTACTAGAACTGAGGCAGAATGAGTGACAAGCGATTGTAGTGGTAATTGGTAGTGAGTAGATAAGAGGATGAGCGTAGAGTATCGTGAGGTGCTGCTATGGTCACGTTGCATTCTGCAAGAGTCATTCTAGCAAGTGGCGATTGTGTTGCAAGAGGATGCCTTTAACTGGAAGGCGCAGGTCGTCATTGATGTGTGAGATTATGCTGGGGGTATTCCTGTGGTGTGTTGGCTTTTCTGTTTGTTTTCCATTTCAGCTCTGTCCGTGTGACCCAGGTTCTCGCAATGGCATCCAAGTCAACGTGTATTGGTCGTGATGGAAAAAAGGGGTTGGATCCCTTTTTTGCCGGGGAGTGTCAATGTAGTTGAAGATTGAACGATCAATTCATGGTTGTTTGCTCAAAACCAACTTCCCCAATTTTCGCGGAGACATCAATACGACAGTCATCGTCTCATCGGTCGCTGTTCAGAAAGAAGTCAGGAGAAAACCGTCAGAAGTAATATTGTGATTTATTATTGTAATATTTGTTCGTAGACCTTTGTCAATGTAGTTGAAGATCGAACGATCAATTCATCGCTGTTTGCTCAAAACCAACTTCCCCAATTTTCGCGGAGACATCAATACGACAGTCATCGTCTCATCGGTCGCTGTTCAGAAAGAAGTCAGGAGAAAACCGTCAGAAGTAATATTGTGATTTATTATTGTAATATTTGTTCGTAGACCTTTGTCAATGTAGTTGAAGATCGAACGATCAATTCATCGCTGTTTGCTCAAAACCAACTTCCCCAATTTTCGCGGAGACATCAATACGACAGTCATCGTCTCATCGGTCGCTGTTCAGAAAGAAGTCAGGAGAAAACCGTCAGAAGTAATATTGTGATTTATTATTGTAATATTTGTTCGTAGACCTTTGTCAATGTAGTTGAAGATCGAACGATCAATTCATGGTTGTTTGCTCAAAACCAACTTCCCCAATTTTCGCGGAGACATCAATACGACAGTCATCGTCTCATCGGTCGCTGTTCAGAAAGAAGTCAGGAGAAAACCGTCAGAAGTAATATTGTGATTTATTATTGTAATATTTGTTCGTAGACCTTTGTCAATGTAGTTGAAGATCGAACGATCAATTCATCGCTGTTTGCTCAAAACCAACTTCCCCAATTTTCGCGGAGACATCAATACGACAGTCATCGTCTCATCGGTCGCTGTTCAGAAAGAAGTCAGGAGAAAACCGTCAGAAGTAATATTGTGATTTATTATTGTAATATTTGTTCGTAGACCTTTGTCAATGTAGTTGAAGATCGAACGATCAATTCATCGCTGTTTGCTCAAAACCAACTTCCCCAATTTTCGCGGAGACATCAATACGACAGTCATCGTCTCATCGGTCGCTGTTCAGAAAGAAGTCAGGAGAAAACCGTCAGAAGTAATATTGTGATTTATTATTGTAATATTTGTTCACAGACCTTAGTCACACGTGATTTATATGTTGGTGTAACAATAAAGAATCCTCGAGTCAACAATTGGTGTTTTGGTTGTTTCGTCCGTTATTACTAAGCGTTTCTGAGAAACTTCAAGGAACAGCGTGAGCCCGAGCGTAGCAAGAGCTGGGCATTAACGGTTTACGAGACGTGGCTGACAAGTGCGTATAATGTTATTGAGCTCAGGAATATAGCGCCACTTGTCATATATATTTCAGAACAGGATATCTAATGAAAATTGTCATTTAGATATCAAATTAAGACCAAATCTTCTCATCGAAACATCTTGACAATTGGCTATGGCTCTACATTTAGTGAGGATATAAAACAAATACCGCGAATCAGCCTATGACTAGGTCAGAAGTTATGTGGCGTCCCCACAACTTTCAATCAAACTCATTTCAGTTCCATCAGACGTAAACTACATATGACTTAGCAAAAACCCAGCTTCGAATGTCTTATTAAACGATGACAACTGTTTGGTAAAGAGTTTTCAGAACATAAACAAAATGTTTTGATTTCTCCACCTCCTCCCCATTCACCTTTTGTGACGGCAATGTTTTTGAATTCAGTGTGAGTAATTTTATTAACCTACTTTCACACGTAGGTATGAAAATGTCTATAAGGGGGCTTTCAGTCCTTTGGGGTATCGACGTACACTGAGCGGGTGAAAATTGTACTGTAAGGTTGAATGTAAGAGTTCTCTCTGGAAGACCCCCTTATGGTCGTGGTATTAGTCCCGAGTACTTCGACTTATTTTCTAATTTGTATCTCTTACCCTGACCAGTGTAATATTTATTTTGGGTTATTTATTGTTCCATAGATTTCACCCCATTATTGCGTAAGGCCGACGTTTCAACAGATATGTTTTTTCACCTCGGACAAAAATTCGATTGAGCGAACTCATCATCCTGGGGTGGAGAAGCGGCTTGTTCTTGGACTTTCTGCCAGAGTGGTGTTTTCTTTCATCTGACTATGGCGAATTTCCGATTCTGTGGTTTGGAATTGATTTCGAGATATTTTAGGGTTGAATTAATTCTCCTGAATAGTATGTAGAGAGCCTCTGAACTTTTGCTCCAAAGCATTTTGTTTTGGATTTAATTTGTCATTGTTTAGTTCTACCTCAAACTTCATCGTATAAACTGTATTTTGATGTTTTACAGTGAAAACTCTCACTGCACGTTACTCATAAAGGTATAGAGAACTATGCAGAATGATGCAGTTTGGATTGCATTAACTCCTTATTCCAGAGTTGTTTCCTCAGTTCAAACCGACGTACCTGAGTTTCGGTCGTCACAGAAATATTCGCCGAATTCGTGTCATAACCAGGAAAACAGTAGTGGTCAGTTATGCAGCCCATAAAGGAGGAAAGAAGGTGAATAAACCTCAAAATAATCCACAGGAACTTTTCAAAGGAGAAAATTATTTGGCGATGTTTTTACTCTAAGAGAAATAACAATTATCAGTGCGAAATCGGCTTCAGATAATTTTGAAGGTCACCGAGTTCCTGTAATAATCCCGAATGTCTGATTGTATTCTTGATATGTATCCATATAATATGTGTGTTTTGTTTGACAGCCTGTTCTTGGTGATATATATCCATATAATATGTGTGTTTGTTTGACAGTCGGTTATATTTTGCTATGTATATATGGATCGATACTCCGTTATAATTAGCCAATCATGTTAAGACTGTCTATTAATTTGTTCATTTTGAATATCCGTTCACACACTTGTTCGGACATTCATATATTTCGCTCTCACACTCTAGTGTCACATTGATTCTCCTTGTGTTTGGAAAATAGAAGTATCATCGCAAACCTAGTGGTCTTCTGATTTCCGTCTTTCTTGCGTCAGGACTATTAAATTCTCGACCAGTACATAACAATAATTTGGCGACGAGTACATAATAATTCTAAGGGCTGTTAAGAATTCCTATGATTCACTAGGTGATAAGCTGGCATTAATCCAAGAAAACTAAATTTAGATACACTGGGGCCCCCACAAGAATTACTGACAATATTGTCCCAGTAGCTTTACAGAAATGGGTTGAGGAGTACGTGCTAGTCGACTCAGAGTAACTTTCAGGCAGGAAAAAATAGACTGACCGCAGTATTGTTAGCACGATGGAGGAACCGTGTACCGACCATCTCCAGGCCGTTAAACACTCACAAAGCCACTTTCCACCATTTGAAATGGATGATTTGAATATTTATCAGACATCTACTGCTACAGCCTATAAAGTTGTGTGATGTCCAGAAAGCGTTCAGTCGTGTGATTTAGTACGGACCAGTTAAGAAGGAATTCATAATACACTCGACGGAGTTTTCTGAGTTGTCAACCTGCTGAAATATGACCTCTGATGGGATAGTTTACTCTCGCGAACAACAAAAATTTTTAAACCAGTGGATTTGAAAGTTTCCACTAAACGTGCGAAACAGCATCTTTCTTGTTGGCAACGAGCCAACATCGAATGATAGCTCCTGATATTATAAGTACAAAATTCCACCACCTGCCACATAAAATCTACTGCCTGTGACCTCTCATGTCTTTCGATGTACACTGCAATACAGGGGATTATGACCTGGGCAAAGCAAGACGATACAGATCCAAGGAATGAGAACAAACTACTGACCTTGAGCCGGCCAATCAAAGGAAACCCGTAGTTTACAGATAAAAATGCTTATTTACGGAAGAAATACAGAGCTATTTGATAGAACACACTAAACAAGATACTTTTATCCGAAATGACTCACCATCATAATGAGGAGTATCAGTCCTTAGGTTCGACCAGTTACCGCGCATGTATCGGCCTAGGTGACTGAAGATGAGCACTTTTTCCACACATTTATCGCTCTTATCCTGGTTTTCAGCGCCACTATGGGGGAAATGAGGTGAAGAATTCATCCTAATCTCATTTCAAAGTGCTTTTCGAAGGTGAGGGTGTTGATATTTACGGATAGGACGAATTATGCTAACTTAGGATCTAATACCCACAAATCCTACAGTATTCGTCCTGCATAGACCAAAGGCAAATCAAAACACCGGATTGGATGCTTTACAGTAAGCATTCAGCTAAACAAACCGACTAACACAGTGAGGTTCAACATCCATAGTTCAGTGGTGAATGCTATCCTCAATAATTCTGGGGAAATACCTATGGCTACATGCTGTTTCAATAACTTGTTGATATATCGTTAGGTTAAGGTTAACGATTAGGGTTAGTGTAAGTGTTAAGGTCAAAATCAGGGTTGAATTTAAGTTCGGATTTATGATTAGGGTCAAAGTGTTTTACTTCTGGTATTTTCAAACTACCGAAACCCAAAATGAATCTGCACAAAAGCGGACGGAGTGGTTATGATTAACCGATCAGATGAACTCGTAGGAAATGGGTGTAATTCAGAAAACTGTTAAAGACATCAAATTAATTGTTGCGAGAAATTGTTATAAGGGGCAACTTTCTCGTACATATCCCAAGAAAATTCCCCTATCTGAGTCTTCAGTGATAGTCTGAATCCATTTCTGTTTGTAAATCCATCTTGATAACCAGGATGAAGCCTCGTGACGCGTTAACTGAATTGTACCACCTATGAACCGTAATGAGGAACAGGGTGTCTCCTTGGGCAGACTTCCTGTGTTGACATGCTGAGTATCTATGTTCATCCATGTGAACGGGGTGTGTGTACCTCAGTAAGGACATCATTCCAAATCTACTGACTTCATTTAGGCCTATTATTCTGACAGTACTCCAATATTACTTCTTGAGGGAGTTCACAACGTAATTCGTGTACTGCATCTGTATTTCCACCTATTTACTACAAGCTCATCCGGTTGGTTGACCAAAGACATGACATTCGTTTATTATGTGGTTTCGTTGAGTGTTGCTACAGTTTACAGTTACCTATAACTCCTCAAAGACCCTTACTCCGCAATCTATATGATGCTAATTTAGTCCGTCTGATTGGTTTCGGATTATCGAGACAAGACTGATGTAGCTCCAAGAAGAAATGCTGTGGTAGCATCTCAGTTTCCATCGATTCTCAATAGTGTGCCTAAAATAATGTATGCTTTAGATTGTTGAGCGATAAAATTTACTGTTCCATCACTGTTCACTGCTGCCCGAAACATCTGTCTGGGCGTAACGATATATACATTTGAACATATTGCACCTGTTTAAAGCGTGTAAGAATCATCTTTATTTGTTGATAGACTGGCTTCTTTGGCTGCTCCGTCGGTAACTCTTTGTTGAAAGTTCATAAAGATCTGAATATTCCATCATTAGTTCACATAAATTTTGTTAAATTTTTCAATACGACTTGTAAATACACTTCATTTAGTGTTTACAAATGACTGGCATCTTATTAACTTGAGAAAGAACTCCAGTACTTAGTTCGGACCATTGACTAGTGCGAATTTTACATAAAATGTGCGAAAAGCTGAACAAAATGGCCTTTTTAAACCTTAGCAAGGAAACAGAAAAAAGATATTTTTCTCTCAACAACATACATAATCTGAGAAAAACGTGAAATTTCCAAGCCTTTAGTGAAGAAATTCTTGATGGCACAGTCATATACAAAACCACTTTTCAATTCTGCAAAAGAGACTTAAGACACGTCCAAAGATATCACAGACCTTCTGTAAATGTAGTTGAAGATTGAACGATCAATTCATGGTTATTTTCTCAAAACCAACTCTATATTCTGGCGGGCGTCAACCTGAGAAGGAATGTAGGCGCACTGCTGTAAGTCCTACAGTTCTTCAAGCTTAGTTCGTCAAGGCAGTATCCACAACATTTGATGTATTGATTGTACACATGTTTGTGTTAGGTAATTGAGTAGGTTCCAATTAATGTAATTGTTGGTTAACCTTGTTTGTGTCCGGACATTCTTCAACTTACAATCGTCAACGTGAGGGGGGTTGCAGGCGTACGGGTGCAGCCGTCTACATCAGAACTACCTTATGGGATGATATAGATGTTAGCCTGGTGATGGGCAAATCTAGAGTTGCACCCCTAAAGACTGTTTCGATTCCGAGAATAGAACTTACTGCAGCCTTGCTAGCTGCGCAGTTATTCACAACGGTGTGTAAAGAGTTAGATTATCCCACGTGTACTGTAACGTTCTGAACTGATTCGATGCCTGTGATATATTATATACGCAACGAGTCAGCAAGATATGCGTGTCTTGTGGCTAACGGAGTATCTCAAATTCGTGAACTAACAACTGTTGAGCAGTGGAGGTACGTACCGTCTGGAAAACATCCAGCTGATCTAGCCTCGCGAAGACTTACTGATATGAATGTGGTTAAAAATAAGTGGTGGAAAGGTCCAGAGTTCTTGCTACGGGCTGATAGTATGTGGCCTAGTAGAGAAGATGAACCACCGATAAGCGAGTGTGTCTTGGAGTTTGAGACAAGTGTCAGTTTAACATCCACTCAAGAAAGATGTTCGGGGTTACATCCACTTTTTAAATATTATTCTTCTTGGTACAAATTACTGAAAGCTGTTGCGTGGTTGACACGATATGTTACGTACTTAAAGGTCATGCATCTTGCAGGATACGAAAATATGAATGTGGGACCTTGGAGAATCAAAGATACCAGAAATGCGAAGTTAGCGATTTTGAGTGCTGCTCAGTGGGAAGTGTTGGGTGAGATTGCCAAGGAGGATAGTACTGATTTCTCAGATTTCAAGGTGCGGTTAGATCGATTATCTCCGATAGTTTCCGAAGGGATCTCTAGAGTTGGTGGACGTCTACAAATGTCAGAACCGTCATGTGAGACCCGTCATCTGGCCTTATTGCCTCGCTACCATCCAGTCACTGATCCCATTATAAGACACTACCATGTTCTAGAAGGTCATTTGGGTTCTTCACAAGTACTATCAAGTATTGGATGCAAATTTTGGATAGTTAAGCGAGACACTGCCGTCCTTTAATTAACTGAAAAGTGCATGGAATGTAAACTACGGAATGCTCGCCCAGCACAGCAGATAATGGCACCACTCCCAGCGTGGCAAGTTTCTGAAGGGAATTGTCCATTCGAGTACGTCGGAGTGGATTTGTTCGGACCTTTTGTAGTGAAGAGAGGCAGAACCCTATGTAAAAGATATGGCTGTTTATTCACCTGTTTGAAAATGAGAGTTGTGCATATTAAGATGCTTCATATGTTAATTACTGATTCATTCGTTCTAGCACTACGTAGGCTTGTAAATCGCTGAGGTGCACCGAAGATGATGTTCAGCGACAGAGGGACTAATTTTGTTGGCTGTCACGCCGAGCTTAAAGAGTACTTCGAAGGTCCCCAAACGAGAGTTCATGAAGAGTTACTGAAAAGGAACATCGAGTGGCACTTCAACCCCCCACATGCCAGCCATAGAGGCGGGCTATGGGAAAGACTTATAGGTATTATCAAGAGTATTTTAAGCTTCATAATTAAAAACCAGAGTTTGAATGACGAAACGCTGGAGACATATTTTTGTGAAGCTAAACGAATACTAAATGACCGGCTGCTATTACCTGTGAGGGCCGACGTCAAGGATTTTGATGTTAACCCCAAATAAATTATTGTTATTGAGAGGTAACCCTGGGATAGAGGACTTGAGAGCGGAACGAATACCTACGATTAAAGGATGGAAACAAACACACACATGAAAGATACATTTCGGAAAGGATGGTTAAAGGACTATATTCTAACACTGCAGTCAAACTCGTCTCGTAAACCGTTAATGCCCAGCTCTTGCTACGCTCGGGCTCACTCTGTTCCTTGAAGTTTCTCAGAAAGGCTTAGTAATAACGGACGAAACAACCAAAACACCAATTGTTGACTCGAGGATTCTTTATTGTTACACCAACATATAAATCACGTGTGACTAAGGTCTGTGAACAAATATTACAATAATAAATCACAATATTACTTCTGACGGTTTTCTCCTGACTTCTTTCTGAACAGCGACTGATGAGACGATGACTGTCGTATTGATGCCTCTGCGAAAATTGGGGAAGTTGATTTTGAGCAAACAACCATGAATTGATCGTTCAATCTTCAACTACATTGACACTCCCCGGCAAAAAAGGGATCCAACCCTTTTTTCCATCACGACCAATACACGTTGACTTGGATGCCATTGCGAGAACCTGGGTCACACGGACAGAGCTGAAATGGAAAACAAACAGAAAAGCCAACACACCACAGGAATACCCCCAGCATAATCTCACACATCAATGACGACCTGCGCCTTCCAGTTAAAGGCATCCTCTTGCAACACAATCGCCACTTGCTAGAATGACTCTTGCAGAATGCAACGTGACCATAGCAGCACCTCACGATACTCTACGCTCATCCTCTTATCTACTCACTACCAATTACCACTACAATCGCTTGTCACTCATTCTGCCTCAGTTCTAGTAACGGTGACGTATGCGAGCTTCAGTCGTTTACACTCTTTCTCCCCGGCATGCGGGACCGCAGCTAACAATTATCTCCGTATGCATTTCATTCTCACCAATAGCCTCCCCGGCGTATACGACCCATCTGCTCTCTTGAACATCAACCAATTCATTCACGGATGTAGAAGACTCGAAACAACTTCAGAGGTAATCACGACGAAAATTTTAACAAAATTATGCAATAACAACAAGGTACGAAAACAACGAGTAAACACAATGAATCCGAAACACCACCAATTGATAGGACACACCACACGTATATACAAACAGTACAAACAAACTCGCAGTTCATGTCTTGATGGAATTCCTTTGAAGAATCGCAGGACTTACACCAGTACGCCTACAACCCTTCACAGGCTGACGATTGTAAGTTGTGGAATGTCCGGACACAAACAAGATTAACCAACAATTACAATAATCGGAACTCACACAATTATTTAACACAAACATAAGTACATCGAACACATCAGATGTTGTGGATTCTGGCACGACAAACTAACCTTGAAGAACTGTGGGACTTACAGCAGTACGCCTACATTCCTTCTCAGGTTGATGATTCAAGTGGAAGTCGTCCGGACACAAACAGAATTACCAACAGCTAGATGACAGATGATATCAATTCAGTATATGCAATATGAACATATGAACAAAATCACACACCAAGCACGTTGGGCTGCTCATTGATGCGCTACCCTTTGAAGAATTGTAGGACTTACAGCAGTACGCCTACAACCTTTCTCAGATTGACGCCCTAGGTTGGAAAATCATCGCAGAGTTCATTTGCTGATTTCCTTCTATCAGCTATATCCTCAAATCTGAACGGTAACACGCTCATGTCATTGTATCGTAGAATATAGATGACTAACAAACACACGACCTATCTGGTCAACCAAGCGTAGGCACAGAGTAATTTACACCAAAGATAATAACATTCAAATAGTAACTTGAAACTAGAAATGCCTTTATTCATGCAAGTCAATTTAACAATTACTCTCTCGTTTACACTTGGCTTATCCTCACTAAACTGACCAATATCTTTCGTCTTTTCAAACGCACCAATACTATCATAGTCATTGCACAAGATAGTTGAGTTGAGGGGAGTCTTTTTCATTGTGGATGACAACACCAACGACGACTGATTGATACCAGTTGATGAAGTTAGCGGTGGATCAAAAGCTGTTGTTGCTCGGCTTTCAGAAATTTGTCTACCTCCAAGACCACCACCACTGCTGTCTTTTACTATCAGCTCAGGTTTAGCACTAGCATCTGATGATAGGTGGGCTACATGCTGATCACTCACACTGACGGTCTGACAAGTATGCATGCCTTCTGCAACTGCACCTGCATTTATTTCTACTTCACGTTCAAGTTCTACAGAACCTTTATTTAACTTAGCGGTAGTAGGCATTCCCTCCATTTCATCATGATCAACCAAAGACAAATCTGCACTATCATGATCACTATCACAAATATTCAACTTACCATCATCTATCTAGTAGACCTCATCATTATCAAAATCTTTAATAACTGAAGTAGACAATTTTGGTTCCTCCTCACAAATCCTAAAAGGTTCTATATCTTCACTCTGAATAGTAATACCTTGTAAACTTGTGGAGTCAGAACTGCACTCTGAAGCAGCAACTCTATTCTGTGATACTCTATTCAACAATGGCTTACCAGTTGCAACTACAGACTTCTTGACCAAACCGTTATCGTCACACAATTCGGAGTCAGGCCTGGAGTTTACATTTAGCTTATCACTGAACTTGCTCACTGGTTCACAGTTCACCTTTGTATGCACCTCTTGCAAACGTGTAAAACACAACCGTGTTTGTCTTGCATCTTGTAACTTATCTGTTGAGGATGTACTACGAAACCTGTTACACTCACTAGGTCTATATGCATTACTAGACATCATGGAGCCTTCTCGATATCCACCTCTCTGAGGCCTATTCGTCATCAATGATTGCGTTTTGCACTCAGACTGCTCTATTCTAGGGGTGAGATTCAATATACTGGCAAACTTGCTCATAGATTGATTGACACTATCTTTTACTAGTTTCAGGATATCATCAAATTTTGGCTCGATACCCTCATCCTCCATACGGGAGCTTATCTTCACCCACTTCCTTTGCAGTCGAGTAGGTAGGCGTCTTGCTATTACTTCTAGTATAAAACTCGAGTTGAGGTCACTCATGCAATTCATCGAAATCAAGGTATTCTTATAAGTCATAAGATTATCTAAAAACTCAGTAAGTGCCTTGGAGTCATCTTGAAGTTGACTGCCGTTACCTTTGACAGCTTCGTATACGTTCCTTACAATCATCGAAGGTCTTCCAAACCTTTGACGTAATATGCTCATAGCCTCATCGTAGCCCTCTTTTGGCTTCATAAACTTACAACACTGTATAGCTCTTGAAGCATCTCCAGTGCAATACCTCATCAAATACATTAACTTCAATTCATCAGTTAATAAAAAACTACTCAACATGATCTCAAACTCCTTTACAAATTGTAAATAATCAGCCGGGTTTCCATCGAAACACCGTGGTTCAAATTTAGGGAGTTTGATGTTCCTATCATCCCTGAACGGCGAAACAGTAACATCAACCATGTCATGCTTAACATCAGACACATCGTTACAATTAACAGACAAGTCACCATGACTTACTTTCCTGTTTGCATCCAAGACGCTCTGTCCCTTCTTTGACCCAGGCATTGTTGAACTTGACCCAATTCCAAAATAGTTCCAGATATTGCTTGTTCAAAGAGGACTTGACCGGCACCAGGAAAGATGAACGGCGACTATCCAAACTTTCACCAACTGTCTGAATCCGCCAGAATCTGTTTCTACCGTCAGAAACTGTCAGCCACGTCTCGTAAACCGTTAATGCCCAGCTCTTGCTACGCTCGGGCTCACTCAGTTCCTTGAAGTTTCTCAGAAACGCTTAGTAATAACGGACGAAACAACCAAAACACCAATTGTTGACTCGAGGATTCTTTATTGTTACACCAACATATAAATCACGTATGACTAAGGTCTGTGAACAAATATTACAATAATAAATCACAATATTACTTCTGACGGTTTTCTCCTGACTTCTTTCTGAACAGCGACCGATGAGACGATGACTGTCGTATTGATGCCTCTGCGAAAATTGGGGAAGTTGGTTTTGAGCAAACAACCATGAATTGATCGTTCGACCTTCAACTACATTGACAAAGGTCTATGAACAAATATTACAATAATAAATCACAATATTACTTCTGACGGTTTTCTCCTGACTTCTTTCTGAACAGCGACTGATGAGACGATGACTGTCGTATTGATGCCTCTGCGAAAATTGGGGAAGTTGATTTTGAGCAAACAACCATGAATTGATCGTTCAATCTTCAACTACATTGACACTCCCCGGCAAAAAAGGGATCCAACCCCTTTTTTCCATCACGACCAATACACGTTGACTTGGATGCCATTGCGAGAACCTGGGTCACACGGACAGAGCTGAAATGGAAAACAAACAGAAAAGCCAACACACCACAGGAATACCCCCAGCATAATCTCACACATCAATGACGACCTGCGCCTTCCAGTTAAAGGCATCCTCTTGCAACACAATCGCCACTTGCTAGAATGACTCTTGCAGAATGCAACGTGACCATAGCAGCACCTCACGATACTCTACGCTCATCCTCTTATCTACTCACTACCAATTACCACTACAATCGCTTGTCACTCATTCTGCCTCAGTTCTAGTAACGGTGACGTATGCGAGCCTCAGTCGTTTACACTCTTTCTCCCCGGCGTGCGGGACCGCAGCTAACAATTATCTCCGTGTGCATTTCATTCTCACCAATAGCCTCCCCGGCGTATACGACCCATCTGCTCTCTTGAACATCAACCAATTCATTCACGGATGTAGAAGACTCGAAACAACTTCAGAGGTAATCACGACGAAAATTTTAACAAAATTATGCAATAACAACAAGGTACGAAAACAACGAGTAAACACAATGAATCCGAAACACCACCAATTGATAGGACACACCACACGTATATACAAACAGTACAAACAAACTCGCAGTTCATGTCTTGATGGAATTCCTTTGAAGAATCGCAGGACTTACACCAGTACGCCTACAACCCTTCACAGGCTGACGATTGTAAGTTGTGGAATGTCCGGACACAAACAAGATTAACCAACAATTACAATAATCGGAACTCACACAATTATTTAACACAAACATAAGTACATCGAACACATCAGATGTTGTGGATTCTGGCACGACAAACTAACCTTGAAGAACTGTAGGACTTACAGCAGTACGCCTACTTTCCTTCTCAGGTTGATGATCCAAGTGGAAGTCGTCCGGACACAAACAGAATTACTAACAGCTAGATGACAGATGATATCAATTCAGTATATGCAATATGAACATATGAACAAAATCACACACCAAGCACGTTGGGCTGCTCATTGATGCGCTACCCTTTGAAGAATTGTAGGACTTACAGCAGTACGCCTACAACCTTTCTCAGATTGACGCCCTAGGTTGGAAAATCATCGCAGAGTTCATTTGCTGATTTCCTTCCATCAGCTATATCCTCAAATCTGAACGGTAACACGCTCATGTCATTGTATCGTAGAATATAGATGACTAACAAACACACGACCTATCTGGTCAACCAAGCGTAGGCACAGAGTAATTTACACCAAAGATAATAACATTCAAATAGTAACTTGAAACTAGAAACGCCTTTATTCATGCAAGTCAATTTAACAATAACTCTCTCCTTTACACTTGGCTTATCCTCACTAAACTGACCAATATCTTTCGTCTTTTCAAACGCACCAATACTATCATAGTCATTGCACAAGATACTTCAGTTGATGGGCATCTGTTTCATTGTGGATGAAAACACCAACGATGACTGAGTGACACAAGGTGATGAAGTTAGCGGTGGATCAGAAGCTGTTCTTTTTCGGCTTTTCGGCTTTCAACTGTCTGAATCCGCCAGAATCTGTTTCTACCGTCAGAAACTTGATTTGATTTCTAAATGACAATTTTCATTAGATATCCTGTTCTGAAATATATATGACCAGTGGCGCTATATTCTTGAGCTCAATAACATTATACGCACTTGTGAGCCACGTCTCGTAAACCGTTAATGCCCAGCTCTTGCTACGCTCGGGCTCACGCTGTTCCTTGAAGTAATAACGGACAAAACAACCAAAACACCAATTGTTGACTCGAGGATTCTTTATTGTTACACCAACATATAAATCACGTGTGACTAAGGTCTGTGAACAAATATTACAATAATAAATCACAATATTACTTCTGACGGTTTTCTCCTGACTTCTTTCTGAACAGCGACCGATGAGACGATGACTGTCGTATTGATGCCTCTGCGAAAATTGGGGAAGTTGATTTTGAGCAAACAACCATGAATTGATCGTTCAATCTTCAACTACACTGACAACTGGAAACGAGAGAGAAGTGCAAAAAGTTGTGCAGAAACCTAAATTTGGCGATATATTCTTATTAGGAGATTAATGTGCTGCAGGTAGATGGCATTTGGGAGTGTTAGAAAGTCTACCCTGTAGTTGTGCTGGGTAGGTGAATGCGGTGGATTTGAGAACAATTTGTGGTATGTTGATGCGAGATATTAGAAAACTGTTTATACTGGAAGGTGTTGAGAGTCGCGGGTCAGAGAATGAAACACTTGACGATTTTCAAGCCTTGGGCCTCAACCTGAGAAGGGTTGTAGGCCTACTGCTGTGGGTCCTACAATTCTTCAAGAGTAGGCGGTCGGTGCACAGTCCATCGAACATAGTGTTTTGTTTCGTACATATGTTCACGTCATATTTATTGATTTGATACAATCTCTCGTCTATTAGTTCGTTATTCTTGTTTGAGTCCGGACATACTTCAAATTAAAATGGCCAAACGGAGAAGGGTTGCCGGCGTACTGGTGTAAGTCCTGCAGTTCTTCAATGGAATGATATCAGGACATGACCTGTGAGGTTACGTGTATTGTTTGTACATATATCTGGTGAGTCATGTCAATTCGTGTTTTTGGATTCACTGTGTTTACTCGTTGTTTTCGTACCTTGTTGTTATTGCATAATTTTGTTAAAATTTTCGTCGTGATTACCTCTGAAGTTGTTTCGAGTCTTCTACATCCGTGAATGAATTGGTTGATGTTCAAGAGAGCAGATGGGTCGTATACGCCGGGGAGGCTATTGGTGAGAATGAAATGCATACGGAGATAATTGTTAGCTGCGGTCCCGCATGCCGGGGAGAAAGAGTGTAAACGACTGAAGCTCGCATACGTCACCGTTACTAGAACTGAGGCAGAATGAGTGACAAGCGATTGTAGTGGTAATTGGTAGTGAGTAGATAAGAGGATGAGCGTAGAGTATCGTGAGGTGCTGCTATGGTCACGTTGCATTCTGCAAGAGTCATTCTAGCAAGTGGCGATTGTGTTGCAAGAGGATGCCTTTAACTGGAAGGCGCAGGTCGTCATTGATGTGTGAGATTATGCTGGGGGTATTCCTGTGGTGTGTTGGCTTTTCTGTTTGTTTTCCATTTCAGCTCTGTCCGTGTGACCCAGGTTCTCGCAATGGCATCCAAGTCAACGTGTATTGGTCGTAATGGAAAAAATGAATTGATGCAATTATTCCCAGTGAATTTAAATTTACTTCGAGATTGAACGATCGATTGATGAATGTGTTCTCAAACACAACTCCTCCATAATTTTCACGAAAGTCATACATCCATCAGCCATCGCCTCATCGCTCACTGTTCGTTGGAAGACGGAAAAAAGCTATCAGAAGTACTACCGTGATTTATTGTAATAACATTTATTCTTATACCTCGTGGGTAATAACCTTGTTGTTAGTTACATATTGGCGTAAGAATAGAGCGACTTTATTGCATATCCCCTCAATGACGCTTGTTGCTATGTTGCTATTGGTTTCAAGTGGCCTTGGTTTTGGGGGAAGATTTAACTGATGTAATATTGCTATTTCGTAGACATAACTCAGGCTCATAGGTGAAAAAATTATGATCCTGAAATAAGGACAAGTTGTTCAGAAGGTAAGGAGGACATTATTTTTCAGTTTATTTGTATAAATACTATTGTGTATCGAGTTGCGTTGAGTTCTTAGTGCAACTGTATGCAACTGCATTTACATAAAGTAAAACATTGCGAATTCTCCTGTTTTTAAAATAAAAAACATGATTCTTTTCATTAGTTGTAGTAATGAAGAATGGAATTTCTTCCACGTCAGTGTTATTTAATTGAAGATTTAATCTCTGCAGAGATTTAGCATTGCTCTCAACGAAGACTCCGGATTGAAAGATAATTTTTCCACCATTTTCATCATCTGAAATTAAGTAAAGGTTTATTGTGAACTTACGAATGATTCTTTAAATTTGGGATTTTTAAGTGACGCCTCTAGTTGGGTGAATTCTTCTTCAGTAGTTACGGGGAATTGCAGTTGACTATTGTCAATGGTTGATTTCCCGCTTCCAACGGCGGCCACACACGCTGACTTATTCACTGACAACAATTGCGCCATCATTGTTTTCAGCGACTGAAATTCTGCTTTCATTTCCCCTTTAAGGGACTGCATTTCCGCTCTAATTGACTGCAACTCATTGGCTACTTTATTAGCTGATTCACAGTTTTCCTTACTGCAAAGTAAATACTAATGAAAAGTGACATACGTAGTCTGCTGAACTAGTTGCGCTATAGGTGAAGAAGCTGCCACTGGCATTTGTTGAGTGGAAGTGCTGGAGGAGTAATGATATTAAAGGAATGCGTTACCTGGCTATCGGTGACATAACAGTTGCCATGAAATTTGTTGTCGGGTATTTTGAAGGCAAACAAACTTTCTGTGCCTCCACTGCTTCAAGTTCCATTGAGTCGTAAGCGTAAGACGAGTTCTTCGTCTCAACTCTGCATTCTGTGATTAAGCAATAAGAAGAATCTACCTTGGACGTTTGGAATTGGTAAGAGGTAATGTTTCCTCCATATTATCTGAATTTGAGAGTACACTGTATATTCGTTTAGTAGCCTGCAATGTATTCTTGGCTTCTACGAAAGAGTCTAATTACAATAATGTAAGTAACACGTAAATAGTTACCTAGTTCAGCTAACATTTCACAATCCGTTAGCACCCAGTCCGGTCGAGGTCTAACGCAAGCCTCAACTTCATTATCTGTTATACTGCTGTGATACAAGCACAGGTCTTCGGATAGCATCCAACTGCTGGCAGCTATGAATAATTCTTTGGACCCAGCTTTCCGTAAAACAGCATAATTCTTCTTTTCTTTCTGTAAGAAATGATATGATATAAACAAAATTTACTGTCTTATTAGTCCGCTTGGCAATTGAATGCAGGAATGCCGACGATTGACACAACTGTCTAAGCAGGTTATGGAAAAGTATGAGGCAAAGGCACCGCAACTACATACCTATCTGTACGCATTCCAAAACACTTACAAGTAATGTCTGACGGACTAATCTCTACCTTGTATGGGCTAACTTTAGAGCACTTCCATATCCCAATGTGGGATGACTTAAATGGTTGCTCGAAGAAATCACCACAATCTGCATAAGGTCTGAATATTAGTCCATCCCTATTTATCTCAGTTATCAGACCCGGTCTACCGTAAGCTATAACTAAGTTATCTGGTGAAGAGGAAGTAATGAGTGTATTCCTAGTATTAACTGTTTGCCTACGTGTATCCACCTCACACTCATTTAAAACTTCATTGCGTACTCCTCCTGATTTGCAGTCGTGGAGCACCTTTTCAGCAAAACGGTTTGCCGCTTGCTTAGCGATTGCATTGTAGGAATGTATTGATCGCCTTATTGTCTGCATATAAGATTCAAATGGGAAGGCCGAAAAAGATTCCAACGGTCCCATTTGATTGACATCTTCGGTCAAGTGTTGCAGACAATGGATGTTATAAACGAGGTGCTTTCTACCGTATATAACCTCAAACTCATTTAGAAAGTTGATTAACTCAACTCTGCAACCTTCCAAGTAATTTCTATGAAATCTAGGGTGAGACAAAAGGTACACTGCTAGACTTAATCTTTGGAAGTTTCGATAAATAGCCGGTGGCATTATGTCCTTAAGTACAACTGGTCCTATGTACAGGAGGAACAGGCGACATTCTGTATACTAGCTAGTATACAGCTGTTTGCGAATTATCCGATAAAACACATTTCCGAGTGGGATGTAATACCAGGCTGAATTCTTAAACTGTCATCCTTATATCAGCTCAATTCAATCACACATATATTAGCAGAATAATCTGTAATTGACTTTAGAGACTTATCAGGGAATAGTCTCATCAACTCACAGTTTACTGATGATATTGTCTACCTAGACTATGAGGAGTAACCCCTGATGCTGTAAAATATGAAAAAAATACCGGTGTTTGATTATAGGTGTCTGTGTTCTATCTCATGAGTAAAGCAGTATAATATGACGAGTGTTGTTGAGGTTACGCATAAATGTTTAGGTGGGGAGGGTAAGTTAGTCTTCAAGGTAGGGAAGCTGAATAGGTTGAGATGGCTAGAACACGTGCTGGCATACCAAGCCATCGCCTTCCTCCAGGGACAATGCTAGCCAGCACATGTTAAGGTTTAAAATGTGTTTGGGTCGGTCAAATGAAAAAGTGATATTGGTTCATAAAATTGTTGACAGTCAGCTGGAAGAACTACCGGAGATGTGACTGCAAATCTTTGGTACTGGTACAGGTGCATTCACTCTGTGTAATCTCACGTATCTATTCAACTCATGTTTTTCCTTGTCACTATTTATTCTCCCTCACATTTTCGCTCGTTAAACTTCCATTTAGTTTTATGTCTCTACCTTTGTGTGCTACATGAAATGTGGTAAATTAAACAGGTGGACTTCTCTGCAAACTCATACTGAAAGCTAGTCAGAATGACACAGTCTGGGCATAACTAAATGCGAAACATTGATAAATGATCTCCAAAATTTCAACAAATGATAAGTGTAGTTCTTAATCTTGTTCTTTGCCAAATGAAAAATAGATACCTTTCAGTAATCTCTTCTTCCACCCGGGACTCGTCTCCTACTTTGCAACTGGATTTGTGCTTTGTCACATTTGTGCTTAGCTTTCGGTCATTCAGCATTCGCCGTTGTTGTTGACTCAGCGCCTAGATGACTTTAGTTGAATAAGGTTTCGATCGTGCAAACTTGGGTCCTGGGCAGTTGATTGGTTGCATTATCATTTCTCAAATGGAATGCAGCATACTGTATATTAGGGTAAATCTTCCGCCTCGCTTGCTGAAGCTGGTGTTCCTCAGGCTATTTTTATCACTCCTTTTCTTTTTTCTCTCTCGTCTTACATGACTTTTCTCTTTCTAATGAGAGCAACTTCGTCAAATACGCTGTTGATCTGACCGTCTCACTTCGTGTCATGTTACAATGTGACTGCAGCAAACTTAACTGGTTCCTGTCTGTAGTCTAAGGTACGTGGTCTTGCGTTAAATCCCTCTAAATGTCAGGCAGTTAACTTTCCCCTCACTCATAAGCGTGAACTGCAAGAACTGTGTCGTTCACAAGATGTTTGTATCAAAGAGGGCACTGAAACAGAAACTAAGTCTAACAGAAAATACCTTGGAGTAAATCTATCCTCTGGTCTTTCTTGGTCATTCTATATCTTGTCGATTTCTAAGAAAACCTTCAGTCTAGCTTACCATGTTATGTAGTCAAGACAGTCAGGAATCATTCAACCTCTCTTTTTACAACTTGTTAACTCTTGCATTGGTCTTTACTGCTCCCCCTTATTCTTTCCTGAATTACTCAAAAACGACTATGTCGTATTGTGCAAGGTATTAAGGTTGTCATTAGGGCAAGTGGTGTACCATTTAGTCAACTCGTTAATGCATTAGTTAAAAGACATCTAAACTCATGCGAGAAATGGTCTAAATCTATACTGTCTAACCCTCAACATCCCCTCTATTCTCAGCTCTTCCCTTTAATTTCATCTGATGGAACCAGAAGTCGGAATAAAAGATTATGTGATCGTTTTTGGAATTAAGTAATACCAAAAATTGTTGTCGTTTTCATTGCCAGCAGTTCACAGCCTATTGAGTTTACGCAAGTGGAATGCTCATTTCCCACTTTCCTGAGGAGACATCAACTAGGATTCTAGGAAAGTAGTACGTCAGTATGCGAATTTCATGAATCTGTAGACTGCATTCCATTCACTTATTACTGAAACTAAACTATGAAGGAACTGATATTTCAAAGAAGGATGTAGTACAAGGCTCATTTCTACAACTGTCGTCCTTATTTTAGTTCAATTTCATCATAAATGTATTAACCGAATTGTCTGTTACTCACTTTAGGCCCTTACCAGGGAACAGTCTTGTCAACTTAGTGTATGCTGATGGTATTGTCCACTTAGGCTGCGATAAGTGACCATTGAAACTGGAAGATATGAAAAGACTACTGGTTTTTGATCGTAGTGTCTGTACCCTTTCTTCTGTGTTAAGTAGTCTAATATGGTGAGTAATATTGGGGTTAAGCTTAGTGTTAAGTAGAAATGTGATTCCAAACGTTGTTAATGACACAGATGCATTCACTCTGTAATCTCACATATCTGAGCAACCCTTATATTTTTTCCATATGACTGTTTGTTTTTCATCACATTTATGCTCATTATAGTGACATTTAATTTCTTTTTTCTTCTACCTTTGTGTGCTACATGGAATGTGCTAACTTAAGCGGGTGCACTTGTGTGCAAGCTTCTATGTTGAAAGTCAGTCTGTCAGAATGATCTATAGTCCAGGTATAATGAAATGCTAAAACGTGGATAAAAATAAGCAAAATGTCAACAAATGGTAATCGTATTTTTTCATTTAGTTCTTGTCTAACTGAAAAAAGTGATCTTACAATAATTTCTCCTCTTACCCGAGATAACTCTCACACTCTGTCCCGTTATATCTCATTAGTTAGTTAATTTTATCGTGTAGCCCAAATGCGAAGTTGAAACACATCTGATGAAATATGTTTTGCTTATTACCAACTAAATATAATATTTTTCAAGTGTGGAACGTCACAAATCGAACTGCTACACTTCTGTGCTCATTTCCATGTTAAAACTCAGTCAGTCAGCTTTGTCACTGCAGATGCGTAGTGTCACAACTACCTAGTGTTAATTAGCTTAAACAATTATTCATGCCGTTTCCTAAGTACTCTATGCATTTCCCGATTCCTTAAACTGTCCAGATAAAGTGCACCGAAGAGGAAAACATAAACCAAAAGTCAGTAACACGGACGTAAGAAATAGTGTGAATAGAAGTGAATGAGATGAGTGACCTTCTATCCCTGTAGTACGCTTAACTAAAATACTCATGTATATGAATGAGGCAAAAAGTTGTGTGACTGACTTGATATGATCATGAGCAATAGTTTGTGCTCAAAACGCCACCAAGTAATATTGCTGTACAACACTGTGTGATTTATCAAAATAAAATCGTATCCATAATGGAGTTATACTCTACCACAGTGCCCAAATTTTATACTTATGTCAAAAATACTTATTTTATGTGTCTCCTAATTGTTTCCTTTTTGTCTTCCTCATTGCAGGTTGTCAGTCTCCGTAGACATTCTACTAGATGTCGTCATACATAGTGTCTGCAAGCAGTCTTTCAATACATCTACCTCCCGCAAAGTTATTGTTACGATGCCTTTAAATCATTTACACTTGGCCGTAATACAATTAGTGTGCTAATATTACTGATTCAATGACATGCAAGACTTGTACATGTTACTGTGAAGTTAGCTTGTAATAACATTCCCTCCATAGTAAATAGAATGCTTGTGATAACAATTCGTCATTATCTTTTCATTGTGTTGATAGTTGCGTATATATTAGAAAAAAGCTAACCTTGTCGTATCAGTTCTCTAAATTACAATCGCTAAGTGCCCATACCTCTGCTGAATACCAAGTGCTACTCGTGGCCCATGAAATACTTATTACTGCATTCGAAAATAACAGTCAAACTATTATTACATGGAGTAGTGAGACAGAAGGCGTATGAAATTTAGATATTAGTGTGTATCTGAAGTTAACGACACAATATGTATGTGGATTTTTCATTTCCAAACTAGTCTGTCTGTCTGTTTTCGACATAGAACTATACACAAATGTGCGGAAGTTCAAGTCGCCACACTCCGTGTAGCACGCGAAGCAAGAGAAGAAAGTACAAGAAAAGCATAATAGAAACAGTGAGCAGAGGTGTGAGACAAAGGAGTAATAAAGAAAAACAAAACAGTTTCATTGGAGATCATAAGTCACAGGGAGTGGATGCATCTGCGCCACTGAGAACGATTTTGAGCCATGTCACCAATTGTTTCCAACCATTTGTCCCGAGGACCCCAGCCTGGAAGTCTACACCTTCCTACGTGGCTTAGACCAACTGTTGTGGATTTCATTGACTAGTGCCATGTTTTTGTCTGACCGCCGCTAGCTTTTTTCCAAGCTGACCCTATATCGGCTAACATTGCTCGTCGAGGGAGGCGATGGCTTGGCATACGTAACACATGTCCTAACCATCTCAGTCTTTGTAGCTTTACGACTTCGTCGATTGATTTCCCCTGTTTACCTAGAACTCTACGCCTAACCTCCATGTTGCTCACCTTATTATGCCACTTTACACGGGAAATAGAACGCAGGCACCTATGATCAAAGGCAGCTAGTCTTTTCATGTCTTCCACTCTCAGTGGCCAGGTCTCACAACCATAAAGGAGGACGGAGCGGACTGATGAGCAGTACACCCGCCCTTTGGTCGATAGTC
Source organism: Trichobilharzia regenti (assembly GCA_944472135.2). Classification (NCBI taxonomy): domain Eukaryota; kingdom Metazoa; phylum Platyhelminthes; class Trematoda; order Strigeidida; family Schistosomatidae; genus Trichobilharzia; species Trichobilharzia regenti. The sequence goes on along the minus strand of OX235270.1, from coordinate 70,959,239 downwards.
GAACATCTCACAATCCTGAAAACAAACAAGCTGGTAGAGGAAGCAGCAAAGACAGGGATTCCACTGAACATACAGAAAACAGAGGTAATGGAGGTACCTAAACAACAACAACTGCAGAAATATGAAACGTCACTTAGTTTACTTATCTAGATGGTATTGTTTCAACTACAGATGGTGCGAATGAAGATGCCAAAGGTAGGGACGGAAAAGATATTACTACTCTTAAATAAGGTGAAAATCGACAGCACTTAGCACACAGAATACGATCAGAATTCTCAAGGTTAGTATCAAGTCAATGCTTCTATGTGGTTCATAGACTTGGTGCTCGCGTCACCAAAAGCATTCCCAGAAGACCGCAAACATTAATGAATAAATGGCTTAGCTGAATACCAGAAATGATAAGCGACAAGCGATTCTCCCAGAAAACTAGCCAACAGCCTGTTATCCAACAAAAGAAAAAATTAAATGGAATGGACTGAACATATGCTGAGGAGATCATTTGGTGACATCACATACCAGGTGCTCAAGTGGAGGTAACGAGTTGGGTTGAAATCGTGTAATGTCACAAGACAAAACAGGAAATGTGATAATTGCAGCTAATAAAAAAAGGATATAAGTGTACCTACTCCAACCATAGCTTCTTAGCAATATTATTTAGAAATCCTGGCGGCTGCAGGCAGTCAAACGCATACTTTCCAACACAGTTCAAAACAACACCTACTTAATGGATTTATACCATCCTGGTTTTGCCTGACTAAGTCCTAATTCTCTTGACATTATGTTGAGATAAACGGTGAGTAGGAATATTTACTTCAGCTGCACTGACGGTTTATAAACAGAAACTTCAGGAAGAGGTGTAACAGCCCATCATTTTACACTTTTCCGAATTGATATAATCCATTGAATATCATGGCGAATAACACATTTTAATCATAGCAGAACAAACTTATCGAAGGTAAGAAAAAAGGTGGGGGAGAAAATAACTAGAGAATTTTATAGGGTAATGTAGGAGTGAGCGCAATGAGTTAATAATGTATTCTTTACTGCATACATCTTGTATGACTGAAATGCTTCTATTCAATTTTCGGCGAAGCTTCAATATCACCCTGCAGGGTTTCTTCAATGCACTCTCACAGGGAATAATACTTGGTACTGAGGAATCCAGCCAAAAGCATCTGTGACACAGTCGAATGACTTTTTCAACTAAAAGCCGCAATACTGATATTAAGTGTGATTTACCTGTAAAATGAGGGACTCTAGTGTAACACAGCACCATATCCCAGCAGGGTATTCTTTGTGTTTTACAGGTACAAATAGAATTCATGGACTGAACATTTGTTAAATATGGAGGCGACCCACTGAGTCACTTAGACGAAAGGCTGACGAAATGCGATACCTTACACACGCACTTTCAGATGTAGGCATGTGTCACTTCACATGAACTCTGGACCATATCGAGTAGGCATTCCTTTAAATTAATTATTTAAATTAATTATTGTTCGTATATATGATGACTTGGTGCGTTTCCTAGTTTGCCTATAATTACGGAATGTACATTATATTAGGGAACACAAATCGATTTTGTAAAAACCAGTGGTGTTCCTTCTCTAGTCTTAATTGATTGACACGATTAAAGGAATAGATTGTAACGTGGTGTTTTCTGTAGCTGCGAAACGTAATTACCTAGTTTCGAATTGACATCATGCGTCTAATCCTATTAACCTATGTATATAGTTCTACCTTCACGAAACCTAGAAGTCAGGAGCAGACTCTCTTTGACAGATCTAGTTTTACTTTGTGACTAATTGGTGAGTCACCTGGTGTTGTGGTAGCAAAAAAACAACTCCACACCTTAGTATTTTCTAGAAATGAACATATTTACTTACTTTGGCGACAATTTAATCTTAGGGATATCAACCTTTAATTAGTAATTTGGATCCGAAAGTAAACGCCATGTTACTAAGTTATTCAAAAGACAGAATGATGAGTAAAACAGTACTCGGATACTTATTCTAACGAAACCGAATAATGATAATCGTTTAGCTTACCAATATGCCGCTTACTTTCAGTCTTAATTCAAAGACAAATTTAATTGCTCACTAAATTAATAGTTCCAGAAGACTGCTCTACTCCTGTCTTCGAAATACTTTACCCGATAGTGTTTTACTTCAAAATATGTGTATACTGGCCAGCTGATGTTGCTTATCCAGTTACACTGTTTTTCAGTTACAATGTCCCATCTATTTCCTATCAAACAGAACATCCCTTAAACCATCAACGAGTTACCATCATTTCTAAATAAATAACATTAACTATTCGCATGTAAACAATGCTATAAACTTTATCACTTACGTGATGTTTCAACTTTCGATTAATCAGTTTTCCCTTACATGAGCACCTGTTTCAATTCTAACGGATATTTCTCACCTTTGACTACTGAATTAGTACGTTTCGTTATATACCATCCATACGAAATATAGGTACTTATAATGATTAATGCTAACAGATTTATCACGAGAACGAGAATGTACTCCATATTGACGACAATATTCCTCAGGGGCAGACGTATCTTCTAAACGCGCTACTCAATACCACACGTGACCCTAATCTCCCTAACTCTGTAGCTCACAACATTCTATAAAGTTAATAGTGACTATTAACAAGTAGAATGTCTATTTGAGGTATAAAGAATATATTTATTAGTGATTCAACACAAAATACAAAATCAACGGTACAGGAAACCACTGTCTTCAGCAACGAATCCCACGAGGTCACTGGAACTACAGATTATCTAAAAAAGAAAACAAGGGTTCGCAGTATGTATACATGAATATAACTACCAATATAATATTAACAAGATAGCACAGAAGGAATTAATGGAAGTTTATATCAATGTGCGATTATATCAGTCACTATTTTTGACACAAGTGGATATTTAGACAAAGTAATAAGAAGACGTAATTTGTTTGAGTCGTGTAGTGTTGTATTTGTGCAACACATTTTGGACAATCTGGTCACGCATGGACTTGTCATAGGAATACATATGAGATTAATACAGTTAAAAGTCTAGAAAATAGATTTAGGTGGAATTAAAACCACATATTGGAGGTCAAAATAACAATGAAGATTACTAAACCAAATATCTGAGGGACTAGTACATCTACCCTGACTAGTTTCAAAACAAAGTTTAACAAAGGTTTCGTGTGATGACGAATAGTCTTGGAATTCACAAAAGTGGTTTAAACTTCCTAATCACACTTCGGTTCCCACAAACTTTAGGATGCAATCCAAACACGTTTTACAGATAGGTTTAAAAAATGTGCAAACGTCAGTTTTATGTCCTGTCCTTATAATATGTTTCGAAATAGAGGAGCTGGGACCTCATTAATAACTTCTGAAGATTTTGTTGCTTCTGGAGGCATTTAGGAATATGATGCGTAGCCCTTACTTGCAGAAATCGATGAGCCTTCCCCAAATGGATACAGCAATTACTTCTAAACCTTACGTCTATAGCTTTAAAAGATGTCGGACACTACTTCTACGTGGTTTTAAAATAATTTTGTGAATCAACTTCGAACAAGCGCGAATAATGTGGCGTCAAAACAATAACAAAAATCGGAAGTTTATGAAACCAAACTCACTAATAGGACAAAATGACACACACGTCAGATGTCGTAAAGACACTGAATGTTGTAAGTGATCGTAAAACATATTACAGCTTCTTCCCATTTGTGAACACTAATTTTCGCTTGTATTTATGCATTCCATTGGCTTTCAGCTATCAAAACACCACACAAAAGTGCGGAAGGATGCAAAATTTGATATCAACCATATTCTTCGGTTCCTGCAGCAGTAATAGGTACTGCACAAATGCTGATAGGGAAATTTGAGACCGAGCACAAGTTTCCGCCAATCTGCAAAAAATTTATCGAATGACAGTCATTGAACTGTACGCAAACCTTACTCGGCATGCCAAAAATCACTGCATGAACCATGTACTTAAGCGTCCTGTCACACAAGAAATAAGTAAATGCTCAAGAACAATATCGAACAACAATTTCCATATAAATTCATCCAACTAGAGCAAAAAATCGCGCCTACTGCGTTTGCTGGGCGACTAGCGGCTGAAATTATCCGTCACTTATCAAGGTCATTGGTGGAGTGAGACGCTCGAAGGTCATTTTCGTCCATTTTAGTCGGCCATGTTGGATCGCAGTTCCGTAGCTGTTCGTTGACGCGTTTGTTGTTCCGTTTATCCTGCCGTTATACACGACTTATCTTGTTGCGTATCGTTCACAAATGTTGCGTTTCACCTCATTTTTTGTTTCCGTTGCTGTTAAAATGAATTATTTCTTTGGTTTCGAAAGTTTTCACTACCAGGCCAGTGCATTCATTTCGGTGTAAGTGTTTTCATACCTTGCATTCATGCGGCTTTCAGTGTTTTAGTTGGTTTTCAGCTGTTAGTGAATTAGTACTGTGTAGAGGGTTTTGAAATTGTGCACATGAAGATGTTTGGCTGTCAGAAGCAGTTGTTTCCAGTCCATTAGTTGGTTGCCGTTACTATTGTTGGTTCAGTTACTTGCATAACATGTAGAAATCTGGAAAAAGAGTGTCTTTTTCGTTCATGTTTGCAGCATACAACAATCTGCGAGTGAATCTGTTGAAGAGAGCACCATCAGAGTTGGTATTAGCAAGGTTTTCGAAGTACAAATTAAACCCAGAGAATTTAGAACCTGGGTTGAAGTTGAAAATGCTTTGAAGCTTTTTGAGAATGTGAATATACCATCCGTGTGTCTGCTATCATTTAAAAAAATATATTGTGAGAGAATCTAAGCCAAATAAGGTTGAGCCGCATGAAAAGTATGAATCTGTTGTGCTTGTGTATATTTTGGGGGAACTGAAAGAACCTGGAATCCCTGAGGGTAAGTGTTACTTATGCTTATTATTGCTTGATGTACTAGATCGCAATAAATGAACTAGGACTACCCGTAATAGAGCCAGTGTTAACATCCATTCGATGGGTTGCAAAACGGTTTTCAAAGCGGATAAAATACGGTGATCTGGTGAGTGTACAAACAATCCCAGTTAAAGGTAAGACATTAATTAGGAAGAATAACGTTTCGGGTTGTAGTCTACGATTGGTGGTTTCCTCGAAGTTGTGATTCTTCCGTGACTATAGACACATATGTTCACGATCTTAAAAAAAACTAAATAAATTATCCTTGAACCAGTAGTCTTCTTTTCTTCGGCGAAACATCCGTTAATACGACTATACGATTAGGTAGCGAAGTAAGATGTTATGTGACTGAGAATCGTGGTTGTTGTGTTTCTGACTAATTTCGCACATCTGACTTATAACCGCATGGAGATAGCGTTTTCCTCATGGTACATTATGATATCTAGAAATCATAAGCACGCTGCCATCGGTAAATTTATTTTTACTTTTTAAATGGCTGCAAATAGTGAGTCGTTTGCGGTGATAGGATGAATACCTCTGAACGTTTTTGTAGAGACTAGGGTATATTTAATTTTTTCGAGTAAGGGACGATCTTTTTACCAAGAAAGTTCTCGGAATTTTCGTTATTCAAAGATAACGCTAAGTTGCCCACTAAGGTGGTAACTATAGGAGATAACCTTCAGCGGAAACTATATTAATGTAGTTTTAGGTAATGCGTCATAGAAGTAAGCATCGTAGGTTAATTGTGTCTAAATGTATTAAACGTTGTATAACTGATCAAACCATAGTTCTTACGTGCGAGTTAGTTTTATAAATAATGAATGTACCGTACAAGCGTCTACCATGATTTGCATACCTAGCTCATAAACATTATGCCTGCATGTGGCATACATTTAGGGCCAACACGCTGCGATGAATCAGTCCGAGATACTTAAAGTCAGACTTCATTTCCATATCACTATTATCAATTTTGCAACGGTCATAGGAATTAACACCTTCAACTAACTTTCGTTTACATCGGAAACTGAAAATAACAGTCTGACATTTCGAAGGATTTAGTTTAAGAGCATTTTCCCACTCCTAATAGAGAGCTGTTCATCTTAGTACAGTGTAGCTGGCAGTTAACAGACATTGAAGTAGTTAGATCGTCCGCGTGTTTGAAAAAGTTCTTTCGTATGCATTCGTACAATAAGTTCATCAAACAAAAATACAATTGGTAATGGACGACTTCCCCCTGACCTACAGTGTACTGCTTTCTCCCTGATAAATAAGAATGAAGCCATCTAACAATCCAATACTCAGTTTGAGTTTCAGCAAGCTTATCTAACAGAATATCTCTAGGTACTGAGTCGAAAGCAGATGTGTATTCTAGGAAGGTGCAGCGAATTTAGCCCCATTGTCTATACTGGAGAAAATGTTGTGAAGCAAGACTGCAGCTGCATCTAAAGTACGTCTACTGTGTTTATAGGAGAACTGTTTGGGATCGTTAAAGGCTCTGAGTGAGGGTTAAAGATTAAGTAAGAGTAACTTTCCCTTAGTTCGTATATACCTCATTTGATTTGAAACAAAGGAAGCAGGTCTTATTAACGCTTGTAACACTAGAAAGTTTGGCATTTATGGGAGAATTTATGAAAGACTTGTTTAGTTTACACACACCAAATGAATAGGGAATACTGGAGGTAATTAGATGCATACAGGCGTAGGTTATTTAACATCTATAAAGTAGACATGCAAATACCGCAGTTTTTGATCACAGAAATGATGGATACTAGATAACATCCTATGATTCAACGGCATATTAAAATAAATAAAAATTGTTTCTTAGCTGATCGTCAAGTGAACAGTCTATTTGATGATGTCACTGCATATTAACAGATTAGTGAAGTAGATATCAAGCCTAAGTTACTACATTTACTTGTACTACATACTTGGCGTTTAACAGTATACAGACTTTCAACTGGCTAGATAAGGCGACTTTAGAGTATCAAACAGTACAGAATTATTATTCAACTTGCTAAATCCCACTTAGCTTTTACAATGTGCTATTGTGTAGAAACAGACACGAAATCCTACTAATGACTAAAGTAACATTCTCATAATACTACAGTGAATTTCCATCCCACTAACTAAGCTTAGCGTTTATTATTCCTAATTCACTTATTACAAAAGCACATAGTATAGCGAGGAATTGAAGAAGTCTACAGGAAGAAGTAATCAAGAGTATATTAAACATTTGATTAATTTACAAAAGAAAATTCTGATGAAGGGTAATAAAGTTAGTTTGACCGAATGATGTTTCCGCTGATTTCATATTCGACAACCTCCGTATACCTGGAAAAAATAAAGTACATGTTAGAACTAGCATAACATGAAGTTAACAAGAGATAATTCTACATATTAGCATACAATATGAATACAATCATTCTGTTAAAACTAAGTATTATCTCAGGGAGATAAATGTATTTGTAGTCTACAGCTGATATTTATGTTGACGCCGTATACATAAATATACATCATATGTTTTCCTGCATTTGAGGACTATATGCAAATTTCAAGGCAATCTCCGAAACATTCATACTATTGAGGCGTCATTCTCTCATCAAGCTTACTTGCAGATCAACTTCACACTAAACACTTTTACATGAAATGAAGTATTGCAAGTGTATAACTTAGAAGTTAATCCACAATCTCAGTAATGTCTAGTCCACAAGGTTTTGTGAATCCTACAGAAATCACATTTTCACATTTAGGAGACTATAGGCATCAAATATAAGCTGAACATGCCTCAACTCTAGACAGCTATGCACAGTGCTAACAACATAGTGAAACACTTCAACTATTGTAAAGTACACAGACCTGTTGTGTTGATGAGGATAATAATGTCATATAATGCAAACTAGAAAATTCAATCGTCATAGAGCATCTGTACTGCTTTGTCTAAATGGAAATCTCAGGAGAAATTCATCTCCACTATTGGTGATCAAAAATATTGTAGCATTAAGTATACAGTCAGTGGAAATTGTAAAAGAGAATAAATTCATATTAATGATAATAAAGCTGAATAGATTCAGTTCTAGTAATCACCACGACTCATGCGTATAATCATACCGTGTAATGATTTAGTGCATTAATTGGAACAACAAGGAAACTTAAACGAGTAATTGCCTTCTCCACTGCACTGTACTTGCAATAATCGTGACAACCACCTTCGTTTGTTATCCTATCAATCAGCTAAGTAGACAATGGCCCAATATTATTACAGTTGAGATATTTTTGTACATTTAATTAACATAACCCATAGCACACTGCACCAACCAGTGCCAATATATATGAAATCCATTTAGAGATAACCTTTCAACTTACCATAATTCCTGTCCAACCACAGATAAAGTGAAAAGCACATCTAAATGACAACTTAGGTTCCCACCAACGATTCTGATAACATTTGCAGGTGATTTCCAAGTATTGAGAGAATTATTTTGTCAAAAAAGACTGTTCTTCACACGAAAATAGGCTGTACTGATATCCTGAGACATGAAGTCTTCATTGAATGATACTATGCCGAAAGATGCAGCTTCTACATGGAGTAAATGAGTGGTGTAAATGGCATTACCCTCTAACTATCCTATCTCCCTCATTACACCGACATTTTGATACATTCCATCTGAAACACTAATCATTGCAACCAATATGCTAAAAGTGTGTCGCAGTCAGATCACATGAGGCGGACACCAACATAACCAGCCAAAAAGTGGGAATTTCCCTCAATCTAGATAACATATAATACAATTTTATTAAAAATTATTGGCAAAAAAAATTCCAAACGTAACTTCTAGAGTACGTGACGAATAAGTCCAGCCCGACTAGCTCCAACTCGAATCAACGAAACCGCGCAAATGTTGTCAAGAATAAGCCAGAGGCGCCACTTCAAATAGGGGATATGCCTTTCCAACGCTCTAAGAATAAAGGATTCTCGAGCCGCCAATCTGTATTCTGGATTTTCGCGTTGGTTAATACAAAGTGTTTCTGAAAGTCTTCGAGGTACAGCATGGGCTCCGGCGTAGTAAGTGCTGTGCATTGATAGTTTCTGAGAGTCGGCTGACAAAAGTATTTTTCCTTATGAAAGTGCGGTTATGAATTTCTACAGGTAGATTTTGCGGCTTCACAGACAATTGAATGGAAGCATTTCCTTATAAAAGGTTTATACAGTAATAAATACATTATTCAGTCACTGTGCTCCGCCCGCATTACTCTCAAATTTTCTTGTTTGGAAATGAAACATTTACATATATATTGTGTTAGTAACTGCTAATAAACATCAACATCTAATAATAATATAATAATAATCACTTTATTCCACAACAATAACAATTTATAGCATGGAATTTTCAGCGCTTCTTTTACATATTGCAATGGTTTAGCTCTGTTTATAATTATATAAATGTATAAAATGGTAAAATATTGATAGTTAATAGGAAAAAGTAAAACCCCAACAAAATCACTCCATTGCTAGGTCACAGTGAATAATAAATTAATAATATAACAAATAACAAATATAACAAATTTTTCTATTTTGTATATCTATATACTTACATATTATATGACAATGGCTCCACCTAAACGTACCACTGTTGCTGAAGAAGGTAATAAAGGCGAAGAGACACAGAACTCTGCTGTTAACGCCTTGCCGGATTTAAGACTACCTCAATTTGATCTGGCTGAACCACGTGTCTGGTTCACAGTCATTGAACAGTTGTTTGCAGCTCGAGGTATTACGTCGCAGATCGCCATGTATGGTTGCGTATTAGCAGCAATTCCCACGGAAGTACTACGAGAGGTTATCGATGTCATAGACAGCAAACCTACAGACTCTCAATATGACAAACTAAAAGCTGCACTCATCCAGCGGACCACTCTCTCCGATGAGAAACGCATACAACAACTACTTACTTCGTGTGATCTAGGTACAAAAAAGCCATCTCAACTACTTAGACATATGCGCCAGTTGATTGGGTCACACAAAGTAGATGAGTTAATTCTACGTCAGATGTTCTTACAACGTTTACCACAAAATGTTCAACAAATCCTAACAATATCTTCTAGGACGACAGACCTTGAAGAATTAGCTAAAATGGCAGACGATATCATGGATGTGTTATCAAATAATGGCATAAATAGCGTGTCTACAGAGGCAGTACCACCAAGCCCTTCCACATCTATGAAGGACGCACCAATGTTTTGGTTACTTTCCCAGTTAACATCTCAAATGCAAGATTTACGACTGGAAGTGTCCGAGCTTCGAGCACAAAGGAACCAGTCACATACGGTATCCAAGCAACGGCGATCAAGATCTAGACGACGTTCTAGAACACCGTCTCAAAGCCGTAACATTTGTTGGTATCATAGGAGGTATGGGCATAATGCCCTGAAGTGTATTCGACCGTGTATGTACAACAGTAGTAACTCATCTCAGGGAAACTCCCCAGCCAGACAGTAATGGCGACGGCTGTTAATGGCAATCACCCCAGTCGCCTTTTCTATGTGAGGGATTTGACTACCGGCACATTATTCCTGGTAGATACAGGCGCCGAGGTCAGTGTTATTCCCCCCTCACTATCCAGGCGATCAGCCAAAATACCTGGAAAACTTTCACTCCGTGCTGCCAACCAAACCAACATACAGACGTATGGCGAACAGTCAATGATTTTAAATTTAGGACTACGCCGACGTTTCACATGGATCTTCATAGTAGCTGACGTACGTCACGCTATACTAGGTGCAGACTTCCTAAGTCACTTCAATCTGTTAGTTGATATCAGCAAGAAAAAACTGGTTGACAATTGCACCCAACTCAAGATCCATGGTATTACATGTGACTACTCTGTTCATAGCATCTGTATAGAAAAGCCGGAGAGTGAAATGTTCTCTGCTTTATTGAAACGATTTCCTAAAATCCTTAAACCATCATACAACGTCGAAGATATATCTCATACAGTTACGCATAAGATCATCACAACAGGACAACCTGTGAAGGCACGTCCACGACGGTTACCACCCGATAAACTAGCAGCAGCTAAGTCGGAATTCGAACATATGATGCAGCTAGGTATCATACGACCATCTAACAGCCCATGGTCTTCACCTCTGCACATGGTACCTAAAACTAATCATGACTGGCGACCATGTGGAGATTATCGCGCTTTGAATAACGCTACGGTCCCAGATCGTTATCCTATACCTCATCTCCACGACTTCTCCTTGACCTTACATGGAAAGACCGTTTTTACCAAAGTTGACTTGGTCAGGGCATATCATCAAATACCAGTCGCTCCAGAAGACATTGCAAAAACAGCAATTATTACGCCTTTTGGATTATTCGAATTCTTGAGAATGCCTTTCGGACTAAAGAATGCTGCTCAAACATTTCAGCGTTTTATGGACCAAGTTACCCAAGGTCTTGATTTCGTCTTTGTATATATCGACGATGTCTTAATTGCCAGCTCATCGATGGAAGAACATATGCAACACTTAAGCCTGTTATTTCAAAGGTTTGAACAATTTGGAGTTGTTATCAATCCAAAGAAATGTATTTTTGGTTCCCCTTCCATTGAATTCTTAGGACATCGAATAACTGCCGAAGGCATCAGACCTACCGAAGATAAGATAGAAACTATTAAGAACTTTCCCGAACCTGATTCCTTAAAGAAACTTAGACGTTTTCTCGGGATGTTCAACTTCTACCGACGTTTTATTCCATCATGTGCCTCCATAGTTCAGCCACTGACCGACCTACTTAGATGCAATTCGAAGAAATTTCAGTGGTCTGAAGAAGCAAAAGCAGCATTTAATAATGCAAAAGATGCCTTATCCAACGTCGTAATGTTATCTCATATCAACCCAGAAGCTTCACTCATTTTATGTACAGATGCATCGCAGGTAGCAGTGGGAGCAGTTTTACAACAAAAGTTCAATAATGACACCACTCCACTTGCTTTCTTCTCCAAGAAGTTGGAACCTGCGCAAACTCGTTACAGTACCTTTGGCAGAGAACTGTTAGCCATCTACCTAGCAGTGAAACATTTCAGCTTCTTACTACAAGGTCGACATTTTACTATCTTAACCGACCATAAGCCTCTTTGTTATGCTTTCACCACTTCGTTGGACAGACACTCTCCGAGAGAAGCCAGACAACTGGATTACATCTCACAATTCTCAACAGACATCCAGTTCATCAAAGGAGATTCTAATATCGTAGCCGATTCTTTGTCTCGATGTGACGTTAATCACCTATCTTCGATAGATATTAGCTTAGACAATATTGCCAAGCTGCAGAAAAATGACGCCGAACTCCATACTTGTAGACGAAACTCCTCCCTACAGTTGCAGGATGTACCTATTCCCCTGTCTGATACAACTATCGTCTGCGACGTTTCAACGGGCGTTCATAGACCTTTTGTTCCACTAAGTTGTCGAAAACCTTTGTTTGAACATCTACATTCATTGTCTCATCCTGGAGTGCGTGCTACAGTCAAGTTGATCAGCGAGCGTTTTGTTTGGCCCAAGATGAACTCCGATATTCGGAAATGGGCCCGCCAATGCTTGCAATGTCAAAGATCCAAGGTACATCATCACACCGTCACACCTCCAAAACAGTTCAATTTACCCGATAAACGATTTCAACACGTTCATATAGATGTTGTTGGACCATTACCGCCATCCAGAGGATTTACTCATATACTTACTGCGATTGATCGATTTACCCGATGGGCTATTGCTTGTCCACTCAACGATATATCTGCAGAAAATATCGCTTTGGTTTTCTTAGATCGCTGGGTGTCAAACTATGGAGTACCCACAACTATTACAACAGACCGAGGAGCTCAATTTCAATCAACTCTGTTTCGAGAGTTTACGAGACTCCTTGGAGTGAACCATATCTCCACTACAGCTTATCATCCTGCAGCGAATGGTCTGGTGGAACGTTTCCATCGACAACTGAAAAGCTCGCTTATGGCACAAGCTGACTCATCTAAGTGGAGTGAACACCTACCATTAGTTCTTCTCAGTATCCGATCAACTGTAAAAGAAGATTTGGGATGTACACCAGCTCAACTTGTGTATGGTACTACCCTCACATTGCCTGGTCAGTTAGTTCCGTCTAATGATTCAACTGAAGTAAATATCTCCGACTTCACCAACCGCCTTACCCAGCATATGCTTCAGCTTAGACCAGTAGCCCCTCGCCAATCACTTCAGAAAGCTCAAGTAAATAAGAACCTACTCACTAGCAAATTTGTATTTGTTCGCGTCGATGCCATTAGAAAAGGTCTACAACATCCATATGAAGGTCCTTTTCTAGTACTTAAACGCACCGAAAAATACTTCACGCTGAACAAACATGGTAAACCGGAGACTGTTTCTATCGACCGTCTTAAACCAGCGTACACCGACAGCGAACATGAAACACTAGCAACGCCGACACCAATAAACAATCAGCAAGTCAATGCAACTCCAACTCTCCCGCTCTTCACTCTTCCCCCTGTACAGACACGCAGTGGGCGGCAGATCTGTAAACCTGCCCGCTATGTTCATTTCATTGACTGACATAAACGTTAACCTCATTTAGACATACTTCTCATTACTATTGTTGTTAACATTCACTTCATTATAACCATTAATATTTATTAGTATTATTATTTGCTGTTCGTCAACTGTACTGCAAGCACACGCATTCACCAAGTATATGTGTATATCTATTTATATATGAATTTCACAAATGTTAACAAACATGTCATGGTTTATTATGTACATAAATTTTTATTTAAAATTATAACAAGTTTTGATTTTTTTTTAAATTCCTGTATGTGCTTGTATGTGCTAAACTTTATACGACACGGATGCATTCCATACATCCTGATCTAACTTTGTATCCTTATTGTTGTTATTTTTTGTTATCCATATTGTTGACATTATCCCTTATTTATGTTGCTTATATTCATGTAATCGTCCACGAGGACAGTACTGATGGTCCTCCGGACCTCTAAGAGGGGGAGCCCTGTGGAGTCCTCAAAAATCAACTTATCCAAATTTTACTACTATGTAAATAATGAACATATTGTACACCACTTTGTTTTAACCAGAAACTCTGTACTTTGACTTTACCTCGGGTTTTGAATAAATATACAGCTGTGCCTTCGACTCTCCGTCTTCTCCACCATCTCAACTGCCGTCGATCAATCCTAATCACCTGCTTTCTATCTCTGATTTTTGCAGGAGCACCGTAGTTTCTTCCTACGTACTTTGGTCGACCTCCGGCAACGTTAACATTGGAGAATTACTACTGGAGCAGTCTTTCCGCAGCACCTGGAGTCTATTACGTTTATTGTGGACTGTGGACCTTTGTAAACTCAAGTAATCAAACTTTAATACATTCTTCCCGTAACTAAACTCATTTGGTATTTTATTTTCTACTTGAATTTGGGTAACTAAGCTAACAGAGTGAAAAGGTCCACCACAAGTGTTTACAAGAATTCATATGCCTATTGACAGCAGTGTCATTTAGTTGAGTCAAAGGGATATCACTGACCCTACTTACAGCCTCCAATGTTCTTCGTAGTATTATATGGTCTTTCTTGAGTAGCCCAGGGAGGAATAATGGAGAACAATAAAGAATGGTTGGCAAAACACATGAATTAATAAATTGTATGAGAAGAGATTGGGTTCTACCTGAGTGCCTCAACTTCTTTATATAGTAAGTCAGACGGAAAGCTTTTTTAGAAACTTTAAGAATATGAGACGACCAGCAAACGTTTGAAGAGAAACTAATGCCAAGATAAAAAACACTTGAATTACTCTCTATCATGGTGCCATCAAAAATACAAAAATCATGAGATTGGATAAGTCCATGTGTCACTCACGTCTCATAAAACGTTAATGCCCAGCTCTTGCTACGCTCGGGCCCACGCTGTTCCTTGAAGATTTCAGAAACGCTTAGTTATAACGGACGAAATAACCAAAACACCGATCTGCCGCTTGATATTTCTTTATTGTTACACCAACATATAAAAGGAATAAGTGAACTGAGGTCTGAAAACAAATATTACAATAATAAATCATAAGATTACTTCTGACGGTTTTCTCCTGACTTCTTTCTGAACAGCGACTGATGAGACGATGACTGTCGTATTGATGCCTCCGCGAAAATTGGGGAAGTTGATTTTGAGCAAACAACCAAGAATTGATCGTTCAATCTTCAACTCCATTGACACTCCGTGGCAAAAATGGGATCCAACCCCTTTTTTCCATCACGACCAATACACGTTGACTTGGATGCCATTGCGAGAACCTGGGTCACACGGACAGAGCTGAAATGGAAAACAAACAGAAAAGCCAACACACCACAGGAATACCCCCAGCATAATCTCACACATCAATGACGACCTGCGCCTTCCAGTTAAAGGCATCCTCTTGCAACACAATCGCCACTTGCTAGAATGACTCTTGCAGAATGCAACGTGACCATAGCAGCACCTCACGATACTCTACGCTCATCCTCTTATCTACTCACTACCAATCACCACTACAATCGCTTGTCACTCATTCTGCCTCAGTTCTAGTAACGGTGACGTATGCGAGCCTCAGTAGTCTACACTCTCGCTCCCCGGCGTGCGGGACCGCAGCTAACAATTTTCTCCGTATGCATTTCATTCTCACCAATAGCCTCCCCGGCGTATACGACCCATCTGCTCTCTTGAACATCAACCAATTCATTCACGGATGTAGAAGACTCGAAACAACTTCAGAGGTAATCACGACGAAAATTTTAACAAAATTATGCAATAACAACAAGGTACGAAAACAACGAGTAAACACAATGAATCCGAAACACCACCAATTGACAGGACACACCACACGTATATACAAACAGTACAAACAACCTCGCCGATCATGTCTTGATGGAATTCCTTTGAAGAATTGTAGGACTTACAGCAGTACGCCTACAACCTTTCTCAGGTTGACGCCCTAGGTTGGAAAATCATCGCAGAGTTCATTTGCTAACTTCCTTCTATGAGCTATATCCTCAAATCTGAACGGTAACACGCTCATGTCATTGTATCGTAGAATATAGATGACTAACAAACACACGACCTATCTGGTCAACCAAGCGTAGGCACAGAGTAATTTACACCAAAGATAATAGCATTCAATTAGTAACTTGAAACTAGAAATGCCTTTATTCATGCAAGTCAATTTAACAATTACTCTCTCGTTTACACTTGGCTTATCCTCACTAAACTGACCATTGATATTCGTCCTTTCAAACGAACTGATACTAGCATAGTCATTGCACAAGATAGTTGAGTTGAGGGGCGTCTTTTTCATTGTGGATGAAAACACCAACGACGGCTGATTGATACCAGTTGATGAAGTTAGCGGTGGATCAAAAGCTGTTGTTGCTCGGCTTTCAGAAATTTGCCTACCTCCAAGACCACCACCACTGCTGTCTTTTACTATCAGCTCAGGTTTAGCACTAGCATCTGATGATAGGTGGGCTACATGCTGATCACTCACACTGACGGTCTGACAAGTATGCATGCCTTCTGCAACTGCACCTGCATTTATTTCTACTTCACGTTCAAGTTCTACAGAACCTTTATTTAACTTAGCGGTAGTAGGCATTCCCTCCATTTCATCATGATCAACCAAAGACAAATCTGCACTATCATGATCACTATCACAAATATTCAATTTACCATCATCTATCTAGTAGACCTCATCATTATCAAAATCTTTAATAACTGAAGTAGACAATTTTGGTTCCTCCTCACAAATCCTAAAAGGTTCTATATCTTCACTCTGAATAGTAATACCTTGTAAACTTGTGGAGTCAGAACTGCACTCTGAAGCAGCAACTCTATTCTGTGATACTCTATTCAACAATGGCTTACCAGTTGCAACTACAGACTTCTTGACCAAACCGTTATCGTCACACAATTCGGAGTCAGGCCTGGAGTTTACATATAGCTTATCACTGAACTTGCTCACTGGTTCACAGTTCACCTTTGTATGCACCTCTTGCAAACGTGTAAAACACAACCGTGTTTGTCTTGCATCTTGCAACTTATCTGTTGAGGATGTACTACGAAACCTGTTACACTCACTAGGTCTATATGCATTACTAGACATCATGGAGCCTTCTCGATATCCACCTCTCTGAGGCCTACTCGTCATCAATGATTGCGTT
Source organism: Trichobilharzia regenti (assembly GCA_944472135.2). Classification (NCBI taxonomy): domain Eukaryota; kingdom Metazoa; phylum Platyhelminthes; class Trematoda; order Strigeidida; family Schistosomatidae; genus Trichobilharzia; species Trichobilharzia regenti. The sequence goes on along the minus strand of OX235270.1, from coordinate 70,942,038 downwards.
TTGCACTCAGACTGCTCTATTCTAGGAGTGAGATTCAATATACTGGCAAACTTGCTCATAGATTGATTGGCACTATCTTTTACTAGTTTCAGGTTATCATCAAATTTTGGCTCGATACCCTCATCCTCCATACGGGAGCTTATCTTCACCCACTTCCTTTGCAGTCGAGTAGGTAGGCGTCTTGCTATTACTTCTAGTATAAAACTCGAGTTGAGGTCACTCATTCGATTCATCGAAATCATTCCATTCTTGTAAATTAGCAAATTATCTAAAAACTCAGTGAGTGCCTGGGAGTCATCCTGTAATTGACCACCATTACCCTTAACAGCCTCGAATAATTTCCCTGCAATCATCGAAGGTCTTCCAAACCTTTGACGTAATATGCTCATAGCCTCATCGTAGCCCTCTTTTGGCTTCATAAACTTACAACACTGTATAGCTCTTGAAGCATCTCCAGTGCAATACCTCATCAAATACATTAACTTCAATTCATCAGTTAATAAAAAACTACTCAACATGATCTCAAACTCCTTTACAAATTGTAAATAATCAGCCGGGTTTTCATCGAAACACCGTGGTTCAAATTTAGGGAGTTTGATGTTCCTATCATCCCTGAACGGCGAAACAGTAACATCAACCATGTCATGCTTAACATCAGACACATCGTTACAATTAACAGACAAGTCACCATGACTTACTTTCCTGTTTGCATCCAAGACGTTCTGTCCCTTCTTTGACCCAGGCATTGTTGAACTTGACCCAATTCCAAAATAGTTCCAGATATTGCTTGTTCAAAGAGGACTTGACCGGCACCAGGAAAGATGAACGGTGACTATCCAAACTTTCACCAACTGTCTGAATCCGCCAGAATCTGTTTCTACCGTCAGAAACTGTCAGCCACGTCTCGTAAACCGTTAATGCCCAGCTCTTGCTACGCTCGGGCCCACGCTGTTCCTTGAAGATTTCAGAAACGCTTAGTTATAACGGACGAAATAACCAAAACACCGATCTGCCGCTTGATATTTCTTTATTGTTACACCAACATATAAAAGGAATAAGTGAACTAAGGTCTGAAAACAAATATTACAATAATAAATCATAAGATTACTTCTGACGGTTTTCTCCTGACTTCTTTCTGAACAGCGACTGATGAGACGATGACTGTCGTATTGATGCCTCCGCGAAAATTGGGGAAGTTGATTTTGAGCAAACAACCAAGAATTGATCGTTCAATCTTCAACTACATTGACACTCCCTGGCAAAAAAGGGATCCAACCCTTTTTTCCATCACGACCAATACACGTTGACTTGGATGCCATTGCGAGAACCTGGGTCACACGGACAGAGCTGAAATGGAAAACAAACAGAAAAGCCAACACACCACAGGAATACCCCCAGCATAATCTCACACATCAATGACGACCTGCGCCTTCCAGTTAAAGGCATCCTCTTGCAACACAATCGCCACTTGCTAGAATGACTCTTGCAGAATGCAACGTGACCATAGCAGCACCTCACGATACTCTACGCTCATCCTCTTATCTACTCACTACCAATCACCACTACAATCGCTTGTCACTCATTCTGCCTCAGTTCTAGTAACGGTGACGTATGCGAGCCTCAGTAGTCTACACTCTCGCTCCCCGGCGTGCGGGACCGCAGCTAACAATTTTCTCCGTATGCATTTCATTCTCACCAATAGCCTCCCCGGCGTATACGACCCATCTGCTCTCTTGAACATCAACCAATTCATTCACGGATGTAGAAGACTCGAAACAACTTCAGAGGTAATCACGACGAAAATTTTAACAAAATTATGCAATAACAACAAGGTACGAAAACAACGAGTAAACACAATGAATCCGAAACACCACCAATTGACAGGACACACCACACGTATATACAAACAGTACAAACAACCTCGCCGATCATGTCTTGATGGAATTCCTTTGAAGAATTGTAGGACTTACAGCAGTACGCCTACAACCTTTCTCAGGTTGACGCCCTAGGTTGGAAAATCATCGCAGAGTTCATTTGCTAACTTCCTTCTATGAGCTATATCCTCAAATCTGAACGGTAACACGCTCATGTCATTGTATCGTAGAATATAGATGACTAACAAACACACGACCTATCTGGTCAACCAAGCGTAGGCACAGAGTAATTTACACCAAAGATAATAGCATTCAATTAGTAACTTGAAACTAGAAATGCCTTTATTCATGCAAGTCAATTTAACAATTACTCTCTCGTTTACACTTGGCTTATCCTCACTAAACTGACCATTGATATTCGTCCTTTCAAACGAACTGATACTAGCATAGTCATTGCACAAGATAGTTGAGTTGAGGGGCGTCTTTTTCATTGTGGATGAAAACACCAACGACGGCTGATTGATACCAGTTGATGAAGTTAGCGGTGGATCAAAAGCTGTTGTTGCTCGGCTTTCAGAAATTTGCCTACCTCCAAGACCACCACCACTGCTGTCTTTTACTATCAGCTCAGGTTTAGCACTAGCATCTGATGATAGGTGGGCTGCATGCTGATCACTCACACTGACGGTCTGACATGTATGCATGCCTTCTGCAACTGCACCTGCATTTATTTCTACTTCACGTTCAAGTTCTACAGAACCTTTATTTAACTTAGCGGTAGTAGGCATTCCCTCCATTCATCATGATCAACCAAAGACAAATCTGCACTATCATGATCACTATCACAAATATTCAATTTACCATCATCTATCTAGTAGACCTCATCATTATCAAAATCTTTAATAACTGAAGTAGACAATTTTGGTTCCTCCTCACAAATCCTAAAAGGTTCTATATCTTCACTCTGAATAGTAATACCTTGTAAACTTGTGGAGTCAGAACTGCACTCTGAAGCAGCAACTCTATTCTGTGATACTCTATTCAACAATGGCTTACCAGTTGCAACTACAGACTTCTTGACCAAACCGTTATCGTCACACAATTCGGAGTCAGGCCTGGAGTTTACATATAGCTTATCACTGAACTTGCTCACTGGTTCACAGTTCACCTTTGTATGCACCTCTTGCAAACGTGTAAAACACAACCGTGTTTGTCTTGCATCTTGCAACTTATCTGTTGAGGATGTACTACGAAACCTGTTACACTCACTAGGTCTATATGCATTACTAGACATCATGGAGCCTTCTCGATATCCACCTCTCTGAGGCCTACTCGTCATCAATGATTGCGTTTTGCACTCAGACTGCTCTATTCTAGGAGTGAGATTCAATATACTGGCAAACTTGCTCATAGATTGATTGGCACTATCTTTTACTAGTTTCAGGTTATCATCAAATTTTGGCTCGATACCCTCATCCTCCATACGGGAGCTTATCTTCACCCACTTCCTTTGCAGTCGAGTAGGTAGGCGTCTTGCTATTACTTCTAGTATAAAACTCGAGTTGAGGTCACTCATTCGATTCATCGAAATCATTCCATTCTTGTAAATTAGCAAATTATCTAAAAACTCAGTGAGTGCCTGGGAGTCATCCTGTAATTGACCACCATTACCCTTAACAGCCTCGAATAATTTCCCTGCAATCATCGAAGGTCTTCCAAACCTTTGACGTAATATGCTCATAGCCTCATCGTAGCCCTCTTTTGGCTTCATAAACTTACAACACTGTATAGCTCTTGAAGCATCTCCAGTGCAATACCTCATCAAATACATTAACTTCAATTCATCAGTTAATAAAAAACTACTCAACATGATCTCAAACTCCTTTACAAATTGTAAATAATCAGCCGGGTTTTCATCGAAACACCGTGGTTCAAATTTAGGGAGTTTGATGTTCCTATCATCCCTGAACGGCGAAACAGTAACATCAACCATGTCATGCTTAACATCAGACACATCGTTACAATTAACAGACAAGTCACCATGACTTACTTTCCTGTTTGCATCCAAGACGCTCTGTCCCTTCTTTGACCCAGGCATTGTTGAACTTGACCCAATTCCAAAATAGTTCCAGATATTGCTTGTTCAAAGAGGACTTGACCGGCACCAGGAAAGATGAACGGTGACTATCCAAACTTTCACCAACTGTCTGAATCCGCCAGAATCTGTTTCTACCGTCAGAAACTGTCAGCCACGTCTCGTAAACCGTTAATGCCCAGCTCTTGCTACGCTCGGGCCCACGCTGTTCCTTGAAGATTTCAGAAACGCTTAGTTATAACGGACGAAATAACCAAAACACCGATCTGCCGCTTGATATTTCTTTATTGTTACACCAACATATAAAAGGAATAAGTGAACTAAGGTCTGAAAACAAATATTACAATAATAAATCATAAGATTACTTCTGACGGTTTTCTCCTGACTTCTTTCTGAACAGCGACTGATGAGACGATGACTGTCGTATTGATGCCTCCGCGAAAATTGGGGAAGTTGATTTTGAGCAAACAACCAAGAATTGATCGTTCAATCTTCAACTCCATTGACACTCCCTGGCAAAAAAGGGATCCAACCCTTTTTTCCATCACGACCAATACACGTTGACTTGGATGCCATTGCGAGAACCTGGGTCACACGGACAGAGCTGAAATGGAAAACAAACAGAAAAGCCAACACACCACAGGAATACCCCCAGCATAATCTCACACATCAATGACGACCTGCGCCTTCCAGTTAAAGGCATCCTCTTGCAACACAATCGCCACTTGCTAGAATGACTCTTGCAGAATGCAACGTGACCATAGCAGCACCTCACGATACTCTACGCTCATCCTCTTATCTACTCACTACCAATCACCACTACAATCGCTTGTCACTCATTCTGCCTCAGTTCTAGTAACGGTGACGTATGCGAGCCTCAGTAGTCTACACTCTCGCTCCCCGGCGTGCGGGACCGCAGCTAACAATTTTCTCCGTATGCATTTCATTCTCACCAATAGCCTCCCCGGCGTATACGACCCATCTGCTCTCTTGAACATCAACCAATTCATTCACGGATGTAGAAGACTCGAAACAACTTCAGAGGTAATCACGACGAAAATTTTAACAAAATTATGCAATAACAACAAGGTACGAAAACAACGAGTAAACACAATGAATCCGAAACACCACCAATTGACAGGACACACCACACGTATATACAAACAGTACAAACAACCTCGCCGATCATGTCTTGATGGAATTCCTTTGAAGAATTGTAGGACTTACAGCAGTACGCCTACAACCTTTCTCAGGTTGACGCCCTAGGTTGGAAAATCATCGCAGAGTTCATTTGCTAACTTCCTTCTATGAGCTATATCCTCAAATCTGAACGGTAACACGCTCATGTCATTGTATCGTAGAATATAGATGACTAACAAACACACGACCTATCTGGTCAACCAAGCGTAGGCACAGAGTAATTTACACCAAAGATAATAGCATTCAATTAGTAACTTGAAACTAGAAATGCCTTTATTCATGCAAGTCAATTTAACAATTACTCTCTCGTTTACACTTGGCTTATCCTCACTAAACTGACCATTGATATTCGTCCTTTCAAACGAACTGATACTAGCATAGTCATTGCACAAGATAGTTGAGTTGAGGGGCGTCTTTTTCATTGTGGATGAAAACACCAACGACGGCTGATTGATACCAGTTGATGAAGTTAGCGGTGGATCAAAAGCTGTTGTTGCTCGGCTTTCAGAAATTTGCCTACCTCCAAGACCACCACCACTGCTGTCTTTTACTATCAGCTCAGGTTTAGCACTAGCATCTGATGATAGGTGGGCTGCATGCTGATCACTCACACTGACGGTCTGACAAGTATGCATGCCTTCTGCAACTGCACCTGCATTTATTTCTACTTCACGTTCAAGTTCTACAGAACCTTTATTTAACTTAGCGGTAGTAGGCATTCCCTCCATTTCATCATGATCAACCAAAGACAAATCTGCACTATCATGATCACTATCACAAATATTCAATTTACCATCATCTATCTAGTAGACCTCATCATTATCAAAATCTTTAATAACTGAAGTAGACAATTTTGGTTCCTCCTCACAAATCCTAAAAGGTTCTATATCTTCACTCTGAATAGTAATACCTTGTAAACTTGTGGAGTCAGAACTGCACTCTGAAGCAGCAACTCTATTCTGTGATACTCTATTCAACAATGGCTTACCAGTTGCAACTACAGACTTCTTGACCAAACCGTTATCGTCACACAATTCGGAGTCAGGCCTGGAGTTTACATATAGCTTATCACTGAACTTGCTCACTGGTTCACAGTTCACCTTTGTATGCACCTCTTGCAAACGTGTAAAACACAACCGTGTTTGTCTTGCATCTTGCAACTTATCTGTTGAGGATGTACTACGAAACCTGTTACACTCACTAGGTCTATATGCATTACTAGACATCATGGAGCCTTCTCGATATCCACCTCTCTGAGGCCTACTCGTCATCAATGATTGCGTTTTGCACTCAGACTGCTCTATTCTAGGAGTGAGATTCAATATACTGGCAAACTTGCTCATAGATTGATTGGCACTATCTTTTACTAGTTTCAGGTTATCATCAAATTTTGGCTCGATACCCTCATCCTCCATACGGGAGCTTATCTTCACCCACTTCCTTTGCAGTCGAGTAGGTAGGCGTCTTGCTATTACTTCTAGTATAAAACTCGAGTTGAGGTCACTCATTCGATTCATCGAAATCATTCCATTCTTGTAAATTAGCAAATTATCTAAAAACTCAGTGAGTGCCTGGGAGTCATCCTGTAATTGACCACCATTACCCTTAACAGCCTCGAATAATTTCCCTGCAATCATCGAAGGTCTTCCAAACCTTTGACGTAATATGCTCATAGCCTCATCGTAGCCCTCTTTTGGCTTCATAAACTTACAACACTGTATAGCTCTTGAAGCATCTCCAGTGCAATACCTCATCAAATACATTAACTTCAATTCATCAGTTAATAAAAAACTACTCAACATGATCTCAAACTCCTTTACAAATTGTAAATAATCAGCCGGGTTTTCATCGAAACACCGTGGTTCAAATTTAGGGAGTTTGATGTTCCTATCATCCCTGAACGGCGAAACAGTAACATCAACCATGTCATGCTTAACATCAGACACATCGTTACAATTAACAGACAAGTCACCATGACTTACTTTCCTGTTTGCATCCAAGACGCTCTGTCCCTTCTTTGACCCAGGCATTGTTGAACTTGACCCAATTCCAAAATAGTTCCAGATATTGCTTGTTCAAAGAGGACTTGACCGGCACCAGGAAAGATGAACGGTGACTATCCAAACTTTCACCAACTGTCTGAATCCGCCAGAATCTGTTTCTACCGTCAGAAACTGTCAGCCACGTCTCGTAAACCGTTAATGCCCAGCTCTTGCTACGCTCGGGCCCACGCTGTTCCTTGAAGATTTCAGAAACGCTTAGTTATAACGGACGAAATAACCAAAACACCGATCTGCCGCTTGATATTTCTTTATTGTTACACCGACATATAAAAGGAATAAGTGAACTAAGGTCTGAAAACAAATATTACAATAATAAATCATAAGATTACTTCTGACGGTTTTCTCCTGACTTCTTTCTGAACAGCGACTGATGAGACGATGACTGTCGTATTGATGCCTCCGCGAAAATTGGGGAAGTTGATTTTGAGCAAACAACCAAGAATTGATCGTTCAATCTTCAACTCCATTGACAGCGTGCATGTGTTTTTCCCTTCTCAAGCTGAAATCAACAATGTTACTTTGAGTTGGAATTAGTTTAAGACCATTTGAGCCAGACCAATCCTTAAATTCAGTTAAGAAACCATTCATATTGGAACAATCCGATGTGGAATCTACAGGGACAGAAGTGGTCAGATCATCAGCATACTTAATGAAGTTAACTTTGGGTGAGTTCGGAAGGTCATGCAAAAAGAAATAGAAAAGAAATGGAGAAAGTACTGCACCTTGAGGCACACCACTTTCAGTTAGCTGAGAAGTGGAGCGCTTTCCAGCCAAAACAGTATGCTGTTTCCTATCCTTAAAATAAGAAGACAGCCATCTAGTTGCCCAGGACTCTGTTTGTGCTGAAATCATCTTTCCTAATAAAAGTGTCCTAGGAACAAAGTCGAAAGCTGCAGCATGGTCTAAAAAAGCTGTTCGAACGAACTTAGCACCCTCATCAAGGCAGGAAACAATATTGTGGTGTAGTACAATGGCTGCATCTAATGTATTTCTTCCACACTTATAAACAAACTGCTTAAGGTCACTAAAAGCTTTTAAAGAAGGTTTAAGAATATTCAAAAGAAGTTTCTCCAAAGTTTTCAAAAAAGGAGATGTTATAGCGACCGGTCTAAACTTTATACCTGCTCCAGAAGATGATTTCTGTACAGGTACAAATCTTCACACATATACGACCCATCTGCTAGACGCTTGGAGCTTTTGTGGCAGTGTTTGTTTTTACAGGATGGGGTTGCTGGCCACATGCCCAACCTTCCCTCTTTGCCAGTTCCATTACTGACTTAGCAAGTTAAAGGAGTGCGTGGGCCGGGGATTGAACCCCGGACCACGTGCGTGGCCGGAGAGCGTCCTTACTGCTGCACCACCGCCGCACGTCTGCTGTCTTTAACATCAGTCAATTCATTCACGGATGTAGACGACTCGTAACAACTTCAGAAGTAAGCATGAAGAAGAATTTAACAAATTTGTGCAATAACAACAAGATATGAAAGCAAGAAGTAAACCCGATTAATACAAAAACACCAATTGGTAGGACACCCCGCACATATATACAAACTGTACAAATATGCTCGCAGATCATGTCTCGATGTAATTCCTTTGAAGCATTGCAGGACTTATAGGAGTACTCCTGCAGTTATTCTTTATTCTGCATCTCTTATGTATGACGTCAGCACCTTTACAAAAATGCCACATACCTTCCACAATTAACGCTATCATTTATAATTCCCGCGTGATGATAACATGTGGTATTTTTTCCAATAACAGTTTAGATTTCACGCCATATCTTATGAATTATTCGGTCAAAAGCAGACCTCAAAAATGATCTATTTCCTTATTTGCACATTTATTTTAAAATGTTTCTCTCACATTAAAAAGTATCAAACTTATTCGTACATTAAAAAATATTATATATTCAATAACATCTAATAAATCTACAGATTTCCATGACTGTAAAAATGGAAGGTTTCTACTTCAGAAAAAATATATTATATTATATTAAAAATAATTATTATATTATCATTATAATAAATTATCATAAATTATAAAATAAAAAATTATATGATGAAAATGATCATAAAGCCCTTCTCCGCTTCAAGATTGTCGACACAAGAAGGTCCGCACACAAAAAAGCTAAACCAACAATAACATTAATAGGAAACAACTCAGGTAATTAACACAAAAATGCGTAAAATAAATACGTATCAATCAATCTCCTCAAGATGTAACACGAAAGATGTTACACTCACTAAGTTTATATGGATTACCAGACACTATAGAGTTTTCTTGATATCCACTTCTCTGAGAGCTTTTCGTCATAAATTATTGCGTTTCACTCTCTCTCTTCTCTATCCCTGCTATCCCTAAACGGCGAACCATGAACAACGGACTCATCATGCTGAGCGCCATACATATCATTAAATTAACAAGCAACTCTTCATTACTTACTACTCTCTATGCCTCGAAAACTCTCCGTCCTTTCTTTGACCCAGGCATGATTGTGCTTGTCCAAGAAATCCAGAATATTTCTAAATAACACTTATTGAAAGTTGAATTTCATTCGCGTGGAAGGACGAATTGACAACAAATAAAACGAATATTTCCAGGAGAATTATCAGAATCTGTCAATGTCCAGGTATTACAACACTAAACATAACGCCGTCCTTGGAAGACCTTCAGGAACTATGCTCCATAACCAACGCGAAATCCAGAACACAAATTGGTGACTCAAGAATCCTATATTCTTGCACCAATACGGAGCCAACCATTAGGTTATTGTACACAAAGTTTAAGAATAAATGTCATAAAAAAGGCATAATAACACTTCTGATAGTTTTTCTCTGTCTTCCACCGAACAGCGAACGATGAAATGATGGCTGCTTGATTGACGACTCCCGCCAGAATATAGAGTTGGGTTTGAGCAAACAACCATGAATTGATCGTGCAATCTTGAGCTACATTGACACGGGGTTTTCTTTAACTTTCATTTGATAGAAAATTAGAAGGGAATGGCTAACAAGGGAATTACGTAATGGGTGAGCTGAATAATACCTACTACCTCACTGCGCTCTTTCCCTAGAGTTAGCGGTTGGATATAATTGGCTTTCCACTTGACACAAATTAGGCCTACTCCTAGGAGCTTTGTCTACTATATTTGACTTTCTCTTAGAAAGATGGCTTAAAGGTGCTTTCATCTCTATCAGATCAAGGGGCTCTTTTGCTCCCAGTCAAGTATTTAATTTATTTACCTCTTTTTCCCCTTTCTAATTATCAACTGGTTGATGATGGCTAACAGAGCAGCGAGCACATGCTATGTAGGCTTTCTGCTGGTTGGACACCTCCGGGGCTTTAGTTTTCTTAATGGAAATGGGACGTTTGTCATAACTCCTAAAAAACTTGCTAAATTGGGTAGCTACATTGGACTGGTACTTCACAGTGTATGGATTGTTAGACTGAGGAGTAACTGACTTATAGGGGGATGGGTGGAACACCAGCGGGATGAATTTTGATGGTTTTGAGCTCTTGACTTTGTGTCAGTGTGAACACGATGCATTTCAACATTATGTTCTGTTGACTCACCAGTGTCCACCATCTCAGTGTCAGCAACAGTATTGTTATATAATACTTCGATAATATTTGACTGTGTCTGCGAAAATGTCTGATGCATGCGGTTATTAGGTATTTCACTAGATGGAATAACGCATGGAACACCATCTACAGTTGTCCTATTAGAGTTATCAGCATTCAGTGTTCCTGAGGGGCATCGTCTTTGGCGTGGGAATAGGGCGAAGACACATTTGACAAACTTGGTGGACAATAGTATCAGTACACTCAAATTTGGTGAAGCTGTTCCCTGGTAAATCCCCAGAGTTAATGTCAGAAAATTCCATGAATATATGCATGATGAAAGTGAAAGAAAATAAGGATGACAACTGTAGAAATGAGCCTTGTATCAAATCCTTCTTTGGAAATATGAGTTCTCTCAGATTTTAGTTTTATTGTTAAGTGAATTGAATGCAATTTGTAGAATTCGTGAAATCCCCAAACTGACGCACTACATTTTCAAAAACCTAGTTAATGTTTTCTCAGCAAAGTGAGAAAAGGGTTTTGTGGTTGTGGGTTGTGGATGATACCAATTCAGTATATACAACATGAACATATGTACATAATAACACTCTAAGCACGTTGAGCTGCTCACCGATGCACTACCCTTTGAAGAATTGTAGGACTTACAGCAATACGCCTACAATCGTTCTCAGGTTGACACCCTAGGTTGGAAAATCGTCGCAGAGTTCATTTTATGACCTCCTTCTATCATCTATATCCTCGACTCTGAACGGTGACACGCCCATGTCATCCTATGGTGCGATGTAGATGACAAACAAGCATACGACGTATCTGACCAACCGAACGTAGGCACAGGGTAATTTACACCAAAGATGATAGCATTCAAATAGTAACTTGAAACTTGAAGGGCCTTTATTCATGCAAGTCAGTTTAACAATTACCCTCTCATACATAGCTGGCTCATCCTCATCATACTGACCATTGACCTTAATCCTTACAAACGGACCGATACTAGCATAGTCATAGCATAAGACACGTGAGTTCATGCACAACTCTTTCATTGAGGCTGACAACACCAACGACAACTGAGTGACACAAGTTGATGAACTTAGCTGTGCATCAGAAGCTGTTATATTTAGACATTTAGAAGGTTGTCTAACCGTAGGATTATTCCCACTGCCATCTTTCACGATTAGCTCCCGCTTAGTACTAACATCTGACGATAGGTGGGCTACACGCTGATCATTTACACTGACGGTCTCACGAGTATCCATACCTTCTGCAACACCATCTGCCTTTAATTCTGCTTCACGTTTAAGCTGTACAGAACCTTTGTTCAACTCAGTAGAAGTAGGAATCCCCCTCACCTCATCAAGATCAACCATAGACAAAAGTGTACTATCATGATCATTATTACAGATATTCACTTAACCGTCGTCTCTCTGGTCGACTTCATCATTTTCAAACTGTTTAATAACGGCAGTAGATGATTTGGGTTCTTCCTTATAAATCCCTACAGGTCCTATACCTTTACTCTGACTAGTAATACTTTGAAACTTGTGGAGTCAGAACTAGACTCTGAAACTGTAACTTTCTTCTCCTGCACAAACTGCGGTGTCGTCTGTGACACTCTATTCAACAATGGCCTACTAGTTGCAGATACAGGCTTCTTCACCGCACCATTATCGTCACACAACTCGTAGCCAGACCTAGATGACGCTGATTTTACATTTAGCTTATCACTAAACTTGGTCACTGATTCACAGTTCGCTTGTGTATGCACTTCGTGCAAACGTGTAAAACACAACGGTGTTTGTCTCGCAACTTGTAACCTATCTGTTGAGGATGTACCACGAGAGCTGTTACGCTCACTAAGTTTATATGGATTACCAGACACTATAGAGTTTTCTTGATATCCACTTCTCTGAGAGCTTTTCGTCATAAATTATTGCGTTTCACTCTCTCTCTTCTCTATCCCTGCTATCCCTAAACGGCGAACCATGAACAACGGACTCATCATGCTGAGCGCCATACATATCATTAAATTAACAAGCAACTCTTCATTACTTACTACTCTCTATGCCTCGAAAACTCTCCGTCCTTTCTTTGACCCAGGCATGATTGTGCTTGTCCAAGAAATCCAGAATATTTCTAAATAACACTTATTGAAAGTTGAATTTCATTCGCGTGGAAGGACGAATTGACAACAAATAAAACGAATATTTCCAGGAGAATTATCAGAATCTGTCAATGTCCAGGTATTACAACACTAAACATAACGCCGTCCTTGGAAGACCTTCAGGAACTATGCTCCATAACCAACGCGAAATCCAGAACACAAATTGGTGACTCAAGAATCCTATATTCTTGCACCAATACGGAGCCAACCATTAGGTTATTGTACACAAAGTTTAAGAATAAATGTCATAAAAAAGGCATAATAACACTTCTGATAGTTTTTCTCTGTCTTCCACCGAACAGCGAACGATGAAATGATGGCTGCTTGATTGACGACTCCCGCCAGAATATAGAGTTGGGTTTGAGCAAACAACCATGAATTGATCGTGCAATCTTGAGCTACATTGACACGGGGTTTTCTTTAACTTTCATTTGATAGAAAATTAGAAGGGAATGGCTAACAAGGGAATTACGTAATGGGTGAGCTGAATAATACCTACTGCCTCACTGCGCTCTTTCCCTAGAGTTAGCGGTTGGATATAATTGGCTTTCCACTTGACACAAATTAGGCCTACTCCTAGGAGCTTTGTCTACTATATTTGACTTTCTCTTAGAAAGATGGCTTAAAGGTGCTTTCATCTCTATCAGATCAAGGGGCTCTTTTGCTCCCAGTCAAGTATTTAATTTATTTACCTCTTTTTCCCCTTTCTAATTATCAACTGGTTGATGATGGCTAACAGAGCAGCGAGCACATGCTATGTAGGCTTTCTGCTGGTTGGACACCTCCGGGGCTTTAGTTTTCTTAATGGAAATGGGACGTTTGTCATAACTCCTAAAAAACTTGCTAAATTGGGTAGCTACATTGGACTGGTACTTCACAGTGTATGGATTGTTAGACTGAGGAGTAACTGACTTATAGGGGGATGGGTGGAACACCAGCGGGATGAATTTTGATGGTTTTGAGCTCTTGACTTTGTGTCAGTGTGAACACGATGCATTTCAACATTATGTTCTGTTGACTCACCAGTGTCCACCATCTCAGTGTCAGCAACAGTATTGTTATATAATACTTCGATAATATTTGACTGTGTCTGCGAAAATGTCTGATGCATGCGGTTATTAGGTATTTCACTAGATGGAATAACGCATGGAACACCATCTACAGTTGTCCTATTAGAGTTATCAGCATTCAGTGTTCCTGAGGAGCATCGTCTTTGGCGTGGGAATAGGGCGAAGACACATTTGACAAACTTGGTGGACAATAGTATCAGTACACTCAAATTTGGTGAAGCTGTTCCCTGGTAAATCCCCAGAGTTAATGTCAGAAAATTCCATGAATATATGCATGATGAAAGTGAAAGAAAATAAGGATGACAACTGTAGAAATGAGCCTTGTATCAAATCCTTCTTTGGAAATATGAGTTCTCTCAGATTTTAGTTTTATTGTTAAGTGAATTGAATGCAATTTGTAGAATTCGTGAAATCCCCAAACTGACGCACTACATTTTCAAAAACCTAGTTAATGTTTTCTCAGCAAAGTGAGAAAAGGGTTTTGTGGTTGTGGGTTGTGGATGATACCAATTCAGTATATACAACATGAACATATGTACATAATAACACTCTAAGCACGTTGAGCTGCTCACCGATGCACTACCCTTTGAAGAATTGTAGGACTTACAGCAATACGCCTACAATCGTTCTCAGGTTGACACCCTAGGTTGGAAAATCGTCGCAGAGTTCATTTTATGACCTCCTTCTATCATCTATATCCTCGACTCTGAACGGTGACACGCCCATGTCATCCTATGGTGCGATGTAGATGACAAACAAGCATACGACGTATCTGACCAACCGAACGTAGGCACAGGGTAATTTACACCAAAGATGATAGCATTCAAATAGTAACTTGAAACTTGAAGGGCCTTTATTCATGCAAGTCAGTTTAACAATTACCCTCTCATACATAGCTGGCTCATCCTCATCATACTGACCATTGACCTTAATCCTTACAAACGGACCGATACTAGCATAGTCATAGCATAAGACACGTGAGTTCATGCACAACTCTTTCATTGAGGCTGACAACACCAACGACAACTGAGTGACACAAGTTGATGAACTTAGCTGTGCATCAGAAGCTGTTATATTTAGACATTTAGAAGGTTGTCTAACCGTAGGATTATTCCCACTGCCATCTTTCACGATTAGCTCCCGCTTAGTACTAACATCTGACGATAGGTGGGCTACACGCTGATCATTTACACTGACGGTCTCACGAGTATCCATACCTTCTGCAACACCATCTGCCTTTAATTCTGCTTCACGTTTAAGCTGTACAGAACCTTTGTTCAACTCAGTAGAAGTAGGAATCCCCCTCACCTCATCAAGATCAACCATAGACAAAAGTGTACTATCATGATCATTATTACAGATATTCACTTAACCGTCGTCTCTCTGGTCGACTTCATCATTTTCAAACTGTTTAATAACGGCAGTAGATGATTTGGGTTCTTCCTTATAAATCCCTACAGGTCCTATACCTTTACTCTGACTAGTAATACTTTGAAACTTGTGGAGTCAGAACTAGACTCTGAAACTGTAACTTTCTTCTCCTGCACAAACTGCGGTGTCGTCTGTGACACTCTATTCAACAATGGCCTACTAGTTGCAGATACAGGCTTCTTCACCGCACCATTATCGTCACACAACTCGTAGCCAGACCTAGATGACGCTGATTTTACATTTAGCTTATCACTAAACTTGGTCACTGATTCACAGTTCGCTTGTGTATGCACTTCGTGCAAACGTGTAAAACACAACGGTGTTTGTCTCGCAACTTGTAACCTATCTGTTGAGGATGTACCACGAGAGCTGTTACGCTCACTAAGTTTATATGGATTACCAGACACTATAGAGTTTTCTTGATATCCACTTCTCTGAGAGCTTTTCGTCATAAATTATTGCGTTTCACTCTCTCTCTTCTCTATCCCTGCTATCCCTAAACGGCGAACCATGAACAACGGACTCATCATGCTGAGCGCCATACATATCATTAAATTAACAAGCAACTCTTCATTACTTACTACTCTCTATGCCTCGAAAACTCTCCGTCCTTTCTTTGACCCAGGCATGATTGTGCTTGTCCAAGAAATCCAGAATATTTCTAAATAACACTTATTGAAAGTTGAATTTCATTCGCGTGGAAGGACGAATTGACAACAAATAAAACGAATATTTCCAGGAGAATTATCAGAATCTGTCAATGTCCAGGTATTACAACACTAAACATAACGCCGTCCTTGGAAGACCTTCAGGAACTATGCTCCATAACCAACGCGAAATCCAGAACACAAATTGGTGACTCAAGAATCCTATATTCTTGCACCAATACGGAGCCAACCATTAGGTTATTGTACACAAAGTTTAAGAATAAATGTCATAAAAAAGGCATAATAACACTTCTGATAGTTTTTCTCTGTCTTCCACCGAACAGCGAACGATGAAATGATGGCTGCTTGATTGACGACTCCCGCCAGAATATAGAGTTGGGTTTGAGCAAACAACCATGAATTGATCGTGCAATCTTGAGCTACATTGACACGGGGTTTTCTTTAACTTTCATTTGATAGAAAATTAGAAGGGAATGGCTAACAAGGGAATTACGTAATGGGTGAGCTGAATAATACCTACTGCCTCACTGCGCTCTTTCCCTAGAATTAGCGGTTGGATATAATTGGCTTTCCACTTGACACAAATTAGGCCTACTCCTAGGAGCTTTGTCTACTATATTTGACTTTCTCTTAGAAAGATGGCTTAAAGGTGCTTTCATCTCTATCAGATCAAGGGGCTCTTTTGCTCCCAGTCAAGTATTTAATTTATTTACCTCTTTTTCCCCTTTCTAATTATCAACTGGTTGATGATGGCTAACAGAGCAGCGAGCACATGCTATGTAGGCTTTCTGCTGGTTGGACACCTCCGGGGCTTTAGTTTTCTTAATGGAAATGGGACGTTTGTCATAACTCCTAAAAAACTTGCTAAATTGGGTAGCTACATTGGACTGGTACTTCACAGTGTATGGATTGTTAGACTGAGGAGTAACTGACTTATAGGGGGATGGGTGGAACACCAGCGGGATGAATTTTGATGGTTTTGAGCTCTTGACTTTGTGTCAGTGTGAACACGATGCATTTCAACATTATGTTCTGTTGACTCACCAGTGTCCACCATCTCAGTGTCAGCAACAGTATTGTTATATAATACTTCGATAATATTTGACTGTGTCTGCGAAAATGTCTGATGCATGCGGTTATTAGGTATTTCACTAGATGGAATAACGCATGGAACACCATCTACAGTTGTCCTATTAGAGTTATCAGCATTCAGTGTTCCTGAGGGGCATCGTCTTTGGCGTGGGAATAGGGCGAAGACACATTTGACAAACTTGGTGGACAATAGTATCAGTACACTCAAATTTGGTGAAGCTGTTCCCTGGTAAATCCCCAGAGTTAATGTCAGAAAATTCCATGAATATATGCATGATGAAAGTGAAAGAAAATAAGGATGACAACTGTAGAAATGAGCCTTGTATCAAATCCTTCTTTGGAAATATGAGTTCTCTCAGATTTTAGTTTTATTGTTAAGTGAATTGAATGCAATTTGTAGAATTCGTGAAATCCCCAAACTGACGCACTACATTTTCAAAAACCTAGTTAATGTTTTCTCAGCAAAGTGAGAAAAGGGTTTTGTGGTTGTGGGTTGTGGATGATACCAATTCAGTATATACAACATGAACATATGTACATAATAACACTCTAAGCACGTTGAGCTGCTCACCGATGCACTACCCTTTGAAGAATTGTAGGACTTACAGCAATACGCCTACAATCGTTCTCAGGTTGACACCCTAGGTTGGAAAATCGTCGCAGAGTTCATTTTATGACCTCCTTCTATCATCTATATCCTCGACTCTGAACGGTGACACGCCCATGTCATCCTATGGTGCGATGTAGATGACAAACAAGCATACGACGTATCTGACCAACCGAACGTAGGCACAGGGTAATTTACACCAAAGATGATAGCATTCAAATAGTAACTTGAAACTTGAAGGGCCTTTATTCATGCAAGTCAGTTTAACAATTACCCTCTCATACATAGCTGGCTCATCCTCATCATACTGACCATTGACCTTAATCCTTACAAACGGACCGATACTAGCATAGTCATAGCATAAGACACGTGAGTTCATGCACAACTCTTTCATTGAGGCTGACAACACCAACGACAACTGAGTGACACAAGTTGATGAACTTAGCTGTGCATCAGAAGCTGTTATATTTAGACATTTAGAAGGTTGTCTAACCGTAGGATTATTCCCACTGCCATCTTTCACGATTAGCTCCCGCTTAGTACTAACATCTGACGATAGGTGGGCTACACGCTGATCATTTACACTGACGGTCTCACGAGTATCCATACCTTCTGCAACACCATCTGCCTTTAATTCTGCTTCACGTTTAAGCTGTACAGAACCTTTGTTCAACTCAGTAGAAGTAGGAATCCCCCTCACCTCATCAAGATCAACCATAGACAAAAGTGTACTATCATGATCATTATTACAGATATTCACTTAACCGTCGTCTCTCTGGTCGACTTCATCATTTTCAAACTGTTTAATAACGGCAGTAGATGATTTGGGTTCTTCCTTATAAATCCCTACAGGTCCTATACCTTTACTCTGACTAGTAATACTTTGAAACTTGTGGAGTCAGAACTAGACTCTGAAACTGTAACTTTCTTCTCCTGCACAAACTGCGGTGTCGTCTGTGACACTCTATTCAACAATGGCCTACTAGTTGCAGATACAGGCTTCTTCACCGCACCATTATCGTCACACAACTCGTAGCCAGACCTAGATGACGCTGATTTTACATTTAGCTTATCACTAAACTTGGTCACTGATTCACAGTTCGCTTGTGTATGCACTTCGTGCAAACGTGTAAAACACAACGGTGTTTGTCTCGCAACTTGTAACCTATCTGTTGAGGATGTACCACGAGAGCTGTTACGCTCACTAAGTTTATATGGATTACCAGACACTATAGAGTTTTCTTGATATCCACTTCTCTGAGAGCTTTTCGTCATAAATTATTGCGTTTCACTCTCTCTCTTCTCTATCCCTGCTATCCCTAAACGGCGAACCATGAACAACGGACTCATCATGCTGAGCGCCATACATATCATTAAATTAACAAGCAACTCTTCATTACTTACTACTCTCTATGCCTCGAAAACTCTCCGTCCTTTCTTTGACCCAGGCATGATTGTGCTTGTCCAAGAAATCCAGAATATTTCTAAATAACACTTATTGAAAGTTGAATTTCATTCGCGTGGAAGGACGAATTGACAACAAATAAAACGAATATTTCCAGGAGAATTATCAGAATCTGTCAATGTCCAGGTATTACAACACTAAACATAACGCCGTCCTTGGAAGACCTTCAGGAACTATGCTCCATAACCAACGCGAAATCCAGAACACAAATTGGTGACTCAAGAATCCTATATTCTTGCACCAATACGGAGCCAACCATTAGGTTATTGTACACAAAGTTTAAGAATAAATGTCATAAAAAAGGCATAATAACACTTCTGATAGTTTTTCTCTGTCTTCCACCGAACAGCGAACGATGAAATGATGGCTGCTTGATTGACGACTCCCGCCAGAATATAGAGTTGGGTTTGAGCAAACAACCATGAATTGATCGTGCAATCTTGAGCTACATTGACACGGGGTTTTCTTTAACTTTCATTTGATAGAAAATTAGAAGGGAATGGCTAACAAGGGAATTACGTAATGGGTGAGCTGAATAATACCTACTGCCTCACTGCGCTCTTTCCCTAGAATTAGCGGTTGGATATAATTGGCTTTCCACTTGACACAAATTAGGCCTACTCCTAGGAGCTTTGTCTACTATATTTGACTTTCTCTTAGAAAGATGGCTTAAAGGTGCTTTCATCTCTATCAGATCAAGGGGCTCTTTTGCTCCCAGTCAAGTATTTAATTTATTTACCTCTTTTTCCCCTTTCTAATTATCAACTGGTTGATGATGGCTAACAGAGCAGCGAGCACATGCTATGTAGGCTTTCTGCTGGTTGGACACCTCCGGGGCTTTAGTTTTCTTAATGGAAATGGGACGTTTGTCATAACTCCTAAAAAACTTGCTAAATTGGGTAGCTACATTGGACTGGTACTTCACAGTGTATGGATTGTTAGACTGAGGAGTAACTGACTTATAGGGGGATGGGTGGAACACCAGCGGGATGAATTTTGATGGTTTTGAGCTCTTGACTTTGTGTCAGTGTGAACACGATGCATTTCAACATTATGTTCTGTTGACTCACCAGTGTCCACCATCTCAGTGTCAGCAACAGTATTGTTATATAATACTTCGATAATATTTGACTGTGTCTGCGAAAATGTCTGATGCATGCGGTTATTAGGTATTTCACTAGATGGAATAACGCATGGAACACCATCTACAGTTGTCCTATTAGAGTTATCAGCATTCAGTGTTCCTGAGGAGCATCGTCTTTGGCGTGGGAATAGGGCGAAGACACATTTGACAAACTTGGTGGACAATAGTATCAGTACACTCAAATTTGGTGAAGCTGTTCCCTGGTAAATCCCCAGAGTTAATGTCAGAAAATTCCATGAATATATGCATGATGAAAGTGAAAGAAAATAAGGATGACAACTGTAGAAATGAGCCTTGTATCAAATCCTTCTTTGGAAATATGAGTTCTCTCAGATTTTAGTTTTATTGTTAAGTGAATTGAATGCAATTTGTAGAATTCGTGAAATCCCCAAACTGACGCACTACATTTTCAAAAACCTAGTTAATGTTTTCTCAGCAAAGTGAGAAAAGGGTTTTGTGGTTGTGGGTTGTGGATGATACCAATTCAGTATATACAACATGAATATATGTACATAATAACACTCTAAGCACGTTGAGCTGCTCACCGATGCACTACCCTTTGAAGAATTGTAGGACTTACAGCAATACGCCTACAATCGTTCTCAGGTTGACACCCTAGGTTGGAAAATCGTCGCAGAGTTCATTTTATGACCTCCTTCTATCATCTATATCCTCGACTCTGAACGGTGACACGCCCATGTCATCCTATGGTGCGATGTAGATGACAAACAAGCATACGACGTATCTGACCAACCGAACGTAGGCACAGGGTAATTTACACCAAAGATGATAGCATTCAAATAGTAACTTGAAACTTGAAGGGCCTTTATTCATGCAAGTCAGTTTAACAATTACCCTCTCATACATAGCTGGCTCATCCTCATCATACTGACCATTGACCTTAATCCTTACAAACGGACCGATACTAGCATAGTCATAGCATAAGACACGTGAGTTCATGCACAACTCTTTCATTGAGGCTGACAACACCAACGACAACTGAGTGACACAAGTTGATGAACTTAGCTGTGCATCAGAAGCTGTTATATTTAGACATTTAGAAGGTTGTCTAACCGTAGGATTATTCCCACTGCCATCTTTCACGATTAGCTCCCGCTTAGTACTAACATCTGACGATAGGTGGGCTACACGCTGATCATTTACACTGACGGTCTCACGAGTATCCATACCTTCTGCAACACCATCTGCCTTTAATTCTGCTTCACGTTTAAGCTGTACAGAACCTTTGTTCAACTCAGTAGAAGTAGGAATCCCCCTCACCTCATCAAGATCAACCATAGACAAAAGTGTACTATCATGATCATTATTACAGATATTCACTTAACCGTCGTCTCTCTGGTCGACTTCATCATTTTCAAACTGTTTAATAACGGCAGTAGATGATTTGGGTTCTTCCTTATAAATCCCTACAGGTCCTATACCTTTACTCTGACTAGTAATACTTTGAAACTTGTGGAGTCAGAACTAGACTCTGAAACTGTAACTTTCTTCTCCTGCACAAACTGCGGTGTCGTCTGTGACACTCTATTCAACAATGGCCTACTAGTTGCAGATACAGGCTTCTTCACCGCACCATTATCGTCACACAACTCGTAGCCAGACCTAGATGACGCTGATTTTACATTTAGCTTATCACTAAACTTGGTCACTGATTCACAGTTCGCTTGTGTATGCACTTCGTGCAAACGTGTAAAACACAACGGTGTTTGTCTCGCAACTTGTAACCTATCTGTTGAGGATGTACCACGAGAGCTGTTACGCTCACTAAGTTTATATGGATTACCAGACACTATAGAGTTTTCTTGATATCCACTTCTCTGAGAGCTTTTCGTCATAAATTATTGCGTTTCACTCTCTCTCTTCTCTATCCCTGCTATCCCTAAACGGCGAACCATGAACAACGGACTCATCATGCTGAGCGCCATACATATCATTAAATTAACAAGCAACTCTTCATTACTTACTACTCTCTATGCCTCGAAAACTCTCCGTCCTTTCTTTGACCCAGGCATGATTGTGCTTGTCCAAGAAATCCAGAATATTTCTAAATAACACTTATTGAAAGTTGAATTTCATTCGCGTGGAAGGACGAATTGACAACAAATAAAACGAATATTTCCAGGAGAATTATCAGAATCTGTCAATGTCCAGGTATTACAACACTAAACATAACGCCGTCCTTGGAAGACCTTCAGGAACTATGCTCCATAACCAACGCGAAATCCAGAACACAAATTGGTGACTCAAGAATCCTATATTCTTGCACCAATACGGAGCCAACCATTAGGTTATTGTACACAAAGTTTAAGAATAAATGTCATAAAAAAGGCATAATAACACTTCTGATAGTTTTTCTCTGTCTTCCACCGAACAGCGAACGATGAAATGATGGCTGCTTGATTGACGACTCCCGCCAGAATATAGAGTTGGGTTTGAGCAAACAACCATGAATTGATCGTGCAATCTTGAGCTACATTGACACGGGGTTTTCTTTAACTTTCATTTGATAGAAAATTAGAAGGGAATGGCTAACAAGGGAATTACGTAATGGGTGAGCTGAATAATACCTACTGCCTCACTGCGCTCTTTCCCTAGAATTAGCGGTTGGATATAATTGGCTTTCCACTTGACACAAATTAGGCCTACTCCTAGGAGCTTTGTCTACTATATTTGACTTTCTCTTAGAAAGATGGCTTAAAGGTGCTTTCATCTCTATCAGATCAAGGGGCTCTTTTGCTCCCAGTCAAGTATTTAATTTATTTACCTCTTTTTCCCCTTTCTAATTATCAACTGGTTGATGATGGCTAACAGAGCAGCGAGCACATGCTATGTAGGCTTTCTGCTGGTTGGACACCTCCGGGGCTTTAGTTTTCTTAATGGAAATGGGACGTTTGTCATAACTCCTAAAAAACTTGCTAAATTGGGTAGCTACATTGGACTGGTACTTCACAGTGTATGGATTGTTAGACTGAGGAGTAACTGACTTATAGGGGGATGGGTGGAACACCAGCGGGATGAATTTTGATGGTTTTGAGCTCTTGACTTTGTGTCAGTGTGAACACGATGCATTTCAACATTATGTTCTGTTGACTCACCAGTGTCCACCATCTCAGTGTCAGCAACAGTATTGTTATATAATACTTCGATAATATTTGACTGTGTCTGCGAAAATGTCTGATGCATGCGGTTATTAGGTATTTCACTAGATGGAATAACGCATGGAACACCATCTACAGTTGTCCTATTAGAGTTATCAGCATTCAGTGTTCCTGAGGGGCATCGTCTTTGGCGTGGGAATAGGGCGAAGACACATTTGACAAACTTGGTGGACAATAGTATCAGTACACTCAAATTTGGTGAAGCTGTTCCCTGGTAAATCCCCAGAGTTAATGTCAGAAAATTCCATGAATATATGCATGATGAAAGTGAAAGAAAATAAGGATGACAACTGTAGAAATGAGCCTTGTATCAAATCCTTCTTTGGAAATATGAGTTCTCTCAGATTTTAGTTTTATTGTTAAGTGAATTGAATGCAATTTGTAGAATTCGTGAAATCCCCAAACTGACGCACTACATTTTCAAAAACCTAGTTAATGTTTTCTCAGCAAAGTGAGAAAAGGGTTTTGTGGTTGTGGGTTGTGGATGATACCAATTCAGTATATACAACATGAACATATGTACATAATAACACTCTAAGCACGTTGAGCTGCTCACCGATGCACTACCCTTTGAAGAATTGTAGGACTTACAGCAATACGCCTACAATCGTTCTCAGGTTGACACCCTAGGTTGGAAAATCGTCGCAGAGTTCATTTTATGACCTCCTTCTATCATCTATATCCTCGACTCTGAACGGTGACACGCCCATGTCATCCTATGGTGCGATGTAGATGACAAACAAGCATACGACGTATCTGACCAACCGAACGTAGGCACAGGGTAATTTACACCAAAGATGATAGCATTCAAATAGTAACTTGAAACTTGAAGGGCCTTTATTCATGCAAGTCAGTTTAACAATTACCCTCTCATACATAGCTGGCTCATCCTCATCATACTGACCATTGACCTTAATCCTTACAAACGGACCGATACTAGCATAGTCATAGCATAAGACACGTGAGTTCATGCACAACTCTTTCATTGAGGCTGACAACACCAACGACAACTGAGTGACACAAGTTGATGAACTTAGCTGTGCATCAGAAGCTGTTATATTTAGACATTTAGAAGGTTGTCTAACCGTAGGATTATTCCCACTGCCATCTTTCACGATTAGCTCCCGCTTAGTACTAACATCTGACGATAGGTGGGCTACACGCTGATCATTTACACTGACGGTCTCACGAGTATCCATACCTTCTGCAACACCATCTGCCTTTAATTCTGCTTCACGTTTAAGCTGTACAGAACCTTTGTTCAACTCAGTAGAAGTAGGAATCCCCCTCACCTCATCAAGATCAACCATAGACAAAAGTGTACTATCATGATCATTATTACAGATATTCACTTAACCGTCGTCTCTCTGGTCGACTTCATCATTTTCAAACTGTTTAATAACGGCAGTAGATGATTTGGGTTCTTCCTTATAAATCCCTACAGGTCCTATACCTTTACTCTGACTAGTAATACTTTGAAACTTGTGGAGTCAGAACTAGACTCTGAAACTGTAACTTTCTTCTCCTGCACAAACTGCGGTGTCGTCTGTGACACTCTATTCAACAATGGCCTACTAGTTGCAGATACAGGCTTCTTCACCGCACCATTATCGTCACACAACTCGTAGCCAGACCTAGATGACGCTGATTTTACATTTAGCTTATCACTAAACTTGGTCACTGATTCACAGTTCGCTTGTGTATGCACTTCGTGCAAACGTGTAAAACACAACGGTGTTTGTCTCGCAACTTGTAACCTATCTGTTGAGGATGTACCACGAGAGCTGTTACGCTCACTAAGTTTATATGGATTACCAGACACTATAGAGTTTTCTTGATATCCACTTCTCTGAGAGCTTTTCGTCATAAATTATTGCGTTTCACTCTCTCTCTTCTCTATCCCTGCTATCCCTAAACGGCGAACCATGAACAACGGACTCATCATGCTGAGCGCCATACATATCATTAAATTAACAAGCAACTCTTCATTACTTACTACTCTCTATGCCTCGAAAACTCTCCGTCCTTTCTTTGACCCAGGCATGATTGTGCTTGTCCAAGAAATCCAGAATATTTCTAAATAACACTTATTGAAAGTTGAATTTCATTCGCGTGGAAGGACGAATTGACAACAAATAAAACGAATATTTCCAGGAGAATTATCAGAATCTGTCAATGTCCAGGTATTACAACACTAAACATAACGCCGTCCTTGGAAGACCTTCAGGAACTATGCTCCATAACCAACGCGAAATCCAGAACACAAATTGGTGACTCAAGAATCCTATATTCTTGCACCAATACGGAGCCAACCATTAGGTTATTGTACACAAAGTTTAAGAATAAATGTCATAAAAAAGGCATAATAACACTTCTGATAGTTTTTCTCTGTCTTCCACCGAACAGCGAACGATGAAATGATGGCTGCTTGATTGACGACTCCCGCCAGAATATAGAGTTGGGTTTGAGCAAACAACCATGAATTGATCGTGCAATCTTGAGCTACATTGACACGGGGTTTTCTTTAACTTTCATTTGATAGAAAATTAGAAGGGAATGGCTAACAAGGGAATTACGTAATGGGTGAGCTGAATAATACCTACTGCCTCACTGCGCTCTTTCCCTAGAATTAGCGGTTGGATATAATTGGCTTTCCACTTGACACAAATTAGGCCTACTCCTAGGAGCTTTGTCTACTATATTTGACTTTCTCTTAGAAAGATGGCTTAAAGGTGCTTTCATCTCTATCAGATCAAGGGGCTCTTTTGCTCCCAGTCAAGTATTTAATTTATTTACCTCTTTTTCCCCTTTCTAATTATCAACTGGTTGATGATGGCTAACAGAGCAGCGAGCACATGCTATGTAGGCTTTCTGCTGGTTGGACACCTCCGGGGCTTTAGTTTTCTTAATGGAAATGGGACGTTTGTCATAACTCCTAAAAAACTTGCTAAATTGGGTAGCTACATTGGACTGGTACTTCACAGTGTATGGATTGTTAGACTGAGGAGTAACTGACTTATAGGGGGATGGGTGGAACACCAGCGGGATGAATTTTGATGGTTTTGAGCTCTTGACTTTGTGTCAGTGTGAACACGATGCATTTCAACATTATGTTCTGTTGACTCACCAGTGTCCACCATCTCAGTGTCAGCAACAGTATTGTTATATAATACTTCGATAATATTTGACTGTGTCTGCGAAAATGTCTGATGCATGCGGTTATTAGGTATTTCACTAGATGGAATAACGCATGGAACACCATCTACAGTTGTCCTATTAGAGTTATCAGCATTCAGTGTTCCTGAGGGGCATCGTCTTTGGCGTGGGAATAGGGCGAAGACACATTTGACAAACTTGGTGGACAATAGTATCAGTACACTCAAATTTGGTGAAGCTGTTCCCTGGTAAATCCCCAGAGTTAATGTCAGAAAATTCCATGAATATATGCATGATGAAAGTGAAAGAAAATAAGGATGACAACTGTAGAAATGAGCCTTGTATCAAATCCTTCTTTGGAAATATGAGTTCTCTCAGATTTTAGTTTTATTGTTAAGTGAATTGAATGCAATTTGTAGAATTCGTGAAATCCCCAAACTGACGCACTACATTTTCAAAAACCTAGTTAATGTTTTCTCAGCAAAGTGAGAAAAGGGTTTTGTGGTTGTGGGTTGTGGATGATACCAATTCAGTATATACAACATGAACATATGTACATAATAACACTCTAAGCACGTTGAGCTGCTCACCGATGCACTACCCTTTGAAGAATTGTAGGACTTACAGCAATACGCCTACAATCGTTCTCAGGTTGACACCCTAGGTTGGAAAATCGTCGCAGAGTTCATTTTATGACCTCCTTCTATCATCTATATCCTCGACTCTGAACGGTGACACGCCCATGTCATCCTATGGTGCGATGTAGATGACAAACAAGCATACGACGTATCTGACCAACCGAACGTAGGCACAGGGTAATTTACACCAAAGATGATAGCATTCAAATAGTAACTTGAAACTTGAAGGGCCTTTATTCATGCAAGTCAGTTTAACAATTACCCTCTCATACATAGCTGGCTCATCCTCATCATACTGACCATTGACCTTAATCCTTACAAACGGACCGATACTAGCATAGTCATAGCATAAGACACGTGAGTTCATGCACAACTCTTTCATTGAGGCTGACAACACCAACGACAACTGAGTGACACAAGTTGATGAACTTAGCTGTGCATCAGAAGCTGTTATATTTAGACATTTAGAAGGTTGTCTAACCGTAGGATTATTCCCACTGCCATCTTTCACGATTAGCTCCCGCTTAGTACTAACATCTGACGATAGGTGGGCTACACGCTGATCATTTACACTGACGGTCTCACGAGTATCCATACCTTCTGCAACACCATCTGCCTTTAATTCTGCTTCACGTTTAAGCTGTACAGAACCTTTGTTCAACTCAGTAGAAGTAGGAATCCCCCTCACCTCATCAAGATCAACCATAGACAAAAGTGTACTATCATGATCATTATTACAGATATTCACTTAACCGTCGTCTCTCTGGTCGACTTCATCATTTTCAAACTGTTTAATAACGGCAGTAGATGATTTGGGTTCTTCCTTATAAATCCCTACAGGTCCTATACCTTTACTCTGACTAGTAATACTTTGAAACTTGTGGAGTCAGAACTAGACTCTGAAACTGTAACTTTCTTCTCCTGCACAAACTGCGGTGTCGTCTGTGACACTCTATTCAACAATGGCCTACTAGTTGCAGATACAGGCTTCTTCACCGCACCATTATCGTCACACAACTCGTAGCCAGACCTAGATGACGCTGATTTTACATTTAGCTTATCACTAAACTTGGTCACTGATTCACAGTTCGCTTGTGTATGCACTTCGTGCAAACGTGTAAAACACAACGGTGTTTGTCTCGCAACTTGTAACCTATCTGTTGAGGATGTACCACGAGAGCTGTTACGCTCACTAAGTTTATATGGATTACCAGACACTATAGAGTTTTCTTGATATCCACTTCTCTGAGAGTTTTTCGTCATAAATTATTGCGTTTCACTCTCTCTCTTCTCTATCCCTGCTATCCCTAAACGGCGAACCATGAACAACGGACTCATCATGCTGAGCGCCATACATATCATTAAATTAACAAGCAACTCTTCATTACTTACTACTCTCTATGCCTCGAAAACTCTCCGTCCTTTCTTTGACCCAGGCATGATTGTGCTTGTCCAAGAAATCCAGAATATTTCTAAATAACACTTATTGAAAGTTGAATTTCATTCGCGTGGAAGGACGAATTGACAACAAATAAAACGAATATTTCCAGGAGAATTATCAGAATCTGTCAATGTCCAGGTATTACAACACTAAACATAACGCCGTCCTTGGAAGACCTTCAGGAACTATGCTCCATAACCAACGCGAAATCCAGAACACAAATTGGTGACTCAAGAATCCTATATTCTTGCACCAATACGGAGCCAACCATTAGGTTATTGTACACAAAGTTTAAGAATAAATGTCATAAAAAAGGCATAATAACACTTCTGATAGTTTTTCTCTGTCTTCCACCGAACAGCGAACGATGAAATGATGGCTGCTTGATTGACGACTCCCGCCAGAATATAGAGTTGGGTTTGAGCAAACAACCATGAATTGATCGTGCAATCTTGAGCTACATTGACACGGGGTTTTCTTTAACTTTCATTTGATAGAAAATTAGAAGGGAATGGCTAACAAGGGAATTACGTAATGGGTGAGCTGAATAATACCTACTGCCTCACTGCGCTCTTTCCCTAGAATTAGCGGTTGGATATAATTGGCTTTCCACTTGACACAAATTAGGCCTACTCCTAGGAGCTTTGTCTACTATATTTGACTTTCTCTTAGAAAGATGGCTTAAAGGTGCTTTCATCTCTATCAGATCAAGGGGCTCTTTTGCTCCCAGTCAAGTATTTAATTTATTTACCTCTTTTTCCCCTTTCTAATTATCAACTGGTTGATGATGGCTAACAGAGCAGCGAGCACATGCTATGTAGGCTTTCTGCTGGTTGGACACCTCCGGGGCTTTAGTTTTCTTAATGGAAATGGGACGTTTGTCATAACTCCTAAAAAACTTGCTAAATTGGGTAGCTACATTGGACTGGTACTTCACAGTGTATGGATTGTTAGACTGAGGAGTAACTGACTTATAGGGGGATGGGTGGAACACCAGCGGGATGAATTTTGATGGTTTTGAGCTCTTGACTTTGTGTCAGTGTGAACACGATGCATTTCAACATTATGTTCTGTTGACTCACCAGTGTCCACCATCTCAGTGTCAGCAACAGTATTGTTATATAATACTTCGATAATATTTGACTGTGTCTGCGAAAATGTCTGATGCATGCGGTTATTAGGTATTTCACTAGATGGAATAACGCATGGAACACCATCTACAGTTGTCCTATTAGAGTTATCAGCATTCAGTGTTCCTGAGGGGCATCGTCTTTGGCGTGGGAATAGGGCGAAGACACATTTGACAAACTTGGTGGACAATAGTATCAGTACACTCAAATTTGGTGAAGCTGTTCCCTGGTAAATCCCCAGAGTTAATGTCAGAAAATTCCATGAATATATGCATGATGAAAGTGAAAGAAAATAAGGATGACAACTGTAGAAATGAGCCTTGTATCAAATCCTTCTTTGGAAATATGAGTTCTCTCAGATTTTAGTTTTATTGTCAAGTGAATTGAATGCAATTTGTAGAATTCGTGAAATCCCCAAACTGACGCACTACATTTTCAAAAACCTAGTTAATGTTTTCTCAGCAAAGTGAGAAAAGTGTTTTTTGTTTGTATGACCCCAGTAGATTTTGAACTGGTGAAAATTAAATTGACAAGTATTCTTAGAATTATGATTCATGGGTTTACCTTGATTGCGATATTGAGGAACTGTGAAACGACCACTTGATGGACATCAGATTTATACAGGAAAATTTGGCAAGACATATACACTTATGATTTCACCGTGAGGTTTCCCTGCCAAATTGATTGTTGTCTTCCATGCTTTACATATCACGTCATAATACTAAGATGGAAAAACGTCTACTTGTTTTTGTTGAATTTAAAGTAGAGTCTCGTGAAGTAATACCTGTGCTTTTAATTTTCCTATGCAGAAGAGACGAGCAAGGTATTCATAATATTTTGCTGCATATGGAAGTGCAGCGCAACCCAATACGGAATAGTATAATACGAATAAACTGAAAGATAAACTCTTCCTTACCTTCTGAAGAACTCGCCCTTATTCCAACCAAGATAATAACCTACATTCACATATGGGCCTAAGTTATTTCTGTGAAATCGGAACATTGTGGCAATTAAATCTTCCCTCAAAATAAAGGCCACCTGAAACACAAGTTCACAATGCTTCATATTATGGCCATAGTGCTAATGCTTTTTGTCTCAAAATGAAAGGCAGACTGTGATGTGCAGATCAAAACTGAAACTGAGCTAAGAATACCAACAACTACTAAACCAAATAAGACACAACGTCTCAATGAATAGGCCGAATATACAAGTATTACTCCATGAAAATCAAAAATATACATTTAAATTTTGAACTTCCTACCTTATTTAATCCACCACATTGCGTAGATATCAATATTGATACAAGTGCAGCAAATGTAGAGTCAGAAAAGTTTTCTAATGCTAAATTTCACTTACAACACATACAAAAAACATAACTAGTCACTAAACTAACATAGCTGCTGACATTTACACTACAATTAGGGGGATATGCTCTAAAGCCACTCCTATATGACACTTGGGACATTTTTTTGCATGTGGAACACTTCCTGTGGGCGAATCTGTGTGCACTCTCCATACCCATAATTGTTTTATTTTAATCATCACCAAGTCACCGTATAACAGGCAGAAACGAAATGTTTCTTTAATACGGTTTTGTTGCAAAGTATTCAAAAGTGCTCAGTAAATTAGAACTGAAATAGATATAGGTAAACGAGGACGACATGTTCATGAAAACAAACCAAGTTATTACGACACTGCCTATTAAGTATTGTCGAGTTTTAGCAACAATGTGCTTGTGAGTCAAAATATTATATCTTAATACAGGATTCTAATAATTCCTATAGACAATATTCAGCATATGGCAGTCCTGATAAAATGCGGTTGGAGACTAGTTTCATGATACGGTTCTATGTGCAACTGACACTCCAGAGAGACTAGGTAATGAGATTTTCTAGATGTATCGATTTAGTTTATGAAGACATGGGAGGCAAACACTAAAGTTGATGAATGATTTTTCCGGAAGTTCAAAAATTTTGCATATTTAAATTTTTTGGAGATAATCCTATAATGTGGTGCAGCTCGCGGGAGAAATATTTTTCTAAAAGTTGTTATAATTCTTCACTTCATCGTATGCTGAAACACCTGCCAATCCTTATGATTGGACGGTAGGTCGACCAAGGCCCGCGTAGCTTGTTCTGGTTTCGCTTTTGCAGCGGAGTTGCGTGTATTTAAAACTTACTTATCGGTTGGATACCGATTCCTCATTTGCTCCATATCCGTAAGTTACCAGTTTAGGTTGGATTTGGTAGTGTATGGGTTATTATTTTTCCCATGCGGTCATTCTACTTCAAAAACATTGGTTCTTAGGGAAGTTGTAAAATGAATATTTTGTTTGAGAATCTCTTCAGATGATTTTTCTCTATAATATCTTTCTTTATGTTTTGCTTGATAATGACCAAAGTTTTTTAGCTGTTGTTTCTGTCGAGCTTTGTCCACACTCATAACAATCTTTTTTTATTGCAGATAAACTTCATAGCCAATGCGAACAAGGTTAGTTTATGTTCATTGTCATTTTACAAATGTTTAAAAAAATCGATTTCGCACATAAAATTAGGGGTTATCTCAATATCTTTGATAACTGCAGACTAAATGCAGATCTCGACTCACGTTAAGCAGTGGTGTGCACACCACGGCATCTGGTCATAATCTAGTTAGTAATTCATCTGCGTTATGTTGCTACTGAGACTTTTAATTTGGTATTCTAATTACGAGATTTTGCAGTGCGTGGAGATAAAACCTAGATAGTATTCACGTACAAGTATGGTGATGCATTAATGCGATATATATATATATATATATATATATATATATATATATATATATATAAACATATAAATATGTTCGAATGCGTATATATCTATGTATAATTGTTTAGAGTTTATTTAAGTGGTTTCGAAACTTGCCACTCCGATTGATACATTGTAACTTATTGTGAGTCTAGGACTTTAAAGTATTTTTAAGTTTGTTTTTTTCTCTTGACATGTCGTGTATGTATTTTTGATTTAGACACCGTGGCCAAAAGAAATCTATTGTTTCCTCTCTCGGGTTGGGGCCGAGACAGAATAGGCACAGGTGTGCTTCCGACCTCAGTTCTACTATTGAAGTAAAAAGACGCTTCGCCGTTGGGGCTCAGTGTTTGAAAAGTCGTTTGTCGTCACAAGCTCCAAGCGCCGGGGTGGCACGTCATGTCGGAAGACCAAGAATTCGTAGGCGCGGCAGTCGAGGTCTTCGTGGAAGGAGTCGGTTGTTGAGTTCCGTTCTGTTAGATTCGGAGAGCAGTGATCTTTCATCTAATTCGACGTTACATTCTGTTTATGCTACACGAACAAGAAATAAAAACGGTTTGATTTCTATGATGGGTAACACTTTGTCGTCATCAGGCCGCATTTGGAACAGTAAGGATGATGAATCTACTAAAGTATGTAGTGTTCTATCGAAAAGAATGACAGTCTCTAGAGGCGCGAAAAGAGGACGCCCAAGATTCTCCAGTGTCTTTTCCCGTGTCCCAGTCTTTGACAGGAGTGCTCACTCATCTGTTAATCCGCCAACTTTTCTAGATAGCAAATGTGATTCGCCAGTTTCTGATGAACCCGCAGTAAAGTGTTTGGAATTGAAAGATGCTGTAAAGTGTGGGGAAGTTAAGAATTTCGGTTGTAAATCCCCTACAGATTATAAGTTAGATATACCTAGCATTAAAAAGGATGATTTCATTTTCGATACTTTACCAGTTCCAGCAAAGCGGAGACGTGGAAGGCCTTCACTGAAGAGTTATTCAGCAGCAACACTCAAAGTTGATTCTCCTGTAAAATTATCTGAAAACAAAGAGCATGCATTTGAAGATCTGCATGATTCAGCTTCTCTGCATTCAGAATTCACTAAGGAGAACGATTTTACAAGCCGAAATCTTGTTCGTGTTTCGTGTACCAGCTCACCTACCTTATTACATTTTGGTGCTACAGATGATGTCTTACAGGAGGTTTTAAATGAAGTAAATGTGAGTGGTTTTGTTAACTTACCTATCAAACGTACTCGTAAAGGTCTCCACAATCTCTCTACTTTTGGCAAGATTGATGAGAATCACCTGGCAATGAGCTTTGACTCAGCTTCTGTTGAGAAAATTTTCAATTCTATCTGCGATGAGGGCAATTTAAATGAAGAACTTGCATCAAAAGATTTGTTCCTAGCAATGAATGGCCTTCTCCGTCCTGGCGTTTGTGAAGTTTGGCGCAGACGACGAGAGGATCGAAGTAAGCAACTGAGTCGAGATTCATTGGGTCGTTTACGTCCTAACCCTCGTCCAAGGCGTTATTCTGATATGATATCCCAAGGCAGTAGAAATTCTCACGTTGATGGGCTTATTTCGCTTGAAAGTGGGAAACTGCTACATCAGTCAGCACGCCCAGGTATTGTTTCTGCGGCACGACTCACTGCTGCCAAAAAGCTCATTCGAGCTAAATCACATATTCAAGGCGGTTTACAAATTAGCTCCATTAGATCTCAAGATCCTGATTTTGTCGATGAATTATGTGGACAAAAGTCAGCACATTTAGACAGAAGGACGGGTAAGAATGCTCTTCGTGCTACCAAGATGACTGTTTCAGTGTCATCTAGAACCACCCGTCATCCAGATGTAAGTCACCATATTGATTGGAAGTTTTGTTATGCCTCCTCAAGTAAATCAGGTGATGTCACATCAGTTAGTAATGATATCCAGCGTCGACCACATCAAGCGAACCTCACTCCAAAAGGAAAAATCGAAGGTGTTGGTGACATTTCACCTTCTAGGTCGATTGACGATGGTTCTCATAATTCTGAACTGGATGATTTGAAGGAATCTTGTGACATTCACACAGCAGAGACCTCTGAGCAATCAGCATTTAAGTCTGAAAATGTGACTGATATTCGCAATAACAGTACTTATTTTGACATGTTTGGTATTAACCGTAATTCTTCGATGCTGCTGACGGATGAACAGTTACTGGAAAGACAACGCAAAAGACGGCGAGTAATTGCATTTCAAAGAAAACGACCTAATGAACGGTTCCTAACGTATCACAAAGAAAGGCAGTACCTAGGCAAAGGGCATTCACGTGATGATTCTTCAGCATCTTCTTCAACTTCCATAATAGACGCTTATGGTAGGTCATTCCGCCAAGCGAGGAGATGGTTTCATCACCACCCCTCTAAACATATGCATTCAGAGCGAATGGAACTAAGTTACGATTGTCACAGTCGTTTTAAATCACGCATACCACAAGAATCAGAACAATCAGTAAACTCGCGAGGTACACATTCTGTTCCAAACCTAAGTTATCCTCGAGTTACTCCTGAACTGATTCCCATACCGGAGACTCGTTCTCGCCCTCCTCGACGATCTGATCGAATGTGTCAGCTAACTCTCCTTGATCGCTTGGTTCTTGGACTTAATTGCAGCGTATCACAAAATGAAGATGAAATCCACATAAAACAACTTCATTCTAATGAGCTGAATATTCTTACACAGCGTATGTGCCGAACGGGTTTCTTTATACAGTCACTAGCGCTTCGGCAAAATGCCAATAATGATGCGGAATACAATATTGTCCTCACGTTCTCTTCTGAAAATGAGCCAAGTACAAGACGCACACGTTGCCCAAACTCATTACTTCGTTCAAAGTCGGATTTATGTGAAAGAGCTTTAAGCTGTCGCTCGTCTTCCGTAAGTGATGAAACTTTGTGGAACAAAGTTAAAAATCAAAGTTGTCCCAAAGGAATTTCTTGTTTAGCCTCAAGGAATGCATGTCAATCCAGCCCCCGCTATACAAACATGTGTCATCTTAGTAAAGAGTCAAATAATTCTTCGTCGCTCAGTGGATATCAGAGTGATTCAGGTTTGTATATGAAGCGTACGGCAAGATATGTACGAGAGTTCCACTCTGATTCTGAGGACTCAGATTTTCAGCACCAGAGATACTTTGAAAAGTTGAATCTCAGCAGAAAGACCAGATCACGTGTTTTGCGTAGTCCCGATAACAAACTCAGTCATACTCACCCTACTTCCGGGTCTGTGGACAAATCCCGTCATACACAAATTTGTTCATCCAGTGGGACAAGTAAGGTAGAGATTCAACGTTGCCAACAGTTAGAAAATGACCCCACAGTCAGTAACGTGGAGGCGAGTAAACGCCCCACAGCACTTTCTCGTATTTCTCCAATGAAGGAAGATGTGCAGGACAGTGCAGCGTCTGAAGAGTCATCGGACATACATGGAAATAGTTCTCTGAGCTTCAGTGCTAACAGTTGCAGTCACGGCTTGTCCAAACGGGAAGCAAATGTTTATGCTGCTGGAGCAGTTCAGTGTCTACCGTTTCGCCGTCACAGTCCCCGGAAAGTTATTCGTAAAGTTTATACAGGCAGTTTAACCATCCCAAAAATATTAAACCGAAAACGAATTCCTGGAGTTAATACGAGCCAAATTAGTGGTCCAAGCGTCACTATGTCAGTCACATCTACCAATTCCTCGCTAGCAACGAGTTCATCTGTTAGTGCTATTTCTGGCACAACAGATAATTCATCTGGTCATAGCTCAACTTCCACCTCAGCCGTTGCTATTCATGAAACTCAGTCCATGCCAATGTATTCAGCAGCGAACCAGTTCACAATGTTGCAAGCTACTGCAACATCGTTAGGCATAGTACAAAACCCTGTAGCAAGTATGGAGCAAACAAAAGTGACTGTTTCCACTCTAACAGCTATTCCTTCGATCATTTCTGATTCACTATCAACTATCAGTGCGAAATTAAATGATGGTGATACAAATTCAACAATAAATGATCCTTTCAAAGAAGCAGAAATAGAAGTATCGGTTAGTTTAGCTGATTATGGAGATTCCAATGCTGATCATCCAATTAGCTGTGTAGTCAGTGAGCGTGTTGTTGAAAATGGTTGCGAATGCAGTGTCATAACTGAAAATTCAAGTGGTGAAAATGATTCTGTGATGGATACTCCACAACTTGATGTGGGAAAGAATGTGTGTGTAAGTTGCTTATTCATCACTTCATATTATATCAGTTTGCCTTTTGAAACTAAAATTTTAATTGGTTGCTGAATGTTCTAAAGAATCCTCTACTATTTATCCCTCGCCATTAATAATATTTCAAAGCAGTCGGCTTTTGATGTTACTGATATAGAAATACCATAAATTACGCTTATGCGTGTTAACTCTGTAGTAAATAGTCTTACTTATACAACAGATAGAATGGTTATTTTACATCCGCAATGATTACACATGTGCCTTGGGTGAGCTCTACTCAAAATTTGTAGAGTTAGGAACTTCTCCCCAGTTGTCTAGCTAGTGAATCAGCTGTTCTCCAAACTTTCTGTTAGTGATTTTTACCGGTTATCATTCGTATTCTCCTGGAAGCGTAGATTACTTAGCCTTGCTATGTAGGGTATTATTATTCTCTCGGGTTCTTTGTGGAAAATAGGGCTTCATTACATCGCCGTTTCACTTGGTTTCCTGCATGATTTTTAGCTCGCTTCATGGTTTCCCATAACCTTTATCTGTTCACATGGTCTTTTACGTTACTCTGTAATACCCGACTTCTCGCCCTCTTTTTGGATTCTGCTTGACGGCCTGGCATGTGATATCACTCAGTTCTCTTCTAACGTCATATTCAGTCTATCTTCATCTTTCTTCCTGCATATATCTTTTGGGCATTAGCTTCTTTATCGGTGCGCTCCCAGATTTATTTTACCTTTTCCAGTCGTTTGATCTTCAGCGTCGAGCAGAAGAAGCTGTTGATGAAAGTCTGCGGTCTGTCGAAAGTGTTTCTGGTGACGCTTACGCCGTCTGTGAACCATGTAGAACTACTAACTGAACATTAGTGTTGAGAATTCGGGCATTCTTCCCAAACTTAGTGTAGTAAATTCCCACGCTATTATCCAAGTACTGAAGACCTGTCTAACATTCTGATCTTCAGTGGTCTTGTTTGTATCTTTTCCGTCTGTATTTGGAACTATACTGTCCATGTCAATTAAGTGAACGGGACGATTTTGTTTAGATTCCTATCACTATGGTGTTTGGTGCTTGTTGGTGTTGTTATTAGTGGTGGTGGTGGTTGGATGTCTTCGTACCCTCTGTCTCCTCTATGTTCACATGAAGTCCTGTATTCACTGCGACTTATACCAATCTGTTGTTTTCTTCCAGCAGATTTTCCAGTTTGTGCGATGTTAGACTTTAATCATCGTAATGTCCAGATATTCCAGAGTTTTGTCGGTTCAACGTATTCATGTCTTTTCTCCACCCACGGTCTTTCGCGTGATCCAGTTCACCACAATAAGGAATGTTATGAGTGATAGTAGGTAGCCTTATCTTCCTATCACAAGTTTCGATAAGATTGCAGTTGTGAATTACTTGGAATGTTGCATTGTTATCATAGTTGTTGAGTGAGTTTGATAAACGTTTAGGCCATTCCGTATTGTTGAGACAGTTTCTGAACTACTGATTCTGAAGAAAAGAACACCGATACTGGAACTCCAAATCTGATGTTTGGAGCTCTGTGTTCCACTAGGAACCCAATATGAAAAAAAATAAAAATAAATTAAAAAGCGTCTTTGAGGACTTTCAATTTGTTCTTAAGTGTTCCTTGCACTAGATGGTTGTCTGAGCTTAAATTTGCTCCTTTTTGACCCAGTGTTCAACAGGCTGCATCTCCACTTTCTTGAGATTGAGACGAAGTCTGTCTGATTTGGGCTGTGTTCATTTTGTGAAACTCATGTTGCTCTGTATATATCCTTGTTCTTGTAAATGCTGCTTCCAGTCATCAAAACATTGAAGGTGCAAAAGTCCGCGAAGACTTCTTCATTTTGCCGAGAGCCTTAAGACTCATGAGTTCTCCTTCTCTATTTTCTGCTCCCAATTTGGTAATCACATCACCCACTAGGATTTTGATGTTACCATTTGGTGTCTTGTCCATTACTGATTGCAGCTGCCTATGGATGTTCTCCTTCTTGTCATATCGTTTGTAGATGCGTAGCACTGTATACTTGTAACTCTCCTTCTTTCTGAGTTGAATTTTGTTGATTGATCCTAAAGGAGATTGGTCCCCATTGCATGGAAGACTTCCATGCCGTTGGCAACATCATGATATTCCCGTAGTATGTTCGCGTTAGTCGTCTACGTGACTGAAGTAGATTATTGGTATTCCAGTTAAGAGTTGATGGAGTCCACTTCCATTCCATTCACTCTCACATATTTGCGGGAATTCTACAATCTGAACAAGCTTGTCAGCCTCAAACACAATGCGGACATTTAATGCCCACATGGTTATTTTTGCTTCCATCGGAAAATGTCGCATCTACTGACTGGCTTCATGGAAATTTTACTGGCCCACATCATGTCATCTTTCGGGTTTCAGTAAAGAGTTCATTTTTTCTTCGTATTTTTTCTGTGCATTAAAGTCTCCGTAGTGATTGAATTGACTTTTCAGGGTAGGGTGTATCAGCTGAAAGCCTTGCACATATCGTGTTTACTATCGATGAGTTGCGCGCTATTTCCTATTGACTGAGAAATAATTGTGTATCTAGTACAAATTGATGTCATTCTGTGAATATAGCTGCTTACTTTCTGTCCACTATTCCTATATACCTTGTTTCCGATTTTCAATAGCCCACAGAAACAGTCGCTAGTGAAAGTGATATGAAAGATGATGCTGAATCACTAACCGTGTCAAGTGACGTGTGTTCTACAAGTAACATTCCACATAGTGTTATCAGTGTTGGCGCTTCTCACGTTCCCCCCTTTACAAATTCGATGAATAATGATGAATTTATTTTGGGAACTGATGATTCTCACACACCAGCTAAATCTCTCAGCGCAAGTCAACTACTCAAATTAAAACGTCTACACGATGAGACGGGCCGATCTGTTTGTCGTAGAGATTCTAGATCTCACTGCTCTTCTCAAGCATCCTCTATTCACCCTGCACGCACTCAAAACCAGTCACAGGTAAGGTTTTTGATTGATCTACATAATTGCTTGAATTCCATGTACTGCTTTCTCTGACATCAGCTCTTTCTTCTTCCTCAGTCTCATGATAGATGATTTGAAGCTTGAGTAACATAAAGGTTGCTTTAAAATAGTCAAAACTAGAGACGATTCTGGTTAACATAATATGAATTTTATGGGAAATCTTGAAATTTATGTTAGAGACAACTGGTTTAGGTGTGTCATCTGATCTGCTTTAGTAACACGTAAACGAGGATTATATATTGTGTTAGCATCAGATGTTTTACTTTATTCTGTTATCCTCGTTTTAGTTCTTTTCTTTTATTTACGGTTCCACTTAGATCACGACCTTCACTCATCTATGTTTTTTTCCTGGTAATTTTTGTTTTTGTCCATATGAATCGTGGT
Organism: Trichobilharzia regenti; assembly: GCA_944472135.2. Lineage (NCBI taxonomy): Eukaryota > Metazoa > Platyhelminthes > Trematoda > Strigeidida > Schistosomatidae > Trichobilharzia > Trichobilharzia regenti. Next base: position 70,901,649 of record OX235270.1, on the reverse strand, counting down.
CACACGATTCTGAATGGTTTTGCACGACTTCCTCACTGAAATATTTGAATTTATTCCATCTGAATAATACCGAGATATTTTGGAAGACTGTTTTTATTGGTAAAACTGATATCATGTTTGCATATCAGTCCAATCTGGTATGTTTTATGCCAAATAATAGGGTAATTTCTAATGAGAGTAAACTATGAAAGTAACCATTGAGGATACTATTTGCAATCTTAAAATGTTGTACTTTTGGATTTGTCCGCATATACTTATTGTTGTGCTATTTCTTGTTTTCCGTAAGGAGGCGAGGAAAAAGTTATGGTCTAATAGGATTTTCAAAATCCACTTAGAGAGCTTTAGGCAGTCACTTTGACGAACCCCGAATGTCAGTCATAGGCACACCATTTACTTTTCCTAAAGCCTCTTACGTAATCTATTACAATCTTATCTCAGTAGTTGAGAGAATAATAAAGTGGAAGTATGTATAGGATTTATAAATTGCCTAAGAACAGGCAGAGCTATGCCAGTGAGCCCCAGCCTTTTCATGTAATAGGTGCAGCGAAAGATTTTTGAGATTCTGGAAAACATGAAACCACTGACAACGAAGGGGAAAACAATGCTAAGGTCAACAGTATTAAACTTATTGTTTATGAGACTCACAGGACTAAAGCCATCCGCACAAGTCTTGGTTACATCTGAAATTATAAATAAACCTGATGTTGTGAACTTTTCTTATAATACGTATCTAGTCATATTCATATCTCTACCGCTATTAACACTCTTTTTTCCTTTATATGTTTAAGCCATTCTGGCTTCATTGTAAAATGAATAAAGCCTAAATTCTTGGTTCATTCGTCTTTTCAAGATTCAAGCATCACTCATCGTTCTAAGACTCAATCACCTTCGTAACACCTGACACGTATATGTACCTTCTAAGTGTTTCCTAAAATATTGTAACTACGTATGTATGTTATTTATCTGACTTTCTGTTGGATTGCTAACGCTTGTCTTTATTACTTTAGCTGCTTCTAGTGATCAAGCAAGACAACTGTTATCAAATCTTACGAAGTCTTTTAGAAAGGTGCGTGTTTGTTGTAATGTTGGATTTGGTGTTTGTTAGTTCTTGACAGTTAAATTCCACGTTTTACGAGGATGTATTGTATTATTTTTTTTTAGCCACCCGAATCAGAAACAAGTTTCACCCAGTGCTTGCAGTCTTCCCAGTTCCAACAATCTCAGCAATCAATGCAGTGCAACTCATCAATGCCACCAAGCACCTCTGGAACTAACTTTGACTCTCGGTCATTCCCCTTCCATCTAAATCATGATCTCTCTACTAAAACCAACCCTAGATTAGAAATTGATGATGATGATGATGACGACGACACGGAGGATTTCGAGCTCAAAAACTTGACTAGGGTTTATGAACCCTCTCTGTCAAATTCGTTTCAACCTACTTCTGTACCGACTCATAGACTTACTTCAAATCGATTTTTCGATAATAATCCTTCATCTTTGTCCACCTTTCAAACAACCATACCCATGGAACCTCAGAATCTTCCTTTTATGAATGCTCACTACCCAGCACTAATTAGAGCCCCGCGTACCAGCTGGCCAGTTAAGCGTCCAACACTCAATCCTGCATTTCCTACCAGCTTGCGGTTACAATCTCACTGTTATAATCCTGTAACATCTACAGTTCTCTGTTTTCCTGAAACAGATCAAAGTACAAGTACGTTGTGAATAACTTATCAATCAGTTGTTTAGAAACTCTTATTTCTTTTATGTATGCATGGTAATATAGAGTATTCTCGTCTTAAAATGTTTAAATTTCCTCATCATAATTTGAAAGTTAAATTGTATCAGCTGCTCATAACTATACACATGATCGGGATGTTTCTAAAGGAACCCATGTCATTTCGAAATATTGATGAGTCTTACTGAATAGAACATATGGCTAAAGTGACTACATACCTTTGAGAAAAGTCTCACATAATTCTCTAAAACTTAACAGGTGCTCGTATTTTTTTTGGTATTTAACTTAAGCTCATTAAATATAAATCCTAATAGTTATGAGGTGCTTGTTTCATTTGTTTCTATTTATCTACTTTCCTTCTGTTATACTACTGTAACTGGAGTCATTTTAGTTTCTCACAAATTTAAACACTGCACATTGCGACCCATCTTCAGCGTAAAATACTTAGGTCACTTGGTGTTCTAATTAAGTTGTGTTGGTTTCTCATAGCTTCATAATATCAATTAGTGTGGATAGGAAAATTAAAGGTCCTCTCTTGAATAGCGGTAACACACCATATTTTTAAATAACGTCTACCTTGTGTGACTTGGCTATCATTCTTCCAATGTATAGTATTAATGTTATATGCCAAGAAGAGTACATACATTTTTAGTCATCACAGAATCAGGAATTCCCTGTTATGAAAGCGGTGTAGTAATTATGCTTAAGATAAACTGGGACTACTAGGTGTCTTTGACAAAATGTTTGGATATAATTTAATTTAAATCTACAATCTATTCATGGTAGTATCGAAGATATCAATTTTGCGTGAATATTCATGCTGTTATGTTTCCTGTGTTAAGTGTTGTTCAGTGTTGAAATTAATCGTAAAGTATTCAATGAAGAGAGGCGGTCAATCACTGAGGTTGTAAAGCTTCATCGATCAAGATGGGTTCAACACGTACTACGTATAGAAAGTGTTATGTACTCGTCGAGTAGTTAATGGTCCTAACGCGGAAAGAGGGAAATCAGAAGACCACCAGGTTTACGATGATACTTGTATTTTTCAGACAAGGAAAATAAATGTCACACAAGAGTGTGAGTGAAATGGTACGTAGTGTACGAAAACGTGGGAACAAGTATGAACAAGTATACAGTACAAAAGTATATATGAAAATGACTAATACACATGAACCAATAAATAGACAGTCTTGACATGAATGGTTGTAATGTCATGTGACAACAAGGTCATACATGTTTATTTAGTTAGTGGACAGACAAAAGCATATTGTCAGTTATAATGAAATATCGATCCATATACACATAGCAAAATATAACAGACTGTCGAAAACAGGGCACACATCATGTGGATACATATCACCTTCCCTTTTGAGAAGATTGATGATTAGTGGGGTGTTTTCTTGGGGGTTTATCTGGAACCGTTGAGCCTGTTGTTGACGTCTGTCGCTTCGTCTGCCTGTTGGGTTTGCGGCTTCGGCTTCGTCCGGAATTGTCTGACATTTTATGTTTCTTGACTGCATTGCATAGAGAATTTAGTGGGACATCAGCCAGATGCAAACGATCGAACCAATCAAGTCCCAAAAGATTTAAATCACTCTTGATGACGTAACAGATTCCTGTGAATTTGGTATTGCGGAAAGATAGAGAACATTGGAGTTCACCAATTAGGGCGCTGACAGCAGTCTGAGAAGTATTTGTGATAGGTGCTCTGCCAATATCATTCCAAAGTTTCTCTGATATAACAGTAATATCAGAGGCGGTGTCTAGCTGCAGACGTGTATCATGACCATTCATCTGAAGATCAATATATTTTCGCATACCTGGTGTTGTGACTTGACAGTTTGCGACTAGACTCAATGATCTCCTTGGAGATTTAGGACCAACAGTTTGTCGAGCTTTCGCTGGATTATGATATCTGGGTTTGCGTGGCTGACAAAAACCATTTTTATGACCGATGATTTTGCACTTGCTGCAACGATGATTTTTGTATGGACAGGACTTTACAAAGTGCCACGCGCCACAATGCCAGCATGGTGATGGTGGGGTCTTATTTGCAGTATTTTGTGAAGTTGGACGAGTATGTGTAGATTAACGCGGAACATTTTGATTTTTTTTGATTTACAGCTTGATTCCACACTGTATTTTTGGTACAAGTATGGAATTTTCAGCATGGATATCGGTAGCCCAAATTTCGCAGGCCGACCATAGATATCAGGTGTGCGTTGGCGCGGGCTCGAACCCCGGACCATGTGGATGGTCGGCGAGAGTCCTAACCACTGTGCCACCGACGCACATTGGGAGAAGGTGGGTCAGGACTGGATGACGAAGAGAGATTTTTGCTCTTTCGTAATGCACGAATATCAGAGCTTCTCGAAGTTGTTGATTCGATCAGGTGTGTGTCTTTCTGCAAATTAATCAGCCGTTGATATTCATCAGCTATTCATAGTGTCCAGTTTAGACTCCCTCTCACACGTACACGATTCTCACCTCTACATATAGATCAGAACAATAGTCGGTGAAATCATGGATTAGTGTCGTGTTTTGGTTTAACTCTAAGTTTTCTAGTTTGGTTGGACTTTAGCTAACGTCGGTCTTCATGACAAATCATAGCTTGCAATATATAATACACGTACAGGCCGTCTCATGCTTATGGAACTTCCCAGCTCATCGATCCACGTTTTCTCTTTACCCGAGGCTACGCTTAACCTTGTTGTTACTTTATATATATATATATATATATATATATATATATATATAGTATGGGTAGTGCGTGGGTGGTTCAGCAGTAGATCGCTCACCAATCACCCACGCGGTCCTGGGTTTGATCCCCTGCCGGTGCAAACCTTAACCCCCGTTAATCATTTATAACCTTGACTACGAGAAGTTAGATGTGCGGCTAGCAATCCCATCTCGTAAAAAGCACCAATGCTACTAAAACTTGAAAGCTCAACCTCGTAGCCCATGTTCCACTGGGAAGGCACAGGAATAAAAAAATCTAGTCTGGGTGATTGGTCTAAGGTTCATGTGGCCAAAAACCTCTAGTTATTTCATATTTACTAACTTTAATGACTTTATCTTAGCTGTAGAGCGGGAATTAGGATGGATGCACCGTCTAATGGACAGTCATATTTCATGGGCGTCTAAAACGATGACAGTTAATGGATGGCAAGCTTTGTCAAAATCCCGTAATACTTTCACGTTTAACACAAGGAAAAAATAACTGATGAATAATTGCAAATCCACATGTACTAATGTACTTCGAGATTAATAATTTTTGCGGCAAGCAGTTACAAGGTACTTGATTTTCAAACCGGAAATTTAAATACTGGAAATGTATCATAACTTTTTACTTTTGAATTATTATATATTCATAGATTTAAGTTGTTATCCTTGGTGGGAATTCACCACTGCAGCTGTTCTATTACGCAATATATTGTTGTTATTCTCTAAGTATTCGATAACATGAAAAGACCATTATTTCACTGTATGCCACAATTTATACTAAGTGTGATTGCATAAATTTCTTTTGTCAAACTAAACATCAGTTACAGGATTTTCATCATGAGCTGACATTAGTTACAGAACCATTGGAAAACCTGGGATTACTAGACAGCTGTTTCATCCTAGTTTGGGACTCTTCAGCAGTACGCACCCACCGGGATTCGAACCCAGGACCTTCTGGTTACCACGCGAGCTCGTATACCATTAAGCCACTGGGACCCGATCCAATGGCTCACGAATTCTAACTTCTGCCAATTCACGACATGGCGCAACCCCAGCCAATGTCTTCGGCGAGTATTTGTCCTCACACCCGACCTGCTGCACCCTACTGGTCACGACTTCTCACTAGAAAATCTTATAACCAATCAAATCCCTACAATCCAACACTTAAACACATCAGTGTTTTACATTCAGAATTATGTTTCTTTTTAATGATATGCGGCTATAATTGTAGATAGAAGCGTTATCTTTCATCATAGTTACAGCTGTAGATGATATGATAGTGCACTAGTTTCTGTCTTTTCAGGAACAAAATTCATCTAAATCATACAATGAAAAGATGACAGGCTATAACCTTTTTTGATCTGATGTAAGAAGTTGCATCAGTCTCTTTATTAGGTATGAATATCGTACATATAGTCGCGGATTAGATGTATAATTTCTAGAGTAGAAGAATGTTTTGTTATTTTCTCCGCCTACTTACTTGCGTTTTAGCGGGTCTTTTTTATATCTGAGAAGCACCATCTGCAAACAGCCCCCTTACACTTGATTTTTAAAATCTTACACAAAGTGGCGGATCTTCTGGCTTAGTAATAATATCCAGCTGTAATTTATGCTAGCAAGCCTTACCTTTTCGTTTCTAATCTAATCCCTTAACCAATGAGTCACTAGCTGCATCAAATTTTACTTAGAATGTTACATTTATTGGTAATATTGTTTTCCCATTATGTCTCGATTAGTATTTGTGTAACTCATGTTTAGCCTTTTATTTGAATATTTCAGCTCATTTGCGTTTTGTATTTTCAATTCTAGGTAATCGTAATATCAATCAAAGCCTTACATCACCTCGAGTCTCTGCAGTTGAAAATGTTAGTGATCAACTCTTTCTATCAAGCAAATCTTTTGTATCTCCATCTTCACCTCCTGTCTCTACTGTTTCCAGTGAAATATCAGTTACGACCACTGTGCAGTCACCTACAAATGTTTCTGTTTGCTCACCGGCTCTCAAAAGAACAGTCGTCCATAAATATCATTCATTTAGAAAGATTTTACCAAAAGCAGACCGTCCTATTATGCTCCCGACAACCCCAGGATTTAGCGTATCTCCATTCGGTGCGAATACCGTCGGATTAGGTAGATTTTCAGTACCCAAGCCTAGCTTCGGTGTTTTTACGTCTGAGGTGGTCACAACTAATGCCGTTTTGCCGTGCGAAGTTGCCACTGATGGCACTTTTATCATGGACTTAGGAGCAACTAGCGTAGCTGGTGACGGTTCGTCGATTCCTATTAGCCGTAATTTGTGTGCAACATCCTTAACACTTGTCAGCTCAAGTTCTTCTGTGCTAGCTACAAATCCTGCCTCTCAGTTGCTTAAAAGCTTACTGGAACGTGATGACTCGCGTTCCAACAGTGTTACTGCCACAAATACAATGCCATTTACTCTACCGACTATCGTTAGTACAACAAGCCTAACTTCCGTAAGTGGTAGTCCACTTTGGAACCAACCGGCTCATCAGAGTCGTGGAACTTGGCAACTGGGTAAGCGGGCAGTAAATTCTGCTCAACGTTCTCCTCCGGATACTCCGTGTTCTAAATTATCTCAGTCTGTTTTCCCTGTGTCCATTAACTCCGTTCATTCTCAACCACCTCCAACATCTGATGCTCCATCCATTGTGCCACCAACTTTGCGTTTGACACCAGGACCAACCTCTCGGCTGCAGCAACTTCAACAACATTATCAACGCCAGCAGGAAGCTCAGCGACGCTTCGAACAAGACTCCTTGAGCAAACTGGGTGTTGCAGACAGCGCATAAATGATACTCATCAGTAAGTAGTTGTAAATTATTGTTCATAGGTTTTTGTGTCCTGTTTAAGCTAAAAAAGGGGTATTGTCGTCTTTTAACTACTAGATAAAACATGATTAAATGAGTGATTCGCATTTTGTTTGATATTAATCACACTTTTAGCTCTTTAGAGCTAAGGAAAAATAATCACACAGATGTGCACGTCTATCTTCTTTAGTAATGTGTATTTCAGTTTCGCGAATACGGTAATATCACACAAGGTAATATCATGCAGAAACATGGACTCGCCTGTGAGTACTATTTCGTGTAATTTGTTTATTCAAAATGTAGGCAATTTAACTCAGATAATGGGCTAGTTACTGCAGTGCATTTCGTCCACTATTTCTCACATGGTCTAGGAGGGTCATGATAAATGAAAAAAAGGTTACTTAATCACTAGCTTCTCGTCGCTTAAAGGTAGTTTGTGATTTTCCTTCTGCCGGGAAACATTAAGTTAACAGCAGAATAATTCCAGCTTTATATATATTAAGTTGTTTAAGCTTATTCACTTAGCATGTGTTTAGAACCCTTGAAAATATTACTATAGGTCTCCTGTGTGACATTGTATTGTTTTTGAGTTTGACGTAAATCTAATTTAATTTATCACATTCTAGCCGTATTCTCCAAAAAGCTTTATTATATAGTAATATGAATTAGGATTAATAATTATTCAAAAATTAATTTCGATAGAGAAAGAAAGACCAGATTTGCAGTATTAAATGATATCATTCTATTTCACAGGTTCTCATCAGCTGCACATCTCTACCTGAAATTACAATGGTTATAAATAATAACATTTCATACTTCATTGTTTGAAAGGTAATAGAGAAAACATTATAGGATTAACGCATCTCGAATATACGTATTATAATTTATAGTTTGAGTTACCATCAATTTATATACTATCAAACTATGAAGAAAGAAAAAGGGGAGGAGGTGAGAGAAGACAGAAAAGAAGAAAAAGAAAGAAGTGTTCATTTGCCTCCCATACAAAGGAGAAACAGTATCTCAAAATATTGAAAAGAGGATGAAAGGAGCAATAAAGAGATGCTTCCCTGCAGCCAATCTGGTGACACTATACAATACTACATGCTCTATATGCCAATCGAAACTGGATAAGTACGCTGCTGATGTTACCTCCAAAATGATACTATTGATTAGGCGTAGTAAAATGATTCTTTAAATTACCTGCCTGAGTGCTTAGATTTGTTGACTAGAAAACACTGAGACTTTGATGATATTAGATAGTTTGAGGCGATCGGCAGGAAGCCTTGGACCTAGGTTTCGTGCTACTTGGCACTCATCAGTAAGGCGTATCTGCAGACTTTAAGGAACTCATGTCCCTTCTGAGACACGAGACTATGTAATGAAAAGAAGTTATGAGAAATGCATGAAGTACTATTATTTATTCTTACAACTGCCTTTAAATAGTTTCCCACCCCGTATATAAAAAAAAACACGTAGGTCTGATTTCTCTGGAGATTCTTGAGAAATTATATTTGTATTCAGTCATTGAAAAGAGGATAAAAGGAGCAATAAAGAGATGCTTCCCTGCAGCCAATCTGGTGACACTATACAGTACTATATGCTCGATAAGCCAACCGAAACTGGATAAGTACCCTGATGAAGTTACCGCCAACTGCATTTATAAATTTACGTGTACCTCAGGCAGAAAGCACATTGGAAGGACGGAAAGGAGGGCTTCTATCCGGTTTTCAGAGCATATTCTGAGAAACGTATGCTTAAAAGGAAGCAGATATTTACAAAGCACAATCACCAGACACCCACTCTGTGGATACGGGTCATTTTGTCGAGATTTTAAAATCCTTCAAAATATTAAACATACAAAGGACAGTGAATCTACTACGATTTGCTGAAGTAATTTCAATCAAACGTCACAGACCAAACTTGTGCAGACAGAAAGAGAGTGTGGTCAATCTCTCACTCCCTTGGTAACCATATCACTTTCATTACACTGGTTAGTCATACACACTAGTGGGCTCAACTCACTGAGCAAGTTTTCAAATTGATGAATTTTGACCTTCTTGAGTGGCCACGTTGACACTGTTTATTAGATTCCTTCTGTTCTCTGTCTTCTCTCACTCCCTCCCCTTTTTCTTTCTTCATAGTTTGATAGTATATAAATTGATGGTAACTCAAACTATAAATTATAATACGTATATTCGAGATGCGTTAATCCTATAATGTTTTCTCTATTACCTTTCAAACAATGAAGTATGAAATGTTATTATTTATAACCATTGTAATTTCAGGTAGAGATGTGCAGCTGATGAGAACCTGTGGAATAGAATGATATCATTCAATACTGCAAATCTGGTCTTTCTTTCTCTATCGAAATTTATCAAGGGTACCAATTGTATCGAAAATTAATTTTTCGTTTTTCGATTGTTGTCACCTCATGACTTGATAAGTGATAAACCAAGAAAAATTATGCTGGTGACTGATAAACCTACTTTTCTCTTAATTCTTAGTAAATGCATATTGTCTTTTCTGTCGTTGCATTCTTCTAGCTGGGTGATTCAATTGAGAAGCTTTCATTCACCCTGTAGGCAACACCTTAGAGTTTCAAAATGAGTATCATAGAAAAATGCAGATGTTGTAACTGCTTATTTTTTTTGAGATCGTAAACAAGGTTTTTATGAACTTGACTTGTACATGTATGTATATGTAGACATACTAATGTATTAACGGAAGAGTCAAGGTGTACAACATTTCCTCAGTATGCTCTCTTCAGACCTAACTTTTATGGAGTTTATTTGAGAATATTCCTTCAGGTGTTTTATATATGTGTAAATCTTGAGCACTGTGGTAGTAACTAGTTCCATATTAGTTTGTTTATTAGATGTATCATGCAGTGAAGCAGTATGATTTACTGGGTGGTGTTTCGAAAAAAATTTACATACAAATTTACAAATACATAGGTCAAAGTAGTAGAACAGGGGTAGTCAGACTAACCGGGCATTAAAACCTAGCAAAATATAGATTAGTTGACCCGAATAAGATGAGAAATCTAGAGGATAGTTCATCTATAGCATTACATGCAATCATATACAACCATACGATAGGATGAATGGGATAAGATGACATTTTTAAAATCTAATGTCACAGAGTGGAGGGAGAGATTGAAAACAGAAGCTTTGTTTATCGAATCAACTGCAGACACATGTGATAGGAATGATTCAACACCTGTCCCAGATATCTGGAAAATTCTACTACCCCTACGACAAATAGGAGAGAACAAAGCAAACTACAAAAATCAAGTTTCGAAGTAGTGTGATTATTATTGATATGATTATGAGCAGCAAGTTTTGTTCGAAACGTAATCCAGTAAATAATATTGTTTCATTGTGATACATATAATAAACAAACTAATATGGAACCTTTAGGTGTTTGTTGAAATGACCGAATTATGGAAGTAGTTCCCATTTTTCTTAACGTGATAGGTCCATTTGCCTCTCTTTCGAACATCCCTATCACAAAGGGAAGAATGTATTTCAATGGATGTGGATTTGTAACAACAGGAGACAAGACACGGAAGCCAAAGGTTTATTTTCCACTGGTCAAACTGCTGTTCGTATATGTACAGTTTATTTATATTCGTTAACCAATCACTGAGCGTGTGATTTCGGTTTACATCAAACGACGTGAAATAGAATGTTCAAATATACATAGTATTCTGTTGTTAATGCCGAATTGAACTCTGGGGATATGTGAGAATAATATTCCGTTGGCACACATTGTCTGTATCACAGCGCCACAGATTTATTCCTATTGGCTGAATGAATAAACCTCCTGAAAGCACGTATGATTTTCCAACATATGCATATGATGAACTGCAATTTGAGCACAGTTATCTTAATGACTATGGAGTTGCCATGTCTGTTAGTGAATAACTCCTAACGGTATCATCATTTTATCGCTCGGAAAGACCACAAACTCCTCTCACTAGGTATTTTTGGAAAATACCCCTGTCTTGACGTTATCTGTTCACTAAACCTTCAGGTAGCTTCTAAGCATTATAGTTCGTATTCTGAAGTTTGAAACAGAGATTTGGTCGGTGAGTAATTCTTTCTAGCTCTCGTAGTTGTACAAACAAAGCAATTTATCAATACTTCATGGGTTGCTTAATTCCGTCCTTGTTAGGTTCTCAAAAGTCACATTTGCTATCTTATGTACTCATCCCCAAATTCTTACTAATGTTTATTGCAGTGTGGTAATTTCCTTCGCCAAAAAATGTCTAAGTAAATCTTCAGTATTCTGCAAGTCATTTTTAAATTTGTACACAGTGATAATATAGTTATTCATACTCATTAAATGTTTTTTATGTATTTACTAAATCTATTTTTTTTAGCGTTTCGCCTTTTCTTGCCTTCTCATTTGATATGGAACGAAAATTATAATGTACAAACCAAACAGGCGACTGCTCATGTTTTCGGGACATTTCTGCGTTGTCCTGTGTGTCATTCCTGTCATATTGTGCATCTTGTGTGGCAGCTATACAACAGATGTGTATTATTAATCTCCTTTTCTATGTAAATATTGTCCATTTCCTTTACTAGTGCACGTAAGACCATGAAATAAATTATGTGAATGTTTTATTTAAATAATTGGGAGTGTATTCTCTTTTATGTCACACTGGGGTGGCTTTTAGAAAATTATCCTCCTAACTGATATACACTACCCCTCTGTTTCATACTAAAATATATTTTATTTCTTGATTTTACCATTCAGAAAACGTAAACTGACGCGTCTGTTCCGCGTGTATTTCTGTTATGTTATAATATTTCTGTAATTTCAGATTGTAATAAACATTTTGCCTTGAGATCTTCATACTGACAAATCAGGCTTGAAGTCTGCATTTGTATGCCGCTTTCATGTCTATTTTATGTCTTGACTGGTCCGAGTCTTAATTGTGATTACTTATATTTATTTCAGTATATTTCTCCTCTGCTCTTGAGGTCATAATTTTTGTCAAGAGAAAACGGATATAGAATTAGTGTTCTTTTACCATATATTTTGTTTGTATGTGATGGAAAGATCAGATTGTTATGACTTTTATATCCCGTTACCTTCCAGATTGTAAACGCCAACATAGACAACTTTTCGGTTTTAAGGCTACACCATGGGTTTTCCTTGTTGTGATTCTCCCATACATATTGGTCCTGTAGGGAATCAATTTGCTCTGTGTTGCTGTACTTGATGTAGTTGCGGTTCAAAATTTTCGCTTACAGAAAGAAACTTCTGCTGTTTCTATTGGTAACGGTTACAAAATGATAGACGTCAAAATTGTGAGACAGTATTTAACAATTACTTCGTTTTTACCACGGAGGCAATTTGTAGACACAAATTTGTAGCCCGGCAACAGTCGGAAGCTGTTCCAACTCATCCGAGCCACCGGCAGCAAGAAACAAAGTGTCAGCGAGACGGTCTGTGAGGCAGATGACACGTCAATTACCAGCCTGAAAAGACGCCTGGAACGCTGGGCAGAATACTTCGGGAAACAGTTTAGCTGGCCACCAGCTTCAGTGTCCGCTGTCATTAGCTCCAGTGCTCCTTGGTCGGTTAGTACCGACCCACCCACCGAAGCGGAGGTCTGTAAGGAACTCCAAGTGTTGAAACGCCATAAGGCGCCTGGCCCAGACAATCTACCCCCGACTCTTTTTAAAGATGGTGGTGAGACTCTCACAATGGCTCTAACTGGATTATTCAGGAAGGTATGGGAGGTTAAGAGTGTACCATCAATGTGGAACGAAGCCATTATCGTCCCCATCTTTAGAAAGGGTCGATGTAATTCATGTGACAATCATATGGGGTATCAGTCTGTTACCAGTCGCGTCTAAAATATTGGCTGCTGTCTTGCTTCGCAGGCTGTGCAAAATACGTGGGAGATTGATTCGTGAAGAGCAGGTTGGGTTTTGTTCAGGTCGTTAATGTACTGATTGATCATGTATTCATACTTCGTCAGTTGTTGGGACACCGCCACACGTATTGCAGGCCAACGATCGTTGTGTTTTTTTAATATTAAGGCTGCCTTCGATTCGTTGGACAGAACTGTGCTCTGGAACTGTCTGTTAGAGAGAGGTGTACCTGAGAAATTTGTGAGGGCATACAACCAACTATGATCACTGCTCCCCCGACTGAAAGCTGCTACCTTGACGTGGTGGTCGGGCTTGAACACCGCAATGACCTAATCAAGCTATACTGGCTGAGACTTATGTCTCTTGAGGTTCTACCATGCCAGGCAGGTTGTTTGGATAGCGGTTAAACAAAAAGCAGCTACCCAATCCAACATCATGATACATAAAAACACAAAATTTCATGCCGGATCGGCCGTGGCCCGGATTAACAACGACCGCGCTTCCTGCTGCCGTGTCACAGGGCAGGAGTGATAAATCTGCTACTGAGACACACAAAACAAAAAGAACAAACAAAAACAGGCCGCGTGTGACCGGCCTCAAGCAGTTGTCCCCTGGGCTCTGCGGTCACGCAACCAACTTCCACGGTGTGGGCAGCCGGGAAGTAACAATCGCCCTCACAATCCGAAATGCACACGAAACCTCTCTATTACTCACTCATCTTTGTCTTCATCTTCATCTCTATCATCTTGCCTTCCTTCCACTGATGCAACTCCTCGACTTGATAGCTCTCCACTTCCTCTCCACTCTGCGTCCACTAAAAACGATGGAAGCCAAAAAACCACCACCGACAGCCTCTTAAAGCCGCGCCACCAATTTCATATAGGAGCTCTTAATGTTAGGACACTTTGCCAAATAGGACAACAAGCATCACTAGCCAAGACCCTGGCATCACGAGCCATTGATGTATGCTGTGTTTCAGAAACACGCATACAAGACCCAAGTGTGGTTATTCACCTAACCCCACCTGGCCAACAGGTTGAATCTGCAAAATTCACCTTGAGGGTGTCAGGAGATGCCACAGCTAGTTCACGAGGATTAGCTGGCGTAGGGATAGCTTTGAGTACTAGGGCAGAAAAGACATTGCTTGACTGGATCCCGGTAGATAGCCGAATGTGTGCTGTCCGCCTGAACGGATCAGTAAGAAGGAGGAAGGACTGCACTACTCGCCGATGCCTTTTCGTAATCTCCGCCTACGCCCCCACTGACTGCAGTTCAGATGAAACGAAGGATGAGTTCTACCAAAAGCTGTCTAGTTTGGTGGAAAGGCTAAACGCTCAGACATAGTCGTTCTAGCTGGTGACTTTAACGCTCAAGTAGGGAAATTGTGTCAATCTGAGAAGGATGTCGGTGGCACCTATGGAGTTCCGTGCCAGCGAACCGACAACGGTGACCGTCTCCTACAGTTCTGCTCTGATAATCATTTGTTTCTTGTAAGCACTAACTTCAAACACAAGGAGAGACACTGTTTGACTTGGAGACCCCCTTCATCAAACCAACGCTGGACACAAATAGACCACATAGCAATAAGCTATCGTTGGCGTGGGTCGGTAGGAGATTGTCGCTCCTTCTGGAACACGTGCGTAGATACCGACCATGCACTGGTCCGCGCTCGGGTGTGCTTACGACTGAACGGACGTAGGAAACAGCTGGCGGTAAAACCATCACGTCCCCAGCTCGATCAGGAAACTAAATCCGTATTTGAGGAAGAACTAGCTAAACACATATCTGTGTTCGACAGCTGTGCTCACCCTGAAGAAGCTTGGAAAAATATCCAGGCAGCCATAGATACAGCTGTAAAAGCTGTGAATAAGGTAAACCCAAAGGTGAGTAAAAACCACTGGATCTCCACCGCCTCATCCGAACTGATAGATGCTAGAAGACTTATTCCGGCGAGCTCCGAATTCAATGAGGAGCGAAAGCTGCACAAGAGGAAACTTACGAAAAGTCTCCGCAAGGACCGTGAACAGTGGTGGGCGACAAAAGCCAAAGAGATGGAGAAAGCTTCGAGGATAGGCAACACCAGGCAACTCTTTAGACTCATCAGGGAAACGGGTGGGAGAAGACAAATCATTAGTGAGACAATCTCGGAAAAAAATGGCACTATAATTAGCTCCAGGATAGACGACTGGATCGTTGGAAAGAGCATTATGAGGAGCAGTTTAATTTGCCCACAGCCACGCTCAACCTTCCGAGCATCCAACACCTCCCTGAATGGGATATAGACACAGGTCCTCCGTTCCTAACTGAGGTTACTAAAGCTGTCACCAATCTGAAACTAGGCAAAGCAGCGGGACCTGATGGAATGACTCCAGAGGTATTTAAGTACGGTGGAGACAGCTTACTGTCCGGATTAACTGAGGTACTAGGCAGCGTCTGGGAATCAGAAGAAGTCCCATCGGGTTGGTGTAAGTCACTGATTATCCCCATATACAAGAAGGGAGACAAGTCTTCCTGTGATAATCACAGAGGGATTAGCTTGACTAATATAGTATCTAAAGTCTTAGGCTCAATAATCATGCGTAGACTGAGTGGTGCTCGGGAAGCACAAACACGAGAGAGCCAGGCAGGCTTTAGACCAGGAAGAGGGTGTATTGATCATATCTTCACCCTCCGACAGATTCTAGAACATAGGCATTCCTACCGGCGTCCAACAGTCATTATATTTCTTGACCTAAAGGCAGCATTCGACTCTGTCGATCGGGAAGTTCTCTGGAGATGCTTGGCTGTAAAGGGAATTCCGAGAAAATATATTGCACTGATTAAGGCACTCTACTCGTACTCATACAGCCAGGTGAGGGCTTACGGCGAGCTGTCATCTGAACTGATGACGACCAGTGGTGTCCGTCAAGGATGCCCATTATCTCCTTTTCTATTCAACTTCATCATAGATGTGTTAATGGACTTAACCCTAGGTGACTTCAGCGACTCAGGGATTGACTTGCTACCGGGAATAATCTCGTTGACTTGGAATATGCAGACGATATAGTCCTTCTAGGCGAAGACGCTGACGAAATGCAGAGTCTTCTAAACACCTTGAGCTGCAATCTACGAATGTTTGGCATGCGATTCGCTCCCGCCAAATGCAAGATGATGTTACAGGACTGGACTACATCGACGCCTAGTTTAAAAATAGGAAGTGAAGTGGTAGAGCACGTTGACCGCTTCACTTATTTGGGAAGTACCATCAGCCCCAACGGGCTGATCTCTGACGAAATCTCAGCACGAATACAAGGGGCTCGTTTCGCATTTGCCAGTTTACGCCGACTCTGGCGTAGACGAGATGTTCGACTATCGACCAAAGGGCGGGTGTACTGCTCATCAGTCCGCTCCGTCCTCCTTTATGGCTGTGAGACCTGGCCACTGAGAGTGGAAGACATGAAAAGATTAGCTGTCTTTGATCATAGGTGCCTGCGTTCTATCTCCCGTGTGAAGTGGTATAATAAAGTGAGCAACATTGAGGTTAGGCGTCGAGTTCTAGGTAAACAGAGGAAATCAATCGACGAAGTCGTGAAGTTACAACGACTGAGATGGTTAGGACATGTGGTACGTATTCCTAGTCATCGCCTTCCTCGACGAGCAATGTTAGCGGATACAGGGTCAGGCTGGAAAAAAGCTAGTGGAGGTCAAACAAAAACATGGCATCAGTCAATGAAATCTACAACAGTTAGTCTAAGCCACGTAGGAAGGTGTAGACTTCCTGGTTGGGGTCCTCGGGACGGTAAAAACCAATGGTTGGAAACAATTGGTGACATGGCTCAAAATCGTTCTCAATGGCGCAGATGCATCCACTTCTTGTGACTTATGATTTCTAATGAAACTATATTGTTTTTCGTTATTACTCCTTTATCTCACACCTCTGTTTACTGTCTCTATTATGCATTTCTTCTACCTTTTTCTCTTGCTTTGTGTGCTACAAGGAGTGTGGCGACTTGAACTGCCGCACATATGTGCAAAGTTCCATGTCGAGAAGAGACAGGCAGACATCACTGTCCCCAACCAACAGTGAGGTTAGACAGGGTTGTACAATCTCTCCATTTCTCTTTAACTTTGGCATCGATGACATTCTGGAGTCAGCTCTGAATATTGTGCGTGAAGGTGGTGTAGATCTGCTACCTGGAGACAGACTTTTCGACCTCGAGTATGCAGACGATATCGTCTTACTGTGCGATAGCATGCAGACCGTCCAAATCGCACTTAATCAGTTGGCGATCAGTGTCTGTAAGTATGGTATGTGCTTTGCGCCATCTAAGTGAAAAGGACTGTTGCAAGATTGGCAGGAGCGTGTACCTACACTCACTCTAGCGAGTGAACCGCTTGAAGTTGTTGATAAGTTTGTGTATCTGGGGTGTAGTGTGAGTGTTGGCGGATGGATGAGGGATGAGATTTACAACCGTATAATGAAGGCTAGGGTGGGGCATGCATCAACCTGAGGCATCTCTGGCGCCGTCGCGACTTTAGCCTGGCTGTCAAAGGTTGGGTATACAATGCTTCGGTGCGGGCTGTCTTGCTCTACGCCTGTGAAACCTGGCCTCTCCGAGCTGAAGGTGTTTGGCGACTCTGCGTGTTCGATCATCGCTGTCTCCACAGGATTGCTTGCGTTCAATGGCATCATCGCGTGAGCAGTTCTGAGGTTCGGCGGTGTGTGTCTGAACACAGTGGAGATCACCACTCGTTGAGTGTCGTCATCTGGAAACACCGGCTCCCGTGGCTTGGACATGTGTTGCGGATGTCATCCCAGAGGCCTCCCTACAGGTCTTTGTTCGCTAGTCCTGGGATGGAATGGAAAAGGCGGAGGAGTGGTCAGTTCGTGACGTGGCGTGGTGGGATGAAGGGTGTTTGTGCTAGATTAGCATCGGTTGGTGTGTTACGACTCCCTGGTTGGGGTTCGAGGGATAGCTCGAATCGATGGCTCGAACGTTACCGGATATGGTCAAGAATCGTGATCAATGGCGAACGTGTTGCAATTTCCTTCTTTTTTCCCTTCCTGATGATAGTTGACAAACACTGTTTGAACTTGTTGAGCATGACTGTTTTCCTTCCAGATGAAGTTCTTTAGCCGTTCTCTACTTTTATTTTTACTTTTAATCTATGTTGTTTTATTGTGTGGTGCATCTTTCTTGGTGCCATATTGTACCGAGTTTTTCTCTGCGTTTGAATAAATAAATAAATAATAGCCTAATAATTTAATAATATTAACTCGGAGGTTTTTCAATAGTCCGTTTGTATGTATATACTTTATCAGTGGAAATTTTCATACTTTTTACGAAATCCTATTCGTAATTATTGGTTTTAAGTTATGATTAGCTCACCACTGTTCATATGTTTTCAGTGTAAAAATAGTTTCACTCTCTCATATTAAGAAACTCAAAATTCAACCATCACGGTTCTGTTCCTTTACTATACTATACACTGGGGCATATTATTCGACAGATTAAGGATGGTCTAAAAAATTCACAGATATAAGTTAATAACTACTATCAAAGACTTATTAATGAGTATGTTTTCCTGAATAAAATTTATTTACACGTTATTTAAAAGTTACTCACATTCTACTGTCTGAAGATCCGAATCGATCACCCGATCCCCTTTAGTGCATTGAGATCTTGACCAGTTCTTTTCATCTGTATCGGATGTCGCAGATCCACGGTTGTGTGAACGCAAACGAAACTTATTTTTAGTGGAATATATTTCTAGCTTTAATTACCAGTTGTATAACGTTCGTATGAAATAAACTGTAACAGAAAGTGATATATTGCCACTGTGATTGTATGCTTACTGACAGAATAAAAGTAGTTAATTGAAATGGCGTTGTATATATATATATATATATATATATATATATATATATATATACAACGGAAAAGCAAGACAAGCTTTCACTACTCTTTAGTCTGTGTGCAGGTCAACAGCACTGACCATCGAAAATAACATCCGGATTTCCAACTCCAATGTGAAGTCAGTCAGTGCTACTATACGGATCAGAGACTTGGCCATCGCGTCATGAAGAGCACCTCAAACAAACTTCAGATCTTCATTAACAGTTGTCTTCACACAATACTCAAGATCAGATGACCGGCCAGAAAAGATCAGCAACAGAGATCTCTGACAATGAGCGAACCAAGCAGGAACCGATTGTGAAACAAATAGTCAGGAAGAAATGGAGATGGATTGACTGGTCATACTCTGAGGAAACCATCAAGTGATATCACTAGACAAGCCATCGCTCGAGTGGAACCAGGCCGAAAGGGAAGCGGCGAGTTGGTCGTCAGAGCGAGGGTGACTTGGAGGAGGTCATGTGAAGAGGAGATGAAAGCATATGGGCAGACTTGAAGGGGGGTGAAAAAGTTGGCAGGAAGCCGAAGGCGATGGAGACTTGGGCAGCTGAAGCCGTATGTTCCTCTAGGAATTAAAGGATACAATAATATATATATATATATATATATATATATATATATATATATATATATGAAAAGGAGGAGGCGTTCAGCAAAGAGACTCTTTTCGGCGAATTCATTCACATAGCTGTACAATCGCATTTATGTATAATTATTTGTGTGTGTGTGTGTACATGGGGTTCGTCAAGTTTAGATAATTAATCAGGTAATAAAAGAGTGATCTAATATAGAAACAAGGTTAATCAGACAGCAACTAAAGTAAGATTGAGTTAGTAAGTAATATAATTCACTAAAATGTTTCAACTTAGGTCAGGATAGCAACAGATGTAACTGAAGGTAGAGACTAATTAGAAGTGGGGTAGATAATAATGCCATTTAAATTGGAACTGAAATTGAGCAAATAAGTTGGATGACGTAACATAAATGACTAGAAATTGAGCGTTGGTCAAGTCAGTAACAGTGGTAGTGAGGTGCAGAAACTGAATCGGGTGGGGGGGTAGAGAACAAGAAAGTTGAAAATGTAAAATATTACACTTGAAAAGACAAAATAATATTTATGAAGACTCAAACAAAAAGAAGAAAAAAAGATTAGGTAGAATTTACTTGTCGGGTAATAAGATAGATTATGTCCATTGCAAGTGTAGTGATTGAACGAACTTCTTCTGTATGCAGAGTTCAGGGCTTAGCAAGTGAATCTCCATTGCTTCTCTTTATATATATATATATATATATATATATATATATATATATATATATATATCAATTGCTAGGTGTCATTATTCCAGGGTAACGTGTTTGTCGTAAAAAAAAGAATATTAACTGTCATTTAAGTTGCTTCGTTCACATATTTAACCTGTTTTGTTATATACTTTGAAGAAGTGTATTTCTTTTACGTTGGAAAAGTGGACAAGGATTAAAAACCTGAGAATCATTAACGTTTCTATCTGTAAATTAGTTTGTCGTAATATTGTGTTATAGTACGTCAATTATAATTACATTGCTCATGTTTTGTTGTTTGCAGTAGAAGAAAATTATGCATTACAACATGTGATGTATATATAGCTAGGCGAATAGAATAATCATTCTTCCGGGGGAATTATGGAAGGAGTATGGGTTACTATGCATGTTCGTTTTTAGCTTTAACTCGGAATCCATGTTGAGTTTATGATTAACCCTAGTAATCAATAATCCTGTAGGTTGATCTCATACCTCGGTTGAGTGTCGTATATTTATCAACCCAATAATAAATATCATTAATGACAATCTACATACTTTGTGTTATATAAACAAGTCATTACTACTTGTTTAGTGTGTGACTCATAGTTATTCGTTTGTTTTAGATTTCAAAGTTTTGGTCTTGTCTCATTAGTTATGTCCAGTTATGTATAGCAATGAGTAGCTCGACTGGTAGGGAATTCACTCTTACAATTAAATTAGATCTTGCTGCGCCTTAAAGCCTCAATCATCATAAATTTCAGTGCTTTCCTTCATCGAAGCGTTGTCTTGGCTGCATAGCTTTACATATTTTATGTATCGTATCAACCGCTCAGTTGTAGCGTTAATTCCAAGCTATGCATATTACGCATATAAGTTCATATTATATATACATATATATATATATATATATATATATATATATATATATATAAGGCTATTTTGCTGTTTTTTGGACAGCCGTCTACATCATTTATGGTGCTTACTCTTACTGGAGTTAGTGATTGTATTTATTTGTTTTTCAGTTTTCACATACTTGTTTCAGCATAGCCACATTTATTTTGGTGTCTAACTGGAACCACAAAATAATGAATATTTTTGCTGTAATTGAATCCAGTTGGCAGAAATAAAAGAAAGTCTCTTATGCTCTTGAATCCCGTAAAAAATTCAGTATCTTATTTTCACTCAGGAAGTTTGCATCATGAATTGACATTGCATTCCCCTTTTTCTCATCTGCTTATCCCTTTTACTCTTCTTGATTTGTACTACATACTATTATTTTATGCGCTGCTAATTAAATCGTGTAACCCAGCTATACTAAGTGAACAGGCTGGCTGAATATGTTTTTTTGTAGGATGTGTAAACCAGCAGTAACACCCTAACGGTTGTTAAATCTCCCTAGAAGTCCAAGTTCAATTCAAGCTTCTTTTTCAACTTCAGTGAAGTCTCATCTATCCAAATTCCTAGTTTGATATTTTTGTGGATGAATCTTATTGGGTATGCATTTTGCATGAAGATTTCTCTCAAAAGATGTAATTCTGCTTCCAGAACATCGGGCCTGCAGATGCGTGCGATGGGGATGGCGAGCGATTGAATTAAATTCCACTTTTGTTGAATGGGTACCAAGCTATAGAAGCTTGTTAGTTAACCATTCCAAGTAGCTTTTCTATGGATCGATCTTTCTAAGGTTCCATCAGTTCTTCGTGTTAGTTCCACATCAAGAAACGGAATTTTCGCCTCGTTTTGCAATTTAGCAGTGATTTTTATTGCTGGATGGCAGCAGTTAAATGTCTGCAGCATTAGGTTAGGGTCATTACTGTTGTCACAAATAATATCTCATCTACATATCTTTTACACAGTCGTGAATTGTCAATGCTCGGCTTTAGTGGACCTTTCTCGAGGCTTACCACGAAGCAATCTAATAGTAGTAGACCCATCTTTTTGTCTATAGATAGTGTCTGTGAAAGTGAACTGTACGTTCAGAGTACATCTCAGTAGTAATTTCTATGAATATGCTGTTGGTATTCCAATAGTTGTAAAGAAACTGCACATGAACTCGGATTTCAAAGGAGATTTAACAAGCGATATTCTCAAAAGAAGGATCACATCATATCCGAGAAGAACATTCTTTGCAGCAACGCTAAGAATAGTGTTCTCCAGTAGCCCTCTGATCTGCAGAAACCTTAAGGATAAGGTCCCGCATCTGACCACTTCTATGTGCATATACCAGTTCACCGGCTGCTGTTGAGCCAGGTTCATCGGTCGTTCGACACGCACCCTGTCCAAGAGGATTCAAGAAGACTATTGAGCATGGTGGCGAAAAGGGTATATTGGTGCTATAAGGAGTGTGATAAATGAATACCTGGTTAACACTGATCACTCCATCTTAACAAACGCCTTTTACTTCAAAGTAATCTACATAGTCAAGAATTAACTACCAAAGGCAATACAGTTTCGTCTTCTTTGTATCGCTGAAGCTCTGGCCATTCGCATAGAAAAACCGGAGCATAGAAAAGAGAACTACTCAACCACTTCTACTATCATGGTAACAACTATGTTGATTTTTGATGACTGACTTAATTTTGTTTGTTTGCCTGTTTCTCTAATTTTTATAATTCTTGTTTTCATTTAGAACTCTTACGTGATATCGTATTCTCCACCTTCTTTCTACGTGCATCCTAAGTACAACTCAACCAAACTGTTCATATTATTACGTAATTCCTTTTTAACAACTGTTTGAGATAACTCATCACCTTTGTTGCTACCCTAGTTTCACTAACACCCAATTTTCTTGACCGTTTTTGTATTACGTACCTCCACCCAAAAACTTACTAATTCTCATCTGTTTAGTTAAAATAACCATTACCAATTGTAATTTTGTTTGACACATGTTTGTACACATGCACATAAAATAACTCATATATATTTGTGTTAATGCATGCAGTGCGATTGCTAAGCTTTTTTCTAAATCACTCATCTTCTCGGGGTCAACCATTCTTACCTTAGCTAAATTCTTATGTTCCGACAATCTGACTAGTTTGACCCATGTAGTTGACCTCACAGTCATTGCAGGGTATTTTGTAAATTATATTATTTTGTATAATTAGGTCAACTGGGTCCTTTAACCTACAGAGCCTGTCCCTGAGTGAGTTTGTAGGTTTGAATGCCACCCTAATTCCTGCCTTACTGAGAATCCTACGTAGGGTTTCAGATGTCCCCTCCTTATGTAGTAAAATTGCAGATGCCTTATATTCTCTCTTATTTACGTTATCATTACTAGTTTCACAATTATTTCTACTTTCTCTTGACCTTTTTTGTTCTTCCTTATCAATTTAATAGGATAGTTATCTAACACACCAAAACCTCTTCTATGTTTCATGTCATCCTACAAAATTCATTAGGAACATCTTATTTCCCATCTGACTGTATTTATTGATAACACTAATATTATTTCTGAATGTACATTATGTTATATTGATTTTTATTCAAATGTCTAATCAATTTCAACTGATTAAAAATGCCTATTAAAATTTTTTCAAAAGAATGGATACCGGGTGCCTAATAAATTGCCAAAAAAATAGAAGCACCGCATCCTCCAAACAGCAGAGGCTATTGCAATTCGCCTCAAATAACCAGTGCTCTGTGTTCAAAAGAAGCAAGTCCAGCCCCTACTACTACCCTGGACTTCAGCAGAGACCATAGGTTCATGAATTTGTAATATTATCTTTCCTACTTTTTCTGACATTCATCTTATTTTATGTTGATGCTATTGATCTGTAATCTATCAATATTTTTGATTCGATGTTATTTAAACAACATTAATGTTGTTCATAACACTAATTCATTCATTCCCTATAATGTATATATAACTGTAGAGCCTGATGATGAAGTTATCGAAAAGAGTATTCTTTGTTCAGTATCCATTCTTTTGAAAAATTTTAATCAATTTCACTCATGTATACAAATGAAGTGAAAAGTTGTGTCAGTGACTTGATATGATTATGAGCAATAATTTGTGCTCGAAACGTGGTCATCATTTTAATTACCGTATAACACTGTGTGATATATCAAAATAAAATCTTACCTGTAATGGAGATATACTATACCACAGTGCCCAAGTTGTATACTAGTATCAATAATATATTCTAATTTACTTTACTAAAGTATGCAGTTACGCTCTTATAATTACACTCCAACCCTTTTTTCTTTGTTAATCTTCTACGTACTTTGTACGCACCTCCATTTTCACCTATCCTATCACAGCCAATATTGATTATCTAGACTCGCCTATTGTTCCTTAAGGTTTGCTAAATTATTCAGATTTTAGTTAACCCATCAGGAAAACTGAAGCACTAAAGAGCAGATATTCGCTGTTGCTATTACAGTCGTGTATCATCAAGCCTATAGATTTTGAAAATAAAGTAGAAAAAAATACTCCTAATGGAAATTGTTCTTGGAAATTTACTGGACGCCAGAGATATGAAAGACCTGTTAATCAACATACTTTGTTGAGAGTGAAAAAGCTTCCTAAGGTGAATAGTGATTAGCAATATGTCTCTTTTCATGTCAATGAATGCATTCATCTCTTCACCGAAAATAGTTATTGACAAGGAGAGAGAGAGAAAAAGAGGGTGAAGTATATCTAGATATTTTGAAATCTTTGCTTTAATACTGATATGTCCGCGATCTACTCACCATGTAAGTGAAACAAACGCGTGACACCACATTTCAGGTTGTCATTGTGTATTCAGAATGAGTGAAGATACGCACAACTGTCCTGAATTGCTTCATTATTTGGAAAGTGATACATGTAACACCATATGTTGTGATATAGGATGAGACGCTATCTCCTCAGTGGACCTCTTAAAACTAATAACTAATAATAATATGAAAGCTGGATGCATCGTTTTGGATCTCATTAGTTTTTTCCCTTCGCACTACAACATTTCTAGTCCTTCAGATACTGATCTGAACCTGACCGTCTTTCGACTTCAGTTGAGCTCTGTGGTGTGTTGTCAATTATGTTACGTCACTCAAGTCACTTATTGTGTCAAATTGAAGCACGGAAGTGAACTTCTTACCACTAGGCATTAACTTTGAACTGGAAATTGCTTAACAATTTGCAAATGTTATTTGTATTCTCTCACTAAAACGAAATTTATCTGAAGTTCGGGCAACAGTAAAGCTTTTTTGTTTGTTACTGAGGATCCTACTTAAGGACATCTTTTTGAAGAAATAAACGGATTATTGTGAATATGAATATAGTAAACTTCTACTGTGATATTTCAACTACTTTGATAATTATAAGTAGTGCAAGTATTTGTACGATATTATAATGGACCATCTGAATTATCCAAATATAATGCTTTGCTATGGTAAGTTCGGTACAAATGTCTGATTTGAGTACATAATGTGTTTAAGACGGTTCCAGTTATTTTGCCATTTATATGCATATCTATAAATCCGTGTACGCCAAATATCTTCTAAATAAGTGATAGTATAGTAGTTTTACAATTCCTCGGAGGCAAACAAAGTTGCCGAAACTCTAGCACCGAAGTAAAAGTCATTCTTTAAAGATTGGAATCATTAGGACTGAAAAAGTCATTGAAAGATTATTAAGACCATCTGGAATGAAAGCGTCGCAAAATGATAAAGTGGGTATTGAGAGATGTTTAGAACTGGATAATTATTATTGAAGACGGTTTAAGTCGAATTCATAAAAAACAAACTCTGACGTCATCTGTAACTTTAACGCAAAAATTCAAATGCTGGATGCATTTGCTTTTTGAAATCACGAAATTTTCTGGCTGTGGCGTTATATGTTGAGAATCGGCAGAAGTTAGAACTCACAGGTCGTTAGGTTCTGATAGGATCCCACGCACTTTGTTATTGATTAATTATTTCAACGGCTGTTAATCTCGCATAAATAGTATATCATCATTTCCCACGCACTTTGTTATTGATTATTACGATCAGTTATTTCAAATGCTGTTAGCTGTCTGTATTGTTGTAAAAATGTATAAATACCATGTGTTGTTTTTCCTAAATAAGTTCTTTGTCGTAGTTGTTGTACTTACAATATACAGTCACAGACCAGCCTTTGTCTTTTGATATTTGCGTGGTTCACTGAATCGGAAGGTACCACAAGCAGATAGGCATATTAGTCAGGCGCAGACAGAACAAGGCGACAACGTCCTCATTTAATTCCCTAAAGTTGTAACAGGTTCCTTTCGAACGGTCGATGGGCTTAACTCATAACCTGAAGGTCTTAAGTTCGGTCACTGGTGGGGCCATCGATGCGTACTGCTGGACATTCCAAAATTTATACGAAACCGCTGTTAAATACCTTCTGGTTTCTGGTAGCTCTTTAACTGATGTCGTCCCGTGATCTAACCTTAAATGAAACAAATCCCTGAGATTCAACACTTAAAAGTTAAAATCAATCATTTGAACCTCAGAGCGTACCTCTCACTTAAGAAGAAAAATGTTTCAATGGATTGATGCGTAATTTTTTTCTTTTTTCTTCTCTGTGTAGAATAATATTGAGTCATCTAGTGGTTTACTAACGAAACTTCTTGAAAAAGGATATTACGCAAAGCTCATCAATACTTGACGATTCGTAACAACGGTCTAAGAGATTATGCCTTTTTTCTATCTTGACTGCGTAGAATTTACTATAGTCAGAAAGAGCTATTCAGATGGATTCTCACAAAATTAATGCTAACTCTAAAACTACATAATTAAAGTGTAATTTTGAACGGATTTTCATTTGGTAAACGTATATACCTCACAGAATGCACGAGAAATAGTCTCCATAAGCTGCTGAAATGCTCATCCTAAGTTTAGCAAGTAGTATTATATTTTTGTTCTTTCGGGTTCCGAGTGGAACATAGGGCTTCAGTAGCACCCTTATGAAAGAATTTCATACAATGATTCCCTTTCATAAATTTGAACATTGAAAGAAGAAACATTGGCTGAGAATAATCTGGATCCATTTTATTTCGTTGGTTCTCATCAGATGCCTATAACCTGAATTTTTTTAAATAAAACAAAAAGTGTACACTCTTAACAAACCTTTGTCCATTAGCAAGCATATTGTCAGAGCGTCATAGTAAAATAAGGCGTTGCGATTTACAGGGTGTCTAAAGCGTTACGACGTATGTATATGTATAAATCTTGTTAGAGAGAAGTTTCTTTAAAAAAATCACTTAACAGTTGTGTTGTTCGGGTAGTAACAAAAGACAATTAGTAAAAGTTAAGTAATTAGATAAGGGAAGATCAATATTTTAAAATTTCGGTGCACAAGAGGTCAAGTCTCAGATTAGCTCAAGTCTTCTCAGGTTTGCTGAAGCTATCGCAATAAAACGACTGAAGCTTGACTAATGTGTCCAAAAGGAATCCGTTGTTAGACTTCAATTACCCTGTTGACTCACTCCTTAGTAACTCTTTGTTTTCTAATTTTTGTTAACTTTTCTTTGTACCCCCCTTTATTTTTCGCTTGACTGTCTTAAGAGATAATTTTTCTTGATCTTCTGAGTTCTGCTCACTGTATAACATCATCATCTTCTCATCTAACCTCTTGTGTGAAATTTTAAAGTTTTGATTTTCTCTTATCTAATTACCTAACTTTTACTAATTTTCTCTTGTTACCTCCCCGTCAACACAACTGTTCAATAATTTTCCTCAAGAAATGTTTCTCCAACAAGATATATAAATACACACCTCGTAAAACGCAGTGGGTAAAAAGCCAGTCTACGTTCAGCCTGACTATAAAGGTGAAAACATTGCAGCAATGATCAACAGAAGGCTGAGTACATCACTAGCCATAGCCTATCCTGCAGCTAAGCTCGTTCCCGTCTATCGAACAACTTGCTATTTGGTGCAATCAAAAATCTATAGATATCCTGAGAAGACTTGAGGTACTTTGTCTGTTAATTATTTTGAATGATTCCAGTACATCTACTCGGTGTCCCGTGTCAATCAGGTGTTTCGCGACTGAAGAGAATAAACAATTCGGTCCATGTAACCGGAGGCTCCTTGTTAAATGTTCACGGAAATTTTAAAGTTTTGATTTTCTCTTATCTAATTACCTAACTTTTACTAATTTTCTCTTGTTACCTCCCCGTCAACACAACTGTTCATTAATTTTCCTCAAGAAATGTTTCTCCAACAAAATATATAAATACACACCTCGTAAAACGCCTTATTTTACTATGACGCTCTGGCAATGTGCTTGCTAATGGCCAAATGTTTGTCAAAATTGTACACTTTTTATTTTTATTTATTAAAGAATTCAGGTTATAGGCATCTGATGAGAACCAACGAAATAAAATGGATCCAGATTATTCTCAGCCAATGTTTCTTCTTTCTTCGTTCACACCATATGGAAGAACTGACTGCCTCAACATCGGTGTTGAACACCCTAACTTTCGTTCTTTATGCTGAGTGCAGAAGATTGCTAAACTGATTTCAGATTGATGGAGGTCGGTGTCGCTTTTCCGATTGTGATTTTGATATCCTCGTCTTTGGCGTGTGTCTGCAGTTGGAACGATACTTCGTGGATAAGTGTAAGAAGTGACCTCTTTCAAATTTCTTGCAATGCTGGTGATTGGTGCTTGTTGCTTTTGTTGTTTAGTTGGTTACGTATCTTCATCACCTTCGCTTTCTCTATGTTCACTTTCAGTGCTGTCTTTGTTGCTTCTCGTGTCAGTTTATTGGTTCTAGCCTGTAGGTCTTGGAGATTGTGTGACAGTTGACATAAATTTCAGCATATATGCCATCAATTTCGATGGGCGAATCTGAATGGCTTTCTCCTGAGTTACTGTACAAATTATAGTATATTGTTACTAAAACTTAAATGAAATACACATCGGTTACATGCATAAAAAATGAGTTGTAAGATTCAAGTATATATAGTGGGGAAAGTTAAACTCTAAGCACCACTATCTACCAATGACCTCGAACGCACCAATCACGTGAGGGAGGCATTTTTGTGTTTGAAATACATATATTTATGAAATAATGCATAAAAACTGTAAAAATGTGTTACAGAGGATGCCTTCCTCTTACATCTGATAAAAATAGATCTCAGTTTTATGTTAGAGTATCAACAGAGTATAATTCCATTGTGCGTAAAATTTATTTTGATAAAGTCTCAATGTAATGCGCTTAAATTAACTCAGCAATAAATTCTGCTCGAAACGTCATCAGTAAATATTGCTGCATAGCAATATGAGACTTTATCAAAATGAAATTTACCTATAATGGGACGATACTCTAGCACAATCACAGTGCAGAAGTTCTATTCTTATATCAACAGAGTAATTTTACCATTTACTAAGCATATAATTATTTCGGTCTTCTAACCCTAACATTAATCCTGATCTTTCCTGAATCCAAACGTGACGTGAAAATATCCCTAAAATAATTGTAATCTAACTTGAACCAAACCTAATGTCGCCTTTATTAGGTTACTCTAACCCTAACTTGTCCTTGGCTTGAAGCATAACTTATTTTTCCCAAACCTAATCTGGAACTTGCTAGATATTCCATTTAGTAGCATAACACTTCGATTAGCACATTTTACTGATGATGACAAAATTATTTACTGGGTTTCACTAATCTGCTCAGTGAGCGTTTCAAGATCATTGGTTGCACTCTGTTGGCTCATTTAATGGTGCTTAAAGTTTAACTTGACCACTTAGAGTTAAGATAAAAGAGCGACGAGGCTCAAAGCAGTGGCTATTAGAAAAAAACATTGTAGGTATATAAGTTTGGTATACATTATTCTGAATGCCTTATTTGCATATCATTTGTCAATTGTTGGACCAACACCACATTTGATAGCTTCTTGGATTCTACTCAGTGTTTGTAACGTTCTTCTTACATTTCTCTTTTTCGATTGCTTTTTTCCCATGCTCGAAGCATATTGTTACTTTCCTGAATTCTTTTACTGATATACTACTTATATCTGATTTTAAGTAGTCCTCACCACATTAGATCTATTGCTGTAAGCTTATGGTATAGCTATAAGTGTGTTACGGTACGACAGTTTCTTGAGAATCAGTCAATGACTACTGAATAAAATCCTGTGTGATAATTACCCGTTAACCTTATCATAAGAATTTTGTTAACACTTGTGTTAATATATAATCACCGGATGAACTTTATAAGAAAATTGAGAAACTGATCTCTAATGACGAAATCAATAAAATACGCATATTCTGATACTCTGACGTATGAAAGTCTTCTGAGTTTCCAGTATTCAGTAATTACTCTTAATGAATGTATTTTGGATCGCTGAAAAAAAGTAGATCGACGAAGAGTCTCTTTTCGACGAGTTTATTTTATTAGCTATACAATCACCAACATACATGAGTTATTTTATATGCATATGTACATTAAATTTGTCAAACAAAAATACAATTGGTAATGGTTATTTTAACTAAACAGATGAGAATTAGTAAGTTTTTGGGTGGAGGTACGTAATACAAAAACGGTCAAGAAAATTGGGTGTTAGTGAAACTAGGGTAGCAACAAAGGTGATGAGTTATCTCAAACAGTTGTTAAAAAGGAATTACGTAATAACATGAACAGTTTGATTGAGTTGTACTTAGGATGCACGTAGAAAGAAGGTAGAGAATATGAAATTACGTAAGAATTATAAAAAATTAGAGAAACAGGCAAACAAACGAAACCATTCCAAGTCGGTTTACTATGGGTCGATCTTTCTAAGGTTCCATCAGTTCTTCGTGTTAGTTCCACATCAAGAAACGGAATTTTCGCCTCGTTTTGCAATTTAGCAGTGATTTTTATTGCTGGATGGCAGCAGTTAAATGTCTGCAGCATTAGGTTAGGGTCATTACTGTTGTCACAAATAATATCTCATCTACATATCTTTTACACAGTCGTGAATTGTCAATGCTCGGCTTTAGTGGACCTTTCTCGAGGCTTACCACGAAGCAATCTAATAGTAGTAGACCCATCTTTTTGTCTATAGATAGTGTCTGTGAAAGTGAACTGTACGTTCAGAGTACATCTCAGTAGTAATTTCTATGAATATGCTGTTGGTATTCCAATAGTTGTAAAGAAACTGCACATGAACTCGGATTTCAAAGGAGATTTAACAAGCGATATTCTCAAAAGAAGGATCACATCATATCCGAGAAGAACATTCTTTGCAGCAACGCTAAGAATAGTGTTCTCCAGTAGCCCTCTGATCTGCAGAAACCTTAAGGATAAGGTCCCGCATCTGACCACTTCTATGTGCATATACCAGTTCACCGGCTGCTGTTGAGCCAGGTTCATCGGTCGTTCGACACGCACCCTGTCCAAGAGGATTCAAGAAGACTATTGAGCATGGTGGCGAAAAGGGTATATTGGTGCTATAAGGAGTGTGATAAATGAATACCTGGTTAACACTGATCACTCCATCTTAACAAACGCCTTTTACTTCAAAGTAATCTACATAGTCAAGAATTAACTACCAAAGGCAATACAGTTTCGTCTTCTTTGTATCGCTGAAGCTCTGGCCATTCGCATAGAAAAACTGGAGCATAGAAAAGAGAACTACTCAACCACTTCTACTATCATGGTAACAACTATGTTGATTTTGTTGATGACTTAATTTTGTTTGTTTGCCTGTTTCTCAATTTTATAATTCTTGTTTTCATTTAGAACTCTTACGTGATATCGTATTCTCCACCTTCTTTCTACGTGCATCCTAAGTACAACTCAACCAAACTGTTCATATTATTACGTAATTCCTTTTTAACAACTGTTTGAGATAACTCATCACCTTTGTTGCTACCCTAGTTTCACTAACACCCAATTTTCTTGACCGTTTCTGTATTTTTATTTTATTTATGTTTGTTTACAGCTTGATTCCACACCGAAGTTTATGGTACAATTATAGACTTTTCAGCGTGGATGTCGGTAGTCCAAATTTCGAAGGCCGACCATAGATATCAGGTGTGCGCCGGCAGGTGATCGAACCCGGACCATGTGCATGTTCGGCGAGAGTCCTAACCATTGTGCCACTGACGCACGTACCTCCACCCAAAATTTACTAATTTTCACCTTTTTAGTTAAAATAACCATTACCAATTGTATTTTTGTTTGACAAATTTAATGTACATATGCATATAAAATAACTCATGTATGTTGGTGATTGTATAGCTAATAAAATGAAGTTACTGAAAAGAGACTCTTCACTGTTCTACGTGTTTTGTTTTCATTAATCCTTGGATGGGGATAATCCATGAATTTTGCATTTTATCACGGTTTTATGCACTGTTAAGCGTGTATACCAAATTCATATGAAAAATGACAGGTGTATTACTTGACGCCTATTAATTTATCTGAAAATGAAAATTACCAAAGGGTGTATTCATGGATCACACAGATAATTTATTTGAATTAGAATGTATCCGAATGCAATGTACCCGACTTTTATTCACCTATTCTTCTTTAGTTTTTGGGATATCTCTGGATTATCTGTATCGTATTTCAAACTTTTAATTTTATGAAATTTGAGATAAGCAGATTATGTATGGGTTAGTAATGATTCTTCTTCTTCTTTTGGAGATGAAAGCATTCATAGTGAAACAGCATATGAGCAACTACTGAGACTTGTAGGATAACTAAATGCGTATTCACGCTTCTACTGATATTTTTGGTAAATGTGACAGTGATAAATAAAAGTGGATAACCATCAGTTATATTGGTGAAATAAGTAACTCGATGTTTTCGGCATACATTCCTGCAGGAATTCAAATTTACTAAAAGTCGGTTTCGTTTAGATTATTAGGTCTGATCATGAATTGATGTCAATTGGGTAACCACTGGAAAACCAAGAAGTACTCGATAATTGTTTCGTTCTAGCTCGAGACTCTTCGTCTATGGTCACCTGCCGGGGTTCTAGCCCAAGACCTGCCTGTTACAGCACAAGCTCGTTGACCACTCAGCCACTGGGCCTTAGAGTTCTAGTGAGAAGTCGTGACCAGCGGGATCCACCAAGTCAGGTGAGAGGACAGTTATTTACCGATGCCACTGACTGGCGGTTGCGCTATATGTAGCGAATAGGCAGAAGTCTAAATTCATAGGCCACTGAGTCAGGTCGCAGTGGTTGGATAATCTACGAACTTGCCTTGCAGCCAAAGGCACCAGATTCGAACTCTAGTAGGTGTGTAACAAGTAAGAGTCCAAAACTAGGATGAACGGCTGTCTAATACTCCTTGGTTTCCAATGGTTATTTGACTGTCTGTCTCTTCTCGACATGGAACTTTGCACAAATGTGCGGCAGTTCAAGTCGCCACACTCCCTCCTTGTAGCACACAAAGCAAGAGAAAAAGATAGAAGAAATGCATAATAAAGACAGTAAACAGAGGTGTGAGATAAAGGAATAGTAATAACGAAGAACAATATAGTTTCATTAGAAATCAAGTCACAAGGAGTGGATGCATCTGCGCCAGCCATTGAGAACGATTTTGAGCCATGTCACCAATTGTTTCCAACCATTGGTTTTTACCGTCCCGAGGACCCCAACCAGGAAGTCTACACCTTCCTACGTGACAGGCTTAGACTAACTGTTGTAGATTTCATTGACTGATGCCATGTTTTTGTTTGACCTCCACTAGCTTTTTTCCAGCCTGACCCTGTATCCGCTAACATTGCTCGTCGAGGAAGGCGATGACTAGGAATACGTACCACGTGTCCTAACCATCTCAGTCTTTGTAACTTCACGACTTCGTCGATTGATTTCCTCTGTTTACCTAGAACTCGACGCCTAACCTCAATGTTGCTCACTTTATTATACCACTTCACACGGGAGATAGAACGCAGGCACCTATGATCAAAGGCAGCTAATCTTTGGTGTATCTCTTCCTGTGTTTCCTCATCCAATCTTTTCATGTCTTCCACTCTCAGTGGCCAAGTCTCACAGCCATAAAGGAGGACGGAGCGGACTGATGAGCAGTACACCCGCCCTTTGGTCGATAGTCGAGTATCTCGTCTACACCTGAGGCGGCGTAAACTGGCAAATGCGAAACGAGCCCCCTGTATCCGTACTCAGCTGAGATTTCGTCAGAGATCAACGCGTTGGCACTGGCTGATGGTACTTCCCAAATAAGTGAAGCGGTCAACGTGCTCTACCACTTCACTTCCTATTTTTAAACTAGGCGTCGGTGTAGTCCAGTCCTGTAACATCATCTTGCATTTGGCGGGAGCGAATCTCGTGTCAAACATTCGTAGATTGCAGCTCAAGGTTTTCAGAAGACTCTGCATATTGTCAGAGTCTTCGCCTAGAAGGACTATATCGTCTGCATATTCTAAGTCAACGAGATTATTCCCTGACGGTAGCAAGTCAATCCCTGAGTCGCTGAAGTGAGTTAGGGTTAAGTCCATTAGTACATCTATGATGAAGTTGAATAGAAAAGGGGATAATGGGAATCCTTGACGGACACCACTAGTCGTCACCAGTTCAGATGACAACTCGCCGTAAGCCCTCACCTGGCTGTATGAGTACGAGTAGAGTGCCTTAATCAGTGCAATGTATTTTCTCGGAATTCCCTTTACAGCCAAGCATCTCCAGAGAACCTCTCGGTCGATAGAATCGAATTCCGTCTTTAGGTCAAGAAATATAATGACTGTTGGACGCCGGTAGGAATGACTATGTTCTAGAATCTGTCGGAGGGTGAAGATATGATCAATACACCCTCTTCCTGGTCTAAAGCCTGCCTAGCTCTCTCGTGTTTGAGCCTCCCGAGCAACACTCAGTCTACGCATGATTATTGAGCCTAGGACTTTAGATACTATATTAGTCAAGCTAATCCCTCTGTGATTATCACAGGAAGACTTGTCTCCCTTCTTGTATATGGGGATAATCAGTGATTTACACCAACCCGATGGGACTTCTTCTGATTCCCAGACTCTGCCTAGTACCTCTGTTAATGCAGACAGTAAACTGTCTCCACCGTACTTAAATACCTCTGGAGTGATTCCATCAGGTCCTGCTGGTTTGCCTTGTTTCAGATTGGTGA
Source organism: Trichobilharzia regenti (assembly GCA_944472135.2). Classification (NCBI taxonomy): domain Eukaryota; kingdom Metazoa; phylum Platyhelminthes; class Trematoda; order Strigeidida; family Schistosomatidae; genus Trichobilharzia; species Trichobilharzia regenti. The sequence goes on along the minus strand of OX235270.1, from coordinate 70,866,258 downwards.
CAGCTTTAGTAACCGCAGTTAAGGATGGAGGACCTGTGTCTATATCCCATTCAGCGAGGTGTTGGATGTTCGGAAGGTTGAGTGTGGCTGTGGGCCAGTGAAACTGCTCCTCATAATGCTCATAATCGGAGCTCGCTGGAATCAGTCTTCTTGCGTCAATCAGTTCGGATGAGGTGGTGGAGATCCAATGGTTCTTACTAACTTTTGGTTTTAGCTTATTAACAGCTTTTACAGCTGTGTCTACAGCTAACTGTATGTTGTGCCAGCCAGGCTACCTCAGGGGAAGTCCTTCTGTCGACCTCAGATACTCGTTTCGCTATTTCTTCCTTAAATAAGGACTCATTGTCTCGATCTAGTTGGGGACGTAACTGTTTCGCTGCTGTCGATTTCTTATGTCCATTTAGTCGTAAGCATAAACATGCGCGGACCAGAGCGTGATCAGTGTCTATGCACGCGTTCCAGAAGGATCGGCAGTCTTCTACTGACTCTAAGGCTATGTGGTCTATCTGAGTCTGGCGTTGATTTGGTGATGGAGGTCGCCAGGTTACACAATGTCTCTCTTTGTGCCTAAAGTTAGTGCTGACTACGAACAGATGATTATCTGAGCAAAACTGTAGAAGACGATCACCGTTGTGGGTTCGTCAGCAGGGAACTCCATATGTACCAGCTACATACTTCTCAGTCTGGCACAACTTCCCTATTTGGGCATTGAAGTCGCCTGGTAAAACAACTATATCTGAACGTTTTGCTTTTTGCAGCAAATTAGACAGTTTCAGATAGAAGTCATCTTTTAGTTCATCCGAACTGCAGTCTGTTAGGGCGTAAGCGGAGACTACGAAAAGGCAACCACGGGTAGCGCCATCTTTCCTTCTTTTAACGAACCCATTCAGACGGACTGCACACATACGACTATCCACTGGGATTCAGTCAGGAAGTGATTTTTCCGCCCTAACACTCAGTGCTATTCGTACGCCTGCGAGTTCTCGCGAGCTAGCTGAGGGGTCTCCTGACACCCTTAAAGTGAATTTTGCAGATTCACCTTGTTGACCGGGTGAGGTCAAGTGAATGAACACACTCGGGTCTTGTATGAGTGTCTCCGAAACACAACATACATCCATGGCTCTAGATTCCAGAGTTCTTGCTAGTGATGCTTGTTGTCCGATTTGGCAGAGGGTCCTGACGTTAAATGCTCCTATAAGAAGTTGGTGACGTGGCTTTAAAAGGCTATCTGGGGTGTTTCTATGGCTTTTATTATTATTATTATCAAATAATACTAAATTTTTTTTTAAAGAAAGAAGCAATCACAGTTTTCGTCTTCATCTTCAAATCACTTTTCTTGGGGATATAACTATTGTATCTTAATATCAATGAATCTCTCAGAGAACAATTTGTGATATGCATCGCTTAGCAGTAAAGTAAATTCATGCCTACTGACTTCAAACAACTAATAGAAAAACAAAAAGTCTTTGCTTACAGAAATTATTTAACTAGTTTTTACGACTAAAACGAGTTGATCTGAAGTGCTAATAACTCACTCCTGGACACTCGAATAGCTCAAAAGAAATTAACAGTGTTTCTGATTGGTCTATTTACGTCAGCAAAAAATAAAAAAATAATAAACTAACACATTGGGTTCATTACAAATTAGCACATAGAAATATATTAACACATGTAGTATGTAAATGGTCAAATCAAAAATATTTTTGTAAACAAAAAAAGAAAACAATTGTTGATAAATATGTGAGTAGGATAAATCAAAGTGTCTTACAAAGATTGAATTTACTTTTTTGCTTTCGTTTTAATACTTCTTATCACCTTCGCACGATATGCGTGTTTGCCACTCCCTATTGAAAGTGTATAAATAATTATCGTCCCTGATTGTAATAATCTCCTGTGTTGAAAAAAACAAACAAACAACAAGTAAACTATTGGTTTTTTTGTCGACAGAGTAATCATAAAGTGAGTTATAGTCTTCTGAATTTATAAATATATATATATATATATGTATTACTTTTATTTTACCAAATCAAAATAAGTATCCTATAATGTAGGTTGCAGTATACTTAGAAATTATAGCCTGTGGTTTGGACGATTATGCTATATAATATTAGTAGTCAAATTAGAGGGGTATTTGCTGATCATTCTCTGTTTGGATGAATAAGGTTGGTTGAAATGTTTTACAAATTTCTTGCAAAGACTAAAGTGTATAGTACCGGTAAACAGTAATTACTACACTATGATATGTTTCAAATGAAGTCGTGTACTCACTTATATTTAATATATAAATTTTGACGGTACACGTTGATCTTATTTTAAACAAACACAGCCAATAGTCTCTAAAGAGACTTAATTACATCTGAAGCATGACACACTATGCGCTTCATGAATTATTTCCATGAAACAATAGATTTTATTTGATATAACACAGCATTGTTTGTTTACTGATGATGTTTTGAGCACAGGTTATTGCTTGTAATCATATCAAAGTACTCAGATAAATTTCAGACTATGTTCATGTTGTTCCGTTACATTTTGTCCCTTTATTTCATTGGTAGTGATGTATTCCATATCTCTGGTATCAGTATAGTTTTATTATTCTTGCGAGTGTTAGGTGTAAATTCGATGAACATGCGGATCCAGTCATTAATCTCTCCCTCCACCTACCTATATTACAAACTGTAACATTATAATCGCTAAATTTCTATGTTCCAATATCCTCTCTGAGCTCACTCCACTTGACTGACCTATCGTAGTTGACTTCATAGTCACTGCAAAGGTATCTCGTAGATTAAGTTCTTTCGTCTCATCATGTCAATAAGCTCCTTTATCCTACACAATCTATCCCTGAGTAAGTCTGCAGGTTGTAATGGTATGCTGATTCTGTCGTTATTAAAAATCCTAGGTAGTGTTTCTGATGTTTCTTCCTCATATAGTTACACTGTGGATAAGGAAATACGCAGTGTTCTATTCACCTAAGAAATATCTCTTTTCAACGACTTCATTTTCAAGCTGTATATGCTTATTAATATTACCAAAAAAGGCCTTAGGTGGCACTAAAAATTGCTCAGTCAATATACATATGATAAGAATAAAGATATTTCATACATTTGGTACCCTTGATAAATTTCGATAGAGAAAGAAAGACCAGATTTGCAGTATTAAATGATATCATTCTATTTCACAGGTTCTCATCAGCTGCACATCTCTACCTGAAATTACAATGGTTATAAATAATAACATTTCATACTTCATTGTTTGAAAGGTAATAGAGAAAACATTATAGGATTAACGCATCTCGAATATACGTATTATAATTTATGGTTTGAGTTACCATCAATTTATATACTATCAGACTATGAAGAAAGAAAAAGGGGAGGGTGAGAGAAGACAGAGAACAGAAGGAATCTAATAAACAGTGTCAACATGGCCACTCAAGAAGGTCAAAATTCATCAATTTGAAAACTTGCTCAGTGAGTTGAGCCCACTAGTGTGTATGACTAACCAGTGTAATGAAAGTGATATGGTTACCAAGTGAGTGAGAGATTGACCACACTCTCTTTCTGCCTGCATAAGTTTGGTCTGTGACGTTTGATTGAAATTACTTCAGCAAATCGTAGTACATTCACTGTCCTTTGTATGTTTAAAATCTTGAAGGATTTGGCTGTAGGGAAGCATCTCTTTATTGCTCCTTTCCTCCGCTTTTCAATCTTTTGCGATACTGTTTCTCCTTCGTATGGGAGGCAAATGAACACTCTTCTTTTCGACTGTTGGAGACTGCTCTTTCTCATCTCTTTCTTTGCTGTACTTTAGGATAAATTCATTTTGATACACGTTTTTCCTAAGGCATTTTTCAATAAAGCTTAATTCTTCTTCTACTTTGTTAGGCGAAAATAACTTCCTGGCTCTGTCGTAGAGTGTCCTTAGTAATCCCCGCTTATAGCTGTTGTAGTGAAGATATTGTCCAGTCCAGGTTCCTCTTCTGTAGATGGACTTTTCAACTGTTCCATCGTTTCTTCTTTTTACATTCAGGTCCAGGAAATTGAACTCGTCCTTGTTTTCATATTGCATGGTGAATTTAATGTTTGGGTGGATCCCATTGAGGTGCTCAGATAATATGGATACCTAACTCATGTCGTTACAAACAATAAACGTATCTGTTTTTTAAAAGGGTTCTTGTCCAAACCCTTTAAAAACAAAAACTGTGGGGGGGGGGGAAAATCGAGATGGGGTATGGAGTATAGACATGGGCCGTATGTACTTACGAGGCTGGTTCGAATCCCGGTGGGTGCGTACTGCTGAAGAGTCCCAAACTAGGACGAAACAGCTGTCCAGTACTCCCAGGTTTTCCAATGGTTCTCTAACTAATGTCAGCTCATGATGAAATCCTGAAATAAACGTATCACCGACATATCTATGATAGTGTGTTGTTTCATTGATAGATTCACTCAGTCGCGTCTGCTCGAGATAACCCATGAAGATGTCGGTTAGAATAGGTCCTAGAGGTGAACTCATGGCGACCCCATTATTTCGTTAGTAAAATTCGTTGTTGAATTTGAACTGGATGTCTTTTTGGGAAAGAATTAGTAGGCGCTTCATCTCTGTTTCCGGTAATGGCAATAAATCTGTTTATCTACACATTATGTCTATTGTTTCCATCACTGGTACATTTGTAAATAAGGCAGTCACGTCGTATGACACCATTAGTTTATTTGATATATCAATATGGTCGGCTTCTTTAGAAAGTTAGAAGGTGTTATCCAAGGTATGAATTGCGAATTTCTGTTGAATTGGCTTCTATGAGTCAGCTAGCCATCGATCTAGTTTGTGGCATGGAGAGTTTATCATTGATGAGTCTTAAGGGCGTATTGGCCCTAAGGATGTTTGGCAGACCGTACATAAATGGAAGACGTCCACTTTTTGACCTTAGTTCGTTGTAAGTTTTGTTGTCAATCATTTTCTTGATGAGAAATTCTTTGAGGCGTTTATTTACTTTGTTTTCAAATGACGTTGATGCATCCTTCTTATTTTTGTCCACATAAAATTTCTCGGGATCGTTAAGAATTGTCAACATTTTAAGTACATAGTCAGTTGTATTCACTATAAAAACATAACAACGATGTCATCATTTTCAGATAGTCTCTTTAGGGCCACTCTATGCTCCTCAATATGCATTTTCTGTTCTTCAGATGTTAATTTGTGGTATTGATTGGCTATATCGACCAGTTTGGACATTAGCTATCCTCTTTTGTTTTCGTCCACAGGTTACAGGTCAGAAAGTTGATGGTACAAGTATTCAAACTGCGTTTCTATATCTATACGGTTTATGTGCTTCTTGGGGACGTGAATCTCAAAGAAGAGGCTTCTAAATCATTTTTTCTTAATTGTAAATTTGACAGATTACACACGTAACTTCAGGTGCTTCTGGGAATTCTTCAATTAACTTTTCCTCGACTAATGCTTTTATTAGTTGGTTTTCGTATTCTTTGCAGTTTTGGGTTGTAATTTTTTGATAAAGTTCAGGAATTTGAGCCAGCAAGTAATATTTAGCTTATTTATTAAACTATCATAAATAGTCAGATAAGACTTCAGATTGGAAAGATATTTGTACGAGGATTCAATATTCAACTTTGTTATCCGTCGAAGGTTCTTTTGAGCAAGCGGGAGTTTAGATGATCGGACTCGCTTCAAGAATTGTCGTGGGAAACAACCTGTTTGCAGACACTGTTCATAGAACTTGATCTTTGCCAACTCTCTCGATATTCTGCATTGCAAAGTTAAAGTCTGCAAATCTAGTCTTTCTTTCTTTATCGAAAGTAAAAAGATAATTAAAATGATGTATTAAGGAGGTAGAGTTGAAGTGGATGAATTACAAAACTTTTTAAGTATTACTAAATAAGTGAACTGGTGTAAAGCTAACAATTCTACTCATCTTGGTGATTAGTAACTGCAGTCATAATTAAGTGACTCATGATCACGACCATAAAGGGAGTAAATATGCGTGCACAGACTAAATATCTTTAAGCCTATATCACTGGTATTCGTAATCTGAAATCTGTTATCTGAACATGTATAGTATATTAGAGTTTAATTATGTGAGCTTATCTAACTGACAGGATAATTTTCAGGGTTTTAATTTAGTTCTTTTTATGTGACAGAATATTTGAGTAGAAAGTTGGCTAAGATATCAAAGTTTCTTGGTTAAATAATTCATGTCTATTCAAACAGAGTTGGATTTCGTTGTCTTTATTTTTTTTCATTGATAAATAGGAGCCATTTTTGAATTACCCTCTAAGAAGAATTTTACTGATACTTGTACTACATATTCAGTTGTTAACTATATTCTTTTTTAATAAAAGTAAATTTTGTTTGAATAAAATGAAGCGAAATAACATCTTCCCTGGGTCGAGTAAACTTAGTTTAAACAGCCGAGTTAGTACTCGCCTAAGCGGTATATCGGTTTATCAAAGTAAGCAGTCAAAACAATCAAGAAGAAGATCATCATTGTCTGGAACAAAACAATTTCTAAACATAAAAGAAATATTTCAACCGATTATGAATATATTTCCTACTAGTGATCCAAAACATTCGGTCAGTCAGTTTGATTTCTGGACAAAGTTTACAAAGAGTCCAAATGCCGTCGGTCATATACATTTCTCGCTTAGATATGCATGCACTTTAAGAACACTGAATGTTGTAATTAGTCACTTAACTGGTATTAGTAATTTTCAAAAGAATCTCACTGCTTTTCCCAGTCAAGTTGAATCAACGTTTGTTATTGCTTTACGACTGCAACAAAATAAAAAAATTCCAGTTAATAGGGACGAATTTCAAGACGACAGTGATAGTTTAAGCAGAAGTTATTTCACACTACCAGTACGTACATCGTCAAATCCACATTTTGATCAGTCATTTGTATTCCCTGTTACCATGAACGAATTACGAAATGTGGAATTAGCATTGACAGTTATGCATGCAATATCAACAGATGAATGCAAGAGAGGATACAGTCACATAGAAGAATCAATTATTCTCAGTGAGACATTAAACTCACTAACTTTTCAACAGCCTGATCAATCTAGTCAGATATCACTTCATTCACGACAGATCCCTGAGGAGATGAAATGCATTGGTGTAGCATTTTACAGAGTCGATCATGAAAAGCTAGTTCATTATCCAGAGGAATTACTAAATGTATGGCAAGAATTATTCAAGCCATTAAACAATCAAGACTTTACTTATCTCGACATATCAACAAGAGAAACGAAACCAATTTCGCCAGAAGAGCCCTGGAAACCCATTGAAAGTAATGATCAAGAACAGGCGAGTTTCTATGTATGTGCTATACACCTTATCACTTATTTAAAAAAATTTTAATCTTCAAAGAGTTTACTCACTGTTTACTCAGCTGTTTCAGGTTGGAAAAGCAACTGGGTGGTGATAGTCTCTAAATTTGCGTGGGATAAAGAATGATTGAGTTCGGTGTATTGCAGCAAAAGCTTTAATGTTTAGTCACTATATTGACAGTCAACTATTCACTAATCAGTTATTACTCAGTATTCACTTTGTATGCGAAGCGAGTAGTCAAGATCATATGCTGGTGTTTGGGCTTCTAACTTGGAGTCAAAAATTTCATACATTCATTCCCTTTAATGAATTTGAACAAAGCATGAACTACAGTTTTAGCAGAATAAAACGGTACCATCTTTTATTTCGTTGCCTTCTCGTCAGCTGCTTACATGGCAAAGACATTATTAAATATATCTACAACAACAATTTTAACATACTTGCACAGAGTTCAGTTTAAACAAAAAATCAATCGATCAATATACGCATACACTAAAAATATATAAATATATAAATATGCAATATTAACCACTATTCCGAACAATAATAATCAAACACAATGGAAACTTTTAGCATTTCACATCCGGAGGAAAGAGAGGTGAAATTATCCAGTTACCAGGGCAAAGAAAGGCTGATAACCGCTTCTTTCTGGACGCATAAATCAGGTTTCATGCGCTTGATGGAAATGGCTTCAGCAAACTTAAGGAGAATTGAGCTATTTTGCTTATTGATAATTTTGAACGACTTTTCAACGTCCACCTCATGACCCGTGTCGAGAAGATGCCTGGTGATGGCACTGTTTAAAGCATTTGTTCCCTTTAGACGTAAGCTTTTTGGTACATGTTCAGAAAATCGTAGATATGCCCTTGTTTCTGTCCTTCCAATGTAACTGCTCCCGCAGATACATGTAAATTTGTATACAAAGTTACATGTATCTGCGGGAGCAGTTACATTGGAAGGACAGAAAGAAGGGCATATCTACGATTTTCTGAACATGTACCGAAAAGCTTACGTCTAAAGGGAACAAATGCTTTAAACAGTGCCATCACCAGGCATCTTCTCGACACGGGTCATGAGGTGGACGTTGAAAAGTCGTTCAAAATTATCAATAAGCAAAGTAGCTCAATTCTCCTTAAGTTTGCTGAAGCCATTTCCATCAAGCGCCTGAAACCTGATCTATGCGTCCAGAAAGAAGCGGTTATCAGCCTTTCTTTGCCCTGGTAACTGGATAATTTCACCTCTCTTTCCTCCGAATGTGAAATGCTAAAAGTTTCCATTGTGTTTGATTATTATTGTTCGGAATAGTGGTTAATATTGCATATTTATATATGTATATATTTTAGTGTATGCGTATATTGATCGATTGATTTTTGTTTAAACTTAACTCTGTGCAAGTATGTTAAAATTGTTGTTGTAGATATATTTAATAATGTCTTTGCCATGTAAGCAGCTGACGAGAAGGCAACGAAATAAAAGATGGTACCGTTTTATTCTGCTAAAACTGTAGTTCTTGCTTTGTTCAAATTCGAGTCAAAAGATGGGCAAAATCTTAGACAGATAACACTGATGACTGTTGACTAACATTAAACTGGTTTTAAGATTTGTTTGTTGTATTATTTTATTTTTATTTTTTTATTTTTGATTACAGCTTGACTCCACACCGTATTTTTGGTACAAGTGTGGAATTTTCATCGTGGATATCGGTAGCCCAAAATTTGCAGGCCGACCATAGATATCAGGTGTGCGTCGGCGTGGGCCCGAACCCCGGACCATGTGCATGGTCGGCGAGAGTCCTAACCACTGTGCAACCGACGCACTGCAGAATTCGCTGACAACAGGGTTAAGTTTAATGTTTTGGATTTACTACTCACAGAAATTAATTACCTGCACAATTGAAGCAGTTGTCTTACAGATATGAGGTTTCTTGTTTTCAGCATACTCTTATCTAATCAATAAAAACGATTTACTGAGAAAATAACTACTGTGGAAAGTTTGTACATTGTGGAATAGATCAGTTGATTTTATTTCAGTGGTTGTTTACACAGAACAAGTTTCCTTTTTTAAATTTAAGTAACATTTCGAGCGGAACTACTCACTACCCGCTATTTTTTGTTTTCCTTCACGTGGAACATAGGGCCTCAAGCTAGTGGCTTGAAGTTTCTGTAGCAGTGTTTAATTTTTTTACAGGATTAGGTTGCTAGCCTCATGCCCAACCTTTCCTCTTTACCAGCATTATTTCTGGCTTTGCGATGTAAAGGAATACATCGGTCGGGGATTGAACCCCGGACCATGTGCATGGTCGGTGAGCGTCCTAACCGCTATACCATCGACGCACCCGCTATTACAAAATATTAATATGTGAACTGAACAATACAAGCTGTCAGTTGTGTCACGGCAAGTAATTCGGTTCGAAATATTATCAAAACCAACAAACTTACAATTGTGTATGTCAATAACAATTGAAATATAATTGTATTTATATATAACTGCCACAAACCGGATAGATTTCATATCAATCTCAAGGAAGCGGAGACACAGCCTTCCTGCTGGACACAAAGTCGAGAAGGGGAGCAGATGTGGGCTCAGATCATCATCTGGTTCAGGGAACATTCAAGGTCAATCCCTGCAACACAACTGGAGACAGACCACTGCAATTCAAGTTCAACCTTCAGAAACTGAAGGACAAAATTACAAGGGATGCCTTCGCTACACATCAGATCAGAGCAAAGTCTGAGACACGACGTGGCATCACCGAGGAAACCTGTGTGAAAGAACACTGGAACTCTTTGAAGGCGATATTCAAAGAAAAGTGTACAACTGTCCTAGGAAGAAAAAACTGACAAGAATGGCTTTCAATGGATACCTGGAAGCTAATAGAAGAAAGCAGAGGAGGATGGTGAAAGAGAAAGATGATTCAATCCAGAGATGGGCAACAGAAGGAGAAGGAGTTCAGTGTACACTACTGAATAAAGGAGTGAAGAGTGAAGGAAAGACAAAATAAAATTCCACGACACACTGGCTGGTGACCGAAGCATAACAGGAGGACTGCAGGTAAAAGAGACCTAACGACATGATGTGAGATAACCAGGTCTCTATCCGGGAAGAGATCGAATCCCATTGTGAGGTTGGCAACGAGTGGGACGTTGGTGTGAGATTGACGTGGAGGAGATCGTGCGAGGAGAAGACGAACGATTACGGTGAATCGTGGTCGCGGCTGAAGAGGGTTGTAGAAAATATACGAAAGTGGGTATGTGTTGTTGAAGTCCCATGTTCCACTCGGAACCCAAGGGAACAATAGTACAATAATAGTATTTGATGAGGGGAATTGTTTGTTCTCAGAGGTACTCTTAGTGAAAGTTAACTATTTATCGTCTGCAGAGCAGTCACTTTCGAATATTTTGGGATATTCTGACGCTCCTTTTTTGCTATTACACATTCAAAATCCTAAAATTATCTTGGTAATTTGTAGCTACTTATTATTGGTCAAAGTAGTATGAGATGTTTGAAAGAATTTACTGGCAAGATTTTAGTGTTCAGTAATTTTTTGACTTAATAAGCTTACAAAGACTGTCAAAGTGATGTGTCTTTATCATGCTTACATCATTGTATTTGTGTAATATCGTTTCATAGTTAAATATCCTGCATGACCGTATTAAAATTTATTTCATTTTCATCCTATTTTCTTGTTGCCTTTCTTGAACTGAATCACTGTATGTGTGCGCGTGTGTTTATCGCTTTGAATAACCTGTATTGTAATATCTCACAGTATATTGTAGTTGTTATGCAAACATTTAGAATTTGTGTAGTTATAGGTATTACTTCTTAATGCAGTAGCAGAGTTAGCGTGGTAACTCCATGAGATCTGAGGTTTTCACCTTCAAAGCATGGCGGAGACAAATTTCATCAGAGTAATTCCTGATTTTCAGACAGGTTATTCCACATAAAAATGGGAAAATACTTTGGTTTCAATGCAGTTTAGTTTAGATGGGGTAAATTATATCGGTAGATTCATGTATGGTGAGACGGTTATTCTCTTTACGAAAGAACTTTTTTGTTATAACCTTACAGTTCATGAGTTTGGAACCATAAATAGGTGATAAGTGATATGGTTAAAGTTTTGTGAGTATTCATCATACCAGCTTTTAAGTTAGTGTTCGTGTATTTTGGTGGTCGCTAATTGATAATGACATTATGAAACAATATCCGTGCTGTCCCCCCCCCCCCAAGAAATTTATACATGGACGGTTGCTCTGTTTATTTTTTAAATATTACTTTATTCTAGCAGATATCTGTGCACAAGGCTGGACAAGTTGGATTAGCAAATAAGCCTATGGTAGAACTATCGTTGCGTTATATAAAACAGTCATCTCAGCTGGAAATACACTTGGAGAAAATGAAACATTTAAGACTCCTCACAAACGAAAGTAGGTTTAAATAGTACGATAAGTTTGTATTATTATTATAATATCCTTTGGTTCCTAGAGGAACATAGGGCTTCAGCTGCCCAAGTCTCCATTGCCTTCGGCTTTCTGCCAACTTTCTCAGCCCGCTCCAAGTCTGCCCACACGCTTTCATCTCCTCTTCACATGACCTCCTCCAAGTCACCCCACCCTGGCACTGGCGACCAACTCGCCGCCCACTTCCCTTTCGGCCTGGTTTCACTCGAGCGATGGCTTGTCTAGTGATGTCACTTGATCGTTTCCTCAGCGTATGGCCAGCCAATCCATCTCCATTTCTTCCTGACTATTCGTTTCACAATCGGTTCCTGCTGGGTTGGTTCGCTCATTTCCAGAGATCCCTGTTTCTGATCTTTCCTGGCTGGCCATGTGATCTTGAGTATTGAGCGAAGACAACTGTTAATGAAGGTCTGTGGTTTGTTTGAGATGCTCTTCATGACGCGATGGCCAAGTCTCTGATCCGTATAGTAGCACTGATTGACCTCACATTGGAGTTGAAATCCGGATGTTATTTTTGATGCCGAGTAGGGCTGTTGACCTGCACACAGACTTAAGAGTAATGAAAGCTTGTCTTGCTTTTCCGATTCTGACTTTGATATCCTCGTCAGTTCCTCTCGCCTGTAGTTGAAAGGATGCTTCCCAGATAGGTGGGTAAAGGAGGTTGTACATTTAAATAAATTTATCTCCTGCGTTTTTAACATTCAGCTTTTTCAATTGGTTAATAATACTATAACTTCTGTATTAATCATAGGAATTGGTTCAACAAGGAAATATACACGAAGCCTGTTACTTTAAAAGAGTTAATGTCACCTTCCATCTCTATAAAGTCTTTGCAGAAACTTGAATACTGCCGTTTTGATTAACTGATGTGTGATTATTTGACTATTTTTTGCATCAAAATTTGACTGCGGTTGATCTTTACTTCAAGTGGACGTTTGCTGGGATCAGAGATGAGCGATTATTGGCCTTCTTTTTCACAGAATTCCAACTAATGAAACCAGTTCAGTGTTTCAAACTGTATTCCTTTGTAATGACAATGAAGATGAACAAAATAAAACACTGTTTCAGGCATTATGCTACTGAGATACATTTACAATCATAGAATAATAATGAAGTTTGTATAGGCTTCTGACTTGACAATTGCATATATGTGTATTTCGTTTCATGAAGGAGTAAAAAGTTGTCTAAGTTTTAATTAAATATGTGAACTAGGATAACATCACAAATTACCAAAGTTATTGGAATGTTAGTGAATTTCTACTATTCAACGTTCAGTTACTTATTAAGAATGACTGATCAATTATATTTTGAATATTATCCAGTAATTGATACTTTTTTTTACGAGTTGATCATGGATTGATATCAGTTGGAGAACCATTGAAAACCAGGGAGTACTGGACAGCTCCTGTTTCATCCTAGTATGGGAATCATCGCCAGTACACACCCACCACCAGGGTTCGAACCCAGGACCTTCCGGTTACAAGGCAAGCTCGTATACCATATGGTATACGAGCTTGCCCAATATTAGGCCACTGGGACTCGACTCAAGAGCTCATGAATTCTAACTTCTACCAATTCGTAATTTAGCGCGACCTCAACCAATGTCGGCGGTGGAACATCCATCCTCAGACGTGACTTCTGGATGGACCTCACTGATCACGATTTCTCACTAGAACTCCAGGAAACTCCATCCCGTAGAAAGTCACTAATGAGCATCAAATTAATTTTCAAGAGTTGGTCTCAAGGGATTAGTTTTGTTTTTACGAGTTGATCACGGATTGATATCAGTTGGAGAACCATTGAAAACTAGGGAGTACTGGTAGCGTGTATGAAATACAACGACAAATAAACGGATGTGAAATAACGTTATGTTACAGTGATTACGTTCTTTGTGTATCTCATTCGAGTATGGTGAAAGCCTTTTAAACACAGTTGGTGATTAATGGACAATACTACAAACATTCACCTCTTTCTGCACAAATAATATTCTTCTGAGTAAACACGCCACCATAGTAAATCCTAATGGTTATAAAATTATGCATTTTGTCTAAAATAAACGCGGATATTTTCTATGCTTACGCGAAAAGCAAAAAAAAATGTTCCAGGATTAACCAGGAAGCTGGCAACAGCTTTGCTATAGACAGTAATAACAAGGCATCTAGGTGACGGATAGTGTTTCTTTTTTCTTCATCCTATTCGCTCATTTCGGTAAGTACATATGGATTGTATTATAACTTTATTAGGATATTTTTCAAAAAGTTTGAGAAGCGTACTAGTCAATCACCTTTGAAGTTGTTATTCTCTTCTATAAATAGGCATTCATGAATCTATGTTTACTGAGTATTTGTTCACAAAGATTCCGACACTAATTGTAAATCGTGTTCGTTACAAACTAACAGTTATCAACTTCATTTAGTGGACTGTGTAGACATCTTAAAGCTATTAGAAATGCTCACAAATGAACAGTGGTTTTTAAATAACTTTATATCTTCTAAATTTTCAGCTGAACTACTCTTTAGAGCAATATTCTGCCTGAGAAGTATGGCTCAACAATCTCTAAAAAGTCAACCAATCGAAATCGTCAAATTCGATGACGACAAGACATCATTGAATACTGATGCAAAAGACGGTTATATTGTTGATCAAATCACAATACCTTCCCAAGAACACTTATCATTAAATGTGGATATGGATTATATATTATACTATAAAGATATTAAAACAATTTTTGAAATATTTTTCCGAACTAATTCATCTTGTCAAGCACGTTGTTTAACTAGAATTGTACTCGGATCGAATGTTGTCAACACTAATGATTCAGCCGTGTTACAGTGGAATGATTTAATTACAGAAGTGAATAAATTAAAAGCCTGTAATTCACCTAATTCAACAAGGAAGATAACTTACTGGCATGAGATTGACAAATTTTGATGAGGCGAAACAGATTGACATTTGAAAATGCAGAAGACATCATTAAGAAAAGCTTTAAAACTAACACGAATAGATTAATGGATTAATTAATTATTTTCATTTTTTCGCCCTATTTTGGTATTCTTTCTTATTTATTCTTTAGAGAAAGTTTGTGAAAATGAACAACGGTTAGTACTTTTGAACTTGTTCATGTGATTAATATACGCATTATGTCTGCTGTTAAAAACAATCACCAGAATAAAATGATCTAAGGATTTGCAAAGAATTTCTAATTCACTGAATCAGATAAATAACATTAAAAGTGCTATATATAATATTTTACTTGATATGTATTCACACTTCAAATTCACTTCTTTATTATTAGGTATATATTTCAAAATCGCCGCTTTAGAGCGATTATCTGAGCAGTTTTGGAAATCATTGAGTGGTGTTTATTGTGGACAATTAGTTTTGTCTGTCATGCATAACAATAGAAATAAACGTATCAGAGAAATATATTTATAATTTCAAAAGAAAGTCACAGAACAGGTATTGTTGGCGGATGGTATATGATGTTCAGAACATAGAATGTACATTAGTTTGAAAGTTGGTTATAAGCTAGTAACTTGTATTGACGGCTATGCACACGCAGAGAACACAGAAACTTCAAAAATCTTGTTTTTTTTACTTTGGTCATATTGAATGTTATTCCTACACTAGTAAAGACCAATATTTAGTTTTTTCAATCATTCTGTTTAGACATTATGCATGATTTTAAACAACTTCATTTAATTGGTCTTAGGACATGTAATATATTTAAAAGGACAGTTCAGTAATATCAAGATAAACTGAAGAGATATTTATTCTACATTTATCCATTTTGTTTAACGTGTTTTCCACGAAAGTTTAGCACATTGCTAGGTCTTAAATTCTACACCTAACCATGGCCTTTGATGTATCCTGTACTGACTGTAATTTAGTTTTAAATGAGCTGACTTAAATGAGGTCAAAAAATCAAGAGAAAGAAATGCTTTTACTGCTAAATTCAGTATTTCGCAACATCTCAAAATAATTACTCAGGTATTGGTTATTTTTCCTAAAAATAAATCTACTGAGTCACCATTATATTACTTCCAATACTCATGTTTTCTGATATTTTTCATACTTTACCTGATAAATTACCAAATGACCAATCAATTTAATGATCATTGTGTCTAAATGTGAACCGAAATTTATTTATTGTTATTTTATTTGTTAACATTCCGAGTGGAACTTGGGGCTTCAAGCTAGAGCTTTGGGATCTCAGCAGCAGGGGTTTTAGTTTTACGGAATGGGATTGCTGGCCTCATATGCTCAACCTTCCCTGTTCATGGGGATATACTGCCGGCTCAGCAAGATTTAGGAGTGCCGCTGCCGAGGATCAGTACCCACAACACGTGTGTAGTTAGTGAGCGTCCTGCAGCTGAACCACTGACAAAACTCGCCGAAATGAACACAACTGATTGAATATATTGTAACCGTAAATAAAACTTTTGAAGAAGAATTTGCAGAATTGCTTCGGGTATTTATGATAGAGTTGTATGCTCAGAGGATCGTTTAGGTTAACTTGTCTTGGAAGCCTTACTCTTGAATAACGGTCTGGAAATGTTAAGGTGATGCATGAATTATTGACTTCACAAAGACTTATAGCTGCTCATAGACTAGTCGGTTGGGATTGACTATTGCCATACGTCTCGTTTTTGGGATTGGTGCGGACCGAAATCTATCGGTCAAGTCCTTAGTATTTTTGTTAAGATAGGTCCCCTTTAAACTGATATTAGATGACAGTAAGCAGGAAGCACCGGCCTAATACAGTCTTAAAAGAGATCAGTCTTGAATCCGAATAAATCACTGGTGACGTCATTGGCTACAGCATTTCCTGATGCGGGTCCGAAGTTCTGAGGGGAGATAAGTTCCTCTAAGTTTGCAGGCACACCTTACTGAAGGTCACCAACAAGCATGAAACTAGGGCCAACAGCTTCTTACCGAATACCTCCAACCATGTAACATTTGCAACTGTAGACTCCCGATAGGTAGTTTCAGTCAACCAATTGACTCAACCTGGTAAATTAAAAATGTGTTTATACTGAGAGTTGTAGGATTCGGAGGAAAAATAACCCTGTCATCATCAAGACGCGTAAACTGAAATATAGATAAAATATAAATTTAGCACAAATTAATAGTCAGTCACAATAGGGAAGATCACTTTATGCACCTGTATTTATTTCATCCATGGATCATCAACAAAGTGAGTCTGCCACTACGAAGAAAGTTAAAAACCCTTGGGAATTAATCAAAGCCTGTGTTAGTCATTACCAAAGGCGTTGGCTAGAATAATAATGCGTCAATAACCTAGTTGTTTTAGGACAACTCAACCATTTTCGTGACAATCTAGCTGCCTTTTCACATTTGTACGGCGTATTTATTTTGACATGAGGTTTCTAGGTTAAAGAGACAGTAACCATAATTTAAAGTGACAACATTTAGGAGGTTTAATTGAATTTTAGATTTTCCCATCGTTGATTGGACCGAAGTGCTCGGTCTCAGGTTGACATGTCGGCTTCTTGTGCAGATGCTTCGACGATGACCCATTGCACAAGAGGTGGCTCTCGTGGCCCAAGTGGTCTAGTGGATAAAGCTTTGGCGTTTGAAACTATTGGCACTGGGTTCGAGCTTCGGTGGGAACATTATCACTCACTGAGAAATGCAGGTACATCCAACTGACGAGTCCCAAATAGGACGAAATGCGCATCCTGGATTCCCCTGCTAGTCACCATCCACCAATTAATACTAATTTGAGAAGTTGTGTGTAATACTGTTTACTGTAATAAAAGAATTTATAAAAGGATTCGATAAGTATTTATTCTTGCAGAAAACTCCATAGATAAATGACAAAATAAGTTATTGATACGCCGTAGGTTGAAGTATGACTGTATGTGTTATGAAAGAATTATGTATTATTCTTCGAAACCTATACTGGAAATCAAATGCCTGGAGTGATCACGGAAAGCGGAAAATTGTAAGCATCTAGAGAATAAAGTAATCTTACATTTATAAAATACCATTTCTTCTGAGTAAGAAGTTTCAAAAATAATATTTCTATGCGTCGTAGAGTGATAAATGACCACATAAAGATGAGAAGTCTTGGAGTTTGTAGTTGTTTATAAAGAGTTAGGCATTATTACAGATTAACTTATGCGTCGGTGGCACAGCGATTAGGATGCTCGCCGACCAAGCACATGGTCCGAGGTTCGATCCCTGGCTGATGCACTCCCTTACTCGCTAAGCCAGAAATAATGCTGGTAAAGAGGAAAGGTTGGGCATGAGGCTAGCAACCCCATCCTGTAAAATTAAACACTGTTACAGAAACTTCAAGCCACTAGACTGAAGCCCTATGTTCCACTGGGGAAGGTGAAAGAAAAAAAACAAATCAACTTAGTTTCTGGAATGTTAATTGGCAGACAGTGGCTAGCGGTTGTGTGTGGGATGCACTTTTCGTCCTGTTTGAGGTTCGTCGGCTGAATATTCGGTGTTATAACATCCCTTATGAGACTAGAAATGGAAAAACGTCTCTTTAAATGCCAAATTAATACCCAGTGGGTCAACAGAACCATCTCTTATGCAACGGGTGCCAGTTAGTGTTCTTTAAATTCAATTTATATTTACCAGTGAATGATTATTTTGGATTGAAGTGCTTGATCTTTATTGACAGCAAGTTAACCTTTAGATATCGTCAAAACGTCGTTCCTGAAAGGTGGTTTGTCAATTCATCTATCGAAACTGTTCCATAAAGCAGATGGAAATTATTTGAAAACTGGAAGATGAATCCATCAAGGGTATGTCGTGATTCGTGATACTTAAACAGTTTCATTTTGATGTTCAAGTATTGATCTGTAGGGATTTGGTTGGTTGGTTGGTTACAGGATTTCATCATGAGCTGACATCGGTTAGAGAACCACTGGAAAACCTGAAAGTACTGGACAGCTGTTTCGTGCTTATTTGGGACTTTTACTTTTAGACCCTACATGCAAGCAAAATAGCGGAGCGTTATGTACATTTTTTTCAAGAGTTGTTTTGTAAGGATTAGACTTTGTTTTTCGAATTTGACCACGGATTGATATTAGTTGGAGAACCATTGAAAACCAGAGTGTACTGGACATCTGCTATTTCATTCCGGTGGATGTCTACTGCCGATGAGTCCCATAAATTAGATTATTTGTTGAGATCTCTTCAAAGCTCACTGAAAAGGAAAACAAAAGCTTCCTGTGATGTAATCATGCTTATTTTTTAATCCAGTTGTCATAATATATTTAATCAACATTGGAGGAAAATTACTGTCATTCCAATTTGTATTTATTTTACCACATTTTATAAAGGTGAATTCGGGTATAGGCAATGAAATGCGACACTCTTGTTTCGATCTGATGGAAACAAGAATCTTCGGAGATGTGTGTGACTATTTTACGCTTCTCATTCTGCTCAGTGTGAGGTAAAAATAAGTGAAGTGTTTTTTTTCTAATTAGTTCAAGTCTTTGGTGCTGAAAAGAGTCAGTTAACAGGAAGTTCTGTATAAATTATGTTAAATGTTTCTTAGTACACAATAACAAAGAGTACTTACACTTTTGAGAAGAGTTATACTTCTCCCGAATTTCGAACCGAGTAACCTCTTTCAAAACTTAGTATTGAATTTGAGCTCATTTAGCAGAGGAAACTGCAGATGAATTGGGTACATCCTGACGAGACCTTTGAATTACATCTTGCGCCAGTCTCTCAATTGGTAACTTAATGGAACACGAATAGATGGCCGTCGAAGAGTGTCAGTGATTGTGAACACTCGATGAGCAAAATAAAGTTTGTTTATTCGAACGGATCTCCATTTTCACGGGAAGCAGCAATAGCGTCCGTGGTCTAATCGAGCTCTGTTTGGCAGAAAACTGGAGATGAACGATCGAAAGTATTATCGTGATTAATACTTCTGTTTATTCATAGACTTTGTACCGTAATAACCCTGAAGTCCTGGTCCACTTTTAGTCGACAAACATACAATCGTCGAACTGCCAATCTGTTTTTCGATATTCTCGAGTTGGTTACTGTACACAGTATTCTGAGTTGCAGTCGTTAGTCTTCTCGTAGTAGCGCCAGCTTTAGAATCTGTGCGTTGACAGTCTTTCAATTTGGCACCGTAACAGTTTCTGATCTGTAAAATATACAGAGGGTGATGCGGAGATATTGTAAAGAGGAAATGAAATCTTATGGGCAATCGTGGAAGTAGCTAAAAACGACTATAGAGAATAGAATGAGGTGGTGATATGTTGTCGAGGCCTTATGTCTCACTTGGAACACAAGGGAATAACAATAATTCTAATATAAGCATATGATATTACCTTCCGATAAGTAAAAACTTTCAGAATCTCATTTTACAAAAGAAGGTTGAATAATTATTCTATTTTTATATATTATAATTAGTTTTCACTTCTGCACCTGTAGTAAGTATAGTGATATTTATTAAATGAGAGCATTCATCGCAATAAATAATAAAGGCGTCAGCAGGAACATTAATCACAAAAATAACACTATATTTTACATTGCTTAGGCTTCTCACGTCACTGAAAATTTAGGCAGTAATGTTTTTTCCTTTCACCTTCCCCAGTGGAACAAAGGAACTCAAGCTAATGGCTTGAAGTTTCTGTAGCAGTGTTTAATTTTACAGGATGAGGTTGCTAGCCTCATGCCTAACGTTTCCTCTTCACCAGCATTATTTCTGGCTTAGCGAGTAAGGGAGTGCATCAGCCAGGGATAGAACCTCGGACCATGTGCTTGGTCGGCGAGCATCCTAACCGCTATGCCACCGACGCACTGAAACCAGGGAGTACTGGACAGCTCCTGTTTCATCCTAGTATGGGAATCATCGGAAGTACACACCCACCACCAGGGTTCGAACCCAGGACCCTCCGGTTACAAGGCAAGCTCGTATACCACTAAGCCACTGGGACTCGACTCAAGAACTCATGAATTCTAACTTCTACCAATTCGTAATTTATCGCGACCCCAACCATCGTCGTTGGAACTGTCATTCTTGTGTGTTTGAGCTATGGCACTTAATAGGAGTAAGCAGTATACGTCCACCTACTGTATCATTTCTATAGAACTGTATCCCATTAAACATGTCAACATTCCATTTTGTTTGTAGTAATCTCTATCTTATGATGAAACTGTTCTTGCTATAAATGTTTCACCTCCCCTTGGAATTCGTTTGTTTCGATTCCCGATTTCTTCTTCCACGAATCTGCCTATAGTGCGTCATTTTTGACACGGGTCTGCCATTATCTTTTCGAAGTACCATGACAATGCTTCGAATGGTAATCAGCTTGTACGCCTTACAATCAGAGGTTTGCAATTTTTATTCATTATTACTGCTATGTGTAATGTAGTACAGTATTTGAGACGAAATATATGTTCTGGATACCATATTTGGCCGGTGTTCTAAGTGACAGAGACAATGTTAAGCGCGAAACCTATGACTTGCTTTGTTGTTAATAACATAATTTTGGCCCTTGTTATTTCCCCCTTATACTCTCTTATTTGTACTCTATAGTAAACAGCCTTCTTAAACATACTTAGCTACCTAAAATTATTTTCATTGGCTTACTTTTTTATTCTTTATTCTATTCTTTTTTTGTGTATCTACTGGTCCCGACTATGTTATGACTATGAGTATTACAAAACTGTCCTGTCATTAACCATCATGTAATATTAGTTTTGTGATTGTTTTTTTGTTCGGCAATATTAAACTGACAATCTTGGTTGTGAACGCCGGTATCACCATCTTAAAATTTTTGTTTTATGCATGATTACTCAAACTATCAAAACAAACACTGCATTAGTGCTGACATAAAAAAAAACACAACCCGAAATGTTTATTTTATGATTGTTTAGTGTAGTTCAATCAACTTAACTGATCATCTTGGCTATAAACATTCTTAATATCATTTTCATAACTTCTTGTATGATTATAGCTTTTACTGTTCACCACGCATACACATATCATAGCTTCCACTACCAATTGCTGAAATATTATTCATTATTGGTGTTTATCTTCCTTTCTACTTGGTATTTTGATTCGCATTTTTTTTGTTATTTTTGTATTTCTTTTTGGTTTTTGTTGTTGTTGTTGATTATATTTATTTTTTGTAATACTCCTTTTAAATGTGCGATGAAATTAGATGCAATATTGTAGATATATACTGAAAATTCCACACTGTACCACTAGTACTGTTTCTGGAATAAAAGCAAATTACTATCATTATTACTTATAACTGAAACTTTTGATTTACTTGAATGAAAGTCTAGTTGCAGGTAACCTCTAAGTACTCCTTAGAAGAAGTCCATATTTCTTACATAGGGTGACCAATCTGTATAATATTCATATATATATATATATATATATATATATATATATATATATTCTTCATTAGAGGGAGTGGAACGTATAATATATTGTCACGTTCTTAGTAGAAGTTGAATTGTGGAGAATCGTTATATGTCTAGTCGCAGTTTTCTGATTCTTTTAACTTATCAAACGAATTCGTTTATATTTAACACAAAAACTCAATAAAATGTCTGACAGCAATTTATTACACTCTGATAAATGAAATGGAAGTGGCAAAGGCTTTCTAAGTGATTATTCTGTTATAGATGTGGAACTTCAAACGAGAATATGCTTTAAAAAAAGTGAGAAAAACATTTGGGTCAAGATAATACCATTGACAACCTCATAGTTTCGTAATCAAATGGTCAAATCTTATGATACTCCAGTTAGTCAACTGTATTTTCACAAAACAACTCCGTTTAAACGGAAGAGGTGACAAAGTAGAATACCTAGAGAAATAAATCTTAGTAGATGAATTAAAGGCGACTTTTTTTGTCTTATACACTAATTGTTTCTGATGTTTTATCCAAGTAGTATTGATAGGTTCCAGCACAATATGTGAGGTATGTTGAAGAAGATTCGTTCCTCAGCCTATGAATAATTGCATCAAATTAGCTTATTGATATTTCTGTCGCGCTGTGAAGGGAACATAGGGCTTCAAGCTTTAAATTTTCAGTTGCAATAGTGTTGCCGGCCTCACACTGAACCTTCCCTCTCTTCCGGGCTTCCCATTGGTCACTGAGCTAGGCGGTTAAGGAGTGCATCGATCGGTCCGGAACTGAACGCGGATTACCCACATCTTTTGGGAACATTCTATTATTTGAACATAGACTTGAGTTCACAGTAAGAGTGGACCTTATTTTCCAATGACCGTGTTGCTTATACGGTTTTGAACGATCATAGTAAATAGAATAAGTGCATTTATTTAGCCACTGGTGCGGTAAAATGAAGAAAGAAAATGCAGATAAATTTTTAGCGAATAACTTTCAACAAATTATATCATTTGAACTTAAAATAACTATTATTTTCTTCTTAACAATACAGAAATGGAACATTATTGGCACTAAAAGATTCTCTCCTGAAAATTATTAACATACGGAAAAATAATGTCTCCTGATAGTCATTTTTAATGGTTCTTTCCGCTGATTTTGAGCTATGGTAAAATATACTCTCAGGTGAGTCGTTTTTCAATCGACCTTATACACGTATTATCATTTAGGCTGTGTCATTACTCTTCGTTCATGTTTTGGTTGTATAGCATTGGTGGTTCAGCAGTAAAACGCTCGCCATCCGTGCATGTGGTCCGAGGTTCGATCACCGGAAGACTCACTCCCAAACTTCGCTAAGCCGACAGTAAGGCCTGTAAAGAGGGAAGGTTGGACGTGAGTCTAGCAACCCCACCCCGTGAAAACAAAATCAACCCCACCAAAACTTCGAAGCAGTCGCTTGAAGCCTCATATTTCACTCGGAACATAAAGGAGTAAAATAAATAATAACAATCCTTGTTGTAGTGTGGGAAAGTCATCAGCAGAGCTTAATTGATATTTCAGTTTTTCCTGCTTCCATATGACTGCAGCATATCTGAAATGTATCTGGTTCTATGACACAGCTCTAAATTCTAGATGAATTTGCTCAAATATTCTATTTTCCTTTTTTCTTTGTTTTGAAGTTTCTGTAGAAATTGGACTGATTTTCCGGAGTAGGATTGCTAACGGCACGCCCAATCCTTCCTCTTTCTCTGGGCTGTGGACTGGCAAGTTACTCGTAAACTAGAAAATGAGGCGAGGTTGTGGAGGAATGGACCACGCAACAGGCCGTAGGGAGCGAGAAAACAGGCCTACAGTGGACCAACAAAAAGACTCCAGAAGATCTGGACTTCGCGGGCGATTTATACCTGATGTCGTATAATCTGCAAGGCCTACAGGAAAAGACCAAAATCTGATAGAGGAAGTGGAGAAGACAAGACTTTAAGTGGACATAGAGAAGTTAGGCTTGGTGGAGACATCTAACCGCCAACAACAAGCACCAAACACCATAAAAAGTAGAAATCTAAACTAAATTACATTTGCTATTGAAGCCCACTATGAACCCAAGGGGATATTTTCAGTAACAACTAATACGTGGTGCTTTTAGTTATGCGATAGCAAACCAGAGCACATCACGCTTCCATTACACTTTCTAGTTATTGTTTCACTTCTGTACTACAGTAATAGTAATAGGCATGGTAACTTCGTGCCGTAAATATTAAAGGAACTTTGTCAAATGAACTAAGCATAGTATACTGTTTTAAGTTATAAATCTTATATTTATGTGCAATTAAGACTTACCTGTATGAAAATAATTATTCTATTATTATTGTTGTATCCTTTAATTCCTAGAGGAACATAGGGCTTCAGCTGCCCAAGTCTCCATTGCCTTCGGCTTTCTGCCAACTTTCTCAGCCCGCTCCAAGTCTGCCCACACGCTTTCATCTCCTCTTCACATGACCTCCTCCAAGTCACCCCACCCTGGCACTGACGACCAACTCGCCGACCGCTTCCCTTTCGGCCTGGTTTCACTCGAGCAACGGCTTGTCTAGTGATGTCACTTGATCGTTTCCTCAGCGTATGGCCAGCCAATCCATCTCCATTTCTTCCTGACTATTTGTTTCACAATCGGTTCCTGCTGGGTTGGTTCGCTCATTTCCAGAGATCCCTGTTTCTGATCTTTTCTGACCGGCCATCTGATCTTGAGTATTGACCGAAGACAACTGTTAATGAAGGTCTGAAGTTTGTTTGAGATGCTCTTCATGACGCGATGGCCAAGTCTCTGATCCGTATAGTAGCACTGACTGACCTCACATTGGAGTGGAAAATCCGGATGTTATTTTTGATGGTGAGTGCTGTTGACCTGCACACAGACTTAAGAGTAATGAAAGCTTGTCTTGCTTTTCCGATTCTGACTTTGATATCCTCGTCAGTTCCGCTCGCCTGTAGTTGAAACGATGCTTCCCAGACAGGTAGGTGAAGGAGGTTGTTTCTTTCATGTTCCTCGCACTTATGCTGATTGTTGTCTGTTGTTGTTGTTGCTGTTGGCTAGGAATCTTCATTATCTCTGTTTTCTCTATGTTCACCTGAAGTCTTATCTTCTCTGGATGCTTCTTCTGCCAGCTTGTTGCTTTTCACTTGCATATCTTCCAGTTTGTGAGAAATCAGACATATATCATTGGCGAAGTCCAGATCCTCCAAGTATTTTGTGTGAGTCCATTTTATGCCTGTTCCCTCGTTGGTTGCCGTTGTCTGTCGCATTATCCAATCAATTGCAATCAGGAAGATCATTGGTGATAGTAGACAGCCTTGTTTCACTCCCGTCCGCACTTCGAAGGCTTCCGTAAGTTTCCCGTTGTGGATTACTTGGCATGCAGCATTGTCGTTCAACTGTTGGATGAGATGTATAATTGTCGATGGCACCCTGTAGTAGCGAAGTAGTTCCCTAATCACCTCTCGACCAACGCTGCACTATCGAAGGCCTTTTCAAAGTCTATTAAGTTGAATGAGGTGGATAGGTGACTGCCATTTCAATCTTTGTTCAATGATGATCCGTAGAGTGGCGATTTGATCAATACGTGGCTTGTTTCTCCTGAATCCAGCTTGTTCCGGTCGAAGTTTTTCATCCAGGTCTTGTTTGATTTTCTCCAGGATGATGCGGCTTAGTATTTTGCTTGGAATGGACAGAAGCATAGTTCCACGCCAGTTTTTGCATTGACTTAAGTTTCCTTTCTTTGGTAGTTTGAGCAAGTATCCTTTCTTCCAATCCTCGGGTACTTTGCCCTCTTTCCACACCTTTTCCAGTAGTGGCGTCATCAAGTCCGCTGTTGTCTACGGGTCTATTTTCAATGCTTCTGTTGGGATTCCATCTGGTCCTGGTGCTTTCCCAGCTTTTAGCATCTTGATTGCATTCAGGACTTCTGATTTCGTCGGGGAGTCAGTGTTCACTGGTAGTTCTGCTTCCGTTGTTGGTATTGTTGGGCGCGTTGTAGGTGGCGGTCGATTTAGAAGTCTTTTGAAGTGTTCAGCCCAGTGTTTTCTTTGTTCCACCTCTTTGGTGATTGAATTTCCATTGTCATCCTTTACTGGCTTAATTTGTGTCGAATTTCGCTTGATAGGTTCCTAGTTGTTTGGTAGAGTGTGGAGAGGTCTCCTTTGCATGCACTGCAGCTTGTTGTGCTTCACTTGCCATGGCTTCATAATATTTTCTTTCGTCTCCCCTGGTAGTCTTCTTCACTCTTTTGTTCAGCGTATTGTAGTTTGCATTCAACTCCTGTTTTTGTTGCTCGTCGGTACACTGGATAATCTTCTGTTTCACCGTTATTCTCTCTTCTATTAGTTTCCAAGTGAACTACTGTTTGTCCTGTCTCTACTTTCTGCCTAGAACTTCCATGCAGGTTCTGCATTCAGTTTCTCTTTTATTCTCTCCAGGATGATACGACTTAGTATTTTACTTGGTGTAGACAAAAGCGTGATTCCGAGCCGGTTCTTTCAGACTGAGGCGTAATTCACCCTTCTTTGGTAGCTTGACAATGTAACCAGCCTTTCTTCCAGTTGGTAGGTAGGTACTTTTCCTTCTTTTCAAACCTTTTGCAATTATGGCATGAGCAGACATCTGCCGTAGTCTCTGAGTCCGTCTTCTCTTTCTTCGATGGGGAATTCCATCTGATCCTGCTGCTTTTCCAGGCTTCAGTAGCTTGATCTCATTCAGGATTTCTGCTTACAGAACGCTAATACTACTACTACTACTACTACTACTACTGATTTACTGAGTGCACAACACTGATAAAAAAAATAAAGAATAAATCATTGCAAACTGTGATAAACATCTCGTTTTCATTTTTGTAGAAAAGAAAATTTCTATATCTTGAACAACACGACAGAATCAGTGTATCACGAAAGCAGTGAAACATCAAAGGATGAAATAACAATTTTCTGCTCGTAAATGAATGATACTGCCAGAGATTTGTTTCATTTATTTCATTTTATTTATTTATTTATCTATCTATTTGTTTATCTATCTGTTTACTTGATTTCCCTTAAAAAAAAAAACTCAAAATCAAAATATCAGTTTGTTTTGTGTTGCATTATTTATTTATCTTGGTGAAAGGAAAGCAAAAGTGATCCCATCTAGTTAGTATACTATCATTCTCATAATCGATTTCTCTTCCTCCCCGAAATGTCCAGATTCAGTGATGTCGTAAAACTGGAGCATACAAGCAAAATTAGTCGGAAATTATTTAAGATTATTGGCGTTTATGTTGGAGTTTATGCAAATTAGAAGGCATTTTATTTATTTATTTATGTATAATGCTGACTGAAACTCAACCATTTCTCTCATCATTCTTCTTGTTGTTGTTTCCTCCAGTTCTGTTGTTGTTTTCTCACTTTGTTATCATTGTCAAGTCGTTATGATTAATCTCTAAGTGTTCAAAGTGCACACTATGCTGAAACTGACAATAGAAATGTTTTGTATCGTACCAAGCACCTGCATAAGAAGAAATTTTTGCAAAGTGGTGATAATATTATTACTAAAAAAATTCTACTATTATTATCATTATTATGCCTATTATCATGACTGTTGTTAGTATTACTAACTTTGTAATTCCGATTATTTTCAAGTTCTCTTCTTGTCTGGCATTAATTGAACTGTAATCCATCGTAATCACAATTACAAACCTCTCATTCCTCCTCCACCCTCCGCCTATGTGAACATGACGATAAAGACATTTATGCCTTCCATTTTGTTATATCTGAATCTCTGCGGTTTACTTATTATTCCCATATAGCTCAATGTATATGTTTTTATAGTTTTTATGCCACATGGAATCCAGCTGAAAACTTCTACAGGAATTTGAAAAATCCACTAATTGCCACTTTATTAATATATGGTTATTTTAAAATTATTATATTTTACCTGAAACATAAGTTATATTTAAAGTTTTGTTAGCAGAAATGATGCACGTGCTATTTTTGTTTCATTTAGATATCAGATGAATAATGCATCAATTAATTAAATCATAAAATTGAAAACTGTAGTGACCATTTGCTTGCATAAAATAACACTAACAGTCCCATAGTCAAGCTTTATAATACATCTGTTACTATTATTGTTCCCTAGGATTCCTAGTGGAACACAGGACTTCAAAAGCACATCTCCTTTTTGTTCGCGTTTTTATAGCCCTCTTCAACTGGACCCATAATTACCCATTGTCTCTCATTTCCTTCTCACAAGATCTCCTGCATGTTACCCTGAGACTATCTCCAAACTCGTTGTTTCCCATTTTAGTTCCACTTCAGCTATGGCGTGGCACATGGTGCCATTAGACGGTCTCCTTAGCCAGTGTTTGATCCATTTCTATTTTCTTCGAGATATTTGTTGAACGATAGGTGTCTAGTTAGTTCGTTCCCAAGTGGTACTTGTTGCTAATTCTTTCTGCCATCTGACCTTCGACATGGAGCCAGTGAAGGCAGCTGTCAACAAAGGTCTGCAGTGACCTGTTGGAAACGCTTTTCGTGATACACAGGCCAGGTTTCTGACCCATATCGAAGAACTGACTGCCTCAACATCGGTGTTGAACACCCTAACTTTATTCTTTATGCTGAGTGCAGAAGATTTCTAAACTGATTTCATATTGATGGAGGTCGGTGTTACTTTTCCGATTGTGATTTTGATATCCTGATATTTGGCGTGTGTCTGCAGTTGGAACGATACTTCGTAGATAAGTGAAAGAAGTGACCTCTTTCAAATTTCTTGCACTGCTAGTGATTGATGCTTTTTGCTGTTGTTGTTTGGTTGGTTACGCATCTTCATCACCTTCGCTTTCTCTATGTTCACTTTCAGTGCTGTCTTTGTTGCTTATGTCAGTTTGTTGGTTTTAGCCTGTAGGTCTTGGAGTTTATGTGACATTAATCACAAATAATCCGCAAAATCCAGATCTTCTAGAGACTTCTTATCTGTCCAACGTATTCCTATCTTCTCGCTGTCAAAGCACAGTATGACGTGCAATCTAGTCCACAACAATTAGTAGTATGATCATTGACAGTAGGCAGCCTTATCTAACTCCTGTATTTATTTCAGAGGCTTCGCTAAATTCTCTGTTATGAATCGCCTGACACATATCATTGTCACACTGCTGTCAGATGACGTGGATAAAGATTTGGGGTACACTGTAGTGTTGATGTAGTTTTCACATTACAACGCAACTACTAGTTATCGTTATGTCGTCGGGTTCCGAGGGAAGCATAGAGCTGCAGCAGCACATGTCTATTTCATGGTATTCTCTGCAGTCTGTTTTTAGCTAGATCCACTACTGCTAATAAGTTTACATGTCCTCCTCACACTGGCATACGCATTTCTTCTTTCCTATACCCTCTGCAAAGTAAACTAATGTATGCAATATAAATAATATTTCATTGAAAAAAATTACTTGCCACTTTTAAGCATGCGTAACAGTTGTGTTCTATTATTTCTATATGTACACAATCCTTTTTGTCATGCAGAAGAGGTTATAGAAGCAGCAGTTAAATGGCGATTGTATGGTTGAATCCGAAGATCGAATCTGCATGCCTATCCAGGTACGCTAGTGAATCCTACCTCTGTAAGACACATTGACAATGAAGTTGGATATATGAAAGTAAGATAATCAAATGTTCCAGAAAAAAGAAAGAATATTCATTTTGTGAGTACACTAAATTTAGATTTTTTTCGCAAGCTTCATGTTAGTCCATCAGGGGAAAAGTCAGCTGAAACCAAAAATGCCTTTCTTTTAACGAAAAATTTCGAAAATCTTAAAACCTTGAGGATTATTCAAGCTGTGAGTCCTAACTTTACATTTTGAACTTCATTTAACGGTTCAGTTGATGAAAATCTTTTCTAAACAGTAAAAAGCTTTCCTTGAAGTGGATCATCGCGAAACGTCTTGACGATAACTCTCAGTTGGCTAATATTAGTGAGATGTTCACATTGAAGGCACTGCAGTGTGGTAGATTCTAATATTGTATTAGGCAAATTTATCTAATATAACATTAACGGAATAATTGTCTGAAAAATCTCTCCTGAATGATCCATTTTCAATATTTATACTTATATGGGTGTTTTAAGTAACTTAGTAATTAACCGTTTTTCTCCTAAAGTCTATATAATTGCTCTGACATTTGCAATATCACATGTTGACTTCGTCTTTATCATTTTTTCTAGTCCCTGTTTGACCTCTAATTGTAATGCTTTTCTTTGTGGTTGTGCAATACATTGATAATTTGTTGTTTCACGATACGAATTTTTTGCTGAGTAAACCAAAGTTATTCTGACCTTAGACTGTCCACGGGAATTGTTGGTGTATTATTTATTATGTCTCTTGGACAGAGTTTTGATCCCACCTTGGTGGGAATATTCTACTTGATTCTCTGGTGAATTTTGATTGGCTAATTCTGTTCTACGGTACTTGTTTTGTACTAGAGAATTATTTAGATTGTAAAGCTGCCCAAGGGCCTTGTTGAGATAATTTTGAGTCTTGATATATTATGCCTGGGAATATTTCCTCAGAATTTGTTGCAAATAACTGCCGTTTTGCTTTCGTTGTGCAATTATTTGACTTGAGTGACTTAACGACGTATTGGTCAGCTGTGTGCAGTAGAAAACATAGATTAATTCCCAGCATTCAGACCACAACACGTCAGTTTTGGCTGTTACACTTACACAGATATTATTATTATTGTTCCCTTGGGTTCCTAGTGGAACAAAGGGCTTCAACTGCACGTCTCCACTTGCTTCTGTCTTCCTTCTGCTGTACTTTTCACCTGCGTCCATGTTAGTCCATACTGTTCCAACTGCTTTTCATATGATCTCCTCCATGTCACCCTTGCACTGACGTCCCACTCGCCGCCGCTTCCCTTTCCAGTTCCACTCAGGAAATGGCCTGACGCGTGATTTCACCCAGCCGTCTCCCCAGCGAGTGTCCAATCCATCTCCACTTTCTCCTGCATATTTGTTGGGCGACTGGTTCTTGTTTTGTTCGTTCCCATAGTTTCTTGTTGGTGATTCTTTCCGGCCTGGCCATCTGATCTTCAGTATAGAGCGAAGACAGTTGTTAATAAAGGTCTGCAACCTTTTGGAAATATTCTTTGTTACCCGCCAAGTTTCTGATCCGTATAGAAGAACTGACTGACTTGACGTTTGTATTGAAAATCCGACTGAATTTTGTTGTTGATGCTGAGTGACGAAGATTTCCAGATTGGTTGTTTCAGGTCGATGAATATGTTTCTCGTCCCCTTCCCCGATTCTCGCTCGATTTGACATCCTTGTTCGTTCTGACTTCCTGTAGTTGAAACAATGCTCCCTAGATAAATGAATGAAGTCATCTCTCTCAAATTCTTCTCGTTGGTGGTGATTGGCGCTGGATGTTGCTGTTGTTGTTGGTGGTTGGTTATTTTCATCACCTCCGTCTTGTCAATGTTCATCTGGAGTCATGTCTTCACTACCTGCTTCTTCGACCAGTTTGTCGGTTTTCGCTTGTAAGTCTTCGATTTTGTGTGACATCAAACATAAATCATCCACGCGCGGAATCCAGGTCTTCTAGGTTCCTCACGTCGGTCCAGGATATCCCTGTCTTCTCGTTTCCCACTGTTATTATTTATTATTATTGTATCCTTTAGTTCCTAGAGGAACATAGGGCTTCAGCTGCCCAAGTCTCCATTGCCTTCGGCTTTCTGCCAACTTTCTCAGCCCGCTCCAAGTCTGCCCACACGCTTTCATCTCCTCTTCACATGACCTCCTCCAAGTCACCCCACCCTGGCACTGACGACCAACTCGCCGCCCGCTTCCCTTTCGGCCTGGTTTCACTCGAGCGATGGCTTGTCTAGTGATGTCACTTGATCGTTTCCTCAGCGTATGGCCAGCCAATCCATCTTCATTTCTTCCTGACTACCTGTTTCACAATCGGTTCCTGCTGGGTTGGTTCGCTCATTTCCAGAGATCCCTGTTTCTGATCTTTTCTGGGCCATCTGATCTTGAGTATTGAGCGAAGACAACTGTTAATGAAGGTCTGAAGTTTGTTTGAGATGCTCTTCATGACTCGCCAAGTCTCTGATCCGTATAGTAGCACTGACTTCACATTGGAGTTGAAAATCCGGATCTTATTTTTGATGCTGAGTGCTGTTGACCTCCACACAGATTTGAGAGTAATGAAAGCTTGTCTTGCTTTTCCGATTCTGGCTTTGATGTCCTCGTCAGTTCCGCCTGTAGTTGAGACGATGCTTCCCAGGTAGGTGAAGGAGGTTGTTTCTTTCAGGTTCCTCCCACTTATGCTGATTGTTGTCTGTTGTTGTTGTTTCTGTTGATGTTGGCTAGGAATCTTCATTATCTCTGTTTTATCTATGTTCACGTGAAGTCCTATCTTTGATGCTTCTTCTGCCAACTTGTTACTTTTCACTTGCATATCTTCCAGTTTATGGGAAATCAGACATATATCATCGGCGAAATCCAGATCCTCCAAGTCTTTTGTGTCAGTCCATTTTATGCCTGTTCCCTCGTTGGTTGCCGTTGTCTGTCGCATTATCCAATCAATTGCAATCAGGAAGATCATTGGTGATAGTAGACAGCCTTGCCTCACTCCCGTCCTCACTTCGAAGGCTTCCGTAAGTTTCCCGTTGTGGATTACTTGGCATGCAGCATTGTCGTATAACTGTTGGATGAGGTGTATAATTGTCGATGGGACCCCGTAGTAG
The DNA here is from genome assembly GCA_944472135.2 of Trichobilharzia regenti. Lineage (NCBI taxonomy): Eukaryota > Metazoa > Platyhelminthes > Trematoda > Strigeidida > Schistosomatidae > Trichobilharzia > Trichobilharzia regenti. The sequence goes on along the minus strand of OX235270.1, from coordinate 70,833,328 downwards.
CGAAGTAGTTTCCAAATGACCTCTCGATCGACGCTGTCGAAGGCCTTTTCAAAGTCGATGAAGTTGAGATAGAGAGGTGACTGCCATTCCAAGCTTTGTTCAATGATGATCCGTAGAGTGGCGATTTGATCAATACATGATTTGTTTCTCCTGAATCCAGCCTGTTCCGGACGAAGTTTTTCATCTAGGGCTTGTTTGATTCTCTCCAGGATGATGCGACTTAGTATCTTGCTTGGAATGGACAGAAGCATAATTCCACGCCAGTTTTTACATTGACTTAAGTCTCCTTTCTTTGGAAGTTTGAATAAGTAACTGTTCTTCCAATCCTCGGGTACTTTGCCCTCTTTCCACACCTTCTCCAGTAGTGGTGTCATCAAGTCCGCTGTTGTCTCTGGGTCTATTTTCAAAGCCTCTGCTGGGATTCCATCTGGTCCCGGTGTTTTCCCAGCTTTAAGCATCTTGATTGCATTCAGGACTTCTGATTTCGTCGGGGGGTCAGTGTTCACTGGTAGTTCTGCTTCCGTTGTTGGTATTGCTGGACGTGTTGTAGGTGGCGGACGATTTAGAAGTCTTTTGAAGTGTTCAACCCAGTGCTTTCTCTGTTCCACCTCTTTGGTGATTGACTTTCCATTGTCGTCCTTTATTGGCTTAATCTGTGTCGAACGTTTGCCCGAAAGGTTCCTAGTTGTTTGGTAGAGTGTGGCGAGGTCTCCTTTGCCTGCAGCTTGTTCTGCTTCGTTTGCCATGGTTTCATAATATTTTCTTTTGTCTTCCCTGGCTATTTTCTTCACTCTTTTGTTCAGTGTATTGTAGCTTGCATTCAACTCCTGTTTTTGTTGCTCGTCGGTGCACTGGATAATCTTTTGTTTCACCATCCTTCTCTCTTCTATTAGTTTCCAAGTGTCCGTAGTGAGCCACTGTTTGTCCTGTCTCTTTTTTCTGCCTAGAATTTCTATGTAGAATTCTTCTTTCTTCTCGAGGTCTGCGTTGTTTGTGGGTGCATAACATTGTATGATTGACACTTTCCTTCCTTTAAAGTTGAACCTGGCGGTCATTATCCTGGACGAAATCGCCTCCCATTGTATCAGGGCTTTCGTTGCCGTTGGTGACATCATGATAGCCACGCCCTCGGTGTGCGTGTGGTTATCTTCTGGGTGACCGGAGTAGATCACTGACTCACCTGTTGACAATTTGGTGAGTCCACTCCCATTCCATCTGCTCTCACATATTCCCAGCACTTGTATTCCGTATCTTTTTATCTCGTTGGCGATCTGGGCAGCTTTCCAGTCTCGTACATAGTTCGGACGTTCCATGTTCCTACACAGACTTTTTCTCTTGGTGCAAGGAGGTTCACATACTGAAGTTTCTTTAGCAATTTTTGTTTACAGGGTGGGGTTGCTAGCCTCACGCCTGAGAAAAGAATGATTACATTAAGTAAAAGTTTAGAGAGAAGCAACTTTTTGGGTTGCTCCCCTCAAAATCAGAAAATAACGGACAAACAATGAGAACAACATCAACAAAGGAAACAGTTCACAGAAAAATGGGCAAAAAGCGACGACAACTATACAATAAGGCAACATGCAATATAGTTCAGTACATTTAACTAAAATGATATCTTAACCATAAACTCACTGACTTGGAGCAACTTGAACATATAAATCCAACAATATATACAATTATAGATGTGTTTATGTTTAAAAATTCCACAAATCCAAACAGTGAGTTATGTGTATTATCTGTCAATAAGATTGTATTTTTTGGATTCAGTGTTCGAAAGGTTAATAATTGTGATAATTTCCGCAAACACTTTGCGTAAAATTTTAGAGTAATAAGAGATTTTATTTATGACCAAAATGTAGCGTAATAGTCGAAAAGCGCGCTCATCATAGTTTCCCACTATCTGACGCATAATCCAGTCAGTACACCACAATTAGGAATATCACTGGTGATAATGAGCACCCTTGTCTGACTCCTGTGTTTACTCCAAAGGCCTCATTGAGTTTTCCGTTGTGGATATGCTGAGTACAATTTATTGCTCATAATCATGTTTTCACATTAGGGTTGCTATTCAAAAACACAGGGCTTTTTAGTATTTATCATTATTATCTTATCCATGGAAGAAATGAATTCAGTAATTAGGTTATTTTGGAAATAGACCGAAAACTGAACTAATATTTGTACTCGAGAACAAACAGATAAGCATCTCATGGCAGTTCAGATGATGTCAAGTAGTCTTTAGGTGTAAGTTTTCAATAGTTTGAAGTGAATGAAGTCTCTGAAATGCTTTTATCTGTCGAGCGGAGAATGCTATATTTTTCGGTTGTATCAAGTCATCCTTAGTGTAATTGAAGAGAATCTGAGTGGATCAAAATACATATTAGTGAAATCTAAAGCAATAACTGTAGCTTTTCTTTCATTTGTTAGTTGAACGTAAAAGTTTTTTTTGTTTTAGCAGCTGCGTCCTCTACCTCAGATATTAGAGTGGCCAGCTAGTAATACGGAGGTCATTAGTCCGGATTTCTCTACTATGTATGTTTTCGTTCCACCTTCGCTCACGGTTCTTCACATCAGTTTTCTTCTGAAACTATCTCTTATTCCCATCATACAGTAGACTCCTCCTTATTTTTGTTATTTACAGCCAAAACAGTTAATGTGATTGAAGTGGGTGACTTCCATACACTGAGTGCCATTAGACTCATCATTTACACCTGAGTATATCGATAGAATTTTGACTGAAAGATTAATTCTGTAATATTTTTCTATTCATTTCTTAACTCCATCGACTTTTTAACCTCACTTTATACTTCGCATCAACCTATTCTCCTACTGAATTTAGTCTTTATCAGTAACTAGTGTGTAACACATGAACGATAAAATACCCTTTTGTCAAGTATTTACCAAGATCATGTGGATAAATCCAACCACTTACCACTGCTCATTTATTTTCCTGTTTTAGGATGACCAGTTTATTCTAACAAGTTGTCATTATTATTCATTGCTTGCACCTCGAGTGGAAAACAGGGTTTCAGTGGAGAACTTCCGTTTCATTGTGTTCTGTGCAGTTATTTTTAGTCGGAACCACGACTGCTGACATGCTTCCATTTCCCGTCCATGCTATCTTCTTTGTGTCACCCTCAGACACACATCTCCTCACTTCCCATTCAGAGTCTACTCGACTGCCTGGCTTGAAATGTTATCCCAAGGTCTCCTTGAACGTCAGTTCAGCGAAAGTCCAAATTCACCCTCACTGCCTTCTGCATATAAGTTATCGGTTAGTTCACTACAATGACACAGTTCCATGTTACTTGTCTTTTCTGGATGGCGATCTCGTGCTAAGTGTCGAGATAAAGCTGCTGCTGCTGCTGAAAGTCTGCTAGTAAGTACGTTAGAAATGATTTACGTCACCCTCGCGCCAGTTTTCTAAACTATATAGAAGCATTAAATTGACATCAGTTTCAGATCTTCTGTGTGCAGTATAACTCCACACTGATTTCAGAATAATGAAAGCCTGTCTTTCTTTCTATAACCTGGCTGGTGTTGCCAGTATCTTATGTTCCGTCTATGGTTAATTTGATGCTTCCCAGGTCAGATATGTGAAAGCGATAACTTTGTTTAGATTTCTACCTTTCATGGCGATTGATGATTGTTGTTTCTGGTGGCCGAATGTCTTCATCGCCTCTATATCCTCTGTGGTCACCTGAAGCCTTGTCTTTGCTTTCTCTTCCGCCAACTTGTTTATTTTTACCTGTAAATCTCTTGATTTGTGAGACTTGAAATATAAATCATCCATGCAATCTAGAGTTTGTTTATTGATCCAACACTGGTTAATCTTCTCAATCCCCACAGTGTGTTGGAGACAAAATCATTACTTACTAGCCTGACATTTCAGTACATCCAGATGAGGTGAGGTTAGATTCTAACTCATCATTCGTTCCCTTTTATTACGGATAAAAGTTTATATCTACTAGACTGACTTCATTATCTGTAATAGTGAAAATGCACACTGATAGATACAATTTTCTTATATGAAGAATTAAATGACTCTAATACTAAATGAACTATAATTACTCACTCTTTATTAGCCAATTATATTTCTGTTATCTTAATGAAATTGACAGAGAAACAAATGTGAAAGTGACTTCTAATCGGCTTAGAATGGAAAACAACATCGATGAGCAAAACAATAACAATAGCGAAAAACACAAGAAGAACAACAAAAAAAAGAGGAAGGAAGAAATGAGGTAGGCAGAATTATAAAAGGAAAGCAAAACGAAAAATATGAGAAGAAGAAGAAGAAGAAAGGGAACCATGCACAAAGCCAGATAATGCATAACTCAATAATAATAAAAAAAAAATGAAAGGAAAGGAAAAATGGATATTATTCAGGTCAAGGTTTTGAAACAGTCAAGAAATAACAGTGAAGAAAAAATCAGTTCAGTTCACGTGAAAAGGAAGTTCTGAAATTACTTCACATGAATAAATGAAATTGTAAATAAAAATAATCCACTGATATATATATATATATATAAAGTTATCGTGATAAGTATTCATCGAGAATGATGTATAGGCAGATAATAATATTATAAAGGTGGATAAATTAAGTTATAAGAAGAGTGAATGTCCTTCTTCACATTGCATAAGACGCTTTTTACATTGGAAAACAAACAGTCGATGTAGGTTTCCATTTCAACATCACAACAATTAACTGAAGACTTTATAATAATTTTATTTTGCACCGCCCCTTCGCCATTCCACTGGCTTCTTGTTTGAACAAAACACAATAGTTGTCATATGAGAAAGCAACAGACAACCGTACATCTTTGCTGGTGATTGCTTCAGCCTACAAGATTTTCTCTGTAATGTTTTCTATGAAATCGACTGGTATAAGAACCGTTTAGTGATGTAACAGAAAGTGTTTGAAGTTATTTACTTTCACTAAGCGGCGATCCAGTCAATAATTTCTTCTGTGGTGGTGGCATAATTTTCTTCAGATGATTTGATTTCAATCTTTTCGTATGACTGTTCTTTCAGAAAAATATCAGTCTACATTGCTGCAGTCACTGGAGTTTTATAGTTAGACCTAGGCTATAAGTACTTTTAAATTCCTGGAATGAACAAGGAAAACGTATATACATATATGTGTATATAATGCATGAGTATTTTTAATTTAATTTTGTCTTTCCTTCAATTACCGCCTTTTTTTCTGATCCAGAACATTCTTTTGCATCAATTCAAATAAAGGTCAATACTAGTCATCTTATTTCTACATTCTCTTCCTTTGAAGGTATCTATAAGGCGAGAAATTACCTGCAAAAAGCATTAGGTATTGGACTCATCTGTTTTGTCGAAGCTTTTGATTTCGAAATTGAAAAGCAAAAATCTTTGTAAACAGAAGAAGTTTAGTTCCATCACTCCTTCTTACATGAACCTAAACCGTCTATGCTAAACTATCATAATCCCCCCATTTCCACTTTGGCTGTGTTTATATATTTCGTTTGGTATATCCATCCTTTAATAATCCGTCTGTTATTATCGTTATTTTTCAATTTGAATAATTTTCCGGTATTATCTAGCTTGTCGCCTTTATTTATCTTATTTATTATTGTTATTTGCAGTTTTGTTTGAACATAATTCTCACCTTGTTGGGTAGTGTTTCAGCTTCATTTGATTCGTACCGATTCTAGACCACTTTCCAAGATTTATGCATTATGTGAACCATTTTATCACTCGATGTTTAACTGTAGTTATAATCACAAATATTTTGTCAAGATGCATATTTTTAAGCTTTAAAATTGCATATTTAGGACTGAATACCTTGATAATAAATCAATTAAAACGAGTCATTTCACTGAATCACTTGTGTATTGGCTAGTATCCTTGAGTTGATAGAGTAGTTGACTATGTATTGCAGCATGTGCCTTAATTGCACTGTCACTCATTAATATGTGATGGAATATAAGCGAGATATTAGAATCAACTGTACAGGGATCAACATCTTTAGAAATATGACTAAAGTATTTTAAATGCTCATATTTCGACATAGTAGTGGGCAAATATTACAATGATTCCAGTGTGATTGATTTTACCTTAAACTAGTTATGTGCATCAGTGGTTCAATGATATTCAATGCTCACCAGTCACATGTGTGGCCCGAGGTTCAACCCTGGGTAAAAGCACTCCTTAAACCCTGTTTTGCGGGTAGTAGGCTTGATAAAGAGCGGAGGTTGACTGTGCGGTTAGCAGCCCTATCCCATAACACCACTGCTACTGGCCAATTTGGTAAATCTGTATTCCACTTGGAACGCAATGAAATGAAATAGAAAAACTAGCTGTGTTTCTTGTGTGTTTTTTTATTTGTTTAATTCAACCTGTCGATTACTTCGTTTATAGTCATTGTCAAAGCCGTGTAAAAATTTGAAAAAGTGAATCCACCACATGTGTTCTTATCAAACTATGCCTTCTAGTGTTGCTTAGTTCAAATATATGCTTAAGTCTTCCACGAAAAGTAAATATTAATCTATTTATTCTTAAACTCTCTTCCTTTTCAATCATCGTTCTGGGAAACTAATTAACTTATATTAATTGTTAATAATAAAGCAATTTCAGTCAGCTGACATTCTGTTTGCCTGATTTACCGGCCTAAATTCTTCCAATTAAATTAAATTAAATTTTACTCTAATTTCCAAGAATTTTATAAAATTCGTAAACAAATGATAGAAAATAAACAAAACTGAGTGAATTTTATATTATTTTACTCGATCAGAAATATTACAAGGTAAGTTTCGTTACCAACTGAAATCAGTTTAAGTCCTAGTGAAATCCACGATCTACTGGATAGCTAATTCATACTGGTTTAGAAAGTCTCTGCAGTATGTATCCATAGCCTCCTCTAGTTTACATTTTGTGTTTCAGGATTTCATGAGGAACTCACACCGGTTAGAGGACCATTAGAAAACCTGGAGTACTGGACAGCTGTTTCGGGACTCTTCAATAGTACGCAACCACCACTGAGGTTCTGACCTGGGACCTTATGGTTACAAGGCGAGCTCGTAGACCATTAAGTCACTAGGATCATGAATTTCAACTTCTACCAGTTCATATGGCGCGACCACTAGCAAATGTCATCGGTGGTGAGTATTTGTCTGCACACCCGACCTGCTGTACTTCACTGGTCACGAACTCCCATGATGAAATCCTGAAACCAATGAAATCTCTGCAAACCAACACTTGAATATTCTTCTTTTTATTGTCCACATGACATAAGACCATTACACTTATTTCATAATAACTGTTCCCTTGAGTGGAACGATTGCCCTTGGTTCCAAATCTCCTCCTCACACGATCTCCTCCATGTCACTTGACCCATCACTTCCCAGTCGGGTTCCACTGAGGTGATGGCCTGGCGAAGGATGTCATTTGACGGTCTCCTCAGCATGTGCATGGTCCATCTCCATATTCTTCGGCATATTTAATGAGCAATAGGCTTTTCATTAGTTCATTTCCAGAATTTTTTTTTATTGCTGACTCTTCCTCTCCAGCCGGCCATGTAGCTAGCGAAAGCAGCTGTTGATGGGCAGTAACTTTGCAAATGCCATGTTGAAATTCGTTTGTCTAACGGCTAACTGGTATGTTATAGTAATCAATTCTCTCTCTTCCTACCTGTCTGTTATCACAAAAGACAAGAAACAAGAACATAAGACCATATGCATTTATGAATAAATACAAAGTCAACTATAACTTAATTAAATCTCAAAATATGAAAAGAAGGAGTTAGGAAAACACCTAATAACTTATCAGTCGAATGTGGAATTTTGTTTTCACACGTGTAATCACTCTTCATCCTTTCTATTTTAAAGATTTTTAAAGAAGAGAAGCATCTTCTTCAACATACACTGATAGATTCACTAGAACAGACTGATTCTCATATTAGTTTTATGAAGTAACAGGCCCTTGTCGTATCCTATTTAGACAGCCACATTATTTCATCTTATTTTACTTTTTTAGCAACATTATTACTTAATGCAGAACTAAAGGTTAAAGAATCCTCACTTTTGAATAAAAACAAACTAGCGTAATAAATGAAGTGTGCTCAAACCAGTAAGGTAGACAAGGTTGCACAAATATAATCTAAGGATTGCCTTCACGAAATCTGCATAATAATTCTTTTTTATTGTCTGTGTAAGTCAAAATAATATTTACATAGTAGGCAAAATACACAGGATAACCCATGTCGGATAAAAGATTCATTTTGTTTATTTGCCCAACAGAATTGATAATTTCTAAGTTAGGTGCATTATAGAAACATGTATTCACCACTAACTATTCATTTAGTAAAACAATAAAATATTTATGATATTTAACTTGTTTTGAACACCTAAATAGTCTGGAACCACCAACGTAGGTTACTTAACTTTAAGTATCTAATCGAAGAAGAGTGGATTTTTGTATAGTCTAGCATGATGAACAGCTGTGACTGTTTTTCGGCATATAATTTCTTAAGTATGCAAAAACTATTTTTTTTTATTATTTCTTGTAGTACGGAGTTTACGAAGTTCGCTGTGTTTAGAAAAACCCTGTGAGTATCCGAGTTATACCATTATAAAGTATATAAGTTTGTAAATCACAAAAGTCATCAGAGTTCACATCAGAAAGATAGTTATTGAACATTTTGTCTACTAAGAATTGTTGATTAAACTTCAAGTAAATCTTTGGTTGCCAAAGAATATAAACTAGCTGATTGCATGTCTATTAGGTGCAACCTATCAGACACCGATATTTAGTATATACGTCGATATATAATTACTGCTACTTATGTAATGTAGTGAGGTACTGAGGATATGCTATTGGTAGTACATCTGCATCTGCTGTCATACAGCAGATTAATGATAAACGTTCCCGCCGATGGAGTCAATCTGTTTAGATAATAACAGGCAATAAATGGAAGTAAATAGAAACATTATATTAAAGTTACCCTATCGAAACGATTGTCATCTACTTTATTTTAAACCTTCTATATTTGTGTCTATATTCTTTGTGTCTGTAAATTTTCTTTTCCCATGCTGAAATTATCTAGAATATTATTAAACAAGCAGACTACTATTGATGTCATACACGAGATGAAAACCAGGATTAGAGCCACATTCACATTAGTGGCTCGTGATGAGAACAGCTGCTTAACTAGGTAATCATTTCACCACAGTCATCACTGGTAATGCTCTACTCGACTTTTTTTTCCAGAGTTTCTCTCTGTTATCCTACATTTGTAAATGATCTTCTGAATGACATTTGTTCTCATGTAATTCTTTTAAAAATCACTAGGACATGAAATAAGTTGAGTTTAGTGTATAAAACATGCTTTCGAAAAATTGAGCGCATTTTGTACAATCTCTTCATTTTTAAGTGTTTATTTCTGAGTTTAATTTCGGTTAAAATGTAATCGAAAATAAGGGTTATGGCATTCCAGTACTGATCATACTTCTCACCTATTGTTTTGTTTTAATTTGAATTATAAAAGGATTTTGTTGATGAAAGATACCCATTTGGAACTTCGAAGGATTGATTATTGAACAAGGAATATTCTCTTAGGTAAATTTATCATCAAGTTCTACAGTTATACATTCATTATAATGACGGAATGATTGTTACTGACAACATTAGGTGTCTTTAAAAAGAGAGTAACATCGAATCATTTAGATCAGAATTCCAAAAGTCGTATGCGAATAGATTGTTAATAGATTAGAGTCCAAATTTATGTATGCCGTAAAATGTATAATTGTAATAATTTATATATTTTTTTATTTTGATTATATCTTGACTCCACACTGTATTTTTAGTACAAGTATGGAATTTTCAGTATGTGATATTGGTAGCCCGAATTTCACAGGCCGACTATTGATATCAGGTGTGCGTCGGCAGGGGATCGAATTCCGGACCATGTGCATTTTTGGCGAGTGTCCTAACCGCTGCGCCAACAACGCAAAATATTATAAAGTAAATGATAATGAATGACAAGGAATTTATAGCAATAAATTCTCATGAGTTAAGTTCACATTAACATTCTGTTCATATTGATTATGAACTTCAGATGGGTCAGTGATCATATTAAGGTCAGGGGTAGATATTTTTTTTGATCTATAATCCATTAGAAATCTAATAAAATTAGGAATTCTGAAGTAAATGATTCAATGTTGCTTTCTTTTTAAAAACCACTAATATTCTCAATAACAATCATTCTTTTATTATAATGAATATATAACTGTAGAACCTGATGATGAAGTTATCGAAAAAGAATTTCTACAAGAGAATTATTCCTCTTTTATCAACAAAACTATCCATCGTGTGGGGATATTTTTAAAAGTGGAAATTTTCAAGGCAGAATTATATAACAGTAAATTATACTGATATTAAAGAAACGATTGCCCTTTCAATGATTATGAAAGTTCGCAAATCCAGTTGAAGGTATAGAAGCCAAGGCTATTAAATTTAGCTCATTGACTTATAAACTCGACTTCGAACCATTGATTCTTAAGCTGGGAGTTCGCTCCATCCATTCAGTCTGAGAAAATGGGGAGTATACTTGACGCCATGACGCAATCAATGGGGCGCACGGATTAAGTTAGTCTGAGGACAGTCTTCTAAACCTAATGAAAACATTTTGATGTGGTTTTGTTCTCCGAGCTGGATGGTTAGTTTGCAAACTAACCATCCAGCTCGGAGAACAAAACCACATCAAAATCATCCACCTGAACTACAAGTCTTCTCTATCATATAATGAAAACATTTCATATATTCGGTTCCCTTGATAAATTTCGATAGAGAAAGAAAGACCAGATTTGCAGTATAAAGTGATATCATTCTTTTTCACAGGTTCTCATCACTGCACATCTCTACCTGAAATTACAATAGTTATAAATAATAACATTTCATACTTCATTGTTTGAAAGGTAATAGAGAAAACATTATAGGATTAACGCATCTCGAATATACGTATTATAATTTATTGTTTGAGTTACCATCAATTTATATACTATCAAACTATGAAGAAAGAAAGAGGGGAAGGGGTTGAGAGAAGACAGAGAACAGAAGAAATCTAATAAACAGTGTCAACATGGCCACTCAAGAAGGTCAAAGTTCATCAATTTGAAAACTTTCTCAGTGAGTTGAGCCCACTAGTGTGTATGACTAACCAGTGTAATTAAAGTGATATGGTTACCAAGGGAGTGAGAGATTGACCACACTCTCTTTCTGTCTGCATAAGTTTGGTCTGTGACGTTTGACTGCAATTGCTTCAGCAAATCGTAGTAGAATTGCTGTCCTTTGTATGTTTAATATTTTGAAGGATTTTAAAATCTCGATAAAATGGCTCGTATCCACAAGGTGTCTGGTGATTGTGCTTTGTAAATATCTGCTTCCTTTTAAGCATACGTTTCTCAGAATATGCTCTGAAAACCGGATAGAAGCCCTCCTTTCTGTCCTTCCAATGTGCTTTCTGCCTGAGGTACACGTAAATTTATAAATGCAGTTGGCGGTAACTTCATCAGGGTACTTATCCAGTTTCGGTTGGCTTATCGAGCATATAGTACTGTATAGTGTCACCAGATTGGCTGCAGGGAAGCATCTCTTTATTGCTCCTTTTATCCTCTTTTCAATGACTGAATACAAATATAATTTCTCAAGAATCTCCAGAGAAATCAGACCTACGTGTTTTTTTTTATATACGGGGTGGGAAACTATTTAAAGAAGGCAGTTGTAAGAATAAGTAATAGTACTTCATGCATTTCTCATAACTTCTTTTCATTACATAGTCTCGTGTCTCAGAAGGGACATGAGTTCCTTAAAGTCTGCAGATACGCCTTACTGATGAGTGCCAAGTAGCACGAAACCTAGGTCCAAGGCTTCCTGCCGATCGCCTCAAACTATCTAATATCATCAAAGTCTCAGTGTTTTCTAGTCAACAAATCTAAGCACTCAGGCAGGTAATTTAAAGAATAATTTTACTACGCCTAATCAATAGTATCATTTTCAACTGACCGTGAATCTTTATCAAAGGATAAGTAGATATTTGATACTTATATGAACAGCTTATTATTACCCTAAGTTGTGTTACGTTACTTATTGGCAGCAAAAATCTTTTTTGGTTTAGACTTTGATTTATTAAATAAGTGACTTTACTTGGCATTGCATGCATGACTGGCGTTTACAGCGGAAAGCTGAGTATTTCAGCTTTTTAGAGTTCACAGCATTTTTGGTTATGAGGGCAGTTTCAGATGGAAAAGTTAGCAGTCTGAAACGGTCTATATTGTTTATGAGTTAAGTTTCACCGTAAGAGAGAATTCAGGATTATCTCTGGTTATTCCGCGTCTTTATTTGAAGCCTATGGTTTCAGATATGATGGAGAAGATTTGTAGCTCAGGTGGATGATTTTGATGTGGTTGTGTTCTCTGGGCTGGATAGTTTATTTGTGAAGCTTTCATTACCCTATTAGGCAACATCTTCAGCGCATACTTCAATTTGAAGTGGGCTTTTAAATTTCTCCACGAGTTTATTAGTCATCTCTCATGGTGGCCTTGAATGTGATTGGTTCTTTTGTGTGTTTTCACACCTTCTAGGCTATTTGTATTGGAATTGATTGTTTCCTGGACTTGAACTTTGACACTTTGTGTGTGAGATTTCCTTCTTATTGATTGTCACATTTTGTCTATATCAATGTGTCTATTAATTGACAATTCACTGGAATACCAGGCGTGTAAAACGTCTCTAGCATTCTTGGTGTGTACTGTGTAATATTTGAACGTTGGTTGTCTGTATGCCACGATATGAGCAAGGGAGTGGATGTCATGTAGTTTGACGGCCAGCTTATGCTCATGGATACGAAGATGAAGGGGACATCCACTTTGGCCAATGTAGTGTTTTTCTCAGTCATTGTAATTTATTTTGCAAATGATGGTTTTATCTTCTTTCACTGTTGAATCTTTTGGTTGACATAGAGCTGAGTGTAGTGATTTTGTTGGTTTGTGTGCTACGTCAATTCCTAAGGATTTTAAGAGTCTTGTAGTGATTTCTGAGATATCTTTTATATATGATAAGGCGATTTTCTTTGTGCTTTACTTGAACGCCTTTGATGTGGTAAGTTGGCTTGGGGGTAGATATCTTCCGATGAAGTTCTGTGGGTATCAGTTTTTTCGAAAGACGTCCATGAGATATCTTTGTTCAGTTTTCCTTAAGGGGAAAGTGCTGCAGTAAGTAAAATACAGGTAGCCTAGAAGGTGTGGAAACACACAAAACAACTAATCACATTCAAGGCCACCATGAGAGATGACTAATAAACTCGTGGAGAAATCTAAAAGCTCACTTCAACAAATTAAAGTATGCGCTCAAGATGTCGCCTTGTAGGGTAATAAAAGCTTCGCAAATAGACCATCCAGTTCACAGAAAACAGCTACGTCAAAAAAACAACTCTTATCTAGTTTACATATGGGCTGCCGCTTTTAAAGTAATGGTTAAATAAATTTTTCTTCCAGTGTCGTTTTTCGTAATAGAAAATCAGGTTTTATTCATGAAAATGTTCTCTACAGTCTTTTCAGTCTAGCTGATAGAATAATTTTTTGTTACTTTCTACTATCAACGAGATACAAGTAACCTAGTGGTCGTGAGAGACACCATCTTTACAGGTGTAGTGTACGCTTCTGTTGTCAATCGATTACAATAAGACGCATACAAGTAAATTATACATGCAGTAAATAATTAAGTTCTACTAATTTTCTGTTTACTCCGAATTATTTAGACAGATTAAAACTTTTGAATTCGTAGGGGAAAAGGTTTACAAATAATGGCTGACCGGATAAAATGAATTGTCTGTTAATCAATTGAAATAACTAACTTAAATATTCGAAAAATTGTGTTAAAAAGTGGTAATCTTGCTCGGCTAAAAAATTCCTTGCTCATAGCTATGTACTTCTGATAACAGAGGGCTACACACATTGCTTTTTTTAAGTTTTAACAAAGTAAAAGCCGTGGTTGGAACAGAATCAAAATCACCATCGAATCAATGTGCACCGTGATGGCCAGCTAGCCAGAATGGTGGTCACATTACAACCTGACTGATAGAATTCAATCTACACCAATCAAAGGACTAGACGCATCACACTAGTTACTAGTGTCAAATCAAAAACTATATCATATTATTTTGTCAATTTCTCGAAAAACTGAATAAGCTTATAAAATTTGAAGTATATGAACTGAGAAATCCGCAGTCTACTTGAAAAGATGACATGATGTCAGTCAAATGAAGTTTCAAAAATAATAAAGAAAAAGTTCTCAGAAGTTGTGTCTAAACATCTTACATAAAAGAGATTTAAGTTATAGTGGGGAAAATTTGCAGCTCAGGTAGATGATATTAAATTAGTCGTGTTCTCTAAGCTAGTTGATTTAATTGCAAAGCTTTCGTCTTCCTTCCAGACAACATCTTCAAAGGAGGTTTGAGTATAAAATGAACCGACTTAAATTCTCTGTGAATGATGTAATTGTATCTGCTGGCAACCGCTGTCGTGACTGGATGTTAATCTTCGTCTCTATTGATCACATTTTTATTGACTTGGAATTCGAACTTTCTTGTCACAGGATTTACATTTTATAAGCCGGTAAATATGGTCTATAATAGTGTGTTTGTTAACTGCTAATTCACTTAAGTACCAGGCTCCTAGGAATTCCTTGGTATTATTTTTGGTGTTTCCTCTACTTTAAATTTCTTCATTATCCCAGTCAAATTAGTGTCCATGATTATCCATCCTCATGCATTGATACGAAAGAATATTTATGAAGTCTTTTCACAGACAATTTGTGTTCTTAGATTCGGATTCCAAGGGGACGCCCACTTTGACCGATGAAGTGTTTATAGCGGTTCATGTGATTTGTTTTGTAAATGGGGTTATTTTTATTTCCTTTCGTTGTTGGATCTTTCGGTTTGCACAACATCGAATTAAGTGATTGGACTGGCTTGTATGTTATATCTATTTCAAATGGTTTCAATATTCTAGCTGTTATTTCAGAAATATTTTTTATATATGGTAGGATAAATTTTCTTGTAGTCTTTGTCGATGGTTTCTTGTTGGCGTTGAGACTTCATTTTAAACTCTTTTTAACAATGTCTACACGTAGTTTCTTTTGTGAGTAACAACTGGGTTATTGCTAGTTCAGTTGATCTGTGTGCGTTGATTTTCTATATACTTGTGTTTCTAAATTTCCTGTGTTAGTTTTCTTGATTAAGACATCTAAAAATGGGATTTTGTAACCTAGTTGTTCTTCTCTTGTGAATTTCATGTCTTCAGATATATTGTTTATTAGTTTATGTGTATATTCCAAATCATTTCCTTTCATTAATACAAATGTATCATCAACGTAACATAACCCGAATTTTGATTTAATTATAGGTAGAGCTATTAATTCTAATCTTCGCACGACAACTTCAGCTATTAATCCTGATATGGGTAATCCCGTTGGTGTTCCTTTTATCTGTTCGTATATTCGAGTACTGAATTGAAAGTAGGTTGTAAGACATTGAGTTTTTATGGTTTCATCATTGTAGAGTAACTGTTGCATAGCTTCTGTCTCTAGTTTCGGACTAATTGAAATATATAATGCTGTTACACCGAAGGACACCATTCTCTCATTGTCATCCACTTCAATATTCTTGATTTTCCCAAAAATTTGGATTAGTAAACTGAAAGAATGGTCGTACAATTCTGTGAGGTATTTTCATTTTCTGAAAAGTTCTTAAGATAGATTATATGTTAGTGTTCCTGGCGGCGAAACAATTGGTCGTCAGAGAATGTTTGGTGTATGTGGTTTTGGTCTGCCGTAAAATAGAGGTGAAACAGGTACTTTAGATTTCATTTGCCATTGATCTTGTTTTGCAATTTTTCCTGACTTCGTTAGTTTATTTAATGTCTGCGTCGACCTTTTCGTCATCTGTTGATATACATTACCATCTTTGGGTAAATCATCTGCTTTCTTTATTTAGTCTTCTGTGTCCATGATTACATTTCTTCTTCCTCTGTCAGTTGGTAGTATGACTATGTCTTTCTTTATTCTACAGTTTCTTGAATGCTTTTTGCTCTCAAGTTTGTTGAAGTGGATTTTATGTTTTCCCGTTTGATCATGTGGATGATACATTGACGTATTTCTTGTTTTACTTCCATATTTAATTTTGATGATCTGAGTAGTGATTCCAAGGAAGCACAAAAATCTGTTACTGAAGAGTCACCAGTAGTGTAGCTCAATCATTTCTGAAGGAGTCGTTCCTCTTTTTTCTATAATGGTTGTTTCAATAAATTTACTACACAGTCATTTAGCGTTTCTTCAGATGACTGCATAGAAATCTTAGTCAATTTTTCTTTAAGGACAACTCGTCTTCGTTCTCTGTGTCACTTGCCTAATATTTTAATGACCGTGTTCATTGTTGATAAATGTTCTGGACTGACAGTCTGTCCAACCCTTTCTTTTTGAAATTTAACCATATGTTAGTGTTTTTAATCTGGTTGTGTGCATCAGCAATCATTAATTTCACCATTTGGTTGTTTGTGTTGTTTGGCTTATTTCCACCCTAGGGTACAGTTAATTGATGGTTTATATGGTTAGTCAAAAAAAATTCTGGTTAACTTAATTAAGATGAGATATGAAGCATAGCTTCCATGCTTTTTACCCCCTTAACAGGGTGTACAACAGTATCCTATTTTTTCACGGAATATGAAGAAAATAAAGAGATTCATTTTCTGGATTTTGGACTTCTACAAACTACGGATGGAAATATACAAAGTTATATTCATGGTAAATAATCTTGGAATGGACAATATCCGAATATCAACAGCTTTGTGCAATAGGTATCAAGAAAGATCTCTTGGAATACTGTTTATCCGTATTGGAAAGCTTTGTTTAGTGGGAAACCTTGATGAGGAGCTCACGATTGTTGATCTACTGGATACGAGACACAATGCATTCTCAAAACTCTACTGATTAACAAGGAAAAATATCGATACCGAAGGCTCATCCTGACACACTGAACAAGAAATTTTTAAAAATAATTGGATTCAAGAGTGATGAAGGGTCTAGTCGAACTAAATGCATAGCAAATGATGCACCCGAAAATACTAATTAGTCACACTTTACAGAACAGGTTGCCTAGTAAAACAATCCATGATTAATAAATCTTCCTCTCAGGATACCCTCAAATGCATTCACTAGTCTACTCGTATATTTCGGAAGAGCGGAAGGACAGATTTGGGACTGTCAATTTGAACGAACTTGCAAGTGAAGGTGCAACTGCTTACAACCTGCTTGATGGTACTCATAAAACTGATATTTTGGAATTATTTAACACAGTCAAAACTCAGGTTGTTTACTAAGCATCACTGGATTGGTAGCCATCAAACGGTGAAAATCAAATCTGTTATTTCAATATTACATACTCTGATAATTTCTTGATCTTTAAAGGTTATCTGTAAAGATTTCTGTTGTCATTCACCCCAATGGACTGTCCATTGGTTGATAACCTACTTGAAAGTAGACAGCGTTGTCAAATTGAAATCAGACATCCTGTGTACATATCAATAGCAGGAGTTTATTTCCCCGCGCTGGTAGAAAGAGAAAGCTGCGATGCTGACAAATAATGTCAACTGTTTCATGAACCAGCAACAAGGAGGACACATCAAATAATACCATGAATTTTTCTGGAAAAGTTAATGTGGCTTGAACTTCCAGCAAACTCGAATGAACCACTGAAATCTACAAAGTACCAGGTTAATGTTTCCACTCCCTTCGAAACTCTTCAATAGTGTACACCTCTGACCCAACTAGATTTTACAGTCAAGACGCTGAGGTCAAGTCGTTAGTCTGACAAACATTAAACTATGTGAAGTGAAGGCATCAACGGCACTTAAATAATAAGTTCTGTCATTTTGCGACCTATAGCTCCGCTGATAGCCAATATCAACGAAGAGCACTTGTCTTCACACACACATTCTGATAGACCCCACTAGTCCTGACTTCTCACTGGAACTTTACGTAACTTCATCCTTTAGTGATTCACTAGTTGAGCATCAGATTAACTTTCAAGCCTTGTTTGCATGAACTATTCTGACTTGTAATAAGTTGACGAGTTCACATTTGTTTACGTTTGAATCTGAATAGGGTTACGTTTAAATAAGGGGCATTAAGAAGGCAAAAAGTGAGAGATGATATTCTGTAGTTCCAGCATAACACCTTTACAACTAGTGGCATTCAGTTACACAAAATAAAAGTGTATATTAATACGCCTACAGACAATAAGTGTCACTCGGAAATTTATTCAATGGGTCATACTGTACCAGTGTGTGTTTTGTCGGAAATGTACATTTAATATTAGATAAACTGGGCGGGAACTTTCAACAATAAATAAGTAGTGAAAAAAACGTCTAAAAACCAAAAAAATGTCAATAAACTGGAAAAAAAGCTGGTTTAAAACAAACACTGATAAGTAAGTTGATAGTGAGATGATTACTTGTTATGTCATCAAAGAAAGTTTAGATCACCACTTGGACTTACTGAGAAGTATAATGTGAACTTATAAGCCAAAATATTAGATTTTACCGATTGCAAAGTAAGTGTAGTCACGAATCAACCCAATCAGGGATCGACTAAAAATAAGTAGCCCTAGGCAAGTGGTTTGTCTGGATTGGCGGCTCTTCATCAGTGCGCACTGGTAATCAAATTGACGATCTCGACGTTATGAGACTTCTTTTCCTTCACGTTCCCTGTAGAACATAGGGCTTCAAGCTAGTGGCTTGAAGTTTCTGTAGCTGTGTTTATTTTTACAGAATGGGGTTGCTGACTCCATGCCCAACCTTTCCTTTTTACCAGTCTTATTACTGGCTCAGACAGGTAAAGGAGTGAGTCGACCAGGGATCGAACCCCGGACCATGTACATGGTCCGTGAGCGTGTTTACCGCTATGTTACCGACGCACCAAACGTTATAAGACTAGCACTTTCCTATTAAGTCATTTGGTAGGAATTCAATAGTCCACAGATGTGAACTTCAGTCAACTCTCAACCTAGCTTCACCGTCTTCAAATGGTGGCTGTGATTCAGCAGGAACGTTTCAGTATTAATGTAAATCAAAGTGATTAACACTATTTCTCTCATTCTTAATAGGAATAATTTCAAAACTTTCAAATAAACAGATAAAAGCATGATGAATTTTTTTTCAAATTTGTAACACGATACTTTGAAGTGAGTCACCTGAATTAGGTTAGCATATAGAATATCTTCACATCACATTTCCTATTTATGTAAGAGAAAAGGTATAGAAATGAAATATTCATTAATTCTACTGTTTTTGCATTCATTAAGCTTTCAATTATTAATCAGAATATTTAACAAAGAGTTTTCTAGGTCATGTTTGGGTCAAATTTTGATAAACTATCTTATCACCTAATTGTGAATACTGTTTTGACAATCGTTTCATTTAATAACCTTACTAAAAAAAACTGAGTATAGAAGAAAAAACAATAAAATCATTTCCCTACTCACTAGTTCATAATGCCATGTTTATACAGGTCTATGCAAATAATAAATTAGGGGAAAATAAGAAACAAAAACACACCCAGGCTTCATTATAATCTAAACTCGCTTCAACAAAGAAGTGGGGTATGCAATGACTGTGTATGCAGATAGCTTCTAGTTTGTTAGTGAACAGTTCAGAAGCTACTTTTTCCAAATTAATCACAGCTTTACCAGCTAAAGTGGGATGAAATAATCCCTTGAATTCATTTAGTTTTTAATTGTCTATCTGGAAATTAAATAAATGCTAGGTGAAATGCAGATGTACTGCTTCAGGTTTGAAGTCATAATCGAGGAGAATGTCATCATGGTAGCGAAATACATGAAATAACTAAATGTGAACTTATATGCACTTAAATTGTGCAACTTGCTACTACAAATATTGCAGATGTTGACTAGATGAAATGCAATGCTAAAATTGTAGGTTAGAAAGCGGTTTGCGTGTTCGCACGACTTCTATTTCAGTCATGTTGTTAGATCATGAGATTTAGAAGTTTAGTTTAAACAGAATAGTTTTTTCTTTATTGCAAAGTCATTCAATTCTACCACACTTTCTTGGTGGGAACATGGTGTGGGTACTTAAAATTAGTTGGTTGGTGATTAGACCAGATTAAAAAATATTTTTTTTCCTTCACGTTTCCAGTGGAACATAGGACTTCAAGCTAGTGGCTTGAAGCTTCTGTAGCTGTGTTTATTTTTACAGAATGGGGTTGCTGACTCCATGCCCAACCTTTCCTTTTTACCAGTCTTATTACTGGCTCAGACAGGTAAAGGAGTGAGTCGACCAGGGATCGAACCCCGGACCATGTGCATGGTTGGCGAGCGTCCTAACCACTATACCACCGACTCACTATGTCATATATTTTGCTCTAGTCTTCCTTACTGTCTAATTTACTTCTGTAGTATAAGGCCCTTTGTCAAATCTCACGTAACACCTTGATTCGCTCAAACTGTCACCCACGTAACTGGGACATGTGATTTATCTTCTGTTGCTTATTCTGAACACGACGATTTAACCTTTAAGCTTTCATTATCATTTTACACATCATGAGAAATAACTTCGGAATAAATTCATTTGTATATGACTTCCCGATATCAGGTTTGCTTGAGTTGTAAACACTTTAGATTAAGAAGGAGCACATGAAGTAGGGTACATACAGGAGTACGGAATTTTCGGTGAAACATAAACATTAAAGGTATTATAAGCAACAGATATTTAATTCAAGCCATCTAAATCAGAGGCGACGATAGAAACTTAGTGTACACTAAGTTCAGAATGAAATGGGCTATACAAATTGGGGGTGTTTATTCGTGTACCAAAGATATGTAGATGATAGAATCATACATGTGATAATGCTATTGATTAAACAGTGTAGGAATGCATTAGCTGTAATCAATAAGTCAGTATCACATCTGAGTCCGAGATGAATGAATAACCTCATCTCCGAGTGCCTTGTTGTAGAGGACACCTGAGTGAGAAATTTCTTTTTAGACCATTCATGGGAAGTCAACATGAAGCGTTTAGTATACAAATTCATTTAACTGAATCTTTTTCACTACATACAGAAATCCAGTTCTCTTCTTCTTTTACGCAATAAAATCATCTGCAGTGAGGCTACAATCCACAATAAGCAGTTGTCCTACAAGATATATAAAAAACTAGTCAAAAAGAAGATTGAAAGAATCCATACAACCACAAAAAAGCCGTTGTTTATCAGCTTTCATTTTAAAGATAGTACTGCTATTGGGATTCTGAGAAACCGTCTTTTCGGAATGCTTAAAGAAGCATTCTTCTCTCATAAGGTCAGCATCCTCTTCTTCAGCCTGCAGTACATTAGTGACTGTGTGAAAAACAAGTTAAATTTTTGTGTTTCTTCAGTGTGCACTTACAAATTTTACTATCGCCTATGGAGCTAATTATATGGATTATACACAATAGACATATGTCAAAAGCATCTGAAAATGCTGTTTAGAATGATTCACAGACAGAGTAAAATTTTCATCACTTCAGCTGTTGAACATCTTGTGAACTCAGGACAGCTACCACAGAATCCTCCTATAAAGATATCTACAACGGAAATCGGGACAATGTAAAAAATGTCAAACTGTGAAATGCACGGACGGCGTAAAAGTCAGAAAGTTATAATTTTGAGAGGAAAATTTGTGTCGTGTAAAGATGTGTGGCATTTGTTAAATCCAACTTTTCGCTATTGTCTTCGACTTCTTCTCATTTAATGGATCCCGTTATTAATTATTAGTTGACCGTTATCGTTCCTTCGCATATTCATTCTGCTTTTTGTCACTTATTGCACCCTCTTCACACTTGTTATATGGATACTTAACCATCTTACTTCGCATCTAGGAGTAGTTTTTACACTTTTGTTAACTTTATTGATTTTCATTCTTTCCTTTCAGGTATCTTTTGAGTCATTATGTGAACACCTTTTGTCTCTGGGATCCGCCTTCAATTCACTCCCTTGATGATATGACTCCTCTGTTTTATTCAATAACCGACTGATATATTTTAGTAATTATTAAAATCACTGTACAACTTCCGGCGATAACCACGGGTGGAATAAAAATGTATTCGCTGGACGAATCTAATAGTAGCAGTCGATTCATTACTAATTCTTGACTAACAGATCTCAAGTTGAAAATAATAGTTCAAATGAAATTAAGCAAAAAATTCATGTAGTAAACAGGAACTGTAAAAATGAGAGGCAATGTTACTGAAGCAGTTAATTTTTGTTGATAAGTGCAGGAGAATTTATTAAAAGTCTTTATTACCCTCGGTAAATGAGATTCAGTACTTCAAATACATTTCCACATTAGGACTCCTGGGAATCTATTTGAACAAACCCACATTTCCAAAAAGCTAAGAGAAAAATATTTTCATCTGAGAAGTGAAGTGAGACTGAGGTGAAAATTTAACTCATGGTAACACTTATTTGGTGTTCGAAAAAGCTTTTTCTATAGTCAACAAACATTTTTAAGCCCAAAGTATTTTTCAAAAGTGAAATATGTAGTATTTCATTCAGGGTAGATAACTAATGCTCACTTCTTTCCACTGTTTATTAGAGGATTTCGGTGGATTTGAAGGGGAAAAAAACATTCATTTTAATGAAGACATGACAGTAATCTACGCACTCACTGTGTTTGCTTTATGCATGCGTAGACGCCTGGTCCAGAAGAATTTACAGTTAGATACAGAATGTTGATGTACTCTATTTTTGTGCTTTTACGAACTATTAACCATTTCGTTCTTTCTATCGATTTACGAACTGTCAAATGGAGATGTGAATTCAGGTTTAATTCTCTATAGCAGTGGAAGAGGATAGCTTTATGCTTTTGTGAATTTAAGGCGTGAAAATGAAACATCACTGGTTTTTAGGATAAGGTTATCGATTCACCTTGATTTTAACCAACATTTTATGTTGTCCAACTGATGAATAGAAATAGCCTAAAGGTAAGTTCTAGATGGGATAGATGGGATTATGAATATGCTTATGAAAGAATTTTTAGACCAAACGAAGAGAAATAAGAGGTAGACCTTGATTTGTCAGCTATTGTGGAAAAATAACTGTTGACTATTGAGGACACGACTAAGAGTCGTAAAGATAAGTAACACTGATAATAAGTTTCATACACAACAGATAAGTATGTTTTAGCAGAATAGGCAGAGAACAAATGGCTTTAAGTGAAAATAGACAAGACAAAGGAGATGAAGATATTCCACCGCCAACAATAAACATTAATCAAAATCACTGGGAGAAATCTGAACAAAGGATTCTATTTTAGTTACCTGGGCAATGAGTTTAAACTACAAGCGGAACAGAAGACTGTGTCAGGATCAGCCAGAGTCGGATATTGGAAGTAAGTCACACCTTCATTACTCTGAAACCAGTGTTTGGATTCAAAACACTCAGCACAGGGAGCAAGATCTGAGTTTTCAGCACTAATCACACAGATGCCACCTAAAGAATCTCCAGCATGCCTTTTAGCAGATTTTTAACAACAGCTGCCTCCGCTGAAGTTGAGATGGTTGGCTAGGATAGGTGGTGAAGAAGAAAACTGTGGCAGATGGTAAACTAGCAGACAAGAATTCAATGACTAGTATATATGCAAAACGGATATGATGAATGGGATAAACACTGAGAAGACTGAGTGACATAACCCACCAGTTAGAGTCTCAAATGGACAAGAATAGTAAGTGACAAACTGAGAGTGTAACAACAGAAGACAAGGGCCAGACAACGGATCGTTTATTAAGGGAATCAACACATATTTATAGATTTTCATGTACATATCATAGATTATTGTTAGTAGAAAAACACAGTCTTCTGATTGGTTGTTTCTCTCAGAAAGTTAACTTTGCATCTCTTTGTGGCTGTTTCTTGAATGTCAGATCATCTGTATGTTAACTGTATCCGCCTACACAAAGCCTTTGTTCTCATTTTTCTCATGACCAATATTGGGGACATAAACATTGACGTAAATTACTGTCCACCAATTTTGACTACCAGCCAGCTCTCACCACAAGATTTCAAGGCTAACATGGGGAAAATAGTAAAGATGAAATTATAGTCTATGGGAGAACATGGAGTCAGTAGACAGTGACAGCAGAGAAGGGATTAGATTTGAATGGTTTCACTAAGTCCTGTGTTCTCGGAATACTTTCAATGAACAATAATAATAACTGCTCATTAGAAAAAAACTAACCAACGTAAAGTAAAAAAATAAATAAACAGTGGTCAGATATTTTCCACTAATTTTTAACAACTACTTCAGAAGAAGCTTTTTCCTACCGGTAACAGTAAACTAAATATTATTATAGACAAAAACTAAATTATGTAGATACATGTGATGTAGAAAAAGCCGAAAAGATATTTAGAAGGCTAAAGGAGAGAAATAATCCAAAATCCAATTTAAATAGATACCCTCTGTGAAAATTCTATCAATTTGTTGACGCGTGAATTGGGCTAGGGTTGTATCACGAATTAGCAAAGTTGAAATTCACGGATCTCAATTAATTCCAACCCAAGTGGATTAATATTCAACGCGCTGGTCTGGCGAACTGAAAACTTCGAGATCAACCCTTGGTATGGCAGAGGATGAGCACTTTTAAAGAGTTCTGAACCAGAATGAAACAAAAGTCTAATGAACCTTAGTTTCTGACGATCCTCTAACTGATGTCGATTCATAGCGAAGTTTGCAATGAAATTTCAGTCTAGTTTACTCTGGAGAATAAAAATGGTTGATTATCAGGTGACTATTTATGCAAAAGCTTTGCTTAGCAAAAAATATTTTCTTCAATTTATTTGTTGTATAAGTTATTCTATAGTCAGTTTTTCTAACTAACCTATTATAAATTCTTCTAACAACATCTCAACTGATTATTGACCTGAATGCATGGTCAAGTTTATCATCAAGATTTTATCGCTCTTCAGCAAACACATTGATCTTCAGTTTATACAACGAGATATTCTGAAATAAACTTATCCCTCTGTGTATCACCTTAAAAGATTTTCTGCTCAGTATAGAGAATTGAATATTCTTTTTTAGATTAGAATCTAAGAATTTTTTAAAATTCGAATGAAATAAGTATTATTACAATAATGACTACTCCAAGCACTGAGTCATCCATTTACGGTGGTTATTATTATGCGAAAACTGGCCGGCAATGAACTGCATGCAGAAGACTTGTAGCTTTATATAGATGTTTTGATAGTATTGTGTTCTTGAAGCCGAATGGCTGGTTGAATCAAGAGATTTCCAGTTTCCTTCTAGACATATTTTGATGTAAACTTGTAGCTTAAAATACTACTGGAAAGGAAAAGTTGTCCAGCAGAGATAGAGAGACAGACAGCATCACCAAAAGTGTATGAATTGTTATTCATACAACTGATATCTGATCCGATCAAGTTTAATATTTACTTCAGAAGTCTTCAAAGCTATTTAGATGAAGGCAGCTCTCTTTCTTATACTATCTAATTCTGATATTTTAGTCAATAATACAAACAAACCGATATCCATTTTGTTTTCAAATATATGACCAACAAATGTATAAACATGATTGTCTCTCATGTATGAAAGAGTTCTTTCAACAAAGAAATTAGACCTCTAATTTTCACTACTAATTATCATTTTTCCTTAAAAGACCGCAACATTTAAAATTATCTCTTCTTTTCCATATTATTGTTTTTGTCGTTTAAACTATTTATCTCAATCATTTAGGCAACATAATGAGTAAAAATGAATTGACTTTCCTATCATACTCTATGTGTCTATTTAAAAATGAAGCACATTATTCTACACTATTCTGTATGTATGTATGTGTGTTTGTTACTGGTTTGACCGAAAACAAAAATAAACTCAATGAAAAGAGGAGCATTCTTTTCGAGTTCAACTTAAGTTCAAATAACAAATTCATGTTAGATACCAGTTTTATTAAACTGAAAGAAATTATCAGAATGATTAAACAAACAGAGTGAACATCTGGATAATTTGAATTTTTTTTGAGGAAAAAAAGAAACAAGAAAGCAACAGTCTTATTTTCCAGTTTTTAATATTTCCACTCACTTATGTCGGCTGTATTATATATATATATCCTTTAATTCCTAGAGGAACATAGAGCTGCAGCCAAATGTCTCCATTAACTTCAGATTTCTGCCAGCTTTTTCACTCCGCTCCAAGTCTGCCCACACGCTTTCACCTCCTCTTCACATGACCTCCTCCAAGTCACCCCACCCTGGCACTGACGACCAACTCGCCGCCCGCTTCCCTTTCGGCCTGGTTCCACTCGAGCAACGGCTTGTCTAGTGATGTCACTTGATCGTTTCCTCAGCGTATGGCCAGCCAATCCATCTTCATTTCTTCCTGACTACCTGTTTCACAATCGGTTCCTGCTGGGTTGGTTCGCTCATTTCCAGAGATCCCTGTTTCTGATCTTTTCTGGCTGGCCATGTGATCTTGAGTATTGAGCGAAGACAACTGTAAATGAAGATCTGAAGTTTGTTTGAGATGCTCTTCATGACGCGATGGCCAAGTCTCTGATCCGTATAGTAGCACTGACTGACTTCACATTGGAGTTGGAAATCCGGATGTTATTTTCGATGGTGAGTGCTGTTGACCTGCACACAGACTTAAGAGTAATGAAAGCTTGTCTTGCTTTTCCGATTCTGACTTTGATATCCTCGTCAGTTCCGCTCGCCTGTAGTTGAAACGATGCTTCCTAGGTAGGTAGGTGAAGGAGGTTGTTTCTTTTCAGGTTCCTCCCATTTATGCTGACTGTCGTCTGTTGTTGTTGTTTCTGTTGGTGTTGGCCAGGAATCTTCATCACCTTTGTTTTATTTATGTTCACCAGAAATCCTATCTTTTCTGGATGCTTCTTCTGCCAGTTTGTTGCTTTTCACTTGCATATCTTCCAGTTTGTGAGAAATCAGACATATATCATCGGCGAAGTCCAGATCCTCTAAGTATTTTGTGTGAGTCCATTTTATTCCTGTTTCCTCATTGCTCATTGTCTGTCGCATTATCTAGTCTACTGCAATCAGGATATATATATATACATATATATATATGATGCTTTTATTCAGCTAGAATCAAATTAAACCCAAAATATTACTAATTATAAGACGAACGTAATGCTAAGTCGGATAAGTTGGGGATAAAGAGAGATTCAATGGAACACTCAGTGAAGTAACCTGAAACGGTAATTAGTATTCTTGTTCAGTTCCATATTAGATGAGTTTATCTGATATAACACAACAGCGATACAGTAATAATAATAAGTGGAGGACGTTTTGAGGACAATTTACTGCTCATATTCATATTTTCTAGTCATGTCATTCGGTTATTAATACATTAAGACTGTGTATTCTACTACATAAATTTAGCTAATATGAAGTTTTATTCCCTAATTCTACTCATATATTAATTTTTGGTTAGTAATTTTACTAGTATATTTTCCAATGTACTAATGAAAAAATACAGTGAAACAATCTACAGTTTCTTTAAGTGAAAATACTTTAATATACCAAAATAAAAGATGGCTGTAAATTATAGTCATTATGGTCCCTTTTCATCCCAGTGTGATTTATAAGGGTCAGAGAAGAGTAAGCTGGAGCACTGGACGGCTGTTCTGTTTTGGTTTCGGAATGATCATCCGTACCCATCCTTGTGAGGTTTGAACCTAGGACTTTAAGGTCACAAGGGGAACTGTTAGACCATTCAGGCGCTTGGAACCATCCAATGGCGCATGAATTCGAAATTCAAGCCCCAGTGGGTGCGTGTTTCTGAAGAGTGCAAAACCAGGACGAAACGGCTGTCCAGTACTCTCAGTTCTTCCAGTGATTCCTTAACCGACATCAATCCGTGGTCAAACCTGGAAGTAATCAAATCCCTACAAACCAACACTTTATAATTTTAGAAATGTAAGTCACCAAGATAACTTCATTTTTCAAGAGGGAGAACTCAGAGAAGTAATTATTAATTCCCATTCAAGCTGGATGAATCGTTTGTTAATCATTTTAGTAAGCTCAAGTGAAGCAATATCGGCTATATGCCAAAGTTAACTGTATATCCTTCTATACAAATATGAAGTGTGTTGCCTCAAAAACTGCACTAGTTTTTTAGAAAGGATTTTCACTTATGTAGTTTGCAGGAAAGCAATGCATAACGAATGAATTTCTATCTTAAAAAGTTCACGTGTAATAAAAATGTAAATGAACCTTAATAAGGTTTCGTCTTTAAGTACAGGATTCGTTTCCTGTTACTGACACGTGTCTTTAACAGGTGAAATTTCCATTAGTCATCTAGCCTATCCCATGTTGGAAGACTCATTGATGCGTGGATCAAATTTACTTCTTTTCGACAAAGTTTAATTACTGCAGTATGAGTTAAAGCTCATCCACAAGTGTGATTACAGTTTGAATTTAACGGTTTCTAATACTATACAAACTACTGTGTCGAATTTAATCCATCTAATATGATCATCGTACTTCTAAAATACGTTTGAATACTCAGGAAGTAATGAAATCAGTCAGGAGAATGTCTCAAAGAATAGACAGAAGTTAACAACTTTTGATAAACGGAGTTGTCCGTATTGTGTATTTGCAATAATAAAACTGACTGAACTTTTAAAATTGACGGGAATGGAAATAGCCATTCACCGTAAATATAAATCAAAGATCTACATGACTGAATTTTTCCCCGCATTCAGTGTACCTGTCAGATCATACAGTCTGGTTTCAATATCTTATTTTCTATAGGAAATTCCATGCGTCACGATAACGTTAAGTCGTTGTCCCTTCTGTAACTTGCCTCTATGATTTCAAGAGATGTCATAGTCACCTGTTATTTCATTTTTCACAAAGCATATGCATTTAACTGGATTGATTATGCTTTGCCAGCTAATAAATGTGAAGAACACTTCCTTCGAAAACTATTCTTCAACTGGACATGTATAAACAATAAGTTCTCTTCGGGTTGTACACTTTATTTCAATTCAATACATCAACCAAGACCGTTATTTTTGGATAATGACAGTTCATCAACTTGCTCACTCTTTTTTTATCCCATAGACATTTACAATAAGGCCGGGTGTGAAAACAGTTAGTCGAAGATGAAAATCCAGATTTCTACTTAAATTGCGTCTTGATTGAGTTTGTTACTAATTAATCATGTCTCTTCCTGTAACAACCATTTCTCACTTAATAACATGCACTAAAGTATAGCGAATACCGAACACCATTTTCCTTTTTATAAAATGGTAGACATTATTCTGGTATAAACTATACTCAGCATGTTACAGAATATGTTGACAAAGTTCTGAGTATCTATCAGTTCTGCTCATAAAATGACAGTTTTACCATTGCCCTACTGCTCAACATCCGAAAATTATTTTAGACAAAAAATATCAGTGGCATTCTTACCGGCGATAGTGTATCAGTCGTATTTGACAGTCCACCGAAATGTTCTTTCCCCCATCATCTGTTTGCGCATATGTCACTTTTCGAGAAAGCAGTTACAATTGTTATTCACTTTGAATTAATAATATGCTTGGCACTTATTCTAGGAAAAGATTCCATGAAGCAGGCATTCATTTTTCCTACAAATGTAAAGCTAAAAAAGACAACTGTCTGTAGTCAAATTTTTATCTTAACATCTTACTGGACAAATGGCGCTGTCTTATGTAAGACAGTTAAAAGAGATCAGCCTAGAAGCCATCAATGCCAGTAGTCCGAAAGTCTTAAGGAATACAAGAAGAAAGTTCAACGAGCTAAGGTAAACACTTCTTTTTAATAGAAGTCACATAATACTGCTGAGCGGCAAATCAATTAACAGACAGATACTAACGATATTTATACTCATAAAAACGATAGGAATCATTTGTTTATAAATAAAAGAAACTACACAGAACAATAAGCCGACATCAGAATTAAACTGTAACTGTGGAAAAAAAATAACGAATGATTGTTTTCAGGGAAAAAAAGTAGACGGGGAATGAGAATAAACATCAAAAAGGATAAAAAAGCATTCAACCAATCATTAATGATAAATACTTGTTATCTAATAACTAGAAGAGATAATGATTACATGAGATTTCATTTTAGCAATATTCTTTTATCACTCTATTTACCCTTGTTTTTTTGTCGTTTCTTCTTTTTTTGGTTGTATATCTGGTATTATAGACCAATGTGCACTAACACATCAGCATTTTAATTCAGACTGCCAGTTATACACAATTGTATGTTCGTTAAAGGTTTGTTTAGCGTAGAATTTCTAAGTGGGATATAAACCGATGATCATTTACTCAATTATGACCGACGTTTTCCAATCCAGATCTTATAGGCAACTGAAGAGAAGTATTCATTTTTAAAATATAATTAAAAAGATGAATAATTCAGTATCGCAGTAAGTTAACCATATGTCTCAGTACTGATGCCTGTTATCTTCAAAAGAGACTGAATAATATTATTATCAAAAATAAAAATTTGATTCAAATGGTGTTTTTGAACAAATTCAAGTTCGTGAATTGGCAGAAGTAAGAATTGATGGGCCATTAGATCGGGTCTCAGTGGCATAATTGTCTACCAGGTCAAATTGTAACCGGAAGGTCCTGGTTAAGAACCCCATTGTGGTGAGTGCGTACTGATGAAGAGTCCCGATTTGGGACGAAACAGTTGTCCAGTACTCCCTGCAGGTTTCCCATTGGTTGTCTAACCGATGTCAGCTCATAATGAAATCCTGTAACCAAATTCAAGTTTAAATTATTGAAGTTAATTTTGTATTTCCCACTCATTGATTATATTAGAGAGAAATTTTCAGTCCCTGATTACATATCGGCTACTAATGCAGAGGATGCAGTGAAATCTGTGGATTGATACGATGTTATTTCTTAGGTGGTGATTTGGGGTTCATCATCTACATAAGCCTGCAGTGAGGGGTGGTGTCCCCGGTGGGACTCGCACCCAGTTACCTATTAGATCATATGGGCCACAAGAGACTCACAAAGTTAATCCTCAGACATCATCGACGCGTCTGTACTTGCGGGCAAAATCTTAACAGAGGCCGAACATTTATTACAGTACAATTAATCATAGGGGAATACAAGATTAACTTAAATAGCAGCTGATAACCGTTGCACGAAAGGTGGACCAAGTGGCCTATTGAAGGGTACTCTGGAGTTTGAAACGGTGGATGCTGAGTTCGAGTCTCCCCAGGGAACATTGTCTGTCACTGAGGGTTGCAAGCACACTCAGCTGACGAGTCCCGAAAGGAATGAAGTGTTCATCCTGAATTCCACTGACAGGTCACTAGTGGCTAGTGACTGTCACCTTGTCAGCCACTACTCACCTAATAACAATAAATTAAAGTTCACTGCTTACTAATCAGTTTTGGTACACAGTTTACAAAGTCAGTTAAGTATGATAGCAAGTCATGCTTTTTTGTTCACTTACTTGTACTCAGCGGTTGTCTGATACATTCCTTAGAGTATTTTTATGTACTGGCATACTATAAGCCTTATTCTAAAAAGAGGGAATGCTCAGTCTGCTAAGCCTTGTAGAATAGTCAAGTTGTTTCTGCACCGTGAATCATGTTTTCAGGCCAAAAGCTGGATATTACGCTACATGGATATTCTCAATAAGAAACCTGATTGTTCGCAGTTGGCCCAAGATTTCCCGTTTGTCAGTCTGGTCTACTACAAAATACAGTGGTACCAAATAAGGAAACTCGTTTCTTTGTGCTAGCTAAACCGCTGCCCACGGTGTTTCCTCTAGTTATCCAAATGTACTATCCGCCTAAAAATCATTTCAGTGATGTAAGGCTTCTTGATGTATTGTGATCAGATAATTAGCCTATGTTTTTATCCCAATGATATATTTCGACCTTCAGGATTTAAGGCCGTCTCACAGATTTTTAGACTTAAAATGGAGTTTATCAAAACACTTCAAAAAGGATTTGCATGCAGCTTATACTAGAAGCTTTTCTGTGAATCAGGGCAGACTTAACTGCTGCCAAAGTTTTATAAATATGCGTGTGTTGTCATACACAAGTGATGAGAGGGTAACAGCGTTAGATTTTTTTATTACAGCTTGATTCCACACCGTATTTTTGGTACAAGTATGGAATTTTCACCATGGGATATCGGTAGACTAAATTTTGCAGGCCAATCGTAGATATCAGGTGTCAGGTGTACGTCGGCAGGGGATCAGACCTTGGACCATGTACATGGTCGGCAAGAGTCCTAACCGCTGTTCCACCGACTCATTTGAACAGTAAATACCTCTTAAGACTCGGAACGGTACAGTAGGTTAAAACTTTTAAACACTGATGGGCAATCGAAATGAAATAAAGTTATAAAAACATACACAGGCGATATTATTAAATGACACACGGTCAGTGGGTGAGTTACCCACTATGAGAATTCTAAGGCATACAGTTCATTTCGTATTCAGTGAATAAAAGCAAGTTCTAGGTTTGTCTGACAATAATTACGGTCTCAGTGAATACCAATGAGAATCATTTTGATATCAATTACCATACAGAAGAGCACATCAGTTTTATTTATGAAAAGTATTTACCACTGCTAGACTTTATAAAAGTATTAAAATTCAGTCAGTGTTTGTGAAACTGATTACATCTGTCTTACTCATAAGGTTCAATGTTGAAACCGTCTCTCTCACTAACCATCATTCATTAGTTTTTCCATCAACTTCCAATGTGAATGATCATTCTAGTAACACTCTTCCACATTAATTTGGAAGGTTTTTAGTGCATATGAGGCATAATGCACAAAGACATAGTTCGTACCAATATTTGAATAAACATTTTAAGATTACATCAGGGCAAGAGAAGTGAGGTGTCATTTTATTCATAGTAGTAGTGATCAGAATTAATCATCTCCTAATTACGGTGGCAATCTATGACTAAATTATAATAACCTCTTGTTAGTAAGTTGCAGATGAATACAGTTCCATATGAAGACTTTGAATATGTGAAGCAACTTTTTCATTTGTTGAGTTTCAATCTTCTTCAGATAGGGGAAACAGGACAAAAAAAATTTAATATAGTTTACATACACAATTCATGGTTTTCACTAATATACACGGAATAAACAGCAAATCTTTGAACCAATCAAGCTTATCTTGGCTAATTTCTGAATATTGTTTTAGTGATAGAGGAAAAGCTGCCTAATAAGGGTAGAGAAGAATGGCTTCGCAACACATCACTTGCTTAAACTCTCGAGCATCTACTGGCTATATTAAGGGTTTACTGATGATGTGATCTGGTATGCAAATACATAGACAGATTAAATTATCGTAACTGATAAAAGAAATGTACCACTTTATGATTGAGGAACATAAACACCCTACTACAGTTACTAAGCGTCAACTGATTCATATGAACTAATATACTACAGTTGCTGAAGTTCTGTTAGCTTTAAATCATTTGATTTTTCATTGGTCAACAAAATCACCTTTCAAATAACAGAGTAAACGACTATTTATAAAAGAAGGCATTCGCTTGTTGTGTGGTAAAAATAAAATAGGATTTACAATTCAAATTCTATTTTAGCTTCAAATATAACGTTTCACCTAATTATTTGCTTGTAGTAAGCATAAAAATAAGATTTCCAACACATTTGGTTTACCATTGATGTTAAAACTATGTTATAAGTCTCGAGAGGTAGTATTGGTGTATCTTTATTTCCTTTTCTATTCAGCGGCATAAAGTTGCTACTTAACCATATTCGATTGACAAAATAAAATGTCATCTGAGTCTGGAACGATCTTCTCTTCACTCTTAGTTGCATTAATCAGCAGAGTGACACACACACCTTGTTTTTGAAAGTTCAGGCATTTTCATTGTTAATTATAGTAGTGATAAGGTGTGTCTCCAGTTCAGTGGTAGAGTGCCGGTTAAAAAAAACAAACGCACTGAAAGTTTCAGTCATCAACTGATCAGCTACTTACTACACTTTAGCCACAAATATTTTGTGGCTGAGTTTTAACAATAAGAACCAGCAAAGCTATCAAATTAGGCGGTAACTTTGGAAACGTATCCTTCACCGGATTGAACAGTAGGTATGGGCTGACACTATCAGCCCTGGAGCAATATTATTCGAATTTATTATGACAAAATCCTTCGATTTTCACTTCACTTATGATATTGTGTATCTGAAGAGTTTATAAACGCATGCGTAATATCTTTATGCATAACTAAGAATTATTGTTTGCATGAAACACTATGAAAATAACTCCAAAAAATTGGACAGTGTCGGATGCGTTAGGAAAATGTGTCTATAACATTAAACAGCAGACGCTGTAATGAAAGATGGAGTGAACAGAAGAATAAAAGAGTCAAAACAATAATAACTTGTAAGTGGTGTAATGGAAAGGGGAAATTGTCAGAATTTTACAGTCAAGTAATGTTGGCCCTGGTACGGAAAGTATCTGTACGAATTTCTTCTGAACATAGAGGATAGACTTCAGTATGCAAAAGATGATTTCTTTAAGCAAAGTTTAGACTAGTTGAGATACTATAGATAGCTTTAAATGCCATGTTAACATCAGCTTTATGCTCAGTATCCACAAGGTGTGCTAAAAACAAAGATGGGAATTGACTTTACTCAGCCGTTGTTTACCAATGCAGAATGATGTTTGAAAACCTGATGATGAACATACCTACTTTTATATGCAAGGTAGCCCGATGCTTAAGGACAGTTAAGCTGGGATATCCACATACAGGAGGCGAAACAGAGCAGTTTGTCCATATATCTCGAAAGGAGAACTGAAGAGACGGCGTACCTCATCTTTGATTAATGCTCTTCTTACTGCATTCTTCAGGCGTTGTGTGACTATTGAGCAGATTTTATCACCAAGAAACTACAGTATTATTAATAAGAGCTTCTTGAAAGCTTTAGCCACACTGATTCAAATTTTTAACAAGGAAAGTTTCTGTATAATTTTTTTAGGAGACATTAACTGATAATATTACGATTCCCACGAGTGAATTACAGTTTCTCTGCAAACCAAACACCTCAATAAACTGCATTTACAAAGGTGCAAAACTCAAAGAATCAGTATACTGACGCTTTGATGCAAGTTTTCTATGTGAATTTGTACTACTTTTTTTATTTAAGTCTTGCACATTCTTGAGCAAATTTTCGTTAAAAACTGCTGACCCCAATGTCACTTATTCACCTAAGTATTTTAACTTAAAATGAGATTGGTGTTCACCCTGACGTACAAAGCAGTCAAATGGGTGTAGTAACTCACATCATTACCAGATATGAAACACGTGTCTCGGTTAGTGAGTGAAGCAGTTATACATGAAAGAAAACCGCTTCTTGTTTTAATGGTCTTGTACTGCATTTACATAGAAATAAACTTCACAAAAAACTCAGAGCAAATAGTAGATACAACGTTTGTAGTTCAGCGGTTGGAGGCTAATCAACCACACATGTGATACAGGGTTTGATCGCTGCCCAAAGCATTGGTTATCCACCTAACCGGTAGAAAGCTCAGGGTAGGTTTGGCATGAGTCCATCAACCTCACTCCGTAAGAAAAACCACTTTTGAGACTTCAAGGCATTTGGTCTGAAGTCTGTGCTTCACTTATAACCGAAGCAATGAGAGAATATAGTAGATTGAACCATAAATATTATTTCAATGAAAAATTAGAACACGTTTGCATTACGAATAGACTTAGTCAATAGTTGCATAGGAATCTGAACTTCAACAGGTGATAACGAACTATTAAAAAATCGAAATTAAAGCGAGCTTAACGTTCTACGAGAGTAAGATTCTATATCTGCCTTCATTGAGAATTTTAGTAACATTCGATTGTAAAGTAAAAGTTCAAAATACCTATTGAATGGATGGTGAGTGTGACTTGTATGCCCTCTATATGCTTCTAAGTGAATCCTGTAAGATCATTACCCTGTTGTATGATTCACCGTTTTCAACATCGTCTGAAAGTCGGTGAGTTTTAATACAAGAATTTTTCTTATGATATATTTCGGCTTTATTGCCAGATGCTTAATATTTGCTGCTAAGTATTCTTGCAAGAGGTTGAGCATGAATACTTCACAGAAATGAATTGCAGTAATCAAACCAATTTGTATTTTTTTAGACTGGCTATTAGCTTTCAATTTAAACAGTTCAAGAAGTTGAAATTTCACCTCAGTTTCTTTTAGAAATCAAGAATACTCATATCACACTATGTGATCTGTTCGATACCATAAAGTGATCATCAAGAAGACAAGCGTATTTGTATAAAACTATACATAGCACTGGTTGATTGAAATGCTCAACTGAATACCACTGACATTAACCAGTTGAGACGGCTAGCCAGTGAGATGAAATTGATCTGAAAAATAAAATGTCAGTTTCATTTGTTTGCCAGTTCCGTAATCCTTATCAGTTCAAACCACTCGATTTCGGAACGTTTCGGCTGTCTGAGCTAAGTCAAACCAAATCAAGTACATCGTTGCCGTAAAAAAGCGAAACTACCATCAAGTGTTTAGATCACTTTGATCTGGTTGGTTAGCAAGCTTAACTGGTTGATGTCAGAGATATACAACTACTCATCTCAATCAGTCAGTAGTATATAATTGGTTATACGCAATTATCCAATCATCATAAACTCCCAAAGATATCCAAATCAAAAAACACCATCAGTATCTATGGTTAAAAAAAAAATACTCTAAGTAGCACAAGTCGCATTGGTCCTTATTCACTGGACGGGTTGTTTCCTTCTTATACTAGTGCTCACGCGTATGCGTTTGTGTGTGTGTGTGTGGATTAGTTTATCGTATCATTTGTTGAGTTTAGCATACTATGATTAACATGCTCCAACACTTAGGGAAACATACTCGCGTGTTAAAGGAACACGCCTTTACTGGTGATAGAAACATACACACCCACATGCATACATCATTGTGTGTATGCATAAACTGGGAATTATATATATATATATATATATATATATATATATATATATATATATATATATATATATATATAGTAGTTTCAAAGTGAAACAAGTAAAAATTTTATTGAACGTAGAATCAATTAGATCAATCAACTCATACATCTTTTTTTGACGATACATAATAAAGTCACAGAAAATAGAAAACGATGTTTTTAACCGGAGAGAAAGTGATGACAGATTTAGACTTAAGCAATAAATAATTACATTCAGCCAGTTAAAATAAAAATTACACGCATTTTCGAGTTGATCTGCTACTGCTTTTTTCCCCCTGATAAATTGCCAGTGAATGCAAATTATTTTTCCTCATCTATGCACAACTGCTTGAATTCGCTGCTGTCTTCGTGACAGTCGTCATTGACAACAATAGCAAAAACGCAAAAATTAAAACCAAAGAATAAGAATAATTACAATAAACAACAGATAGAAGACATCTCAATCAAATAGATGAAGATAAAACTGATTTTTCAGGTGAGTTCATATAATTTGTTGATTTCTGATTGTTGACTATTATGTGTACTAGTCATATTTGTTGTGTTATTATTATCATGGCGTCGGTGGCACAGCGGTTATAACGCTCGCCTATCATGCACATGGTCCGGGGTTCGATCCCTTGCCGACGCACACCTGACATCTGATATCTACGATTGGCCTGCAAAATTTAGGCTACCGATATCCCATGGTGAAAATTCCATACTTGTACCAAAAATACGGTGTGGAATCAAGCTGAAATCAAAAATTTTTAAAAATCATATAAACTCTGTTTGATACTTTTTTTCATGAAATGATAAGTTTTTGGAAAAAAACAGACTTGATTCGTGTTGGATTAGTGTAGCTTAGGAGTGATATTCTTAAATGTAACACTGTGCCACATAGATTGAAATGCTGGCAGTAGGGTAATTTTTCATGAAATTTCAGATACACTGTACTCATGAATGACAACAAAAAAGAGTAAAACAAACTTTAATTCACCGCTTACAGGCAGTTGTTCCCGGATATTCAAAATCGAATTATTGAGGCAAACGGTGGCTAAAACAACTTCCCCTATAGTCAGATGGTGATTGTTAAGAAAGTATATGTGTATGTAGTCTTGACAATGCAAAATAAATTATTTATTAAGAACTCTAAGTGAAATGAACTGTGTTAGGGAAATTTAAGATACTATGTAACAGAAAAAAGTCATAAGTAATGGAAAAGTTTGCTCCCATTCTGTTACTTTAAACATCTAGACAGCATTTGCAATGACCTAAAGAAAGAGAAAATTTTGTTATGAGTTAGTGTCTAAGCAAAATAAATGACTTTCTACGATGCTACCAAAATGAAGTTATCTCCGTATTGGTATTTGGGCGTTGGTTTTCAACATCATCAGCAATAACGTATGCAGCTGCAGAGCGTGTCTCTTGAGAATTGTCCAGCTCTTGAATAACAGTGTTTCCAGTGACATTTAAACAAGTCAACAGAATTAATTATGTAATACGAACGGTGGCTTCTCTTCTTTTTCTTCTTCGATAACTCATCTATTATCTGCTTTCTTTTTATGGAAATTCATAAGGGATGTTCATCACTAACAATGTAACTTATTCAATGCTCTATTCGTTGGTCTTTTAGTTTCTTGACAAATTTTATTTCTATTTTTGATTAGGTAGTTAATCTCTAGTTAGTTCATTGTTATTTTTATGCATCAGATGTTTTGAAAAATTTATTCTTCTCAAACAGGCGCAAGTCCTCATTTCCAAAAGGGATAACTTCAAACCACAAATGAATGTGTATATGGCGATTTATTTCCCTCTATTATATGTTATGCGTCTGTGGCACAGCGGTAGGATGCTTGCCAACTACACATGTGGTCAGGGGTTCGATCCCCGGCCAACGCACTGCTTTACCTCACCAACCGAGCAGTTCGACTGGTGTAGAGGGAAGGTTGGGCATGTGGCTAGAAACCCCATCCCGTAAAAATAATCACCACTGCTACTGAAAATTCAGGCCTCTAGCTTGAAGCCCTATGTTCCACTTGGAACGTAAAAGAATTTTTAAAAAGTTAAATGTTATGCGGGTAACTGTTTATATTGTTACTGTCATATAAATGTTAAGCTTTGCTAGACTAATAAATTTTCAAGGTAAATTTCCGATGAAATATTCAAGGGGTATTGAAGAATTTTCCGTTTTTCTCAGGTGATTTCAACAAAATTTGCGATAAATATCACAGAACAGTCATTAAATGGTAAACGTGCACATCATTCACTTTAGCTAAAGACTGACCTTTAGTCACCTACCCACTCTTCGAGTTATTTATTTTTGACATTTTTGTCTGTGATAACTGAACCAGGAGAGAACTATCAACCATTGCGTAGTATGTGTATGCTTGGTTACTGAAGTGAATTTGAACTGATGGACAAACCACTTAAAGTTGATGTAAACTCTCTCTGATGCTTGCTATAAGGCCTAATTAGCATGGCAGGTACTTCTAAATATGAAGGCAACACTTTTAATTCATTCAAATCCAAGCTTGATTACAAGTCGTAATCCTTGCTACTATCAAAACTCTCAACGAGTATTGAGAATTATAACCGAAGTTTTTTATGATGAAAAAAGACGCCTGTCATTACTGTCAAATGATATCATCAGGTGGAAACACGTGCGAGTAAAAAGTAACCTCAAAGTGAGACTAATAGATTAATTACTTTGGCTGTACACATTTTCATGACTCAATTCACAACTAGATACTTACCACAACTAAAATTTGACTTATTTTGTAAGGGATTATTCACAGTAAAATAAGTACTCAGTGCGAACACCCAAATATTTTGTTCGGTTAACTCAGAGTCCAACTTCAACATATTATAGCTGATTTCTGGTAATTAGGTGATGCAATTTTAATTTCAGTACCTTAACAAATCTGAGTGAAACTCGCTAACAGATATGATTAACAACTATCCTATTCAGACACTCTCATAAGGTTAAACCCATTTATGACATACTTTAGAGAATGTAGGTATTAGTGTTTGCTGTGAATCAACGTATTCCTCAAGAAATACCGTAACAACAAAACCCTTTTTACAAGTCTACTATTATTTGTTTTTATTTATTTCATTCACTTGAGTCCCTAGAGGAATATAGGGTATCAAGTTTGAACTTAGAAGTTTCGACAAGAAAGGCGTTTCTTTTCATCAAGTGTCTATATACGAATATTATAAACTTTTGCAAAATTAAAGAGAAATGTATAGTCGCAATCATCATATATGGAAAACTCAGACAGCGCTTCTTTATCGAAGTTGTTCAAACACGAATAAATGTGACAATTTAGTTAAGCACTAAGTACTCTAAAGATTATATTTAAACAGCGCACACTAATAGAAAGACTATGCATCAATCTATTATAACAATGAAATGGAGAAAGAACCTGGAGGCACAATGTAAGAATAAAATAACTCCTTAAGGATTAGTCACATACACGTTTGTTCTATGCGTCATCATTCGACTTCCCCGTTGATCAGTATGACTTTAAGACTGACGTGTAAGAATGATTTCTCAAAGATTACTGGCAGTGAGTCGGTGACATTCACTGTTAAACTGAACAGCCTTTTAACACTACACATCAACCATTCGGCGTTGAATGATTGTAAAACAGAATTGTAGAGATAAACATTTAAAAGTAATTACAGTCGACTTTATTCACTACATCAGTTAAATATAATATTTTTGAAAATTGTACCCGGTATAATCAGCATCGATGATTCTCACTCTGCACTGTAATAATCTATAATTGTTGGAATTATGTGTGTAACATACAATAGAGTATAAATTAAATGCAGTTAGAAACTGACACTAGACAAACACATATAACCATAGTAACTAAAACAAATAAAGAACAGCCCTTTTTACTTAAAATTGAAGCATGGATTTATTTAATTTGTTTTAATCTCATGTAACAAGTAATACATGCTACGCATATCCTGATTAATTTCGACTTACTACTAATTTAAGCTGTGTACTGCTGGTAAAAGCAAGTGAATTTAATCCTTTTGATAATGTGTTCAAATCAAGTCCGCCTATTTAGGTTTCCTTACAGAAGTATAAATTATTCTCAAACGTCGGGTTTGAATGCATGTAAGTAATTTCCAGGAAATGTTTCTTAATCAGTTGTCATCAGTTAAAGAATCCGCGAAAACCAGTTAGTACTGTACAGGTGTCTCTCTCTGGTTTCAGATATTTCATGCACCCAGG
Source organism: Trichobilharzia regenti (assembly GCA_944472135.2). Taxonomy (NCBI): domain Eukaryota; kingdom Metazoa; phylum Platyhelminthes; class Trematoda; order Strigeidida; family Schistosomatidae; genus Trichobilharzia; species Trichobilharzia regenti. The sequence continues at coordinate 70,792,017 of OX235270.1, read as the reverse complement.
CTTCTAAAAATGATCGAATTTGATACCCTTTACGTCCTAGGGCTGGTCTGTCACTGGTTCAGCATCTAATTAGTTACGAATAGTGATTTGTCATTTTGCGACTGTTTTGCCCTGTCACTCTAAAACCACACTTATTTGACTGACTTGGCCAAGGTTCACCATCAAAAATCTGGAAAAGCCGTCCTGAAGTTAGTTGCTAGGAGCACTTAACTTATTTTCCAGTGTTAGTATATGGGTCTTCATTGGTAACGTTTAGATGGTGGTGGAGCTATGTCATGAGCTGATAAGAGTTGTAATTCGTAAATCACTTTATTCTAACCAAATAACTGGATAGTAGCGTAGTCCGAAAGTTTTTAGATCGATAACTGGTGGAAAAGAGAGTGCACAGTGTTTACAAGTCTTAAGCCAGAACAAAATAGATGTTTAGGGTTCAGTACTTTTTGCGGTTTTTCTAATTCTTATCAGTTCACAATTAAATCTCGATGAATTCGTACCTATTATTAATAATAGTGGTCATCATAATACAAGTTTCGATAATCAATCGGTGATGACAAGTGTTTCATTTTCTTCTATTTGCTTAGCATAGTAAAGAAATGCGTACTATGAAGTATAATAACAAATAGTGTGCAATACGCAATAAAAGTTGTAATATTTTATTCTGTAAAACAGTCTCAGCTAAAAAGTATCAAAATTTTACTCAGTTTAATGGCAAAATACAAGATGCACATTTCATCCCACTTAGGACGCATCAACTGAATTTTCCTACATCCTGATGAATGATTTGGTTCACACCAGGACTTGGATCCAGCAATTTTCATCTCGAGGGCTAAAGAATCTTAAAGATAAATTGTCATTATTATCACTGGGATCGAATTTATTATTATTATTGTTTATCATAGTGATATTTCATCTTATGTTCTCACTTCTCTCTGTAAATCTTACTTATAACTGACTAATAACATGCTGCATTGATCTCGTTATGCTGCTTCCTTGTTTTGTGTCCATCGAGATTATATAATGAATAAATTTATTTTATGTCACTTTGCAGAGCTTAAAACTTCGTGTGATGAATTGTTAATCTGTGGATAATGTTGATAATGATAATAATTATAAAATGGAGTATAGGTTGAGAATGTTCGTGATCACTGATGTCAATTACTGTTTATTTTAGCCACTTCAGCATATCCCTGTAAAATCAGTACAGATTGTTGACAGTTTGTTTTGAGAATAATTTGACTTCAAGGGTTTCATTATTCAGTTTATTTAGCTGAAATTATAATTTGTATGCCAAGCAGAAATGTAATTTAACTCAAATGTAGTTGTGAATATCAGAATCTGATGGTATACAACACCGATTTAGATATCTAAAGTGACAGTGAATTTTCATCAGACTGGTTGAAAGTGTTATCCAGACTGAAACTCAAACACCCTACTTAAAACTACACTAACAATATTACTTCTAGGTAGTAGCAAGTAGTAAAGAAAAGAGAATATATTTTTCGGTTTTCAAGGATTTTGATTAATTCCACTGTGAATTTCTTTACGAACTGACCTGAGTAAAGGACCATTGTAAAAATGAGGCAGCACCGGATAGCTATTTCGTCTTAGTTTGACAGTGTCCATCAGTAAGTAGCCGCGGCTTAATTACGGATCGAAGCTAATATCTATGAGTTACGTGCCACGCCCATTGACCACCAACTGGGAGAAGCACATTTGTATACGGGAAGAAGACACCAAGGGGTGTTTCCACAGTTACACTGACAAAATCTCAAAATTGTTTCTTTAGCCTTTGACAATTTCAAATAACTGGCTAGTTGGATAAAGCTTTGGGAGAGGACTTGAATTTAAGTGTAAGGTTTTAGGGCTTCAAACATCAGCCTTACAAACTCGTGTTGACAAGTTATAAAATGTTTAATAGATTGTTCACTTCAACATGTATCTTCATTAGTAGATTTCTACAGTTTATTAAGGCTTTTCAAAGTACTACGGCAAAGGGTATCATGTTTGAACTCACTGTAGGAATTTCGTATACCACAAAAGGATTGTTTTTCATTGAGATGTATATTGAGTCAACTTGTTTGATGAGGATTACAAGAAGCAATAAAAAAGTTCTCTTTTTATTCCCTTTCTACCTTTATCAATCAGCATTTTGTTTGCGATATCTAAATTAAACTGTCTATAGACCAAGCACCAGTGTACAAAACAATGAAACTTAGAAGAAGTAATGTTTCACAGTGTTGCTCGAGTTTGCCAATAGCCTGTGGAACTGTTCTGGCGTCTGATGAGCATTTGTTCTTATTACTTACTATTGTTCCCTTGAGTTTCGAGGGGAGAACACGGCTTCAACATTACATTTCTACTGTTTCCAATTCTCAGCAGTCCTTCTTAATCGACTTCACGATCATCCATAGTCTCTCATCTTATTTTCACGAGACCTCCTCCTTGTCGATCTCTCACACCGACGCCCAACTCGTCGTTTCCTATTCGAGTTCCATTTGACAACTGACGTGGTGTACAAGTTTATTCTTAGTTTTTTATCATTCATTAGGTTATATTGCACGAAATTATATATCTCACTAGGTGTAATGGGCATTATAGAAGTCATGAATGCTAATGCTTCCCAGAAAATAGTGCTTTACACAATGATGTTTGAAAAGATAGATGCGGAGTTACAGTCTCAATGGCAACATTACCATTTTCAATACAGTGATGTAAATGCACTTAGGGAACGAATGCAAAAGACAACAACTAGTATGCAACACAAAACAACACCGTATTCCCCATGTTTTGTTTTTACTAAAAGTCAGCCTCATTCTTAAGTTTCCTTCCTGTCAGTGCTAGTGTATAGACTGACAGAACAGAAATGAGTTGACGTCAAATGAGGTGTATTACAATGGCCTATGAATGCATTAAAGCATCTTTCCTTTTACACTACTTTTCATCGGTCAATACAATAATACAAGACAGAAAAAGTCCATTCGCCTGTTAAATCTCATCATGAGCTAAACTAAATAAGAAGAAGAAAAAGAAATAATTGAGTTTGTAGTGTGGGTGTGTGTGGGTGTTTGTGTGTGTGTGTGTTTGTGAATATCTTCATGCTTGCTGAAGTATGCGCGACAAAGGAATTCATATATATTCACAAAACTCATACGAGAAGTTTTTCGCTCGAACTGATATCTAATTATACAATGAACTGCTGACCTGAAGTCAATGGCAAAATTATTTTCTTTTATGTTTTACAAACTGATTGTACATAGTTTTGGGCATTGATGTATTCATCACAAAAAAAAAACTAAATCTAAATGAAGTCATAGGAGAGGTGAAATTTGTATTGGATCTGTCAGTCACTAATTCAGTGACCTTGTATAACTGAATCCGCTGAACCTACCAAGCAGAAAAATAAGCCTTCATCATTTAATGGATTTTTGTGATGAATCATCTTTCAGGTTGAAATTTTTCATTTCAGTTTAACAAAATTGTAATAATTAAATAAAATCCTTGTCTTTTGCCTTTGACTAATGATTGGTCGAAAGATTCATGCTTCCGCCCATTTCTGGAAATTAGCTTCTTATTTTCCACTAATGATAGCTTCAAGAATCAAGATATTCTTTATTGAGGTTGCTGAACATGAAAGCACATGATTTCACTATTCATATACTGATATTATCCTCTCTTCTAAGTATTCACTATATTATCCTCTGTTGGCATAGAGCCACGTCAACTAATTCGTCAGATCAGAAAGAATAACAACAGAGGATGGAAAATTAGAAAGTGTTTTGTCATTTAGCAGTTACCTTTTAGTTAATAAGCATACGGTTTAATTTCAAATGTCACTTCTTTGCAAACATTTTGAATTACAGATAAAATTCTCTATATCAAAGTTTTAAAAACGATTGTCAGCGCTGTCAGCGGTGCTACTTCATGACGATACACATCTGGTATAGTGTTCGTAAGTGATTAAAGGGAATTACTTATGATTATCTTATTACTCCTGGCTTTCTCTCTTACAATGATTTTGACTTTTCATCAATTTTGTTTACTAACCTCAACTGTGAACAGGGTGAAATTAGTTCATACTGATAATTCGACTGCTGTTTTAGTTTGTTTCATCCTCTGGGATTAATTTGACTAGTTATAGATTACGCATGACATATCGTTTGTTTATAGATTTGGCTCTCTGGAAAAACATCACTTACTTTTAGATTGCAAATTGACTTGAGAAGCAGCTTGACGACTTTAAGCCTAGAAAGGAAAGCTATTTGATGGAGAATGAACAGTGAGCATAGTTCATTCGCAGTAATATGCACAGTGCTTTTTAGGTTGTTATTCTACTCATCACTCTTAACTACTTCAGCGTATTATTGTCATTTAATGCAAAGAGAAATTTTTTACAGGTGTAAGCAAGTAAGATGGGCAAAATAATAAGATACAAGCTGTAAATATAAGCTGTTCTTATCTCCCTTCTAAAACATTTAAACCTTTCAAATTGAATAAACTGACAAATTTTTTTTAATTTTTAATTTATTGATTGGAGGATTTCATCATGAGCTGACATCAGTTAGAGAACCATTGGAAAACCAGTTAAGAGAACTGGACAGGTACTTCGTCCTAATTCAGGTATCTTCATAAGTACGAACCCACCACAAGGGTTAGACCATTGAGACACTGAGACCTGATCAAATGACCCATGAATCCTAACTTCCGCCAATTCATGACATATCGCTACCACTTCGCAATCTATTATTCGATGAGTTACTGCCTCACCTACTGTTCACCGCTTTCCATTGGAATCTCACGTAACTTCCCAAATATACAGCCAGTCACTAGTGAGCGTCAGATCAATTTTCAAGTGTTGGTTTTGTAGGAGGTTTTGTTTGACTAGCTGGAGGAGTTGTGTTCCGAGCGGAAAATAGGGTTTTAAACCTAAATTGTTGTAGTCTAATTAGCGGAGATGTTGTTTTCACTAAGGGATATTTCTAGCCGCATGCCCAACCTTTCCCTTTATTTGTCATTATAACCTACTTCTTCAATATGGTGTGTATATTCTCTCATAATTTCAGTTTTTATGGTTTTACTCATCGCTCTCCCAATGAATAATGTACATGAGCATAGGATTCAAATAAAATGATATAGAAGCTATAAGCTATGTGACAATCAATGTTCACTTTAGATAACTCTTATCAACTGCATTTTTGCAATAAAAGCATATAATGTAAGGTAGATTGAGTTTTTGCTTATAGTAGTCGAAGTAGTGGAAGGCTTCTATCAAATGTTTAAAATTTGGTGACAAACAACTATCCATGTATATCCCATACAGTATCTTGGATACTACTACTAATTTGAGAATGCAAACGTAGAAAGTCTTTTATAAATTATCCTTCTAAATGTTCACAAATACACAAAGGATTTTCAGTAATTCGAAGAGTAAAAGACACTGGTTGCTATGTAGTTTGTTTAAAGTCCAGCCTAGTTCTCTTTTAACAAACTTTGTCCGGTAGATTCTATCATTATTGTCGTCCATCTTTGAAAGACAATTTAAATGTTATGTAACAAAACGATCATATCAAAACAGATACCGTGTGCTACAAAGCTTTCAGTAAACTTTTGTAGTCACTTAGCAGTCAACGGGTTGCAGAAAAGTTTAAGTTTATGACTTTTCTTCCAGTAGAACAGCTAAAGAAGAGAATTTAAGGAACCGTCACAACACTTCAGAATAAGGACTGTACAAGTGTCAATTAGACCTCGTATCATAGTTGGACATACCTATTTAGGTTATTTAATGCTAACAGCTGTCAGTTTTAATTCTCAACTAGGAAATTCATATTTCTTGTATGAATTTTCGTTGATGTGTTCGTTAGCTGAATTTAGCGTACACCTTACAGCCGATTGATTGAATATACCGCTAAATATACACTAAAACATAAAATGTTAAACGGTTATCATCAGACTGATTGCATAATAAAAAAATTAGTATAGTAAGTCAAAGTGAGATTTATAGCAATAAAAGGTTGAAACTGATTTATTTGAAAATTTTGTTGTCAAAGCCTTTACAAAATACAGATAAAATAACCATTCGGTATTAAAAATTGAAAAACAGAAATTTCGATAGAGGTAGAAAGACCAGATTTGCAGTATTAAATGATATCATTCTATTTCACAGGTTCTCATCAGCTGCACATCTCTACCTGAAATTACAATAGTTATAAATAATAACATTTCATACTTCATTGTTTGAAAGGTAATAGAGAAAACATTATAGGATTAACGCATCTCGAATATACGTATTATAATTTATAGTTTGAGTTACCATCAATTTATATACTATCAAACTATGAAGAAAGAAAAAGGGGAGGGAGTGAGAGAAGACAGAGAACAGAAGAAATCTAATAAACAGTGTCAACATGGCCACTCAAGAAGGTCAAAATTCATCAATTTGAAAACTTGCTCAGTGAGTTGAGCCCACTAGTGTGTATGACTAACCAGTGTAATGAAAGTAATACGCACTAGTGGGCCCAACTCACTGAGCTAGTTTTCAAATTGATGAATTTTGACCTTCTTGAGTGGCCATGTTGACACTGTTTATTAGATTTCTTCTGTTCTCTGTCTTCTCCCACCCCACCTTTTTTCTTCTTTCATAGTTTGATAGTATATAAATTGATGGTAACTCAAACTATAAATTATAATACGTATATTCGAGATGCGTTAATCCTATAATGTTTTCTCTATTACCTTTCAAACAATGAAGTATGAAATGTTATTATTTATAACCATTGTAATTTCAGGTAGTTGTGCTGTGTTGTATAGTAATATTAAATGATGACCACGATTCAAGCACAAATTACTCCTCATAATCATATCGAATTCACTTACACAACGTTCTTGCTTCACTTATATACATGAGTAAAATTGATCAGACATTTGAATAAAAGCCAGTATAGGATAAAGTACATTCAGAAATAATATTAGTGTTATCGATCAAACACAATCAGATGGGAAATAAGATGTTTTTATAGTCAATATTACTGTATAACTCTGTGTGATTTATCAAAATAAAATCTTATCTATAATATAAAGAAATTCCAGATAATAAATTCTTGTACTTTTTGTTAAAGTTGTGTCGTTTAAGTCTTTAAATTGCTTACAAGTGGATTTGTGGAACAGTTTTACTAATATCAGTTTACTTTACAAAATGTGTTTGCCAAAAATAATGTTTCAGTTTACCGCCAAACTTCATGCAGTATAAAAATGTTCTAAAATTTTAATCATAGTGATTGTATCATTACAGTATAATACACGCATTTTCAGCAATAGTGCACTTTTAAAGAAAGATTTGGTTTGTTATTAGAAATTGGGCTTATGCATTTCGATGAGATGACACCATCTAATATATAATATGCTTTCTTGATGTTTAGTCAACATCCGATAAGTATTAAGATTTTTTTCAAATACGTATTTGTATCATTTAGGGGCGTATGTTACACATTGCTAATAAAAATATGTAACTGGAGTAAGAAGCCTAAAAAAAGCACAAAACATACTCGGTATTTTCTTGAAAACATTGATCTTTCATAAATCTTGTTCACTTGCCTAGATCACCTTAACATAATTGATGAGGATGCAAGGAGAAATGTGACGATTTTCCCCACGTTCTGATTGTCTTCTCATCCTTGAGTATTATTCTTCAGGACATCGAAATATGTACAGGCTAGAATCACACCTACTTTTTATATCATTGAAAAACGTTTTATGCACACCGTTTTCCATTCTAACTTCGAATGGTAAGAGGGACAAATTTTCTTTCTGTAAACTAGCTGAAACTAGAAAACCTAAGTGAATAATATATCAGCATAGTGCTCAGTTAGCTAATAATTTATGTTATATGGAAGCTAACCTGGTATTTCTGTTGCTAACATCTGACCTATATGAAAACGGTTGTCAGCCATGCATACTGGTTTTGAAGAAAGTTTCAAAACGCCTACATTCAAGCGGTTACCAAACAGGCACAACCCACTTTACTTTTTGTCTCTGCCAAAAAGTTCAAATAAGCATTAGTAATATAGTAATATATCAGTTAACTGAAGCTACCGTATAGAATTGACAATTCTGTCCACAAGGAATCCGCCTTAATTATTTCATTCTTTCAATCAAACTGTCTAGTCTTCAACTGAACAAGCATAAAATTATATCCATAAACATTATTTGTCTTAGGCTTGATGTAACGTTTTTAAAAAGTTAAAATAATCTCTATTACGCTACAGAAATTATGTTCCTGGGAAAAACAACATGGTTTTGTGGGTGTAATATATATATATATATATATATTCTATGCAAAGAATTTTGTTACAATAGAAATAAAAACTCATTGAAATGTAAATAAAGTCTAGTGTGTAATTATTCTATTTTTAGACTTGTGTTACTATCACTGCTGTACAAGGAAAATAACATTTTTACCGCAAGAGCTTCAACCACCACCTATTTATCCTCCTACCGCTGTATGCAACTATTCATTTAATTATTATTATCATTGCCATTAGAAATTATTATGCACGTGAAATTTATTCAATAGTCGTCGCATGTATGCAGGTAAAAATGTGTGTGTAGGCGAGTGTCTAATATAGAGCAATGTTATTATCATTGGAGAACATATTTTGCCAGTAAATTATAGGTTTTAATAATCTAAGCATGGCTTGGTTTTAATCCTATAAACACTATTTCTACACGTACGTGTGTCAAATAAGTAAAAATGGTATAGAAAATAGGCAATTATCCTCATTATTTCTATGCGTCTGTTATTATTGTTATATCTTTTAATTACTAGAGGAATATAGGGCTGCAGCCAAACGTCTCCATTACCTTCGGCTTTCTGCCAACTTTCTCAGCCCGCTCCAAGTCTGCCCACACGCTTTCATCTCCTCTTCACATGACCTCCTCCAAGTCACCCCACCCTGGCACTGACGACCAACTCGCCGCTTCCCTTTCGGCCTGGTTCCACTCGAGCGATGGCTTGTCTAGTGATGTCACTTGATGGTTTCCTCAGCGTATGGCCAGGCAATCCATCTCCATTTCTTCCTGACTATCTGTTTCACAATCGGTTCCTGGTTGGTTCTCTCATTGATAGAGATCCCTGTTGCTGATCTTTTCTGGCTGGCCATCTGATCTTGAGTATTGAGCGAAGACAACTGTTAATGAAGGTCTGTGGTTTGTTTGAGATGCTCTTTATGACACGATGACCAAGTCTCTGATCCGTATAGTGAGTAGCACTGACTTCACAAGTTATTCAAATGAATATTACTAAATAATCATTTTACCTGAACACACTTTACCTGTTCAAGTGATAACAGACATAAATTTGACTGTACAGTTTTCGACACTTTTCACCGGAAACCATAGCATCTAATTGATTTGAAAGTTATTCCAGTGATAGGCTACGAGGCAAAAATCGATACTACTCAGTTTCAAACTGAATTTCTTTCTTTAAAAACTCATTATCAGTCTTCCAGGCGGATAAAGAGGATAATTTAAATAAGAGGTGTACTCATGCATCCCTAATTTTCTGCGAGTTGTAGACATTAAGCAACTTATTTTGAGCATATGACTTTTAGACAGTTAACTAAGTCTTCAAATTCTACTTTGTTTACCTCAGAGTTTGGGGTTAACTGACATGAAATGCATAAGGTATTAAGGTTTATGACTACATCTATATTTTGAAAATTTGGCTAATATGAAACATTAATGGTGACAAACTACAAGTCCACCTACTCTATAATTTGTCAAGCGATCTTGATTTTAGGATTATACCGAAATAGACAACACCTGGAGGATATCTGTATCCGTGATTCAGTCAACAGTGTGGCAGGTGAATGGTTCACTTGGGGACAGTGGGCTTCACGCTACACAGGTATGCGACTAAAGTACCGAATATTTAGGCTCTGCAAAGAGCTTTTTAGTTTTCTACGGTTCATTTTGTTTAATCTATCTGCTTAAAGATAATCAGTCTAAGATCATTTACTTTCGACGAAAACACTAAATACTGGGTTTCGTAAGTTGACTTGTAGTAGTCCATAAGTACAATAGACTACCAGAAATATTCCCTATAGAAGATACCACATCAAAACGAAAGAATTTAGGCATTAAGACAAATTCATTACTTCCAATTTAGTGGGGTGATTTTTAGTAATTTAGTGTTACTAATTTCCTTCATGTTTAAAAACTCCACAATCGATTTAATTTTTGACAACACGTTATTCGTACGCATTGACCAATATTAAGCCAATACTTGGAAATTGATCTGATGCTCACTAGCGACTGGCTTTATTCAGGCAGTTACTTGGGATTCCAATGGGAAGCCGTGACCAGTAGGGTATATCAGGTTGAAGGTGAGGCAGTAAATCATCGAAGAAGACGTAGCGGAGTGGTAGCGATATGTTAGGAATTGGCGGAAGTTAGAATTCATGGGCCATTGGATCAGGTCTCAGTGGCTTAATGGTCTATGAGCTCGAATCGGTTCTCTAACTGATGAAATTCTCCATGCAATCAAACAAAAAATCCCTACAGAACCAACGCTTGACAATATCTGAATGTTTGTTATAAAAATAACTCATTCTTGAAGTGACGAAACTTTACTATAGGTACTAGTCATTGGTGTACAACAGAGGTGTAGTACAATTTATGGCATTAGAAGTGAGTTATGTTGGTATGAATGTACGCGAACCAATATAAGAAATTTCAGTAAGGCAGAAGAAATAATATGCTTTTGTATATCTTCAGATCTGCATTTCGAAGTTGGAATTGTCACCCTTTCTAGCTTTAGAAATAGTCCTGTAAATTTCAGATTCTTCTGAAACATAACATTTAATCGTAGTCTATGATTCATTAAATTTGAGAAAATGAAATTTTAGTGAGTATCAAAAACTATGGCTGCAGAAATGAAGACTATCTCATCTTATCCGGGTTATTTTGGGACACAAAACACTTTGCTGAAATAGCTTATTGTACTTAATATTAATAACACAATATTTGGCGGCAGAAAGACCCTTGCCAGGGAATTTACTGTTAGGCTACGGAATCGTATATATGCATTATTTCTAAAAAAAAACTGTATCCTGTTTATAAAGATGTGAGTGCTTATAATAATAATGATTTGAATTGCTATAAAATATCTATGATTATAATCATAGTTCAGTCACAAGCGACAAGACAAATTGTATAAGAAATAAAGTAGTTTATAAAATGTATAGGACATGGGAACAGGGATAAAATTAGTAGGATTGGTGGGTGAATAAGACACCACATAGCATGATGATAAATTTGGTAAGATAGACTTTGATATTGCAAAAAATTTGTTAATTTGAAATGATAAGCAAGACAAGTGAAGTAATACTACAAAACTGTTCCACATGAAACAAATATTAGTAATGATAGTTTTAATAAGAAGGAGGAAGGCGCAAAGATTAGATAAACACAGAACAAAAAATAAGCAAATGTTCTATCTCTCCTTTCCATTCTACAACCAAAGTAGAAATGTGGACTGTGCATACATCTGTTCCACACAAAATCCTACACAAAACTCACAGTTAGGCAAGGCTGGCTCAGTCTTTAGAAGTGTAAAACGACCAAAACGAGGTAAGTTAGCATTAAATTTGATAGGTGATCATAAAATCACTGTCAGGCTTGATTGTTTAGTGTTGTGGAATGACGCTTCTCCCAGCTTTCCTTTCTATTTTATGAAGTCATGCCAGAATTTACTGTCGTGTGTGTAGGTGTGGAGGACAGCTTCTGCATGGTGAAGGTCAACTGACGTTTTGCTGAGGGAAAGATGTAACTGATTTCCCAGTGATGAGGGTCTATCTTGCTCTCTCAATCATAACTTTGAGATCCACATCTATGCCACGTGTATTTGTAGCAATGCGGCCTAGGTAAGTGAAAGAGGTGTCCTTCCTCCTTCCTTCCTTGATGGTGACTGGTGCTTGTTGCTAGTTAGGTATCTTTATCACCTCTGTCTTTTATATATTCACCTGGAGTTCTGTCTATGCATAATATAAAACTAACCACCACTTGTAATGTATAGAGTGTAAAATTATGAGTACACCCGTCAAAGAGACCAACTAAAGGACTTAATAATGGTTTCAGTATTGGCATTTCTTTCGATGTATTATTTATTTCGACAATTACAGGTGAAATCATGAATAAGGAAGAGAATTTTTCATTTTTATAAAAATGAAATAGGACAAGAGGAATAATATATGTATATACGGGAAACATAGTTCTGAATGATTCAATATAATTGTGAATAACTAAAATTTTCGCGCCTCAGCAGACGTATCTCTGAATTCTAACAGATTTCATAACTAGTTTCAAAGTTGGGGGGAATCCTCGACACACTGTGTTTCCGTTCCAATGAGACTAAAAACTGCTCATTCTTTGTCTACTAAGAGCATTGAAATACCCATAAGCCACTACATACTTGCGTCATCCACTCAATTAAATTTTAAGTCTGAAAGCATATTTTCTCAAATTTTTTGCTTATCACATCATTACATTTTTTTTCTTTCCCTCCCACATTAAAATTATGTTCTCATCGTTATTTTTTCCACTGTAGGTGATTATATATTTTGACGACAATGGTCATCTGTTCACCCACGCAAACATAAATGTGATAACAAAAGCCTTTTTTTATTTGTATTATACTTCTTCCTTTACTTTTTCGTCTTATTGTCTCACTGGGCGACTTTTCTGCTTTCATGTGCAACTATTCGCTTAGCAGTCATACACTGTTCCAATGGTATTTAACTTCATTATAAGAACAAAAGCGTTATTTTCACATATCACAAAAATGAAATTATAGAATGGTAATCTGCAGACTACGACATGAAAGTGGACATTTGTGTATGGTAAGCTAATTTTCAGTCTGTGCTAATAGATTATCTGCAAAGCTTAAGGTGATATTATCTAATGAATGCACTCACCAAAATGGATGCTAGTAAAGCTGTCAAGTTTAAAACTAGCGTCTTACTGATGGTGTATTCAGTGGCATAATACATGTTGAGGAAATCGAAAATCCTTACTCTTGAATACCAAAAATATATGACTGACTTGTTGGTGAAAGTGAATTATAAAAGCAGATGAATCTTTCTACTTTCTAAACAAACTGACATAATTTTCAAGTATTGGTTTGTAGGGATTTGACTGACTGGTTACAGGATTTCATCATGAGCTGACATCAGTTAAAGAACCATTGGAAAACCTGAGAAAATCGATGAGATGGCCACTAACGACTGGCCCTATTCAGGAAGGCAGTTACCTGGGGTTCTAGTGGGACGCCGTGACCAATAGGGCGCAGCGGGCGGGGTGTGAGGACAAACACTTGGCTAGCTAGCAGTTGCTTTATGTCGTGAATTGGCAGAAGGCAGAGTTAATGGGCCAGTTGATTGGATGCCAGTAGGTGCTGAATGGTCTATTAGCTCGCCTTGTAACCAATAGGTTCTGGGTTCTAACCCCTGTGGTGGGTGCGTACTGATGAACAGTCCAAAAACTAGGCCGAAAAAAGATGTCCAGTACTCCCTGCAGGTTTTCCAATGATTCTCAGCTCATGATGAAATCCTGTAACCAAACTGACTTTATATCTGATCTCCACATGTCACACATACCTGTGAGAATGCAAAACACACTGAATGAAATTTCACCTAAAGTACGAGACGTTAGAAATTAAACCATGATTCTGAAATGATTAATTACTTCGTAACTGTATTAAAGATTAGGCAGATATACCACCCATTATGTAAACTGTGGAAGTCCAATACACTGATTAGTTTAAGCAACCAAATTTCACACAATAAATTCTTATTAGAAAATTAGTTTCACTTAATGAGGCTCAGAATCAAGTACTAAACTTCACAAAACTTTATATATAGAGCAAAATTTATACACTAAAACCCTTTAAATATTCTACTGTTTGAAGTATAATATCCTAATGTTTTTTCACACTTGTATCAAGAAAATAATCTAACTAGTCTTAATAACTAAAATGTCTATTGGTATTCCTAGTAGATAACTTATCAAAAAAGACCGAAAAGCATAAGTTGATGTATAAGTAAGACCTGAATCTACTCATCATTTGTCACTTAAATGGAGAACAACAGTCGAACAGTAAAATACAATTCAACCAATAAGGAAAGAGATTGGGTAAACAATCAAAATTTGACAAAGTAAACAACCAATGACAACCAGTATAACCAGGAATATGAGGTAAAGTAACTTCAATCGTATCACTTCTCTTTTGTCATAAAATATCAATGAAGAAGAGACTTAGGGGATAAGAAGAAACTCTATTCCTTTTTTACAGCTTAAATGAAAGGGATTTTATTGCATTATTTCATGACTGAACAGTAAAAGAAAAAATATTCCCTTGTAGTAGTCGTTTAAAGTTTATGTTATACACACACAAATATTCTTCGTCCAACTCATCTTGATCTACAGGGCTGCTTTACTTCATACCTGACATTATCAATAATAAATGGTAGCACAAAACCGGAGATTATTTATTTATAATAAATTTTAAAAGTAAGTTAATCTGATCGAAAGTATTTTGATTTCTATGAACGACTTTATTACTTGTTCTTACTAAACACGTTAAATACTACACCTTGTTAGTTTTAGTAAGAAGGGAAGCTGTTGTATTAATAAGGCTGATTTACAAGGGTTCAAAGCAAGCATATTTAGTGTGCTCCTTATAAAGTTGAATAAATATTACTGTCTGGGTGTTTTTATTCGCAGTTTGCGCACATCTGTGTCCACCATCCCACTTTCAACCTCACTGAATTGGATTTTTCGTTTGAGTTAATGAGTGCTTTGTCGATAAAATATCTTAAATCTGTGTCAGTACAACATTCGAATAAATATTATTCTGCTAAATGCAAATACTCGCATTCAACTGGTGCACACTATTTACTCTCTATAAAACAATTGCACCATGAGAACAGTTTTTAAATGTTCCCTCTGTTTTTGTACGCCTGTATTTTAACAGGCCTTCTTATGATTAATGCGTGTAGGACACGTTATGTATGATGATAAGAAGTCGGTTAAGAGTAAAGTTTTATTTTTCAGAATCACTAGATCTTATGTCAATCTAAGTCTAGTCCCTCTGTGATGAATAACTGAACCTGTTTCGGAATCCTTGAGTCTATCACGTAATTGTTCAGTCAATCAAGGATAGTAATGTTAATAATAATTATTATTATTTTGTGCATCTAATGATCACAGTAACCGCCTATGGTAACCAAAAACGACCTGTTTGAGTTTTCCCACCAACTATAAACAGTTGTTGTTTGAATAAACTTTTAAAAACTGTCCAAAAATTTTCATTCAGTCACCTATTGGACATTATTTTTGTTTTTCTGCCATGAATGTGAACAACTTTCTTCTGACAACTTCGCCATTTTGTGCTTCGCTTCGGTTTATTATACACATCAGTAGTTTTTCTCAGAATCAACTTTTATAACTTTCTGATACCTGCGTAGTATATATTTTATTATCAACCGTTACTGTATTTTAACGCCAATCTGGTAGAATTTTTAGAATTTTATTTTTCATTATTTACACGCTTTGTACTAAAAGTGGCCATTCGAACAGTATGTAGATAAAAAATGTGGTTTTCTTTTAGTAAAGTTACACCTCTCACGGAGATTAGAAATAGCTTACCACGCTGTTATGATCTAATTCACAGTTAGCGGAAATTCTGAGGTGCCTACTTAGCAGCAACTTCTGAGTATATATATATATATATATATATACTCAATAATAAAGTGTTCAACAGCAAACTGTTGCTTTACACACGAAACTTGAACTGCATGTACATAAACAGTTTGTCAGATTACTTTCACTAAAGTGGCCTTAAACTTCCTTCCTTTTCTTTCCCTTCAACTTGTACAAAAGTTGTTCAAAGTTGAATACTTTCAAACATTGGCACCAGAACTATTATTTCAAAATTCATATGCCACCTGCTTTACATAAAGTTCATGCATTTAGCCTTCTAGAGAAAAATAAATAAGCCTTTTTTGTATACTGTGTACAACAAAACAGACTCATATAACACTTATGGAAGTATTCGATCACAGTTCGTGTAATATTATTTCTTTTGTTTTGACGATGATTCATGACACAGACGTGACCAGCCAAGAATTTTAAAGAATACATCTTTTTTGTTTTAATTTTGATTATTTTCCTGAAGTTCGAACCAGTTTGCCGAATTAAAACTTGGGATTATTCAATTCACTTACTATAGCACTGACAGATTACATATCCTTTATGAATAATCCTCGTCCAGACATTAGTGAAAAAAACAACAACACGTAATTCAGCAAAGAGTCCCTTGTCGGCTAATTTATTCAATCAGCTGTACAACTGCAATTATATATTACTTATTTTTGTATGTGTTTGTTCATAAGGTTTATCTGATAAGAATAAAACTAAGTTAGGGTTATTGTTGTCAATACATTTCAAAATTGTGGTGAGTAACCAAACTGTAACTAGGGTGAAGCTGGAGATTGGTAAGAGAGTAGTGGTCATGCGTTATCAAAAAAATATTTACTGGCGTTAATAAATGCACAAAAGAAGTTATATTAGCGCAATACGGTTAGGTAATAAGATGAATAGTTTAATGAGTGAGTTACGATTGGGATGCACATAGAAACAGGGTGAACTGGGGAAGTATGTAAGAGTTCACAAAGTTATGAATTTTATCAAGAGTTAGAAAAAACAAGCATATAAACACCAACTCATTAGAAGTCAACACGGTTGTTGCCATGATAGTAGATTACATTTCAAATAAATTAGCACGAAAGGGATAATATGTGATCTGATAGTATGTAATCTTGTGGTTCTCTAACTGATGTCAGCTCATGATGAAATATTCCATGCAATTAAACGAAATCCCTACAAAAACCAATACTTGAAAATTTAATCTGATGCTCACTAGTGACTGGACCTATTCAGGCAGTGATCCAGGGTTCTAGTGCGAAGCCATGACTAGTAGGCTGTAGCAGGTTGAAGATGTGACAGTAACTCACCTAAGAAGACATTGCGAAATGGTCGCGCTATGTCATCAATTGGCAGAAGTTAGAATTCAAAGATCATTAGATTGGTTCTCAGTGGCTTAATGGTCTATGAGCTCGCCTTGTAACCAGAAAGTCCTGAGTTGTAACCCCTGTGGTGGGTGCGTACTGATGAAGATTCCTGAATTAGGACGAAGTAGCTGTCCAGTACTCTTAATTGGTTTTAAAATGGTTCTCTAACTGATGTCAGCGATATGTAATAATATAACACTAAAATAGCTATCAGAAAAATTAAGGGCAGTGAAGCAGAATTCATAAATTTACAGACTCAACAGCAAGGGTAGGTAACGATACTGGCTGAACCTGCTTCCTTTGCAAACAGAGCTTCGGTTTTTTTTTTAAAGTGCATACACCTACTTTTAACTCAGAGTCCACTTATTGTACAACTGTTCGATACAATCTTGATCAGAATTTGCATAAATTTGTTAAAGAAAGCCTAATATTTATATAATAACTATCTAGTGAACTTTGATTTTAGACAATCTATCAGTTAGTGCGTGAATTTCTTTTTACACATCGTATAAGCAGATATCAACACGGCCACTCTTCGTATCTCATTGGCCAAATAGTGCTAATTATGCTGAAATATGACAAGTAAAACAAAACTCCATAATCTTGTTTCTTATTTATAAATTATCCTTCATAAATGCATCTTCTAAACGCGTTTTCTTATGTGATAACAAAAAAGGTGTGTATAATGCTGGTTTCACAAGATATACACAAGATATAGATAGATAGATTTTTCGAGCACATCAACTCCAAGGTAGAGGCAATTCAATTCACTTATGAATTGGAAAATCAGGAAGGGGAACTTCCAATGTTAGATTGCAAAGTAAAAAGGAAAGAAGATGGGAAGCTAAACACTAGTGTTTACAGAAAACCCACACATTCAAACAGGTATTTGGATTTCCGATCATCCCATCCTATGTCAGTAAAAATAGGATTAGTGAAATGTTTAAATGACAGAGCACAAAAGCTAAGTAGTACCAAGGAAAATCTAAGACAAGAAGTGACACACATAAAAGAAGCCTTGAAACTTAATAATTACCCGGATAAATTAGTCAAGAAATATGTAAGTAAATGTAAAAATAAATAATGATAATAGTAATGATAATAATAACAATAATAATGATAATAATAATGGTAATAATAGTGATAATAATAATATTGATGACGACACCAACAATGAGGAATCTAAATCATCAACAGGAATTCCATACAAGGAAGGAACCTCGGAAGCCTTACGCAGAATACTTAACAAGGCAGGAATAAAAGTGGCATTCAAACCCACAAACTCAATTAGAAACAAGCTTTGTCGGTTAAAGGATCCTGTGGAGCCACTAAAACAAAACAGTTTAGTTTATCTAATACCCTGCAATGATTGTGAGGTCAAATACGTAGGTCAAACTAGCAGAACAGGGGCAATCAGACTAGCCGAACATAAAAACCCAGCAAAATCTAGATCGGTTGACTCAAAAAAGGTAAGAAATCTAGAAAATAGTTCAGCTACAGCTCTACATGCAGTTACACGCAACCATACAATAGGATGGGATAGGATGACAGTTTTAAAATCTAATGTCACAGGGTATAGGGAGAGATTGATAACAGAAGCTTTGTTTATCTAATCAACGGCAAATACATGTAATAGATACGATTCAACACCTGTCCCAGATATCTGGAAAATTCTACTGCCCATACGACAAATAGGAGACGACAAAAAAAACTATAAAACTCAAATCTCAAAGTCGTGTGACCACAATTGATATGATTATGAACAATAAATTGTGTTCGAAACGTCATCCAGTATACAGTAATGTTTCACTGTGTGATACATCTAATAAAAAAACTAATATGGAATTACATACTACCACAGTGCCCAAGTTTTACACATATATTAATGCTGGTTTCAAAGATTGTATTCCATTAAAACACTTTTTAAATGCCTTTTTTAAAATCAGGATTCAGTGAGTAAAATTATTTAAATGTATATATACTGGCATGCACTGATACATAAAATATTTGTGGTTTTTTCTGTTTTCTTTTATAGTTAACTAAATTATGTTTCGTACTGTGGTCGACATGAACAACAATCGTCATCTAATATTGATGAACGCCAGCAAATTCCATTGAAATCTCAAAAATAACCAGAGAGCATAAATTAAAAGGCTGAAAGCAATCGGAATAAATGTTTCAAACTGATATACTAGCACTAATATTTCTATGCTTCCTACTCATTTTGTTGGCTCTTTGCTATTTAGTGTTTTACACTGGTACAGAAGAAACTGCAATGAAACGAAGAAAACGTCTTAGATCTATGAGTAAACAGTTGAATAGCAAAAGTGTTCGAAGTGAAGTTGCTCGTTTTTACAGTTCCGATAAGCAGACCCATCAGAATATGAGCTCGTGTTCTAGTGAATACGGTGATACTGTTGGTGCTACCGCCGCTACTACTGATGTTGAACGTGGCGCTTATGGAAGCTGCAATAATAGGAATCACTCGAAAAGGGATTCAATTGGAAACTTAAGTTTGAAAGCAATAAAAGAAATCCTTAAACCTCAACAGAGGCAGCCACGTTATAGTCTACAACACGTATCGCTGCATCATTCATATGAAAATGAACACACTCCCTTCAGCCAAAACAATCAAGGTATGAGACTTGTCTTTGGTCTTCAAACGCCACCATTAAACATAACTAAACCACAAGCAGTACAACCAGACAACAAAATGTTTGCACCAAAGCAAAGACTTATCAGAGCTTTTTCTGAAAGTTGTACAACAAAGCTAATCAATCCTGATAGTTCTGCAAGTCAGGTAGATGCTGACATTGGTGATAACAAGAAATTTTGTTCACCAGACAATGAAACAAGAAGAGGTGGTCATTTACCCAAGTTAAGTGAACCAAATCTTGACAGACATATTTATCCATGGTTAAGCCGTACCAAGTTCAGTAATGCTGTATTTCAAGCCGATAAATCTGTAACCTCTTCCAGTGAGTCGATGTGGTCTGAAGCTAGACGTCGTTTGAGCAGTACTGAAAAATTGTTTGATCCTGTTATGCGGATTTTGTCTACGATACCACTGAAACACCCAAGTAATGTAGATACTACATGGACAAATTTCGTAATGAATCCAGAAACAAATGGGCATATTTGTTTTTCACTAGTTTACACATGCACTCTAGGCACTCTGAATGTTACGATCAACCGACTGATTGGTGTCAATAATCTCATCAAAGGTTCACATATTTTGCCAAGTCAAACACCAACAAACTTTGTTGTCAGTCTACGCTTACGACGTAGTGAAAGATCATCGATTTATAAGGAATCAGAGATGGAGGAAAGGAAAAAGATGGATCTGCAAGAGGAAAGTGATGGTTTCCATAAAAAGTATTTCACGCAACCAGTGTTAACTTCATTCAATCCCAATTTCGACCAGTCATTTGTGTTTCCGATCACCTTAAATGAGTTGAAAAAAACTGAACTAGTTTTAACTGTGTTACAATCAACGACGATGAGTAATTCTGTAGAAGGATGTGTCAGTGCAGAGGGTGGCAGAATACCAAGACGTAACAACTCAGTCACATCATATCATCATCCACACTCCTACGGTGCTGACAAGTGTTCTCGAAAAGTCAATATGATTTCCGAAGAGATGCGATGTGTTGGTGTAACATTTTATAAATTGAATCAGCATGAACTAATCAACTGTCCAGAAAAAATGCAAAATATTTGGCAGGAATTACGTAAGTTACCTGAATTGAAAGGAGGAGAGTTTGACATCGGTAGTGATAATGAAACCAGTAAAAGTACTGCGTCAACTATTTCGGCAAACAACTCATTCAACTATGAGCCTGTTCGCTTTACTTTGAACAAAGAGGAACATAGTGTGAACGAAATAGAAAATGAAAATACCATGGTAAGTATCCCCCCCAAACATTTTATTCCCTTATTTGCATTATATACATCAGTGTAAATAATATTTCCCAGTTCAAATCAACTTTGGGCGTCTACGTCTCGTTTTTGGATTACTCGATTTATAAAATGACAATCACTAGGCAGCGAAAGGAAGTAAATTACATTTAAGGCAGTCAAACATGGAGTTATCACCAACAGACAAGGTCTGTAGTAAGATAAATAAAACTGTAGACGTTCGCACTGGATGTGAGGTAATTTTTTTTATCGCATATAAACAACACTTAATTGCGACAACTACTCATAGTATGGTGATGCATATTTTGCGTTTCATCTAGGTGATGTTCCCTAACTAATTTTCATTTTATCGTGGGCTTGACACATCACAGATACGTCGGTCAAAATAAACATAAAAGAAGCATGTCTTTTTAACTTAGTGATGCGGCTGTCACTAAGGTAATTTGTTCGTGTGTAAACATGACTATCACAAAAACAATAATCACATATGTTAACCTAAAAAAGTATTGCTAAAACTCATTTGTGGACTAAAACCGCACAGAAGATTTTGTTCTCAAACAAAAATTTCCCTACAAGGTTTTGATTAAAACAAGTTAACCTAACAGTATAATAGCCGTCAAGAGATGGAGCCTTATTTCTGGTTATCACTCTTTCCATACACACTAAGCGGAACACAGGACATTAACAGCACATCTTCATTGCATTCCATTATTTGTTATCACTTTCCAGTGATTTCACAACCACACAAGGGATTTGATTTCGTCTTTATGTGATCTGCGCTATATCACTCCCGTGGCCCAGAAAGCCACTAATCATTCAGGTTTCATTTGAGGGCCGGAATGATGATGCCAGTGAACGGCCTCCTCACTATATGCACAATGCATCTACATTTCATTCTGTCATAGATTCTTTGCTTGTAAAGTGTCACAGTTCCTTACTACTTTTCCTTTCGGTCTATTAGGCCTAAAGTATACAGCGAAGGCAGCTGCTCTTAAGCTTTATAATTTTTCTCTTTTATTGGTTACATTACTGGAATTCAAATCAAAACCATTCAAAATCGGGTCCCAGTGGTTTAGTGGTATACGAGCTCGCCTTGTGGCCAGAAGGTCTTGGGTTCTAAACCCTGTGGTGGGTGCGTACTGATGAAGAGTCCCGATTTGGGGCGAAACAGTTGTTCAGTACTACCTGCAGGTTTTCCAATGGTTCTCTAACAGATGTCAGCTCATGACGAAATCCTGTAACCAATCAAAACCCTACAAACCAACACTTGAATATCAAATCCTTTTCATGGTTTGGAAGAATGCATGCAGAGCAGAGACAAAACACTGTGTCTAAAGTTATTCAGCACACCTTGTTTTTACGTCAGGCAATAAAGCTGGGCTGTATCAACTGTATTTCAGATCTAACAAGTGGCAATAAACTAAAATTACTCTTTAGAGTCTAATTCAGTTCCAGTGAGAAATTCATACATAATGATTCGGAAAATATTATGTTCATATATATATATATATTTTTTTTTTGTCAAGTCTCATATGATTAAGTCATTAATTATCTGTTGAATGGGACAGTTGTTATGATTTGTCAATAATAATGAATGAATTCAGATAAATGGAAACAATGTAATATTTCAAAATATATGAGAATTAGTTTCAGTGTGACAGGAAATTAGAACATCTACACTGTGAAACTCCACAACATTGAAAGCATGATGGTGAAAATTTAAGTGTTACTTCCATTTTGTTTGACTTCCGGTTTCTATGAACAAGGTTTCTATTTTCACTCTTAGATTCATTCCTCTGTGCTTCTGTTTCCCAAGGAAGTGCGTTTGTGCAAATTGTAGAAGTACTTACAAAACGCTTTTTCTACATGATATACGATTCTCACAGTTGTTCTTGGTACATGGTTGTCTGATTGGTTCATTTAGTCATCCGTTTTTACAGCACACTTATTCGATTGATAAGATTCCCTCACGAGTCAACATCAGTTAGGGAGATCACTGAAAACCTCAGAAGACTGGATAGCTGTGTTTGTCCTATTTCGGGACTCTTCATCCGGACACATCCGCGACTCAACCGGGTATCGAAGCCGGGACCTTCAGGTTACCAGACCAAGCCAGTTCACCACCACCACCACCACCACCACTTGAGCTGGAATTCAATGACCTGTGGATTCCAGCTTTCAACTAGAATCCTGGCTGGGTCAAAAGTGTGTACCCAATTGATTCTCAGTGCTTCTTAGTTTACAGTGATCTCTCTAACTGATGTTGGTTCGTGTTGAAATTTACCTACTGAAATTCCATAATCTGAATATCACACTTATTTGCATTGTATCAGACAAAAGTCCTCAAAGTTATTTGTACGTGTGAACAGGTGTTCATTGTGTACAACGCTTACATCTCTTATTATCAGAACTTGAAATCTGGGAAGTTTTGAAATTATCAGATATTATTAGATAGCAAAATTTGAGCAGCTTTAAAATTTAACTCTTAAGTAATACTGCTTGAAAACATCAACTATCATTTCAGTGATTTGGAATAATTTGATTACTCAGCGGGAATAAACTGTCTGTCTCTCTTTCTCTCACTGGCGAAAAGATAACATCAGTTTCATTTGATGTAACCCATCATAACACAGTAATATAAAGTAAAATTTTAACCAAGACTTATTATTCATAATCATACCATGGTGATATGATACACTTTATCCAAATGCTCACATTCTGCCATTATGTTATCGTACACTATTATTGGCATCACATGCTATGAAGCATGATTGTATACTTTTAGTTCAACTATTTCATTACTCCAGTCGATTAGTAAATGTCTGTCTTTCAGATAATTACAAAAGCTGAATTGTGAACAAAATGTATTTTTCAGTGTAATCATATCCTTGTATTAACTTACATGTTAATAGTACACGTAAGAAAATCTTCTCACTTTTTAGGCTTAGACAATAATTATACCAGTTCGCTGAAACGTTGTCCGGTAATATCAACTAGAATTATGCATAGTAGCGTTGTTTCACTCAAAATGCCTAGAATACCTAATCAAAACACCGGGAAAAAACAAACTATTTACTCCGTCTTTGTAATATCGATTCTTTTTCTAGTCGAATATCATTTCAAGTGTTCCTCACAGCGGAATCATACGAAAGTCAATGGCGAAAGTATCTATCCTGTATAAAAGAGAATTATCTATCCTTGAAATTTCTGTGGAAGAGTTCAAAGATTTGAAGATACACAATAATGAGAGTAAGTGTAAATTTTCTATGATTTCCAGTAAAAACAGTTCCACTCACATCAATAAAATATAGTGGAGTAAATGGAAGAGACTTACAACCTGTTCTCCAAAACCATCATGGTGGATTTTCTGGTCTGTTTCAGAGCATATCCCTGTCCGATTCCTATTAAAAAAGGCTTTTAGTTTTTACCTAATATAAATCATGACAAGACTGTTCCTATCAGACAAGATTGAAGAGGTCTTTCCTTTATTCGCTGGAAGTGAACGTTTTAAAAAGTGACATCTGAAGATCAGCATTAGATCATCATGATAACTCCCACTGTTAAACAACATATTTCTTCAGTCTATGAATATTATTTGATACATTTATTACTCCTAATGAGTATGAGTACAGCAAGAACACGTTTCTGCAGAATAAAATGGTACCATCCTTTATTTCGTTGGATTTTCATCAGCTGCTTATAGGTCAAAGACATTATTGAAAATATCTACAGAAATAATTTTAACATACTTGCACAGAGTTCATTTTTAAACAAAAATCAATCAATCAATCAATGTATACATAGAGTATATATAGAGTGCGTCGGTGGCACAGTGGTTAGGATTTTCGCCGACCATGTACATGGTCCGGGGTTCGAGCCCACGCCGGCGCACACCTGATATCTATGGTTGGCCTGCAAAATTTGGGCTACCGATATCCATGCTGAAAATTCCATACTTGTACCAAAAATACAGTGTGGAATCAAGCTGTAAATCAAAAATAAAAAATAAAAAAAAATAAAAAAATATATATATTAAACACTATTCCGAACAGTAACGATCATACACAATGGAAAATTTCGACATTACGTAATCAGTTGAAAGAGAGGTGAAAATATCCAGTTACCAGGGCAAAGGAAGACTGATAACTGATTCTTTTCGAACGCATAAATCAGTTTTCAAGCGCTTGATGGAGATGGCTTCAGCAAACTTGAGGAGAATTGGACACTTTTGCCTATTGATAATTTTGAACGACTTTTAGACATCCACCTGATGACCCATGTCAAGGAGATGCCTGGCGATGACACTGTGTAAAGCATTTGTTCCCTTGAGACGTAAGCTTTTTGGTACATATTCAAAAAATTGTAGATATGCCCTTCTTTCTGTTCTTCCAATGTAACTGCTCCGCAGATACCTGTAAATTTGTATATACAGTTGAAGCTAACATGAGACATTGCCATGCAACGCCTAGAAGATGTTAGTTTTCAGAAGTCAATTTACCGCAAGCCTTCATGGGAAGGACAATAACTTTAGTCCACATAGCTTAAAAAAGTGGACTAGATTAGACTCTATATTATGGAGCTAGGAAGTTATGCTCCATAGAGAAATTAGACGAGTAATTTTCGTTTGTTGAAAATATGTTGAAGAGCAATGGTTACCATCAAAGATTCATTAACAAGTACGGAAGATTTGAAGCCTCAAATGTCAAGCAAATCACAGTGGAGAAAAAATCCATCTACATTCGGCTTGATTATAAGGGTGAAAACACTGCAGCAGTGGTCAACAGAAGACTGATTACGTCACTAGCCACGGCCTATCCTGTAGCTAAGCTCGTTCCTGTCTATCGAACCAATTGCTCTTTGGTGTAATCAAAAATCGATAGACATCCTTCTCACGTTAACTTCAACTGTATATACAAATTTACAGGTATCTGCAGGAGCAGTTACATTGGAAGAACAGAAAGAAGGGCATATCTACAATTTTTTGAATATGTACCAAAAAGCTTACGTCTCAAGGGAACAAATGCTTTACACAGTGTCATCGCCAGGCATCTCCTTGACATGGGTCATCAGGTGGATGTCTAAAAGTCGTTCAAAATTATCAATAGGCAAAAGTGTCCAATTCTCCTCAAGTTTGCTGAAGCCATCTCCATCAAGCGCTTGAAAACTGATTTATGCGTTCGAAAAGAATCAGTTATCAGTCTTCCTTTGCCCTGGTAACTGGATATTTTCACCTCTCTTTCAACTGATTACGTAATGTCGAAATTTTCCATTGTGTATGATCGTTACTGTTCGGAATAGTGTTTAATATATATATATATATATATATATATATACTCTATGTATACATTGATTGATTGATTGATTTTTGTTTAAAAATGAACTCTGTGCAAGTATGTTAAAATTATTTCTGTAGATATTTTCAATAATGTCTTTGACCTATAAGCAGCTGATGAAAATCCAACGAAATAAAGGATGGTACCATTTTATTTTTTTGCTTAATTCAAATTATAATTTGATCTAGGTTTCACTCTTTAATATTGTTTTAATGATTTATCGAAGAAGTCATGTTAACAGCACACTCTGTGTGTTGAGATATCAACAAAGGCTTTAAAGGTTTTCCATTTATTCTGTATTTCACACATTTATTGAAGTCAATTCATTATATAATAAAAATAACAGTGCATGTTTAGGATGAAATGATCATTTAGCTTTCCGTTATCCTGACTCATATTGTTTGGATTATAAACATCTAAGGAACATAGTCATAAGTGCTGGTCTTGTTCTGTAATACCATTCTTATGAAATCAGCATATGAGAAAAATCTTGCCACTGATTGCACCACACAATTACTGCACGTAAAAACTGCCCGTTTTGTAGTAATTTTGATAAGCGAGATAAACTACTCAATAATTAATCAGTAGCCTAAATTTAACTACGAAACTTTACTTATCGTCTGCAGTTCATTGTTCCCTGTTAACTATGCCATTTGATTTGTAGCTGATATGATCTTCCAAGCATTATTCTGCTTGGGAAATACAACCCTGTCTGTTGTCAAAGGGAAACCATTCAAAATAAATAAACTGAAGAATGACAAAGCCGTCAATGATAAAGATGAAACATACAGTTTCTTCGACATAGCAATCCCTTATACTGAGCATATATCATTGAATGTGGATATGAATCGATTATTAAGCTATAATAATATTGGAGTCCTTTTCCAAATATTTGTTCGACCAGAGTTATCAAATCAATCGAGACGTCTGGCAAATATTTCAGTCGGTCAAACCAAAGTAACCTACGAAATGGCTCTACTTCAATGGGGTGATTTGGTTAAAGAATTGAAACGACTAAAAAATGATAATTTATTCACTTCAACAAAGAAAATAACTTATTGGCATTCTGTTGATGCGCTGTGATGTTTTATTTCCACAGGCGACAATATTTCAGATATAACATTGACTTTAATTATGTGATTATTTTATCAGAATTTTAAAAATAACATTCATTGTAAGCTAGTCATACAAAGACATACCCCGTGACCACTAGATATTTACTAACATGTATTTGCTTGAAATGACAATTGAAGTGAATTTCGTTTTTCTAATATCAAAGTGTTTATAACTGTTGTTGACTGAGTCTTATTTCACTTTTCCTGTGTAAAGTATTTGTGTACCTCGCGGCATAATTTCAGTCGTGATTCACAAGATTACTAATGTGATGCTTCATTTGCCAACTTATGGAATTTCTACGTGACAAGCGAATATTTATAATTCATTATAGGTTGAATTATTGATGACAGATAGTAAGTAGCAATGCTAAATTTTCAAAAGAAGTGCAATGAAACAAAATATTGATGTGGAAAATAACTACCACAAAACATCTTGTCACAAAACCTCCGACTAGTAGGTTCATTTAGAAGCAGATGCTTTTGAAATGACTTCAAACACATGTGTGAGTATGATACAAAAGAAAAGTGATATCAAAGTTGTTGTCCAACAGAATTCCAGCTGTTTACAAACTGGAACATAGCATACTCCAGATGATTCAGTCAAATCAAGACTTTTTAAACCAAATAAATGTCGATATTGACATATTAATGGAATATATATGAGCATATAACTTAGCACTAAAACATTTTCAATCAAGAAACTTAGCACTTCACTCTGATCTCTCTAATTCACTCAAATTGACAATATTTTCACGGTATATCTCAGATAGTTTCATTTGTTCTTTCCCACCAGGTGTACAGAAGAAAGTTGTTGTAAAATAGTTTTGGTATCGCAACACTTTTATACATGCGAAATGTCATTCTATCAGTTTAATTATATGAGATACAATTACATATGAGCATTATTCACAGTAGACTCGTCATTTGATAATTTACCTGCGATTTTATTGATTATTTTATTACATTCAGACAAAACTACTCATATTCATCAGACGAAGTTTACATAGTCCACGCCTGTGGCAGATAAGCAGTCCATCGAAAATCCATTCAAATTATGCAACTCACATTATGTATGTGAACGTGATTTCAGACTACAAGGTATTTGATTAATCACAGGAATTTTGCGTAGGAGCTTCCAGTGGTAAATATTGCACTTAGTAGGAGTACTTTTTGTTTTCATGTTGGACTTCTATATTTCGTATTGCTCTAATCAACTGATTGTCAGGATATCAATGAAGATTAGAAAAGAATATAAGCCTCAGCATTTGTTTCTTGTAAAGATACACAATATTATAAGGTGGAGGATAGTTTTTAGACTGAACAGCCTTTACAGATTAATGCCTAGTCCATAGTAAGAGAGCTTTCAGCAGGAGACTAGGTGTGTTGTTTCACGAAAACAATTTATTTGACTGGTAGGAGAGTTTGTTACATAAATTGTATATAAGTTTTATTTAGATTTCTCTAGTTTACTGTATTATAACAAAATACCAGTCACAATATGCCTAATTAACTATGTTCTGCTTAGTCTTTGCCAATTTTTAAACTGAATATTACATATTTTTGCCGGGAGGTTTATTTTACTATATAACTGAAACAACTCTTATTGATGTAGTAAGCTTTTGTATTTATAAAAAAACAGATGTGTTCATTGGGAAGATACATTACATAAATAACATGCACTGAAACATGGTGAATTTTTGTTGTTTTAAGTTGAGGAGCTGTTTACTTTCCAAGTATCTTTAGGGGTGGTGCTACAGAGAAATAAAAAAAACTGTAGTTTTAACTGATACGCTGAGGATAGATTTAGCACGAAGTTTGAATACGTTCATGACGAAGTATTGAGAAGATTCAAGATTTTATGTAATGCCTGTGGCTAATCAGATTTACAACTATATATGACTGTCGAGTTCTCAAAATTTCATCCTTAAATAGTTTAAAGCATCAAACGAATGATACAATAAGGTTTAAACATTAGGGCCTTAAGGAAGGTTAAAGTATGCCTATTCAAAATACTTGAATCTAGTGGCATTACCCTATTATAGGGCATTTACTTAGTACTGAACAACATCTTTTCTCAAAGTGTTAACCAAATACAATTAGTCGGGCTCTTTCGACTTTTGGCGGATCTTTCGTCATACTGAAACTGGGATAGCAAATCGCTGGAGTAAGGCAGCACTGGGCGATTTCTTCTTTTTAGTTTGAAATCCATTAACACAGTCCCTTCATGATTTCTGCAAAGATCTAACACAGAACTGTTAGGTTACGAGGTAAGTAGCCGACAACATAACAGTTATGCTTAACACCTATACACAATATTGTCCACGATGGAAATATATAGTTCACAGGTGAATTTGGACATAAATTTATGTGTGTGTATGACAAAGGTATAAGTGAAAAAAGCACCTCTTCATAAAGTGGTCTAAACGGAATTTCGGCTAAATTGTCATAAATTTCAACAGTTAAGTTGAACTAACTATTTAGAATTGAAATTCCCTTGATTTCTCTCCTCTATGGAATAAGAGAGTGAAAGGAATTATGCATGTTTGCGGGTATTTTTATATCTGCATGGCAGTGATTCGAACTTTAAAAATTACCAATCTGCTGATAAAACTAATGTGGATAGGTAAACAAGGCCTTTCACAAGCCATTGATTAGTGATGATAATCATGTGTTTCTTAATAAATAAATTTTTCCCACCGAAAATAAGTAAGTCTATTAAACAACGGTTTCGCCATTAAGAAAGTCTTTGAATATGATGATACCTTTTACCTTGTAAGTGAATACCAGAACATATTAACAATCACTCTCAAATATGTAACAAGAAAATTTCCAACCTTCAGAAAAAAAATATCTCCGAAATTTATGGGAAAACGAATTTATTTTTTGGGGCAGGGTACATCGCCAACTGTAGTCAACATTTTTTTCTACAAAAGCACACTTTTCTAAAATGCCCAGTGGTAGGATAAACGCTGACAAGAATAGACTAACTGTACCTATCAAGAAAGATTGAAGAAATCAACTAAAAATTAGAGTATTTCTCTCAGTACATCACAAGTTAGTGCCGCAGGAACGCAGTGATGAATACATCTTGTTATAAAAGCCTTCCGATAAAAATTAATTCACTCGCATTACAGAAGCAGTGATAACTGTAACGGAACAATTGTCTGAAAAATCCCTTCTGGACGATCTAATTACAATATTTATACTTATATGGGTGTTTTAAGTAACTTAGTAATTAACCGTTTTTCTCCTAAAGTCTATATAATTGCTCTGACATTTGCAATATCACATGTTGACTTCGTCTTTATCATTTTTTCTAGTCCCTGTTTGACCTCTAATTGTAATACTTTTCTTTGTGGTTGTGCAATACATTGATAATTTGTTGTTTCACGATACGAATTTTTTGCTGAGTAAACCAAAGTTATTCTGACCTTAGACTGTCCACGGGAATTGTTGGTGTATTATTTATTATGTCTCTTGGACAGAGTTTTGATCCCACCTTGGTGGGAATATTCTACTTGATTCTCTGGTGAATTTTGATTGGCTAATTCTGTTCTACGGTACTTGTTTTGTACTAGAGAATTATTTAGATTGTAAAGCTGCCCAAGGGCCTTGTTGAGGTTATTTTTGAGTTCCTGATAGTATTACTGCTGAATTGAAACACCGTTACGTAGACCAATATTCGTCTATTTTTGCTGTCCGCGTCCAGACCACAGTGAATCAGTTCTGGTCGTAAAAGTAACTTTCAAGTTTATTTCTCAGACACGAAGCATTTGATGCTCTTTTCCATTAGGTGCAGAGTAAGATAAAGCTGTTAACCTGGAATTTCCAGTATGGCCAACGTGACAACCAGCTGCCTTTAGGCGAATTCGGGTCACTCGTAAACTGCTTTGCACATAATTTAAATACGCTCTGTATCACCACTCATTTTTATATTTAGGAAGTGTTATTGAGTAACACTGTGTGGGTGATTATAAAACTTTTAGTCATTTGGATCACTTCTTCTGTAGCATCCTCGACAAAAACTACAAAATATCCAGGAATCGTATGAGCTTGGATCTGCACTAGATGGTGATGAGTCACGGCATAATGCTGGCTAACTACGCGGAAGGTTCTAGCCCTATTCCTGGTCGACGCACTTCTAAACTACACCCAGTTCACTAGCCGCTAATAACTACGGAAAAAAAGGTTGGCAACCTTACCCTTCAACCTTTCATACAAAACTGAAACTTCACATCTTAAAGCTCTATCTTGTGATGAGAACGCGAGGAACGGAAACGATTATAACCAGACGTTTCTGTTTTACAGTAAACATAATTAACTCTGAAATTTCTATTTTTAACACTTGACTCCGCATGAAGCGATGTGGACAACTACCAAAATGAAGCAAATGAATTACGGCAACGAGGTGGGTAAAGGACACTATCTAGACAATCACTTACAATCTTTTATACATTTAAGCAGTCAAAATATGAAAAAAATTGAGAGAGCATATTCCATAGTGTGATGCAGTATTTACATTAAGTGGAATCAATTGGTGACATACAGCCCGTGTACTATAGTACAGTGGTCTTGGCCAGTTACAACGCCGACAATTATTTACTGAATGGATTCCGCTCAATGTACCTTTCAGTTATTTCATCACTTAAGCATGCCAACAAAATCTGAACTTTTACTTTATCTAAATCAAGTAGAGATATGTAACAACAATTTGCTTTATTCCCAAACACGTCTTATGATGCTTCGTGTGCTTTGGAAGTGTGTGGGCGGTTGTTACTTCCCGGCTGCCCACACCATGGAAGTTGATTGATTCTTCGGGGACCTGAAACAGAGAGAGGATTAGTGTTGCGACGTGACCGCAGAGTCCAGGGGGAAACTGCTTGAGGCCGATTGCACACAGCCTGTATGAACTGGTTTCTTGGATTGGTTCGGTATTAGTAAACTTGCCGCTGGTTACGGATCACCGTAGGATAAGCCGGGATGTACAGTTGTTGGGGTCGACCTATTCTAACCCCCTCTCTCCGAAGTGGAGAGACAGCATAGCTGGCTGGCATGCTGGACATCTGAGGGAAACACCTCACTGCTGTTGCACCCCTGTTCCCTAGCAGTACGACTTCGCCCTCAGACTCCCAGCATAGTGTAAGAAAGATTCTTACACAATGCCGGTAATTGCTTTTAGTCTAATTACTATCCTAACAACCTTCCTGGCATGGTAGGACCTGCAGGAACAATAGTTCCAGCCAGTGCAGCTTGTTGGGTCATCACGATGTGCAAGCCCGACCACCAAGTCAAGGTAGCAGCTATCGGTCGGACTTATGATGCAGTGTGGAATTTTCAGCATTTGGTAGAATATTGCTTTTCATTTACTCGATAATAGCAAAAACAAAATAAAAAATAATATTACAGGATATACGTAGCCAAAACTGATGATGGCAGCTTATTGATATTAGCAGTGACAATAAAGTCAGTGATGTACAAAATGGGGTAAAATAATGATTATAATGTTACTAGCTAAAATTATAATTTAACTCAAATATTGTCCCCATAAATTACAAACAGGAGAGAATACAAGAGTCAATTATTTTGCTGATAAAATAGTTGTTAAGTTTGGAGCAGTTAGATCGGGACTGTTTAAACGCTGGGCTACCTGAACTTTCGCCTTTATGTTACATCTAATATAGCTGTTACCGACATTTATCAAAAAAAATCTGCAGCCGCACTCCTTCTGAATGAAAGCAGATTCATGTAAATCTTAGTCTTGTTTATGTAGTTTATGATCAAACCACGAGAATTTTTTTCAGACCACGCATAATCAGCTTTAACTGAAGCTAGAGTGAAGTAAAAAGATATCAGCTAGTGAACTCTAGATTGCCAGCAGATGCTCTGAGAACAGTAAGAACTCATTCCTCTTCATGAAAAACGGGAGACATTTTTGATGATTCAAGTGGAATGAATACTTGTATATAATAACTCAATCAAGAGAACTCTAGACTGGTGGCATGAGGACTACAAGTTTCATTGAATACACTTGTCCTTGTTAAGCCAGCAGTGTCTTTACTTTTAACGCGTTATCCATTTTTGATGAGACAGAATTCAGATATTTCTATCGGAAAGGCTCTATCAAATCTATAACAGACGGTAATAGCGTGAGGACAAACTTAAAACAGTTTTAATATGAATGCCTCTAGGTCTGGAAAATGTTGGCTTCTAAACCTTTCTTTGCTCATATTATATGACTGGAGGCAATCGGCAGGTAGCCTTGAACCTAGGACATATACAGTTCGACAAGGGTCAATCGGGAGCCTGAATAGCTAAGTGGTAACGTTTCTGATTGCAACACTGGGTGATTCAGGTTCAAGGCCCAGGAGGGACATTAATTCCTTCAAGGTTGCAGGAGCGTGTTGCTGACGAGTGCCAAACAGCACGAAGCCAGACAAGGCTTCCTGCTGACTGTCTCCAACTACCTAGTAACAACGATTAAAAGTGCACCGTAACAGTGAAGCATCTAGAATAGTGGTCACACTGCAAACTTGACTGGCAGAATTCAGTCTGCACAAAACAAAGGACTAGACACATTATACTAGTTACTAACTAGTGTCTAATGAAAGCAAACCGTTCTTTTCATAGGACACTGAACCTGCATTTCGAGAAATGCGAAAGTTTTATATAAATTCAAACAACAGTTATAGTTTTATTCGTGTTTCTTTAAGAGTTTTAATGTTTATCTTCGTCATTATTTGTTTACAAGGCCTTGGCATAGTTCATACTTAAAAGTGAGTCCTTTGTCTTCAATAATTTTAAGTGTTCTAATAACAGGAATGTGGACAAATTTGGGAGTGTTGGTTATTCTGAGTGTGAAATAAACTGATCAGTGTACAAGCCATTTATTTGAATGATTAAGAAATAAGATTCTTTGTCATTGTGAAACAACAGGTGTTAAAAATTAGTAAGTAAGCAGACGGAAGAATTCTACTGTTAGCGTAGAACTTGAACACTGGTGGAATATAATTCCATATTAGATAAGTTTATTTTAATTATCACATAGTGATGCAGTATTAACAACTGGTTGATGCGTCGAGCATAAATTGTTGCTCATAATCATATCAATTTAGTCAATTTAGATAACGAAATCAAACAAATAAAGCAAAATATTACTCATGAATAACTGCCCACCAGAATTTATTCAGAAGTATCTGAAGAACCATAGAAAAACTGAGACTAGAAATAAAAGTGATGAAAATAATATAGAATTCAAAGCCTCGATAGCACTGCTGTATAAAGAAGGAATGTCAGAGGCCTTAAGTAAAATTCTCAATGACGCTGAAATTAAGGTCGCATTTAAATCAACCAACCAACTCTCTCAGAGATAAATTTTATCGGCTACGGGAACCAGTAGATCCACTTAAGAAAAATAATATAATTTACCAAATACCTTCTAATGGCTGTGAGGTCAATTACATAGATGAAACTAGTAGGTCAGAGTCAACTAGATAGTTGCAACATAAAAATTAAGATAGACCTAGAATAATTGCCCCTGCTAAGTTAAATAACCTAGAAAAAAGCCCAGCTATTGCATTGCATTCCCTTGCGTGTAACCACAAAATAGAGTGGGATAGAATGAGAATATTAAAAAGTAATACAGTTAGGTGGAGGGTGAGGTTAATTACTGAAGCGTTGTTTATCTATTCAACACTGCACAAGTGCAATCTGAGTGAAGTAAAGCTTATACCAGAGATGTGAAAACTGGTAACACATAACAGAGAGAGGCTAGAGAGGCAGAGTTGGGGAAATATATATATATATAAGACAAATTGTGAAAAATTGTGACTAAAACTGATATGATTATGAGCAATAATTTATACTGGAAACATCATCCAGTTGTTAATACTGCATCACTGTGTGATTATCAAAATAAACTTATCTAATATGGAAGAATTCCATAACTTAGACAAATAGTAAACTATCTAGAGAACTCCGTTTTCTGCTGGCTTGGAGATAACAACGACTATGTTATCCCAACGGTCATGCTTGACGTACCTTTCATCAATGCGCATTTTTGTATAGAACGATATGCTACTTATTGGTTAAAATAAGTAGTCTTATACCAGCAGTTCGCAAATTGTGAATTTGATTTATATGGTAGCACCAGTTCGCCCAAATAGACAGTCGGATATCAGGTGATTTGGACTGATTAGGCCCTCTGAGCTGAGTCGACCAGAATATTCCAACGTTCGGTGCGACTACAAACGAGAGAAGAAACCGTTTTGTGTTTTTGCATCACTTCAATCTGACTAGCAGGCACTAATATACGATAAGAGTGATATCCAAGATTATTCATGTCAATCATTCAGTAGCATATAGTCACACGCAGATATGCTTGCCTTCTTGATCACCATTTATGAGATCAAGCAGATCACATACTGTGGTGATCTGAAATAATGCCAGTTTTCAAAAGAAAGTATGATGAGATTTCCCTCCTCGAACTGTGTACACCGCCAATTTCCAATTAATTTGCGAACTTTGAATTTTGCTTAGTGCATAGGAACAAACTTTGCGTACAATTAACACAACTTTGAAAACAGTCATCAGACAAGACAATCAACATTCATCGAGTTCAGTAGTGCTTCGTTTATTCAACAGTCAAGTTCTTATAAAGTCAGTTAGTCTGGTAATGAAATGTTCACGGTTATCAATAGACTGAATGAACATTCCATAGGTATCAGCTTCACTTATATGTACGGTTACACTTCTATGCGGTAGCTAGGTTTAGACTTTCTCCCCACTTGTATCCAGTGAAATTAATAGGAATGAAAACATAGCCAACCCCATTGCAAGTGTTATGGAAGTAAATATTGCATTACACATATTACACAACAATAATTGAACTAACTGTCTAAAGAAATTGCGAGAGACACTCATTTGGCATAAATTTTTGGATTATCCACAATCTTGAGGGCAACACAATCGCATTTCTAGTGAAAAAAATATATATATATCATGGTGAAATCCTCCAACCAATATATTATTGAGTTCGATTTTCGAATATTACATCAAAGACTTAGGTGCTAATGCATGTAACAAGCATTTGAACATTTACTTATTGTTACTCTCCCTTTATAACAATAAGTATTCTCCGAAGCCTAATTACGGGACTTGTATTTAGCCACTGGATTTGTATCAACTCTTCACAAAAATTTGTTGCCTTTCTCACAAATCCTCCTTTGATTTTATTCCCCTACGTTCCCAGTGAAACATAGGACTTCGAGCTAGAGGCTTGAACTTTCGGTCTCAGTGGTGTTTATTTTTTTACGGGATGCGATTGCTAGCCTCATACCTTAACCTTCCATCCTTACCAGTTGTATTACTGGCTTAGCAAGGTAAAAGAGTGCGTCGGCCGGGGATTGAACCCCGAAACATCACCACCACCACCACCACTACAGAGACTTACTTATCCACAAAAGACAACTGTTTTGATAATTAAGATATATTAAATGTTCACGGTATATTATTTTAAAATATATATATAAAAGAAAATCACTCATATACTCACAAGGATACAACAACTAAACACGGAAAACTGTGTTAGTGAGTAGAACATGAAAAACGATTATTAGAGTGAAAGTAATTCATCTCAGTTATGAAATCTCATGTGTGTGGACAAGTCATGGAAAAGAGAATTAAAGAAACAAAACAAATAGACAAGCGTAACATCGCGCCTGGAAATTCATCGGTTAAAATTAACGTCCCATGTAAGTCCACAAAACATACGAAAATAAACACGGAGAGAAAGAAACAGAATGATAATACAGAAAACCAAAAAAAAAAATAGGGAACAGACAGAAGCAGTACAAACACGATTTGTTTCAACATTGAAAACTTTAATGACAAAGATAAAGCTTGATGACATTTTTTACGCTAATGAGATCGGTATACAGAAAATATCCCAATGTAAATAAAAATTTAAATATGCGGAACAATGAGACTGGACAGAGACTAGAATTTGTTGTGTTTATTAATTGACAATGATCCACCAGAAAGTCAATTAACAAAATCACTGAGGTGCCAGGTACATAAATACGCAAAGCACCTTTAGCATTCATCTCATCGCAACAGTTACAGCACCACCGTTATTATCAAAAGAAGCAGTAACTGCACCAATAGGAAAGGCAGAGATAGGTCCTTCCATTGAATAAAAAGCATTTTGTGATATTGTATTGAAAGCATATAAAATATGTTAGAAAATAAATACTGTTAGTAGAAAAAAAAGCATAATTGAATACAAGGAACACTGATTGAATCCACTATTAAACTGTGATGTAAACTAATTTTCAAAATAGTACGCAAGTTCACAAGTGGTGTATGACACA
The DNA here is from genome assembly GCA_944472135.2 of Trichobilharzia regenti. NCBI lineage: Eukaryota > Metazoa > Platyhelminthes > Trematoda > Strigeidida > Schistosomatidae > Trichobilharzia > Trichobilharzia regenti. The sequence goes on along the minus strand of OX235270.1, from coordinate 70,754,164 downwards.
GCTAAATGGGAAACGAAACAGTGAAAACGTAGCAAACAAATGAAAGTTTAGTTATAATTATAAATACTAACGATAAAAAAATGAAAAGAAACAATTCGTGGGGGAGGGAGAGGGGTAGGTGGATGCTTAATAAAGCAGACAGAGTAGAATTTTACACTTTCAGATTACACGTTAGCTTTGGAAAAACCTTGAATAGTTAGAAAGATGTTCTATGCTGCCTTTCTTCTTGTTCTCCTGTTCAATTTCCTCCATTTTTACTGTTAAGTGAACACAATAACAACAAATGATTAAAACAGTAGGCATATAAGCACATAAGCAATATGCTGACATTATAATGTAAGGAAGAACTGAAACACTTAATTTTCTGATTGGCTGGGGGTCAACGAACAGTTGTCAAAAGTCATAATAAAATACACAAAGATTCATTTGATGTTTGTTTTTTTCCCAGGGACCACTGACATCTTCAGTTATTCGAACTAACTCTATTCAGGTTAATCATCTTCTAACCAAAGAAAACATTCAAACTAGCTCTCTCGTATTCATTTAGTGTGATTTACCAATGACCACGTTGTGAGATATGAATAAACATTCGGAATGACTTCTTGAATCACTGAGCACTGTTTATTTATTTTTGATATCTTGATTTGATACTAGTAACTAGTGTGATGTGTCTAGTCCTCTGATTGGTGCAGACTGAATTCAATCAGTCAGGTTGCAATATGACCACCAATCTAGGTAGCTCGCTTCCTGTCTAGGCTTCCTGCCGATTGCCTCCAACCATCTAATACCATCAAATTTATTTTTGAGGAAAATAACAAAAGTGTGGAGGTAGAGCAGAGTTCTTTTCTATAATTTCTGTACACATTCTTATGCGCAAGATATCACATTTTATTCATTTTGATGATAGTCAATAATTTGCTGAAACCAAGTTTTTAAAAAATGAGTAGCAAGAATAAATTTGACAGAGAAAGCTGTCTTATTACGTCATCCATACATCAGCCTTTTTCAATACAGTTAGATTTGAAATTTTTTTTTTATTTTATTTTTTTTTATTACAGCTTGATTACACACTGTATCTTTGGTACAAGTATGGAATTTTCAGCATGGATATCAGTAGTCCAAGTTTTGGAGGCCGACCATAGATATCAGATGTGCGTCGGCAGGAGATCGAACCTCGGATCATGTGCATGGTCGGCAAGAGTCCTAACGACTCTGCCACCGACGCACATGTATATATTCTCTAAGTTTCATGCTATTACTTGAAGATTTGAGGACATAAATTCATACTTTCCAATGCAAATTGAAAAAAAACACCGAACTATGCATAATAAAAACAGTTTTACTGGTAGAAAGTTTCTTCACAGAACCACCAAAAAAAAGATAGACGCCTTTGCAAATTACCACGAGTGGGACTTAGTTACCTCCAGGCAAGAGAAGTAAAAGTAACTTCATCTTTCAGCTAGTTTGTATCACATAAAAAACAATATATTTGTCCAGCTTAATTCATCTACTTACTTAATTCATGAACTTTGAACAAGATATTGAATTCGATTGGTTTTCTACACTACCGTTGAAATTGACTGCTTGACGCATTGTTGTGGACAAGTGTTCCTGAAATGTGGAATCATTTTCTGATTTCAATCCATTTGGGAATGATGATGAATTAGTATTTGATGATGGGATTAATGATATCGCACGTTTTACTGTTGAACTAGACGTTAATGGTATAGAATTACTCCCGTTATTCAATTCATTAGAATTCATAAGTGATAAAGGTATAACTGGATGAAATGCCGCCATGTTGGAATTCATTGCAGATGCAAGCTAAAAGGTCGATTAAAAATAGGAATTATAGTTATCATATCAGTTGAAGAGGCAAATTAACTTCAGTGAATTAAGATATCCAGTGAATGTAGTCACTTTTCATGTGTATAATCAGATTCTGAAACCTCTGTATCTAACAAATCAAAATATTTCATTTGTGAGGGTAATAAATTTGTAAATCAGTATGTAATGTCATTTAAGTTACTGGCGAAATTCCCACCACTCAAGAATCAGAGGGAATGTCTGCCGTTGAAAGTAATGGTTAGAGGACATTTAAATAATTATAGCTAGGAAGAACTGGCTTTCAACTTGTAGGACAACGACTTCATCAAGCTCACTGAGGCTGCAAGAACAACATGAAATGCTACTGTAAAGCTGTACGACTCATATCAGCCTTCTTGTAACAGTTTTATGATAATACGAAGCACACAATATAATAATGCTGTTCGAAATATAATTGACTTCATATATAATCGCTTAGCAAAAAACGGTGCTATTTTCAATATTGTATGATCAAGACTGTTGGCCGGGCCTTGTTCTACAAAACTAACAGAAAAACTTTCAATGATATGCTTTTGTCCCTAATTACAACCAGTCAACATTATTAGTGAGAATATATTCACCTATGCATAAGGAAATCGTCTTGTTAGTAGTGATCTGAAATTAATAAATCAACAGAATCCTCAGACATTTTCATTGGGTTATGAAAGTTCCCTAGGGAGTAAATGCATCTGCAATACTGACAAACTGAAGCATGCTTGCAATTTCAGCTTTTGGGGATATTTTAAATGTAAGTGATATTTAAGTCAAACTGATTCCATTTGTGCTTCTGAATGAGATAAAATTTTGTACATTCAAAGAAATATCCGCAGCATACAGGTTACACACATTATTTATCGAAGACTTCAACGTAAGTTACATATGTCCAAATCAAGTTCAAAGTTCAAATCAATCATTAAGAACCAAGAGATAACTGTCATAAAACTAAGTTAATGTATTACTAGGGGATTAAAAGACTTACAGACAAAAACCAACAAACTGACAGACGAAGCAGTAAAGACAGTACTTCAAGTAGACATAACAATGTTGTAGATGATGAAAGTAACTAATCGACAAAAACAAACCCCAGTCACTATCAGCGGAATAAATTTGAAGGGGGCCACTTCATTGACTTGTCTAGGAAGCATCGTTTCAACTACAAGCAGACGGCATGGATGAGAATGTCAAAACCAGATTCTGAAAGGCAAGAGAGACATTCATCCTTCTGAAGTCACTATGGGAATCTTCTGCACTCAGCATAAACAACAAGATTCTGACTTTCGACACTAATCTCAGGTCAGTCAGTGCTTCTGTATGGGTCAGAAACCTAGTCTGTGCGCCAAAACAAGAATTTCCAACTATACATTCTGGGCCTTTATCAACAGCTGTGTTCTCTAGCTTCATACTAAAGATCAGATGACCGGCCGGAAAGAATTAGCAGCAAGAACCTGTGGGAACGAACTAGTCAAAAACCTGTTACCCGAAAAATATCCAGAAGAAAGTGGAGATGGAGACCGTTAAAAGACACCACGTGTTGGCCTGGTCATCACTCTAGTGGAACCGAAAAGAGGAACGACGACTTGGTTGTCTGAGAGTGACATGGCGGCGATTTTTTGAAGAGGTGATGAGAGACTATGAGATATAGTAGGACTAGGTAGAGAGGATTTCAGAAAATTGGACAAAGTGGAGATGTGCTGTTGAAGCTTTGTGTTCCACTTGGAACCCTGCAGAACAATAATAATAAACAGTATAGCATTAGGTTGGCAGACAGCTCAATAGTTTTCTTATAACTGATCAAAGGTACATTTAAACTTACAAAACTGCTTAGTCCTATTTGTTTCAGGCACTCCTTTCTAAAACACGTAATTAACTGGTTATAAGTCGTCAAAGTGAGTACTGAACCACTCATACTGATAAAAGAATATCCAATTACCAGTTTTATAAGTATGCATTCATTGAAATCAAGTGTTCCGAAGTGGCATTGTCTAAATCATTGAATAACCTTCAATCTTACCTAAATGATGAAAACCAATGGTTGATGAACAATACAAATTCACAACTCTTTATAATGTAATATAAATTCACCATATTCCCAGGTGTCTAACTATTACACTGCAACTATACACACATCTGATGCAAGTACAAATTACCTAAACGTAAACGCATACATTCAATTAATTTGGAAGAATAAACTGTGAACAGGAATAATATCTTCGCTAAAGACATCACCGACACCTATTTTACTAAGTATACAAAAAAAATCATCTTTTAATCTCAAACAACTTGAAAACTAAGTGCAGACAGATGCAATACAATGAGGTACATACACATTATGTGAGAGTTAATAATACTATATGGACACCATAACTCTAGCAAGCATAACGACGTTTTGAATACATGATCCAGAAGACTGAAAGCTGATTGCTTAAGTTAATATATATACATATATATGTATATCTTATTCCTTCATATCCCCAGTGGAACATACGGGTTCAAACTAGAAGTGTTTAATTTTACAGGATTGGATTGCCCAATCTTTCCTCTTTACCAGCTTTTTTTATTACTGGTTTAGGGAGGTAAAAAATGCGCCGGCCGGGGATTGAACCTCGGACCATGTGCATGGTCGGTGAGCGTCCTAACCGCTGTGCCAACGACGCACAATATATGTATATATATATATATATATATATGTTTATCATCTTGATAGCAGAATGTTTTATTTTGTTTTGGAAGTCACATGTAAATAAGCATAATATTATAACTTACATCATCACCTCACAAAAATGAGTATCCAACATACCTCTTCGTACAGTCTTAAGCGAGTTTTCAGTCGTTCAACTTCAGCAGTTAGTCGAGAATTTTCAGATTCCAATTCTACTTGTTTTTCCAGGATAAAAAAGTAATAAGAATTAATATTTATTCATGATTTAAAACAAAGCCATATGAAAAATAAAAGTTTAGGGTGAACAAGTGGAATTATATTTCCATAAAATAAAATCAAAATGATAATTAAAATACACCATATCCTCTTGTATCCTTTCCATTTGTTTTTGAACTCTATAAACACGGAAGTCAGCATGATCTATTCAACAGTATTAGCGTGAACTTGTATGTAATAACTCTAGTGGATTTGGTTTAAAAAACAAAATTCTATCAACCACACATTACAGAACACGGGGAAGTTAATGTGATTAATTAATCTCCAATGGATTTTAAGTTAAAAATGTGCATTCATCAATGTAAATTAATCTGGGGATTGAATTTCATCAGTGTATCTGGAAATTATCATATACATATACCAAGTGATCTAGTATTGTTTTATATCGAGGCATGCTAAAGTGACTCTAATCCCAAATTTTTTATATTCAACATTGATGAGTGATTATTGACACATCTACTAAATTAAACAAAGTGAAGACAGAATTAGTTTACAGTGTAAAACAATGGAATAAAGGACTATATATATATACATTGGATAGCTATAACAAAACGGATCGAGGGAAAAACTGTTAATTAAAAAAAATGTTTACTTAGGAGATAAACATTTCCCATAACCAGTTAGTTAATTAAAATCCACAGAAGTAAATAAGACCGTCTACTATGATGAAGTATATAGAATATTTGGCCAGTTAGGTTTGCTTATTTTCAAACCATGTTGTTTTTCTGCCATTTATAGGATTTCTGTAAATAAGACTCATATCCCTCCAAAAAAGACTGAAATACCTTAATTAATTCTAACTAGATTAAAGTTAAGTAGCTGTGCGTCGGTGGCACAGTGGTTAGAACTCTCGCCGACCATGCACATCGTCCGGGGTTCAAGTCTCTTCCGACGCACACCTGATATCTATGGTCTGCCTGCGAAATTCGCGTTGCTGATATCACATGCTGAAAATTCCAAGCCTATACCAAAAAATACGGTGTGGAATCAAGCTGTAATCAAAAATCAAAATCAAATCAACGGTGTCTTGGTAGAAGAAAAGAGAATTTCGTAACAGAGTAATTTATTGGAAACTCAATACGTAGATGCAGGCAAAATACGTTTAATGAAAACAAAATACGTAGATCAGCGAAGAGTCTCTTTTTGATGGTGAATTCATTTTCTTAGCTTTACAATCGCAAATATATATATATGTGTTATTTTGTATGTATGTGTACATTAAGTTTGTCAAACAAAACGACAATTGATAATGGTTATTTTAACTAAACAGGTTAAGATCAGTTGTTGGAGTTACGTAATACAAAGTCAGTCAAGAAAATTAGGCGTTAATGAAATTAGGGTAATAACAAAGATGATGAGTTGTCACAAACAGTTGTTAAATGAAGTTATGTAATAGTATGAATAGTTTGATGAATAAGTTTTACTCAGGATGCACATAGAAACAAAGTAGATAATACGAAATTACGTAAGAGCTCTAAATGAGTACAAGAATTATAAGCAATTGAAGAACAGGCAAACAAACAAAATTAAGTTATCAGAATCAAATCAAAAAGTTGTTATCATGGTAGTAGAAGTGGTTGAGTAGTTTTCTTTTCTATTCACAGCTCCGTGTTTTCTATGCGAATGACCAGAGCTTCAGAGATACAAAGAAGACGAAACTGTATTGCCTTTGGTAGTTAATTCTTGACTATGTAGATTACTTTGAAGTAAAAGGCGTTTGTTAAGATGGAGTGATCAGTGTTAACCAGGTATTCATTTATCACACTCCTTATAGCACCAATATACCCTTTTCGCCACCATGCTCAATAGTCTTCTTGAATCCTCTTGGACAGGGTGCGTGTCGAACGACCGATGAACCTGGCTCAACAGCAGCCGGTGAACTGGTATATGCACATAGAAGTGGTCAGATGCGGGACCTTATCCTTAAGGTTTCTGCAGATCAGAGGGCTACTGGAGAACACTATTCTTAGCGTTGCTGCAAAGAATGTTCTTCTCAGATATTATGTGATCCTTCTCTTGAGAATATCGCTTGTTAAATCTCCTTTGAAATCCGAGTTCATGTCGAGTTTCTTTTTAGGCGTAGTTAAAGTTTCGTTTCTCCGAATTCTTGATTTGATACTTTTGTGGATGAATCTTATTGGGTATGCATTTTGGATGAAGATTTCTCTCAAAAGATCTAATTATGTTTCCAGAACGTCGGACTGCAGATGTGTGGGATGTGAGTGGCAAGTAATTTAATTAAATTCCACTTTTGTTGAATGGGTACCCAGCAATAGAAGCTTGTTAGTTGGCCATTCCACGTAGGTTTTCTATGGATCGATCTTCTTAGACTCCCATCAGTTCTTCCCGTTAGTTCCACATCAAGAAACGGAGTTTTTGACTCGTTTTTTATTTCAAGAGTAAATTTTATTGCTGGATGGCAACTGTTAAATGTCTTCAGCAGCAGATTGGGATCGTTGTTGTTGTCAGAAATAACAAAAATGTCGTCCACATATCTTTTATACAGTTGCAAATTGTTAATGCTTGGCTTTAGTGGACGTCTCTTGAGGCTTGCCACGAAGCAATCTGATAGTAGTGGACCTAACGGAGATCCCATTGCAATACCATCTTTTTGTCTGTAGAAGGTGTCGTTGAATGTGAACTGAAAGTTCAAAGTGCATCTCAATAGTAATTCCTTCAAATATGTTGTTGGTATTCCAATATTGAGGCGGTTGTCATCTATATATCTGCATATGAAGCAGACCGTTTCCGTGAGTGCGACATTGGCGAAAAATGACTCAATGTGGAATAACAACATAATTTTGTTAGATACATTCATGTCTTGTATGCATTCGACAAACTGAAAGGTATCACGGAGTGAGTGCGTATATAATTGTTCAAGAATATCTGCTAGCCATTTCGCAATAGAGTGGTAAGAGAAACCTGATATATCCAAAATTGGACGAAGTAGGTGACCAACCTTGTGTACCTTTGGTAGACCATAAAGGTATTATTGAACCTGTTGGCCAGATCTGGTCACAGATATCCCCACTGATTAGTTGACTGGCCTTCATTCTCTTCAAGGCGTCTGTGAGTTGCTTCTCAATCTGTTCCATTTTGTTCCTTTCATTGGAAGGTTGGGAAAATTTATCTTCATTCGACAGCATATCGTTCATTTTCTCGATGTAGTCTTTTCAATTCAGAAGCAGTACACCGGCACCCTTGACGGGGCGAGTTATAAGCAGATCTTTGTTATCTTTCGAATGTTTTGATTCTTCTTGGTGCCGCTTTGTTAGGTGGTTGCGGACTTTCGATTTAGTATTCAAGTATTGGTGGCAGCAGTCTATGATTGTTGAATTGAATCTTTGTAATTCGTCTTCAGAAGTTGGGATGAGATCGTTCGTTTGGCTGATTAGATTTTTCAAACTTGAACTGAGTATGAAGTTTGTCGTGTTGGAACTGATGTCGCAGAATTTCGAGCCCATTTACCACATATCAGAACCACACGTTGCACATTTTTTCCGTATTGTGTTTCCTTATCTTCACTTTCATGTTTTCCATGTTGTTTCACAGGCAGTGTTCATTAAATCCAACTTTCCGCCATTTAATATTCTTGCAGTTGATATGCATTATGTCCACATCTACACACTACTAATAAATCTCGTCAGTAGCACACGCCACACCATTCCTTACCAGCTTTTGCTTCCAAATAGCAATTAGAAGACTATAATTTGAACCGCTAAGAAGTATTCATCAAATTAATCAGTAAAAGTGAGACAGAATGAGGATAATACAATCATTTTTTCCCTTCACGTTCCCCATTGGAACATAGGGCCTCAATCTAGTGGCTTGAAGTTTTTGTAACAGTGTTTAATTTTACAGGATGGAGTTGCTAGCCTCATGCCCTTTCCGGCTGGGGATCGAACCCCGGACCATGTGGATGGTCGGTGAGCGTTCTAAGCATTGTGCCACCGACGCACACAGCCATCTTAGCCTTTAAAATTTCTTCAGATTTCTTATATGAAGCTGCTAGATAGAAATAAGACATTTTTGTCTTATTTCCTTGTTATTTACAACAAAACGGGATCAAGTATCCAGATACCAGACAATCAGATCATTTTGTAAGCTTTAAAAGATTCTCAAGGTTTGTTTTAGATGACTGAATAATTATACTATGATACTTTGAAGGTAGATAGGCTGTTACTTTCTCCTAAAAGCAATCGTCTGTGCATAGAAACAAACATCAGGATTTTGAGAAAAAAAATTAACTTGACAATCTAATGAATTATGCATTTCTCTATCTTCAAACTATGTTGCGCTGATTGTCAATTATATCTTATTTAAGGTGTGAGCGTTGTTATAACAGACGCGCAATTTGAATTATTTAGTAGAGTTATTTTTGTTTTTTTCCGTATTTATCACCAACACCAATTTTCACAAAAGTGTGTGTAAAACACTATCGGGTGTTACCCATATGTTTTTAAATGTTTGATGACAGAAATTAAGGGTTACTTGCAACCACAAAATGCAAAACTTAACCACTCTGTACTACTACAATTAGGTTTGTTTACAAAAGCCATACCAGGTTGTGCTCACGCAGTGTAAGGCTGGTTAATAAAGGTTCATTTCCAGTGCGAATTCACTTATACTACCCGTGAATTTGCAGTGAAAGTGATACTAAAAATGTCAGCAAACAAAAAAAAAAATTAGTTAAACCTCTGACTAAAAAATATTTGAGTCAGAAGAAATATCCTTACTATTAGTGGAAAGAGGACTTTACCTTTATTTCTCATATTTTCATCCTGAATGACTTTAGTGCCTTTTTTTGTAGTTAATCTACTGCTGACTTCTTTCAGATTTTCCGATTCATTTCCTTCTTTCGTAGAGTCTATCACTTCAACTCTTTTAGCTTGATATCTTTTCGAACGTTCCAGATTTTTTTCATCATCTTGCTGAAAATCTTCAGGACTTGTATTATTTTTGCCATCATTCAATTGATTGTTGTTACTGTCAGTATTGTAATTTTCACTGTTACTCATATGACCATTGATTTTCATTTCAAAATTTGCCTTATCGCCTAATGAACTGATTCTACCAAATGAAGAATGTGGTAGCGCGGAGATTCCAGTAACCCCAGATTCATTCACTATTGAGGGTGAAAATTTTGACAGACTACTCTTTAACTCAGCCAGCTTGTAGCGAGCGAAACTTTCTGAAACTGCCTCCTCGATAAAATTCTGCAAAACGAAGAAAACACCGAAAATGTTGCGTAAAAATAAACAAGTACCGAAGTTCATTGTTATTCCTGGTGATATTCATTCCATAGGGCAGTAAGCAAGTTACTGAATGAAGTAAACATATAATGCGACATTTTGTTGACAAGCTACTAAGCAAACACCTAGTTGAAACATGAACAAAAAGGCAATTGTGAAAGCTATCACACTTAGCGGAAGCATAAAAAGTAAAAGTCTAAACGCCAAAATTACAAGCGTCAAAAATCATCAACGATAAGATGGCTTTAAAACACATAGACATAAAAAGTGGAAGAAGACAGAATTGTAGCAGTAACATTGGCGTAATACTCAGGCTCTTCCAGGTGACGCAAAATTAATGCTTTCAGTATTCAGTGATCGGTTTCTGACTTAAACGCTGTGATATCGAAAGAAAAAGTGAACGATAAAGAAAGGAATAACTGAACTGGAAAAATAACTAGTGCTCAAAAGCTGAGAAAGGTAATTAAATATGCATACTTTGACTGAGTTCTAGTCATCTTACCAGCATTCTTTAATCATTCTTTTATATGACCAAAAACTTCAGCCTAATAACACAAAAATTCACAAAATTACAATTCAGATTTACTCATTTCTACTGAGATTAGGTGGACGCCTCAACATACTGAACACATGTCCAAGCCACTTTGATCTGCTGAAATCAGCTCTGAGATCAAAATCACTGCAAAACTACAAAAGTATAGTTATTCTCCATCTTATTTAACTCAGCACATGCTTAAGCATGTATCAGTTGAACATTTCCACAACTGCAGTATTTGTGTAACACACAGTCATTCTCTTATATATTCTGCTTGGTAGTATCACAGTAAGAGAGATGATAATGTTTTGTGCATTTATGTTTAACTACAATCGTTTCGTCAAGTTTCCTGAAACATATTAAAAGAAACTTACAGTTAGGTGTTCTAGTGACAACTTGGATAAAATTTGAGAGGCATGAAAATATTCTAAAGCGAATTGGAAATCTTGAATAATTCTTCAACGGAAATATGATGAATTAGGCAAAACAGCTGGAACTGGTGCCATAATCGAAGATGTTTTATACGACTACTGGATAAAAAACTAACATGAAGTCATAATTTAGCATGGAGTTCAAGATTAGCTTTTACATCAATATGCCATTTAAATATTTAGGATAATAAGATACTAAGAAAAATATTCACTCATCTGTTTGTCTTCCTCTTATAAGTACGTGTCATACGGACAAAGGAGAATGAATTGTATACCTTAACATACTGGTAAAGTTTTGAAGATAGACTCGAAAAACATTATTCAACATTGGAGGTTTCAAACTGCATATGCAACAATATTAACAAGGTGGAGAGATAACTGTATTCATCTGCATGTTGAGTATATTTTCAATCGCACAAATGTTATGAAATTTGACCTTAGCAGATTCATTTGTCAGTCAGTATTAGTGTTTTTCTAAATACCCAAACTAGAATCGACCGTTAAAAATAAATCTGCAAAGACAAAATATGATCTTATCGTTGGAACATGACTGAAGGTGATAAACTGTTGCTATTGGATAACTTTGTCCTGAAATAGGGAAGTAGAATAATTTAATAGAATTTTACTATTATCATACTTAATTCATCTGGTTTTCTCAGGGAGAAAATAGCACCCGACTGTCTCGGCACATTTATTCTTGTCACCAGCTAACACAACTGTACAGACCAAGGGAAGTAAAAGACGACTACAGGAGTTAAGTCAATAAAATGGTTTTCTTGCGAAAGTAATTATATATACATAAGGTTTACCACTGACTCTGTGGCGCTAAAATATAGTCGTTTTACCTGACTGAAAACGCTATCATCTTGTGAATCGGTGTCACTCTTTAAAGTGATTCATCGTGAAAGTATGATCATTCTTATAAAGGTAAAATGCGGTCAGTGTGACAAACTTTATTCTTATTTTAGCTTATTTTGGAGATGGAGGCTAGCAGTGGAATCCAGGATGCTCGTTTCGTCCTACTTTGGAATCGTCAGATGGATGTTCCTATATTCCCCTGTAGGTGGTGATGTTCCCAATGAGAATAGAACCCAGTAAACGTCGTTTCAAACGCTATGGCGACACCAACTGTTACTGCAGAAGGCGAAAGATGTATCATTATATGGTGAAATTATGTACACCTTACCTTCAGCACACGATTTACACAGATCTCCCGTGTTTTCCTACTTCTGGCCTTCATACTGTTTCTCTGTGTCCCTTTCACATATCCTATGTATCTCCGCATCGCTGTATCATTTGCTTTCTCTGATATCAAATTTATCTTCCTGCTATCTGATGTTATTATGCCGATGAACATTTCTTTATATACCACTGATAAATCTTATCAGTAGCATACGCCACACGGAGATGGTGACTGGTAGTGGAACCAAAGGTGCGAACTTCGTCAGGTGGATGTACCTGCAATCCCTGTAAGTGATGACATTTCCAATGAGAATCAAACCCAGTAACCGTCGTTACAAACGACAAAGTGTTCTCCACTAGACCACTTGGGCCCCAAGGGCCACCTCTTGTGCAACGGATGTCAGTAACCGTTTGTTTAAATTCAGTTTGGATTTCCCCGTTAACTCAGCGTCCCGCATGCCACCGCTAGTCACCATCCACCAAATTACATCAAGTTAATCTTAAGACAAAGTTAAAACGTCCCTACTAGAAGCCAACAAGTCAACTGAGGCCGAACATTTCGTTCCAATCAATGGAAAAATCGAAAGTGAATTAAAAACAAATAATAATTTTAGCGTGTTTGTTTAACATACCACAGGATGAGTGGTCCGGTAATATGAGCCGTCTAGTGGATATCATTATTTCTCCCTGCTATATTAATTAACGAAAGTCGTTCAGGCTTTAGGTTTTGTTAAATATGCACTCCACGCCACTAAACCATCTAAAATCAGAAAAGTGAAAATTATCCTAATATGACTACAAAGTATTTCTTTTCCAGACTTCGTGTCTACCTTCTGTTATTTATCACCTAGATTCGGTAGGTAATATGCGTCTTACAAAGCTATCAGCCACCATATCACCATGGTGTCACCAATCAATGACAGCTAGTATCCATGTGGCAAACATTTTTAAACGATTATGACATGATCAGAATTTTAGACTTTTCAAGGAGCATTTTCAGTTTTGATAAATTATTCAAATATGGTGGAGGACAAAAATGTATACAGAAGGAATTTTTAGCCAGTCGATACTTCAGTTATGCATAACTGTGTTTAAACTGTTGATAATCCATATACTCCGAATAGCATAACTTTGGGCAGCTAAAATACTAATTATTTAACTGTTTTGCTCAATAAATTTCATCTAGTTGGCACTGAACTCTGTAGCAAACGTAAACTTCTTTCTAAACAATCCATTTTTACTTCGTTGCCAAGTGAAAAAGTCAAGAAAAGATTCCGTCATAAAATAAGGTCAGTTGACGAACTGATGAAGGCCATGGAACACCTACAGTGATTGTCCTCCAAAGATGGACGAACAAAGACTGTTGAACTTGGACAATTGACGTGAGACCTACAGCTGAACAACCGAATCACTTCCACTACATTCAAATTTTAGGACACAGACTTAAAGTTGCTTACGTTACATGACCACCAAGAGTCCTAATAAGATCTATAAACCCGCTAGTTAATATTTAATAGTCCTTTATATAATAAACCTACATTTTAATTTAGTGCTAATATTTTTCTTTATTTGAGAGTTTTGCATACTCATGCAAAATCAATATCTATTTATCATAACATAGAGAAACACGTAAACCTGCGCAGTCTACATAGTTAGGGCGTTAACGCCTTTATCGTTCGTTGCATGTGTGTAATGGAGAACTGAGTAGGAATGTATAATGTACATACGTACATACTAAGGGTAGTGGAAGGGTACACAAATATGCCTACACAGTGAATCCATTTGTCAAAATGTAAATGATGTTGTGGATAATTATGGAAGCAGTATTCTGATTGGCAAACTAAAATTCATCAATAGATATTTTATTAACTAGGAACATCTAAGTGGCAAAATCGTTCGAAATACTCAGGAGGAAGAAGAAAATTTCAAACAGCTTCCAGTGTGACTGTTTTGTGAACAGAAATATGTGTAACCATACTGCCACAGAGTATCTGTCAACCTACACCTACTTTATTAATCACTTTAAGACACTGAGGGAACACAATCCTCAGATCATAAGTATCTCCTCCTGCCTATGATTAGTTAACAAAGAAACAATCACGTGTGTGACTTTCTTACGCCTATCAAATTACACTAAATATCAGTAGTATATGTATATATATTGCTTGATATAAATATATATATGCATATATATATATATATATATGCATATATATATATCAAGCAATACCTATTCATCCCTCTACCTGTGTTATCTGTTTTAAAAGGAATGCGTTTGCTGGTATCCAATGGATACTAAGATAATTTATAAATGTTTCAGTTGAAGTGTATGATAAAAGAGAGGAAAAACATGACCGGAATTAAAGCTAAGACAGTATTTATGATAAAAGGGTAAAACTTTTAAAGTATTTGAGTGGTAGAAAGTAGGGACTCAGACGAGCGGAGTCCTACAGGTAAAGTGTCGGTCAGCAATTTAAAAGTGCAGTTATGCCAAAAAATGCGTCTTTTTTAAAAATAATTTGACATTGGAAGAACAGCTTTTAAGGTATAGATGTCAAAATACAACAAGTTGTAATTGCAGATTATTTAGATAGTTAATCACAGCTATAGCTGTGCATGGTATGAAAACTTAACTAGCCCGAAATCATTTATATAGTCTTATCGCATTAAAGTACGAAGGGGGACTAGAGTCGATTATTTCTGACAAAGCTGATACCAGTACTGAGGAGAAAAGACAATATCAACAGTTTATTAAGTATGTAACACTGTGAACGTTGCGTGAGTAACCTGGTAAAATTATGAGCAATAAATTCTGCTTGAAACGTCATCAGTAAATATTAATACTGTATAACACTGTGAGACTTTGTCAAAATAAAATTGTATCCACAGTGGAACTATTCTCTACCACAGTATACAAATTCTATTCTTATTTCGTGAACGTGCCTTCCATTCACCCATCTACCTACCAATTATGTGATGTCCAATTCCATAATTATTTGGTACCACAAGATTTAAGAATGTAATTATATGTCTCCCTTTCTTAGTGGCCAGTGAATATAAGTCAATGGTTGGGCTATTTTTTAAGACAGTATTGCCACCACCGAAGACAATAACCTAAATATAAGCAGGTTTTAAAAAACCTTTGGCCCACATCAATCCGGACAAGTTCTATCAGAACTGTGTAATTCATTGAGCATCAAAGTTTATAAAAGAGAAGCCAAATAGTTGTGATTTGACCGAAATACTAATTATCTAAGATCTGAAGAATCGTGGTGACAGAATGACGAAACAAAATTGTAAAAACCGGGTATATTTCTGGCCTGGACGATGGTAAAATTTTTAAATCTATTTCTTCCAACCAGTTCCTTTAAACAGACCTACTGGCATATATTTTGATGTGATGACTGCATCCAACTACATCGGGCGGTGTTCTGGTAACCTTCACTTGTGCTAATCGTTACTGATATTACAAGAGATTTGCCAAATACATCTTACAACCTGTAGCGTCCATCAGGAATGTTGATGTAAACCTTCTGATTTTATTTCATTGTAGACATTCTCACGAATGTAAGCTAAGCCGATTTCAATGTCCTAGGAAACGATTTAGTACCATAGAAGGATCCTGGTAGTTACAAATGAAGACACTGGCAAAAAGTTGAGTATTTTGAATGTTTTGAGTACAAATATAAGTATGTCTGTCCTCTGTGCAGCTCGTGTATATCAAGTTTTAAATAGGATCGACTGAGTTTACTGATGGCTGGTTGAACATTTTATTTATATGGGAATTCTCGTCGGACTGACTGCTAACGAAATTCTTGGAAGGATCTACAATTCTGCTTTTGTAATTTCTAAACTGCTTCATGGTTGACGATGTTGTTTTTGTGTAGATTTTCCAGAATTGAGGCAAGTTTAATCGATCACAATTTCGCTCAAAGTTGTACTTTGTTAAATCTCTTAGTCATGCATATATTCATGGAAGTGACTTTGACACTAATTATAACTAAAACAATTAGTCCCTTTGATAAATTTGAACAAGGCATTAAGAAGACAAATTTCGCGAGATGATATCATTTCGTAGTTTCTTTACAACCGCTTTACAACTAACATGGTTAACAATGATAAATAAAGTTCATGAAATTTACTCAGTTAAATAAAAACAAAAGTACATACTAATGACCAATCATATTAAGATAGGTCATGCAGTCCAGGGTAGGCGAAGATTGAAGTCTATTGATTTTTGTACACACTAGGAGAAATGATGGAACGATTCAGCGCTCTATTTTTCGTAAACAAACATGGACTGGACAATATCTTCATTTTACCAGTTTTGTTCCTATCCAGTATAAACGTTCCCTAGTGAAATGTTTGTTCTCAAGGGCCCGAAAAATATGCACGAGTGACACACTGATGGATGAGCTTCGACATGTACATTCAGTTTTATTAGCTAATGGTTATCCGGAGAGCTTTATCACTTGTCACAGCAAAGAAAAACCACATCTCGAAAAGACAGCTTCTGTACCAAAGAAAGCCATCTTTATTAATCTACCATTCAAGGGCGACCAGATTATGCAGTTGACAACTCAAAGACTTCGATCAGCCATCAAACGCACATTCTACGCCGCATCTCTTTTTCTCACTTGCCGAACATTTTCGATCCCTGTTCCTACGATTAAAGAGCGAAATTCTGTGGACTCTACTTCAAACTGTATCTACAAGTTCACCTGCAGCTGCGGTGACACCTATATAGGTAGAACTAACAGAATGTTCCAATGTCGTCGAAAAGAACATATTCCAAAATGGCTAGTAAACCATATCGAAAATCCCAACGCGATTAATCTTAATAGAAATCCAGCATCATCCATTGCAAAACACTTATTAATGTCTGGTCACAAAATAAATATTAATGACTGTTTCACAATTATTTCACATAACTCTAATTCAAGGTTATTGAAGGTGATGGAAGCACTTTGGATTAATCACATACAGCCTAAACTGTGTGTACAAAAATCAATAGACTTCAATCTTCGCCTACCCTGGACTGCATGACCTATCTTAATATGATTGGTCATTAGTATGTACTTTTGTTTTTATTTAACTGAGTAAATTTCATGAACTTTATTTTATCATTGTTAACCATGTTAGTTGTAAAGCGGTTGTAAAGAAACTACGAAATGATATCATCTCGCGAAATTTGTCTTCTTAATGCCTTGTTCAAACTAATTATAACGTGAAGGCCCATTATAAAATTTAGCTACTTCGCATTTTACACTAAATTTCATCATCTTGAAGGTCAATCTAACTCGACGAAGTGAGGTAATTAACCGAGGATTAAAAAAGTTCCTTCTTCTCCTATTTTTACTTTGAACTGTCATTTTACAAGTTGATGAAGTAGAACAGAACAAAATCTTGAGCCGTACATTCTGATGAATGTACTGATGAAATATATTACGTCACCGTACTATAAGAGTTCTATTCAAAAACCACTTGCCATCAAATTCATTGAGAATGAAACCTCATTTCAGTGCACGATATATCGAATTTCTTGACGGCATCTCGTCTAGAGAGTCATTTAAGACTGTTTCACTACCCTGTAATACATGTCAAATAGAGTTACTTGACAGCTGATACACGGTTAAATTTTTAGTACACATCCTAATCATAACCAATCGATAGTCTGTCAAGTGACTATGCTTCAACGAAAAAAACAAGTCAATATACATAAAAAAACACCTTTTCCAAAGCAAGTGCACGTGAAAAACTGACTAAAATTCTCTACAAAAAAGCTACAATTTGACTGGACTATGTTCCCATACTTTCAGGGAAACAGAAGTATGTAGGCTCTATAAAACAACAGATTCAGTCGACTTTATGCTACAAGTAAAGAAGAACAGCCAGCTAGTGAGGGCATATCTATCCTATACAATTCATTTACAAATGACTGATGAGATAAAACTGTGTGTACAGTATACCACCAGAAAGTGTCTAAAAGCGATAGAAACAGAAAAAAACACGAATACAAGACTTTGTTTTACTGCATCTTCCCTCAAACGCAACCAACCAATATCTGTAAATCAATTAGGAGATAAGGGATATAGTAGGAAGAAGTTGAATTAATATTGAACAGAGATCAAGGAGTGCAATAAACTAACGAAAAATGATACCTCACTTAAAACACGGATGTGGTTTGTAATTATCTGCGTCACGTGAATCTGAAACAAGCAATCTACACTTCAAGAGGCGGTTTACACCATCATTCCCGGACTTCAAATATTAGTGTCAGGCTTTGGTCTGGTGAACTTCTGCTATATTTAAATGTGATCCTAATTATGTAGCACAGACCTTTGAGGCAGGTGACGGATGTATGTGGTGTAAGACGTCTTCCGGTTATTTCAAGCAGTAACCGTTCACAGTTTTGCTAATTTATTTATCTTATCTTTACCTATACTTCTTTGGTCATTATCTGTCATGCAACCGAACCTAATACGTGCAGATAGACAGAGGTAACCGTGGCAGAAATCCCCCAGTTTCTTGATGTCTTCTAATTTCTGTGACCTTGTATTACGGCCACATTGAAGAACACAGCCAAGTGATAAGTAGCACAGCAGTCTTTGACGAGTTGTGGTATCTTTTAGAATACTCTCAGATTTTCGAATTCTTATGCCTCCAAAGAGTGAGAAACGATAACTGATAAGCAGTTCAGTGAATACTTAGTGAGTAAGCCCAACTAAAATGTAATATCCATTAGCTATTCATATTTCAGTTATTGTAAAAGGATAACCAAAAGACTTTCCCCTAAAAAGCTCTAGCCAGTTAAATAAATTTCAGTAAGATCAACATAAGTTAAGCATACCTTCATAATGAGAAAGAATGCCTGGTCTGTTTTATCAGGTAAATTGTTTTCCAGCTCATTTCTCGTCCATGAAGAGTCTAAATATTTGTCGGATTCCACAGTAACGTGTTCTGCAGGATTTTTCTTCATGCAGCCATTGGATAGCAATGCGGACGGTGTGAAACGTTTACCACGAGGCGGTATACGTGGACCTATGAGGAAAGTATCAATAGAAAGTATTTTATTATCGTGTATAGGTAAACTTCTTGTTGAATGAACATCCTAATTCGCGAAATATGAGGTATTCAAAAACGCCAAGTGAATTGGCTACATTGTTTATATAGACTTTATCGGTAGATCCTATATTATGTTTGGAATTTGAATACAGCATAAGATGCAACCACTGTCCACATAAACTGTGCACTAACATATCAATTTCAATGTCCTTCAAACTTTGGTACATCCTCGTATTAATTTTGATCAAGGTTTGATCTAATGGTTTTAGAGATAAACAGTGTCAAGTGAAAGATGGTCACTTATAAGATGATATCTACGGATGACATTACACAATAAATGCAGGAAAACAGTGCATTGGAACGGGAATAGTCTTATTTAATATTCACGTGTCTATGGGCTTTCAGACCACAGATACTCATTATTTCACTTAAGATGATTGCTCTGCAGTCGACAACGGATTGTTTGGCCTCTATCTTATAAACTACAAGGATAAAGAAACCTATCTCACACTGTGACACTCAAAATAATTGATACCTGAGTCTCGCCGGTGATTCGTCTTTGCCGTCTAGTCAAACCACGAGGTTCCCAGATTCATCTTGATTTTAACAGACATTTGGTTTTCAAACAGGCTGATGTTGGATGATGGGCGGCTGCGGAGTAGTTGTAGGCTGACTGGACTACTCTTCGAAGTGCTTTTGCTAATACTTTAACCCTCTTTTTCGATAATTTCGGGTAGTTTCACTTATCACAGCCAAATTCCCTTATAAGCAGAAAACGCTACAAGGATATTATTGAACATCAATACCTTTTTAATTTTTTTCACTCTCACTATCCATCATTACTTGTGGTTGTTGTAAAGACTTTTAGTAGGCTTCTGTTTTACTCCGCGTCATAGGGATCAGTTTCCTTGCATTGCAGTTATTTCATATGGGACCATAGAAATCGACTGACCTTTGTGAATATTCAGTCTCAGGCTACTACACTGCTGTTCTTTTAGTGGTTATTGAAACAACAACTAAACTATGTAGACGTTTTTAAGGCGAAATAGTCAATCATTTAGCAGCATACTAAGAAGACACATGAAATTTAAGTTTTCGTGATAGCATCTCTGTGCAGACTGTAAAAACCTATAAGTTTGTTCGCCTTTTGTCCTTCAGTACATAGTTTATTGAATGTACGCAATCGTGATGGAGTTTTGTTAATAGTACTAATAAAAAAACAGTTTCACAGTAATTTAATAGAATTTCTAGTTAAGTTTAAAAATTGAGAACTGTCGTGGAGTATGACTGTGTGTTAGTTTTATTTATGATGTGACAACAGGGTCGTACCATTCACTGTCTTAATTATTTAGTGAAAGTGGTGATATTTGATTTACGCCAAACGATGATGTAATCTAAGAGTGTTTTTCTTTCTGTGATTATTTCATCGACATTCAACATTGAATAAGCAATTGATACGACAATATTTGAATTCGCCTACATTATACGTTCCAGTCAGGATAAATAATACTCATTTTAAACTATAAACTTATGATTATATACATTTTGATAGTTATGATTTTACTTATGGTAATTTTAAAGTACATGAAATATTCTACAAGTGACTATACTTTCGTGTATTTTTGACTAATGAATTTATATCAGTGCCAGAATGAATGCACTTACCATTACTTAATTTAACTTCCGAAGGGCCAACAGATAAGCATCGTTCACTTGGATCCTGTAAAATGTAAAATGATAAGGTAACATGTTAACATTAAATGTGACAGTTAAACAGTGACAGTCTACGAATAACTTATGGATATTGTTTTTCAGGTAGCACTGGTGTCTGATATGTCTTATCTGAAGTCCGAAATGTATAAGCACTTAGACATTATGTGGTTTCATTCCTCTCTGGGGTACATGTATAGTCAAATTACTGATTTTTATTGATTTTTCTTAATTCTTATTCCCTTTTTACATTCTTGCATTACCTTATTCCTGTGCTGCTGCAGATTGTGTCACCGCTTATATCTGGTGGGGATATAAGAGAAGCATTCGGGCATAATTTCATCCCATCGATTCTACTTATTATATACTACCACTGCTGAAGAGTGCAGGCAACTTTGTTCCTACATATTTCATTCTGCATTGTTAGGTATTAACCATACTGGATTTCATAAACGTGTTATCTTTAATCTTAGACATTCTTAGAATAAAAAAAACTACCATTATCAGTTTCCTAGGAAGATATTTCCATGGTTTTGTGACTCTTCCACCACTAACTGAATCTAAAATGGTGCAAAACGTTCAGCTATAGACAGTGAAAGCGATTGTGATTTTTTAAAAATCCAAAACAAATTTTGGTCTAATATTCCACTTTTTAAACAAAAGCCACTGAATCAAACCTCAGTCCCTGGAAATTATCACACACTGTTATCTAAATTTCCTACAGGAAGATGGTAGACGCAAACCTTAAAGCAACTGAAATATGCTCTTCATCATGGTAAGAGAAACAAGATGTTCAGGTTTCTTTTCACTTCCAAATAGTATTCTTATTCCACTGAACAGAAGATAAGTATGTGGACCTTATTTTGAAGAGAAACAGCACTGATTTCAATGGGTTGGCTTAATCATTACAATGACAACAAGGGAATTTATTTATTTATTATATGTTTGGTAGAAGATAAGTGACTTACAACAAAATACTAATTAACTAGCAACACAGAAGAAGAAGATTGAGTAATTATATACGAGGAAGCATTTGAAAGCGACTTGAAATCAGTTGAGACTGGTGGATCGAAAATAATAATAATAATGGGTGATTATGCAATAAGTTGAACAGTTGTTACTAGGATAAAGTGAGATTAATCACTTATTCTTCCAGAATACACAGGTTGGATTTTAGTCGCTTGATAGCAACAAATTCAGTAAGCTGAAGTTAGATTTCTCTGCTTGCTGATAATGGGAAATACCGTTGATTTGACCACTTTATATGCTTATTCCATCAGATGCCCGGTAGTTCCACTGATAAGACATTGGGGATCTCAGGGGCACAGGCTTTTGGAATATGTTCGATGATGCCAGTAGATGCCCATCTTTCTTTCCCTGGAATGAATTTTCTCTGGCAAACATGTGTGAATTTGTAAAAACAATAAGTGACTTCCGATGGACACCTGTACACTTCTGACTGATAAAGATCATTAATAGAGCTATGTACAGGAACAATTTCCGTTGTTAAAATTTACCTGACATTTAAAACAAGATGTCTACCCATTCGTCAATACAGTTTAAGAGACTTACAGTTTTAGACAATTGCTTGTCTGCATATGGTCATTTTATATGCATACAACTCTGAATTTATTACTGTTAGCCGAAATGCAATTAAAATTATGTGCTGAAGTTGGAGACTTAAGTACGTATTCTAACTTTTTCAGTCAGTAAGACTGAAAAACTCATTTGAAACACTGCTGATACGCTACACAACTGCTAACGTCTATGCCATGGTCCTGTTTTGAAGAGACAGCTGCTCTCTCCACATGACACGTGAACTGTCTGGATTTTTCTGTGTTTTGCTGCAAAAACAGTTTCATTTTTTACCGGACTACTGCCTGTTAGACAGTAACGATAACAGTATGTTAGCACACACAGCTGGTGATTTCGTCTGGGGCCTGTCACATACTATAAGAATCTTTGTCAAGCATCACAATCCTTCAATATTATCTATGTGAAGAATTCAGTCCTTTTTGATAGGTGTTTTTTTTCTACACTTCTGTATCCTTTCTATTCACAGTTAACAAATGTGACTAACAGTGCACTATTTTAGGTTGCCAAACTATTTGTAAACACTTTGTGGGCACTAATTCCTATTCAAGAAAATTGCTACTCAAAGTCTTCTTGCATTCATTATAATCAATAGTCATAAATTTGAAACTCAATAAAATCTTTACAGAATCTCCTTACAGTCTAAAGTAGTCATTTGAAAATGTATAACACACGTCACAGATTATACGTCTAATTATGTAATACCTTATGCGGTTGATAGCCATTAACATCAACCGTGATTTCTTTTTCGTTAATTCTATCTTTTCTCCCAGGGACAGTCATTTCTAACTCTGTTTGTAACCTTTCTGTAAAGGAAGAAAATATAAAAAACAGGCATATATCATACATATTTCAGTAACTAATTAGCGAATAGGAATTATTACAGATAGGTAAGTGGGAAAAATAGTGCCAAGGTAGAACTTGTTTTGCAGTGAGCAAATTTATTAATTATGTAAATAATGAATAATTAATCCACTAAACTAATCTAGTCAGTGTGGTGTTAAAAATATACGAAATATTGTTTTATTTATAGTTACACAGGTCTTACTACCTATTTTTAATAGTGATTTCAGGACAACTTCCTATCTTGAACAGTGTAGTGGTAAATGAGTAGTTCTAGTCACTTCCTGTTGGTAACGAAGTAAAGTTTCGGTAGACAAACCGTTATCGGGTGAGACCTAGACAGAAATTAACAAAATGAAGTCACTCTATGCTGGATTTCTGAATCGTAGACGATATTTTTCTCTACACTGTGTGCCTGTACAGTTTCGGCACGAGCTAGGGGACAGGAGTATTTTTCGCTTACTTTATTTCTTATCTTTTGAAATATTTCTACATTGCAGAGTGTATGGGGTTTGTTCTAGTTATAATTTTTTCTTTAAAATTCCTTACCAAAGAAGCTTGTAACAAGTAAAAGAAGATTTGTGTGCACTGAGCCATGAGTCATAACTCTATTAGCTGAGGAGTTACTCATATAAGTTTCAAACCTTTCACTTACTTGGTTTACGTCAAGCGCTGAAATGAATGAATGGAGCCTATTTTAAAATATATTTTATCAATAAATACTAGTAATCATTATAACCAAGTTCACTGCTTCCTACTGATTCAGCCTAAGTAGTAAACCACAAAATCATGTACACCACTTACGATTTACATCTTAAGCCAGCAGTGAGACAGCTTAAAAATGTTTGCCATATACGACACTTTCTTTAATAATTTGAACTACTTTTCGATAGCCTTGTGATGCTATTAGTCACAGGTACCTAAAATCAATTGGATGCATTTCTTCTTACCTAAACTTATGCATACTCGAGCTTTACTTTTTTATTTATCAAGACGCTTATGGTATATCGCATATTTTAGAGTTACTCTGGACGCTTATAAGGGGATATTATACCTTCTGCAAATCTTTAGTAGAACACGTTTAGGCTTAGCTGATCAAAATTAGAATTTCAATAATCATTTGAAGCAGTGTAACTCAAAAGCTTAAGTGAGTTGGATACAGCTGTCTCTCTAACCAGTTGAAAGGGAACTTTCTGACATTGATTGTTATTGTTGTTGTTATTTTCTGCTTCTGCTTTCATTTTGTAAAAATGTTTAAGGAATGAGTCATTTTCAAAGTAATTTAGTTACTGGTTAAAAAGATCTGCTAGGGCACGTACACCCACACACATACTAACAAGACAATGCCTTACATCCGGTATCAGCAAGTATTAAAAAAAATCAATGCTCTGTGGCAGTTAAGGTTTCTTAATTTCTTCATATCCAGCTGAGTATGTCATTCAAAACTGGTTAAAAAACTGGTATGATAAATCCCTCTAGGTCACTCAACCCAACCCAACCCAATCAGTAAATTCACTTCGCCTTTAGGAAGAGAGAGAAGTTTATTAAAAGAACAGCTCAGTGATTTACTTCATACGATATAACTCCAATATAGTAGAAGAGTGAAATTAAAGTTCTCGAGGAGAAACATGACAGTTTCAACTGCAGCAATAACTAGCCTGATAGAAAGTTAGCATTCAATTAGCAACAATGTTTTCCAACAATGGTTCATTGACAGAAGCAGAAATGAAAACGTGTTATGGGTCGGGCCCAACTATTGCATTCAGAGACTTTTTGCTCAAACAGGTCACTCTATCGGAATGAATTTCTTTCCGATCAAATAAAGGCTTCACATGGTATCAGTATTTAAAAAGGGATATTGACCAATTTTTAAAATGTAATGAATATGTTACTAGCAGTTCCATTCTAAGCGATACAACATTAGTTACTGAATGATGTATTTTATCATTCCTAAACTGCAGCAACTGGACGTTAGAATGGTCTTCACGGATAATGATAACAGGACAAGACTTTATGGAACACCTCTATTACACTAGATGAAAAGTTTCACAGTTGTGTAATATGTATAATCTATGACAGTCATTGGCTGCACGATGCAACAAGCAATCCATGGCAAGAATACCAGGGAAATCCATTCAGAAAAGACTATTGATCAGATAAGCATTACTAATAAAGTTAGAATAATACATAACTTCTTATAAATTGTCCTTATCATAAGCGCAACACTGAAGTCATGTGAGGAATATTCTGGTATGATAAACATTATCATTCAGTATGCAGAATTATTTTAAAACACTGCTTAATCTTATGGATTAATATATGATTATTTTAAAATGTAGATTATTTCCCGACTTTTACACTGCTTGGAATACCGATTATATACATATGATGTGCAGTCATAGAATGAAGGACTGTGATAAAAATGACTGCTGTAACTGACGACAAGAAACCGGATAGTGAAAAGTTCTTTTGACTATGAAGTTCACTGATTTCTTTAGCTGGCTATATTTAGCAGTCTATAATTCGTCTTTATTTGGGTTTTGGTCGTTACAGTTCTAAGATGGCCGTAGCCGAGTTGAGGGAGAGACATGAATTAGAATTTTGAGAGTTTCTAGATGAACAGAAGTCATAAATGATACATCTCCAAAAAGAGCTGGGTGTGTTTAAATTAAAATATTAGTGGGATTTTATGCTCCAGTAATGGATAGGGAATTGCATGAACAAGGTAGCAAAAAATATTAAAATGAAAACTAAGTGTATCCCTGAAAGAAGTAATATGTTTGGTAGCTGCAAACACGGGGAAGGTATAATACTGTTATCTTTTACAGTCAGCCTAGAGCTGTCGAAAGTGAAATCTGTCTGTTTGTCTGTTTTCGACATAGAACTTTGCACAAATGTGCGGAAGTTCAAGTCGCCACATTCCGTGTAGCACGCGAAGCAAGAGAAGAAAGTACAAGAAAAGCATAATAGAAACAGTGAGCAGAGGTGTGAGACAAAGGAGTAATAAAGAAATACAAAACAGTTTCATTGAAGATCATAAGTCACAGGGAGTGGATGCATCTGCGCCACTGAGAACGATTTTGAGCCATGTCACCAATTGTTTCCAACCATAGATTTTTACCGTCCCGAGGACCCCAGCCTGGAAGTCTACACCTTCCTACGTGGCTTAGACCAACTGTTGTGGATTTCATTGACTGATGCCAAGTTTTTGTTTGACCGCCGCTAGCTTTTTTCCAGCCTGACCCTATATCCGCTAACATTGCTCGTCGAGGGAGGCGATGGCTTGGCATACGTAACACATGTCCTAACCATCTCAGTCTTTGTAGCTTCACGACTTCGTCGATTGATTTCCCCTGTTTACCTAGAACTCTACGCCTAACCTCCATGTTGCTCACCTTATTATGCCACTTTACACGGGAAATAGAACGCAGGCACCTATGATCAAAGACAGCTAGTCTTTTCATGTCTTCCACTCTCAGTGGCCAGGTCTCACAACCATAAAGGAGGACGGAGCGGACTGATGAGCAGTACACCCGCCCTTTGGTCGATAGTCGAACATCTCGTCTACGCCAGAGTCGGCGTAAACTAACAAATGCGAAACGAGCCCCTTGTATTCGTGCTGAGATTTCGTCAGAGATCAGCCCGTTGGCGTGGCTGATGGTACTTCCCAAATAAGTGAAGCGGTCAACGTGCTCTACCACTTCACTTCCTATTTTTAAACTAGGCGTCGATGTAGTCCAGTCCTGTAACATCATCTTGCATTTGGCGGGAGCGAATCGCATGCCAAACATTCGTAGATTGCGGCTCAAGGTGTTTAGAAGACTCTGCATTTCGTCAGCGTCTTCGCCTAGAAGGACTATATCGTCTGCATATTCCAAGTCAACGAGATTATTCCCCGGTAGCAAGTCAATCCCTGAGTCGCTGAAGTCACCTAGGGTTAAGTCCATTAACACATCTATGATGAAGTTGAATAGAAAAGGAGATAATGGGCATCCTTGACGGACACCACTGGTCGTCATCAGTTCAGATGACAGCTCGCCGTAAGCCCTCACCTGGCTGTATGAGTACGAGTAGAGTGCCTTAATCAGTGCAATATATTTTCTCGGAATTCCCTTTACAGCCAAGCATCTCCAGAGAACTTCCCGATCGACAGAGTCGAATGCTGCCTTTAGGTCAAGAAATATAATGACTGTTGGACGCCGGTAGGAATGCCTATGTTCTAGAATCTGTCGGAGGGTGAAGATATGATCAATACACCCTCTTCCTGGTCTAAAGCCTGCCTGGCTCTCTCGTGTTTGTGCTTCCCGAGCACCACTCAGTCTACGCATGATTATTGAGCCTAAGACTTTAGATACTATATTAGTCAAGCTAATCCCTCTGTGATTATCACAGGAAGACTTGTCTCCCTTCTTGTATATGGGGATAATCAGTGACTTACACCAACCCGATGGGACTTCTTCTGATTCCCAGACGCTGCCTAGTACCTCAGTTAATCCGGACAGTAAGCTGTCTCCACCGTACTTAAATACCTCTGGAGTCATTCCATCAGGTCCCGCTGCTTTGCCTAGTTTCAGATTGGTGACAGCTTTAGTAACCTCAGTTAGTGACGGAGGACCTGTGTCTATATCCCATTCAGGGAGGTGTTGGATGCTCGGAAGGTTGAGCGTGGCTGTGGGCAAATTAAACTGCTCCTCATAATGCTCTTTCCAACGATCCAGTCGTCTATCCTGGGAGCTAATTATAGTGCCATTTTTTTCCGAGATTGTCTCACTGATGATTTGTCTTCTCCCACCCGTTTCCCTGATGAGTCCAAAGAGTTGCCTGGTGTTGCCTATCCTCGAAGCTTTCTCCATCTCTTTGGCTTTTGTCGCCCACCACTGTTCACGGTCCTTGCGGAGACTTTTCGTAAGTTTCCTCTTGTGCAGCTTTCGCTCCTCATTGAATTCGGAGCTCGCCGGAATAAGTCTTCTAGCATCTATCAGTTCGGATGAGGCGGTGGAGATCCAGTGGTTTTTACTCACCTTTGGGTTTACCTTATTCACAGCTTTTACAGCTGTATCTATGGCTGCCTGGATATTTTTCCAAGCTTCTTCAGGGTGAGCACAGCTGTCGAACACAGATATGTGTTTAGCTAGTTCTTCCTCAAATACGGATTTAGTTTCCTGATCGAGCTGGGGACGTGATGGTTTTACCGCCAGCTGTTTCCTACGTCCGTTCAGTCGTAAGCACACCCGAGCGCGGACCAGTGCATGGTCGGTATCTACGCACGTGTTCCAGAAGGAGCGACAATCTCCTACCGACCCACGCCAACGATAGCTTATTGCTATGTGGTCTATTTGTGTCCAGCGTTGGTTTGATGAAGGGGGTCTCCAAGTCAAACAGTGTCTCTCCTTGTGTTTGAAGTTAGTGCTTACAAGAAACAAATGATTATCAGAACAGAACTGTAGGAGACGGTCACCGTTGTCGGTTCGCTGGCACGGAACTCCATAGGTGCCACCGACATCCTTCTCAGATTGACACAATTTCCCTACTTGAGCGTTAAAGTCACCAGCTAGAACGACTATGTCTGAGCGTTTAGCCTTTCGCACCAAACTAGACAGCTTTTGGTAGAACTCATCCTTCGTTTCATCTGAACTGCAGTCAGTGGGGGCGTAGGCGGAGATTACGAAAAGGCATCGGCGAGTAGTGCAGTCCTTCCTCCTTCTTACTGATCCGTTCAGGCGGACAGCACACATTCGGCTATCTACCGGGATCCAGTCAAGCAATGTCTTTTCTGCCCTAGTACTCAAAGCTATCCCTACGCCAGCTAATCCTCGTGAACTAGCTGTGGCATCTCCTGACACCCTCAAGGTGAATTTTGCAGATTCAACCTGTTGGCCAGGTGGGGTTAGGTGAATAACCACACTTGGGTCTTGTATGCGTGTTTCTGAAACACAGCATACATCAATGGCTCGTGATGCCAGGGTCTTGGCTAGTGATGCTTGTTGTCCTATTTGGCAAAGTGTCCTAACATTAAGAGCTCCTATATGAAATTGGTGGCGCGGCTTTAAGAGGCTGTCGGTGGTGGTTTTTTGGCTTCCAAAGTGAAGTTGTAGTCCTTTGATGGACAACCAGCCAAGTACTGGAAATTCATTAGGCAGTTTTAACTCTATGTGATATGAAAAAGGTGACTGTTACAGCAGAATCAAAACACGGCAATAAGACTGCAGGACTAACCGCGATGGTGTATTACGAAGCGTTCCACATAAGGTGAAACACGTGTCTAGAACTTTACTGTTAACTGACGTCTATGAAAAATAATATCAAATTTGAAACCAAAGGCATCATGGAAGAGTTCATTTCAGGAGTCGACACACCAAAAAGGACCAATTAATTTAGCGCCATAAAAGCAAATAACGGGAAACTTAAAAACAAAATGAATAACAACCGGTATCACTTGCTATTAGGACTCCTTAGTTAAGTGAGAAATACAGGTATATTCAACTGACGAGTGGAAAATAACATGAAATGTATGTCCCGCTATCTACACACCACTGTCAGATATGATTTAAAATAGAGACCAATATGTATTTTTGTTGTGTAATCCATTACTGAGAAAAAAGTCAATAGAAATGGGAGCTTTTTTTGACTGTATAAATGATTGTTATTCTCCTTTTGTTTTAAACAATTAACCATAGAAGTAGTTGGTGAAATCTGTAGACCCTTAATAACAAGTAAGTTCTCATCTATTTTTTTTACAAGACTACAGTTCCAATATGAAAGTGAATATTCATTTTAAATAGTGACTATGATGACTTCATTTTGTGCTGGGCTACTTCTGTTTATTTGTTTACTTAAGCTTATTGGCTCAGAAAGTTTTTTAATGGAAAAGGATGATAAATATGTTAGCAATTAAACTTAAATCAAGTGGCATTGTATTACAAATAATTGAATTCAGTTTTCAGTACCTTCAGCAATTAGAATCATGAACGTTCGTCCAGATTACGCGTAGTTCGGATGATGAAGAAAAAGAAAGAATTGTAACTGACAAAGTATATGATTAGAAATTAATTGAAGAGAATAAATACGGCATCACAGTCTCCCAGTAAAGTTCTTAAGATTTATGTAGGTGAAGTGATTCTGAGCAAAGGATTAATGTTGAACAAAAGAAGAGGGTGCAAAAACACTATCCTCCGTGGTTACGAAGAAGTGGAAGTGGAGCAATAAGAAGCGCGATCATTGAACATCTGGTCGATAATGATCACCCTATCTCTATAGCCTCCGCCTTTAAAGTCATCTACAAGACAAAGAGTAATTTACCCAAATCCTTACGTACCCGACTCATCTGTATTGCTGAAGCTTTGGCTATCGAAACAGAAAAGCCAGATCTCTGTGTACAGAAAAAGTTCGTTCAAACCCCCCCCTCAACTTTCATGGTCTTAATCCTTCTATGCTAAAGTATGATAATCCCCAATCATATTTTAGCTCTACCAATTTTTCATTTTGCCATTTTGTCTATTCAATTTGTAGTCTCTTCTTTATTACGTCAACTGTTACTATTACTACGCTCACTTTGAACTGTCCCCGGTAATATTTCACTTGTTCCACTTGTCATTCCAAATCAATTCTTTTTTACAACGTTAAATTCTATGCTATCAAAAGAAGATAAATCCTGACGATGTCATTCTTAAAATAGAAACACAGAAATATTAAGTGGGCAAGAAATTTTTAGGAATACGATCATAATGTGAATTAGTACATATAAAAAACAGTTTAACAGGAGCGAATACATAAGCTCTAGGTTTAAATACCTTAGTCTTAAAACTACAACTAGCAATCCCATCAGAGTGCATAATATCAATTGGATAGATACGCCAGACGACTAACTCTACTAGACACATAGTCGACTATCAAAACACCAACTTATAAGCTGTCTAAATATTTCACGAAAAATACCCATTTATTCATAAGCAAAAACACAGTTTTTTTGTTCAGCAAAGGAATTTCTTTTCAACGACTGCATATACTCTTTTACCTGCTCTTGTGGAGATGATTATATTGCACGTTGTAAGCGTAATCTCCGAAAACGTGTAGCTGAACACTATCCGGTTTGGTTAATGAAAGGCGAACGAAGAACTGAGAAGTCATCTATTTTTGATCACCTGTTAGTCTGGTCATCTAGCCCCACGTGATTCATCTTTCAAAGTTATCTACATGGCAAAAACGAATCGATCCAAAAGTTTACGTTTTCTTCACTTATGCATAGCCGAAGCTTTAGCTATACATGAACAGAAACCGAAATTATGTGTTCAAAAGCGTTTTGTCAAACCCCTTTCTTTACCTTGGTCATAGTAATGTTCTTTCTAGTTTTTTTTAACATAACATAACAATTTCGCTTTATTCCAGAAACAGTACTTGTGGTACAGTGTGGAATTTTCAGCACATATCTACAATATTGCATCTAATTTCATCGTACATTTAAAAGGAGTATTATAAAAAAAATAATAAAATATATAAAAAAAAACCAAAAAAGAAACACAGAAATAACCAAAAAAAATGCAAATAAAAATACCGAGTAAAAAAGAAGATCAACACAAATAATGAAAAAAATATTTCAGTATTAGTTAGTGGAAGCTACGATATGTGTATGCGTGGTGAACAGTAACAGCTATAATCATACGGGAAATTATGAGATGTTCTTAAAAAATGTTTATAGCCAAGATGATCAGTTAATTTGATTGAACAACACTAAGCAATCATAAGATAAACATTTCAGGTTTTTTTTTGTCAGTACTAATGCGGTTGTTTGTAGTGGTAGTGTGAGGAATCATGCATAATACAAAATTTTTAAGATGGTGATAGTGGCAATAACAAACAAGATTGTCAGTTAAATAGTGCCGAACAAAGAGCAACCACAAAACTAATGTTACATGATGGTTAATGACGGGACAATTTTTAATAATCATAGTGATAATATAGTCGGACCCAGTAGATGTACAAAGAAGGAATAGAATAAAGAATAAAAATGTAAGCCAATGATAATAATTTTAAGCAGCTAAGTATGTTTAAGAAGGTTGTTCACTATAGAGTACAAATAAGAGAGTGTAAGGGGGAAATAACAAGGGCCAAAATTATGTTATTAACAACAAAGCAAGTCATAGGTTTCACGCCTAACATTGTCTCTATCACTTAGAACACGGGCCAAATATGGTATCGTTGAGTTCCTATACTTGGTTGTGCGAGCATATATTATTTTATACTGATTTCTGGTTCTACCTGATGAGATGCAGGGAGAGAGTTGGGAATAGAGGGGGTGTTGGGGGTGAGAGAGTATGGTTTTAGACCATTTCTCACATGTATTCAGATGCTTATCCACTAGTGTTGTGACGAGCTGACTGAGTTTTACACCGCTAGTCCTACTAACTACCTTCAACATCCTTCTCAGGATGGTATAATCCTTTTTCAGTAACCCAGGAAAGACTAACGGGGAACAGTAAAGTAGAATAGGTAGGATACGAGAGTTGACAAATTGTGTAAGCAGAGGTTGAGGGACTCCAGTTAGTCTGAGTTTCTTAATGTAGTAGGTTAGACGAAACACTTTCTTGGAAATCATTTGGATATGAGATGACCAAGTAAGGTCGGAAGATATAACTAATCCGAGGTATTTTGCATTAGACTTTGTTTCAATTATAGTCCCCTCGATTCTACAGACATCATGAGTGCTTACTAGTGTTTGTAGATCTCGTTTATGCCTAAAGGAGAAGTCGACGGTCTGGCATTTTGAGGGATTCAGCGTTAGGCCATTTATTTTAGACCACTGACTGATGTCCGACAGGAAGCTATTTAATTTGAAGCAGTCTGAATGAGACTTGAATTCATTCCACTTCACTTCACATCTTTATTCTTATCGTAATTGTACTCCTAATTTTTAAAATTTTTTGACAACACCTGACATTTTAAAAACATTTTTGATATCAATTCACTTGTAAAACAATCTTTAATAATTTTGTAGTTTATACACTTCAACTCTACCCATTATAACATTTTAATTATCGTTATTCTTATCGCATATATATGTATATTGACTGAGCAATTATTTAGTGCCACTTAATAACCTTTTTCTGTAATATTAATACGACTGTACAGCTTGAAAATGAAGTCGTTGAAAAGAAATTTCTTCGCTGAACAAAAAACCGTGTCTAAATATTTGGCAATAGTAATACATGTAAATGGAATTCCTTTAAGATTCAGGTTTATTCATTTCTACGAACCGAATTATTGATGTTACCATCCCTTATAATACTAAACTTCACAACACAGATCTAGAAGCAGGTAGGCAAGAGATTAATTGGTGACCAAAAACTTCTGCTTAGTAAGAAGGTAACAATAATGGGAACCATACTAGGAGTCTTTAAGTTTCAAAGTGAAACATAGACAGAAGTGTGTAACAGTTCCCAGTTGTAGCAGACACGGTTTAGTAATCCACTTCAAAAATCTACTGTAAAACTCCTAAATTTCAACTCCTGATGAAAAGCCTCTTTTGAATAGCAATTCAATCTTCTAAATTCTAAAGATGACAGATGTTAACCAGCATATGCCTCCATTTTCCGAATCTCTCAAAGCAGCCATGGTGACCACAAATGCAAGATTAACCTCAAATTTCCCTTAAAATGTAATGATCATTACCAAATGTAAATTAAATAAAAACAATTGTATCTGATAGAAAATTTAATGAAATGAGACCACTAAATCACTAGGTTTACTTTCACTAGTAACACCAAAATTATCTTGATATGCACGTCGTCATTAGTCGACGTCAGACAGAGGACCGTTGGGAATCAAGAAACGTCTAGTACAGGAATATTAAAAGGTAAGAACAAAGTCAGTGTTTCCTCATCACTACATATGATCAGGAATTATCGGCATATCTGGCCATAAAACTTACAAAACTGATAAGTTATTTCCAAGAATGTGACAGATACTTTGTTTATTTAAGTGAAAAAAAAACTAATTATAGTGTCTTACCGTCAAACGGATGGATCTCACAGGGGATATGAAGCTACGTCTTGTGAGAAATGTATAGAGAAAAGGATACTTCATTCTGATTTCCATTTTGGGTAAATTTAAAAGATGTTTAACAACTATTGAAACAAGACAATATTAGCAAACGATCATGTTTTTAATTGGATCTTCTTCATGCTTTACTCCAATTTGCGTAGCTTTATATATAAGAAATTTAACAAATGACGGTGAGTTTGTGGATCAAATAAAAACAATAAAATTAAAGTGTTAATGGTTTTGGATGTTAGTAATAACGATGATTCTAATGGCAACAAAGACAGTAATGTGTGTATATGTAGACAATTCAATAGATGGGAAATCAAAACAAGTGATTTAGCGAAGAGAATCTTTTCAACGAATTTATTATCACGCTGTACAATGGTATACATATGGTTTTTATTATCATCAAAGTTTTTGTATTTCTTAATGAATGAAAAACAAAACGATATTGTTTTTGCTGACATTTCACTATTAAACGAGAATTTACAAAATCTCAGTCTATACATAGCAACTGAATCATCTTTCGTCAGCACGAAGTAATTTTTACGTTGTTAAGTTGGCCAGTTGGTAAAGATAACAAAAGGAAGTGCAGATTGTTGGATTTGATAAGTGTATAAAACTATGAAAGCAGCATATGTTTACTTAATGAAACTGCTTATCACATTCGTGAGGCATCTGACCAAATTGATTTTGTATCTGATGCATCCAAAATACGCTAATCCAAATGCAATATCCTTATAGATTTGTAAGGAGACACATAAACACCAGGTATAATAAGGAGAAACTGGTAGCAGTTAAAAAGGAACAACTGTTCCAAAAATTGTACTTTAGTGGGGACGGGGCTAGTGAAATCTTACATCTAAGAATATCGAGAGCAATAAAACAGACTTATACTGCCGCTAACCTTTGTTTGTTATCTTCCAGTCGACCAGTTATGACTGCTCACGAAAAAGACAAGTTACCTAGCTGTGCCACTTTTATGTGTATCTACAAATTTAGCTGCTCCTGTGACGAGAGCTATATAGGGCGAACAACTAAACAGCTCAACGAACGTATTAATGAGCATCTTCCTTCATTGTTCTGAAAAGGCCAAGTAAAATCTATAAGAAGTTCTATCTTACCTCATTTGACTGATAGCGGTCACGAAGTGGACGGAAGAAGTTCCTTCAAAGTTATCAATCCCATTCCATCGAACTTTTCGAATGGAATTCGATCCCGCCTTTCACACATAGCCGAAGCTATGGGAATTAGAGAGAACAATCCTGGTCTTTGCATACAAAGGAAGTTTGTTCTACCTATGTCTCTCCCTTGGGCTAGGTAAATTCTAACTAAAACCTTCCCACTCTTTCTAATTTTCCCATTCCTTCGTATTTTCACGATGTTTATTCAAACTCGAATTATCTGTCCACTTCACCTTTAGTATTTTGTAACTTTTAAGATTTGACCTAATTTACTTACTGAATTGCCTATATATACACACATTACTGTCTTTGTTGCCATTAGAATCATCGTTATTACTAACATCCAAAACCATTAACACTTTAATTTTATTGTTTTTATTTGATCCACAAACTCACCGTCATTTGTTAAATTTCTTATATATAAAGCTACGCAAATTGGAGTAAAGCATGAAGAAGATCCAATTAAAAACATGATCGTTTGCTTATATGTCTTATTCTAATATTAATAATGAGAATATTTAACAATTACTGAATAAAAGCAAAATATTTTCCAGATGGAAAACTAAGCATCTTTCGAAGATGTTAATGCATCTAACAACTTGAGTATGCTGTGTTTTCCAGTTTTGACATCTTTTAAAAGATCCATTCATCAAAAACGTGCATGATATGAAAAATAAGCCATTTTCTATATGGCTATATGGACCAAAAGGATTTGTAGTTCAGACAGTGTTAGCATTTAAAGCCACACTTGCTGAAAGTAATCACCCAACCACTTCATTGATAAAAACATGGCGAACAAATAAACCAAATTGATCACTGACTCAATTCCAAAGAAAACCACCTTCATGAATCTAGAATTCCAAAGAGATAATGCTTCCAACATTCTTAAAGAGCGTTTGTGGTATGTCTGCACCGCCAATTGTTATAACAGTAGTGAACTCGACTGGTACGCTAATACCCCTATTTGTCCGTTGTACTTCCTGATTCACTGAGCCAATATCAAAAGATAGAGGTTGGCCTGTGACTGTATCATTATTAGGAAATGATATGACACATGATATTTGTACATTTTCTTTGCCACAATAAAGTTCGCTCACAGCCGTGAGAAATGATTGATCGCATCATAAATCCCAAATTGCGTAAGAAAGGATGATATGCTATTTTATGTGGGTTCCTATCGGTTTGTCAAAATCTGGTAATAAGACCTCCCTCAAAACTTCGGTTGACCTTAACTAGTTGGAAACTGTTCACCATTGTATTAAAAGATAAGCCCCACTGTCTGGCTGCCTCTATGTATACTTATCAGTTAACTTGCTCTGATACAGGTAGGTAAATGGGATTTTGTCATAGAATACTTTCCACACGCAGATGACAGAACAGTTCAGTATATTTTTTAAAGGTAGAAGGGAAGAGCATGAGGAGTTCTATCCTTGAACACTTCAACTTCTGTCACTCAGCTAAGTGCGATAACGATTTTAGGATGACTTATCCAATTCTTTAAAAGGCTGTGTTACGCATTCCACTTTCTTATTGCTCAACGTTTAATCATGACAGGGACAACAAATATTTTATCATAATTAACATCATTGGCGTTATGGAAAATTATGGTTTAGTTTTCCTCATTAGGTAGTTTTCAAAAAATGATATGTAATTATGATCGCTCAGCTTAGTAATAAATTTGTTAAAAAGAGCCTGTTGTTTTATAACGGAAATTATAAAATTGAGAAGGTGATTAATTAATTTTCTCTGGAATTTCGTGGTTCCTTGATGTGTAATGAATACCGTCTTTATATTATTTTTCACTCCTAAATAACAAGTCTCACGAATCTTCACTATATCATTAAACATCTTACTTAGAGTGAATACGGGTGGTCACCCAGATGAAGTCTTTGTAGTTGGCCAAAATTATTACAATCCTCCACTAATGTGCAAAATATTAGTTTTTTGTTGGTGCAGAAAAATCTGCCCTAAAAGCAAATGTCAATCAGAAATAATATGTTTTACTTTACCGAACAGGAGTAATTGGATGTGTAAACAAATTAAAACTTATTCAAGAAGTATACTTAAAATATAAGACTGAGAGAAATAAATACCAATTGAAGCGGTCAAACTACCCGTAACAATATCAAAAAATATTTACCTTTCCCATTATAAAACTCTGCATGCTTTACACCTCTTGGAGGATCAACTGCTGCTGGCATCAGTCTAGATTTGGGATTCAAACGAAGAAAATTAGTTGTCCATGGATCTTGTGATTTAGATAGCATATCATAAGCTTCTGGTTCATATGTTAAGCAGGCGTTATGTAATGGATGAGTGTCATTAGACCAGATTTCAAGATTTGGAGGGGAATTATTGTTAGTTTGATTATTATTGTTATTATTACTATCCTGATAATATTTCAACAAACGGTCAGACTTTTCAACAAATTGTGGACTATGATCATGTCTAGTTTTATTAGCCTTACTGATTCGCATATCATCAAGTTTTCGCAACATAGCTAATGGGCATAAATCAACTGTAGGATCAGATCCGAAGAAAGAAATAGCGGCTTTCCGTTCTGCGTCTCTCAACAAACGACAGTCTAATGAAGAGAAAATAAAGAGAAAAAAGTTAAACTGGTGATATTTATTTTATGAAAAGATAATAATAAAACGTTTGAGTAGTTATTCACAACATTGTCTAAAAAGCTTATTAAATAAAGATGCATTCAGTTATTATTAAGGTTACATCTTTCTCAGCCGTGTTTATTCAGTATAACCGTAATATGATATTACCTTCCTACCATAGATTGGAAATGTTAGGTATGTCATACGTACAGTACCAAAATGGACCGATTAAAACTGGCTCTATGCACACTCTGAATAACAGTCACACTGAGAGGCAACCATTTTATCCTTTTCAAAATCCTGTGGTCATGGAACAGAATTATGAAGTACTTCATATATTCCTCCATTTGTTGAATACAATATTGGCTCTCCTTTGTGAATATACATTTCTTCTGGTTTCAGTATATCTTCTTCACACAGGATGGCAATTTTTTTAATCTTGCCTATGCTATATCATTAGTTTTGCTGCACGCAGCAAAGTTAATAATTGTTGGTGTGCATTGAATTCCAAATAGAAACTCCCTTTGTAAAGTGAATTTATCAAATTCAAAAACTAAATATACGTTCATTATATCAGACTCACTCTTAGAATGAAAAGGTAAAAGGATGAAAACAAAAACATTGAAACAATTAAATCATCCCCAGCTGTCAAAATGCTAGGTAGAAAAAAAGAAGACAAACTAATAAAAATTCTTTACTGGATGTTGCACAGAGACTTTACCTAAATATAACAAACCGGCAGAATAGAATTTCTACATTAAGATTGCCATATTCATTCTGTGATCGGTATTACACTTTGCGAGAAAGTCAGAAAGAATAACAAGGTGCTTCGCAGAAAATGGTGGTCCTGATTTCGATAAGAAAGCCAAATAATTTACGCCGAACGCGTTAATCTTCTAAACTTACCGAGGTTTAATCAATCAAGGCTGTATGATCAACACGTAAACACGGTCTTTAGTCCTCAGTCAGAGAATGGGCATATAATGGCTTGGTGTTATTGTTAATTAGTAATGCAGAGTTTAAAAAAAATTAGATAAAATGTATCTACCAACAAGCCAAGTTTTCTAGTTAGGTTATAATATAGTAACATCGAAACAGGTTGGGGCTAAACGCTGATTGTAGGGTACACAAGGACATTTCTGATTACTTTATTACATAAAATGCAGAATATGTAAAAAAGTAAAAATGTTATTCACTAAAAGCAGTAATGTGATATTTCCAAAGGACCTTTGGAGATAACCAAAAAGACAGGAATGCACAAGATAAAATCAAGGCATTTTTCAGTACTTTTTACTAGAAAACTCCAAATATGAATGACCCGACCGAAAGCTGCTACCTTGACGTGGTGGTCGGGCTTGAACACCGCAATGACCCAATCAAGCTATTCTGGCTGAGACTTATGTCTCTTGAGATCCTACCATGCCAGAAAGGTCGTTTGGATAGCGGTTAAAATAAAAAGCAGCTACCCAACCCACCATTATGATACAAACAAAATCGCAAAATTTCATGCCAGATCGGCCGTGGCCCGGATTAACAACGACCGCGCTTCCTGCTGCCGTGTCACAGGGCAGGAGTGATAAATATGCTACCGAGACACACCAAACAATAAAGAACAAACAAAAACAGGCCGCGTATGAACGGCCTCAAGCAGTTGTCCCCTGGGCTCTGCGGTCACGCAACCAACTTCCACGGTGTGGGCAGCCGGGAAGTAACAATCGCCCTCACAATCCGAAATACACACAGACAGACAGAAATATGAATGAGGAAATTGCACAATACTTGACAATACCACCAATTTTGAAGCGAATCTGATAACATCCACTGGCGAAAATCTGCATGGCACATTCTAAAACACTCACGCATACACAAAACAGCAGTAAAACTACAATATAGGGAATCTCAAGTCATTTGCACCAATTGTAACAATAAAAGTATTCAGTTTTAAAAAAAGTGCCAGATAGAAAAGACGAAAAAGAATTAATTTCCCGTTCTTTTCATCCTACGTTTTACTCTGCTGTCCATATAAAGGACGGAAAACTGTAATTTAATCAAGTTACCCGTACTCTGATTTATACTTATAAGTAAACCAAGTCAATGAGTCACTTAATACTTACTATTCTACTGAATGTTATGCATTGTCCCAACAGAAGCTATAACAGAACAACTATGCTTTGTGATACTGTAATAAATTGATAGATATTCCACTCAGAGCAATCAATAATAAAATCAGTAGATCAAATTCAATAAATTTGCACTACTGGGGTATTTCTAAGGACCAAAATGTAGTTTGCTTGGAAAAAATGAATCTCTCTAAAAATGGCATATAATAACGATTTCTACTGCACTTTGAACTTCTAATGCACATGTACGTTTTGTAAACATGACATACAACCTCTAAGTAACTCACTTTCCAATGAAGGTAATACTATAAGTGCAGAGTTAATTGTACATCGACGCCAACGGTGGAAGAGAAATAATCACTGTCTATAATACATCCATTATAAATCCTAATAATTCATTTTGTTTGGAAATCACCTCAGAACCCATGAGAATTATATAAAATAGCTTACCAAAGCCACTCTTTGAAAGAACACACCCTACACTCGCGCAAGCAAAGCTAAACTACAGGTATAATTCACGCAAAATCTCAGAAGACAGTAAAGTTGGTGAATTCACTCACACCTAGCGGTTAAAAATGTGTATATTACCATCTGTGAACAAACGGACATTACTAGGTCATAAGTAAGCATCACAGAAAAATTAGTAGTTGAGGAAAAGAATGTAACATAAAACAACAATCCAAAAAGACTTGCCTAGAGTTTTTAGTTTAGGAAGGATGTATGTGAGATACAACCTGTAATCTGAGTTCAAACGTGACACTGGATTCAATCGAAGATCAAGGTCTTTAATATTTTTGTTAAAAGCCAGAACTCTAAGTTCATTAATATCTTCAATGCTGTTGTAATACAGGTTTAAAACTTCCAAAGTCTTGATGTGCTCAATACCCTAAATATATAATTATTAGGTAGATTGTATTACCCTAATTGACTTCAGGACATTTCTTGATAGATCAAGGATTTTCAGCCTTGAAAAATGTAATAAAGCGGTCCCAAGACAATTTATTTTCTCCTCATAATTTCCCTGCAAAATCAGTGTTTTTATATCCTCTGAAAAAAACAAAAGGTTTACAGGACCATTAAAAAATCTACCTAAGTTTTCGCTGGAAATTTTGACTTTATCTTTCACCCAATCTTCAGATATGGAGATATATTTGCTCATGTTGTCATGTTGTCAAGATGTCGAATTAGTTCACGCCAGAAATTCTGAAGGTCACACTTTTAAAAAACCATTTATATAACTAAACAAACGTGCACAACACCTTGTAGACATTTCTTTTATATGAGAGCTCGCAAACAAAACTATTTTTATTTTGTATCAATTTCGGGGTACTTTCATCTCAAAATATAGAGAAAAGAAATTGTGAGTCTGTTTCGAATTATCTTTTGAAATCTTGTTAATGCATGTAACGACTCTATTAGCGTCCGTTTTTGTGAGAATGGAAAATACGTTTTACGCTTCTGCAGTCAAAAAGAAGTATTCGCTTTTATTATGTTCGTATTAATGCATCAAAATGTCTGAATATCCTGTGTAATTTATTACGAAGAAAGGAATGTACTACGCGGGATTATGCTCAAAATGCCTTTCACCTATATTTGATAACTTAGAACGTCACACGCATGTGAATCCTTAAGATTGAAAAGTGACTACAGAAGACTCATAAGGCTATGGTATTTAATCTGTGAGAAGTTAGTAAGATGTGAAATCTATTCCATCCAGAAGGAATGAAAACTTTCATGACACCTCGAAGAAGTCATGTGGTGAATGAAACAAATGGCTGAATTTTGAGATGGTTATATACATTTTGATGAAGTACACAGCCAAAATTTTTCTGCCGGATGCAATACTAGTGGAATTTACATTATCACATGGAGAACTAGAAGATCGTGACTGCTTACTGCATTGAATGGCATTAGCTTGTCTTGATATCAGTGTGCATTGTGACAAGAAGAGAACCATGGATAGTCACCATGAAATATAATTCCGCTACATTTAGTACTACGTTTCTGTTGAAAAGTAGCTTGCAGCTACATCCTTCCATCAATACACCTGTTAAGTATGTAATTTCAGTCTTAATAATCATTCATTTTCAGGTAACTAAACCATTCAGAGATCCTTCAGGAACTTTCTTTTGCTATAAAGCATGTGAAAGTTGCACCAATGACTCCTATTTATTCACCATTTATTATTCAACAGCTTATCTGGGGAGAATTAGTTATGCTCAGATTAAAATGCCTAAGCACTTGCACGCTATTATCCATGGAGGGACGGTTTCTGAAAATGAATAGAAATAGTACTGCGATTCTTTCAGCCCCATTTACTCAGTTATTCGTCACATTTAGACTTTATTTTGAATACCCTAACACTCGTGATCATATGGACTGACATCGCGCTTCAAGGGATATAACAGTAACTTACTGCTTTTTAATACACTTAATAATATACACAGGCGTACTACACCACAGTGCCTAACTTCGATTCTTATACTTCGTAAAAATAGGTTAGGTATTTTTGCCATTGGTCCCTACAGATTCGCATATGGATAGGGGAAGCAAATGCATAGCTTTCGACAGATGTTCAGACCTGAATAAAGTCAGTTTATGTCATCGCCAATATTAATCGATAGTGTCCGTAAAGAATTACATTCCCATATAGCAACAAGTTCACATCCTAGAGAGTAGCAGCCTGGAATACCACACTACTACTTCAAGTATATCAAACACAAGAATATAACAAAATGTTTTAATGTAACGCAAATTAGTTTAGTTACATTTATGGTTGAACACCCGTTATTCAACGGGAGTTCTCATTTCAAGCAAAGAGAACTGCACGACCACATCCAAAGTTATCCGATATCTCAAAATGGAACAAAGAATGCCTCCCTGGGTATAAGTGAACGAGTGAGATTACTTTCCACTGTTATTATATGAAGAGTTGATTCCTACACCTGATTATGCAAATCTATCCGGTGATAAGCAGAAGTACACTTCAGAGGGGCTATCCATAGTATTCTCCTCCTCACTTTGCCCAAGACAAGCTAATGCCATTCAATGCAGTAAGCAGTCACGATCTTCTAGTTCTCCATGTGATAATGTAAATTCCACTAGTATTGCATCCGGCAGAAAAATTTTGGCTGTGTACTTCATCAAAATGTATATAACCATCTCAAAATTCAGCCATTTGTTTCATTCACCACATGACTTCTTCGAGGTGTCATGAAAGTTTTCATTCATGCTGGATGAAAATAAAAGACCTTAAGATTCCTAGAACAGATATCTAAATTGTCTAAGTGATTACCCTCTATCAAAAGCCTGAATCTCTTAGAATAGATGCTATAACATTAAAATTTGCGTGTAGTCACTTTATAGTGTGAAATTTTAGAACCACTCGGAATTATCTAAACTCCATTGCTTCCGAAAAAATAATGATCATTTCTACGCATAATTGCTTTAAGTGCAAGCCTTTCTTCGTGATAATTAATCTGGGATATCGCGCCGATTTCACGCATTAATACGAATATAATATAAAAAATGTCTCTCCTTTTGACTGCAGAAGCCTTAAACTATACAAGAATAGACTCTTATAACGCCTCTGTGGGCATGAATACAAAAAACCATACTAAGCCT
This sequence comes from Trichobilharzia regenti, assembly GCA_944472135.2. Lineage (NCBI taxonomy): Eukaryota > Metazoa > Platyhelminthes > Trematoda > Strigeidida > Schistosomatidae > Trichobilharzia > Trichobilharzia regenti. Next base: position 70,710,178 of record OX235270.1, on the reverse strand, counting down.
GAAAATATATCGCTATAGCCTTCTATTCTTAAAGGTGATAGGGATCAGAATCACAGTATATTATATCTCAAGACGTCGCCAAGTGATAATACAAATTTATTCATATGAACTAAATATTTACACGATTGGAATGCGTGATCACACCTGATTTAGTTATGCGATAAACTCAAATACCATGTTCTACGCTTGTTGCCGAATAATTGTAAAGAAAAAGTCATGAAAATTATGCGCATATGACAGATATTAACGGCTAGTTATTGTGAAACTGAATCAAACTTCAAGGACGCATTTATCAATAAGTTTTAGGTAGTCTGAGGAAAAAACATACACACTAGAAGAAAATTGCATAAAACTATTTCACTACAATCCAATATCCCTCATCCGCTGATGTTTCCCCCGGATATGAACGTGGTGTGTGTGAATGATTTACACTGTTAGCTATTTATGTTTTCACTTTTCAAAAATCTTCCAGTGCCTTCTCAATTCCACAAACATGAAGGACTGACTTACTCTGATAGGTGCAGAATATATGGACTTCAGCTACATTGGTTAAGGCGCCTGAAACTCAACCTAACATTCCTCTTTCGCCTTTTACACGGCTACATCAAAAGCAGTAATCCAATAGCTTTCAACAATTTACCCATATATACTCTTAGGAATCATGAAAATACTCTATCCATAACCCGGTACGGGACAAAACTGCGATCACGTTTCTTCAAAATACAGTACAGTGCATTATGGAACGAACTTCCACTTACTGTACGTAGTTGCTGATCTCCTACTGAATTCCAGAGTCTCCTTAACGAGTTCCTGTCAACAAAAGAGCTTCGGTCTACTTATCCATACTTTATCCATATGGGCTACTCAACTAGCTTTAGTAATACAGACCCCAGTGCAATACCCTCAATTTGAGGAAACTCATTTACCCCAGAAACCGTACCGCATCTATAACGTGATAAAACCGACCCAATCATTCCCACATGCCTTTACCTAAGGTTCGGTTATTCAGCTTATTAGAGATCCTATCAATGTTTCATTAATCGGGTTATAAACTCATAAGACTATCTATAATTATCCTGGACGTATAATCCCAAATTAGTTTTGATAGTTCTTCCATAATATAAGCAAACTGATACTTTTAATGTCTAAGGCATGCCACATGAAAAGCGGCCAGGGAAACCTAGCAATAACAAAGTCAGCCAACCAACAATTTTCCCCAAGTTTATTCAACATGCACTTATCCCTAATCATACCACTATCCACTACACTCTACTCAGTAGATTATGACTTAATATGCTCCGGTACTCAAAACTCTTCTGCCATTTACTTTCAAAGACGTTTTAACTACTAACTGAGCGGTAATCATCCAAATAACTCACGGATTTTCTCTTCACTGTAATCTTCAATAAGTTCGTCAGTATAATTATTTCCAAAACAAATACATTAGCAACCATAACTTTTAATATTTTACAAACATCCTTATTTTATTGGTATGATACACTGTGCTATTTTTGAGTTGAAATAACTATCTTCAGTGCGTCGGTGGCACAGTGGTTAGGACTCTCTCCGATCATGCACATGGTCCGAGGTTCGATCCCACGCCGACGCACACCTGATATCTATGGTCGGCCTGCGAAATTTGGGCTACCGATATCCACGCTGAAAATTCCACACTTGTACCACAAATACGGTGTGAAATCAAGCTGTAATCAAAAATAATAAATAAATAAATAAAATAACAGTCGCCCATCTTCAGATAATTTTCTAAAATTCATAATTCTAAAGCTATGTAGTATTTTTTCAATTATATGGTTCATGAGTCACTGCAATGTGTAAGGCACACCATATAATAATAATAATATATTTTTCACATAAATTAAGCATTTACATGATGCACATACCCTTGTATAGGCATGATCACATTTGACAAGTGCAGTTTGACATTGAACACTCGAAAACACGAAAAAAACTAAATGAGATGAGAGAGCAACTGATCAAAATGGAGGAATCGCTGCATATGCATAGACTGCGTCTGTTGAATGCAGAGCATACAAGTACCCGTGAAAGTCCTGCAAAACTTTTTAAATCTCGAATTCTCGAAAAGCATCTGATGTCCACAACTTCTAATGTACATTATTCCAAAGGGAATGACTATAGACCTTCTGTTGGAATCATACTACAAAAAATGGGAAATCGAGTGGTGAAGATATTAGACATTCAAGATCACTCAGTTCATAACAGACACCTGGACAAAGTGACAATAAATGAAGTAGGTCGTCCCAATTATTACTGTAATGATTCCGCTACTAATCCTGATTTTGTAGATAATTCAGAAATAAGTCCAGATAATACTGATGAAAATAATATCACAGAATCAGTTAGAAGGTCGCAGCTACTTGCAAGCAAACTGAAACATCGTTATAAATACTCAAAAAGGTATTCGACGTGTGGTGAATATGGTGGTTGACAATTTCTATCTCTCTGTTGTTTAAATACTTACTGCCAATGCAGTTGAAGATTGAACGATCAATTCATGGTTGTTTGCTCAAAACCAACTTCCCCAATTTTCGCGGAGGCGTCAATACGACAGTCGTCGTCTCATCGGTCGCTGTTCAGAAAGAAGAGTAAAAAACCGTCAGAAGCGATATTGTGATTTATTATTGTAATATTTGTTCACAGACCTTAGTCATACGTCATTTATATACTGGTGTAACAATAAAGAATCCTCGAGTCAACAATTGGTGTTTTGGTGTTTTCGTCCGTTATTACTAAGCGTTTCTGAGAAACTTCAAGGAACGGCGTGAGCCTGAGCGTAGCAAGAGCTGGGCATTAACGGTTTACGAGACGTGGCTGACAGTTTCTGACCATGAAGTCAGTTTCTGACGGTACAACGTCAGTTTTTTAAACAGTTTTGGACAGTTGGCGCGACTTTGGATAGTCACCGTTCATCTTTCCTGGTGCCGGTCAAGTCCTCTTTGAACAAGCAATATCTGAAACTTTTTTGGAATTGGGTCAAGTTCAACAATGCCTGAGTCAAAGAAGGGACAGAGTGTCTTGGATGCAAACAGGAAAGTAAGTCATGGTGACTTGTCTGTTAATTGTAACGATGTGTCTGATGTTAAGCATGACATGGTTGATGTTACTGTTTCGCCGTTCAGGGATAATAGGAACATCAAACTCCTTATATTTGAACCACGGTGTTTTGATGGAAACCCGGCTGATTATTTACAATTTGTGAGGGAGTTTGAGATCATGCTGAGTAGTTTTCTATTAAATAATGCGTTGAAGCTAATGTCTTTGATGAGGTATTGCACTGGAGATGCTTCAAGAGCTATACAGTGCTGTACGTTTATGAAGCCAAAAGAGGGCTACTGCGAGTTTATGAGCATATTACGTCAAAGGTTTGGAAGACCTTCGATGATTGCAGGGAAATTATTCGAGGCTGTTAAGGGTAATGGTGGTCAATTACAGGATGAATCCCAGGTACTCACTGAATTTTTAGATAATTCGCTGATTTACAAGAATGCATTGATTTCGATGAATTTCATGAGTGACCTCAACTCGAGTTTTATACTAGAAGTAATAGCAAGACGTCTACCTACTCGACTGCAAAGGAAGTGGGTGAAGATAAGCTCCCGTATGGAGGATGAGGGTATCGAGCCAAAGTTTGATGATATCCTGAAACTGGTAAAAGATAGCGTCAATCAATCTATGAGCAAGTTCGCCAGTATATTGAATCTCACCCCTAGAATAGAGCAGTCTGAGGGTAAAACTCAATCATTGATGACAAATAGGCCTCAGAGAGGTGGATATCGAGAAGGCTCCATGATGTCTAGTAATGCATATAGACCTAGTGAGTGTAACAGTTTTCGTAGTACATCCTCAACAGATAAGTTACAAGATGCAAGACAAACACGGTTGCGTTTTACACGTTTGCAAGAGGTGCACACAAAGGTGAACTGTGAACCAGTGAGCAAGTTCATTGATAAGCTAAATGTAAACTCCAGGCCTGACTCCGAATTGTGTGACGATAACGGTGCGGTCAAGAAGTCTGTAGTTGAAACTGGTAAGCCATTGTTGAATAGAGTGTCACAGAATAGATTTACTGCTTCAGAGTGCAGTTCTGACTCCACAAGTTTACAAGGTATTACTAGTCAGAGTGAAGGTATGAAATCTTTAAGGATTTGTGAGGAAGAACCCAAATCATCTACTTCTATTAATAAAGAGTTTGAAAATGATGAAGTCGACGGTAAAGTGAATATTCGTGATAATGATCATGATACTTCACAGTTGTCTTTAGTTGATCATGATGAGATGGGGGAAATGCCTACTACTGCTAAGTTAAATAAAGGCTCTGTACAACTACGACGTGAACTAGAATTCAACGCAGATGCAGTTGCAGAAGATATGGATACTTGTGAGACCGTCAGTGTAAGTGATCAGCGTGAAGCCCACCTATCATCAGATGCTAGTGCTAAGCCTGAGCTGATAGTAAAAGACACCAGTGGTGGTGGTCTTGCAGGTAGACAAATTTCTGAAAGTCGAGCAACAACAGCTTTTGATCCACCGCTAACTTCATCAACTGATATCAATCAGTCGTCATTGGTGCTGTCATCCACAATGAAACAGACGCCCATCAACTCAAGTATCTTGTGCAATGACTATGATAGTATTGGTGTGTTTGAAAAGACGAATATCAATGGTCAGTTTAGTGAGAATAAGCCAAGTGTAAACGAGAGAGTAATTGTTAAATTGACTTGCATGAATAAAGGCATCTCTAGTTTCAAGTTACTATTTGAATGCTATTATCTTTGGTGTAAATTACTCTGTGCCTACGCTTGGTTGATCAGATACGTCGTGTGTTTGTTCGTCATCTATATTCTACGATACAATGACATGGGCGTGTTGCCGTTCAGTTTTGAGGATATAGCTGATAGAAGGAAGTTAGCAAATGAACTCTGCGACGATTTTCCAACCTAGGGCGTCAACCTGAGAAGGGTTGTAGGCGTACTGCTGTAAGTCCTGCAGTTCTTCAAAGGGTAGCGCATCAATGAGCAGTCCAATGTGCTTGGTGTATGATCTTGTACATATGTTCATATTGCATATACTGAATTGGTATCATTTATCATCTAGCTGTTGGTAATTCTGTTTGTGTCCGGACGACTTCCACTTGGATCATCAACCTGAGAAGGAATGTAGGCGTACTGCTGTAAGTCCTACAGTTCTTCAAGGGTAGTTTGTCGTGCCAGAATCCACAACATCTGATGTGTTCGATGTACTTATGTTTGTGTTAAATAATTGTGTGAGTTCCAATTATTGTAATTGTTGGTTAATCTTGTTTGTGTCCGGACATTCCACAACTTACAATCGTCAACCTGAGAAGGGTTGTAGGCGTACTGGTGTAAGTCCTGCGATTCTTCAAAGGAATTCCATCAAGACATGATCTGCGAGGTTATTTGTACTGTTTGTGTATACGTGTGGTGTGTCATATCAATTGGTGTTTTTGGATTCATTGTGTTTACTCGTTGTTTTCGTACCTTGTTGTTATTACATAATTTTGTTAAAATTTTCGTCGTGATTACCTCTGAAGTTGTTTCGAGTCTTCTACATCCGTGAATGAATTGGTTGATGTTCAAGAGAGCAGATGGGTCGTATACGCCGGGGAGGCTAGGCTATTGCTGAGAATGACATGCATACGGAGATAATTGTTAGCTGCGGTCCCACAAGCCGGGGAGAAAGAGTGTAAACGACTGAGGCTCGCATACGTCACCGTTACTAGAACTGGGACAGAATGAGTGACAAGCGATTGCAGTGGTAATTGGCAGTGAGTAGATAAGAGGATGTGCGTAGAGTATCGTGAGGTGCTGCTATGGTCACGTTGCATTCTGCAAGAGTCATTCCAGCAAGTGGCGATTGTGTTGCAAGAGGATGCCTTTCACCGGAAGGCGTAGGTCGTCGTCAATGAGTGAGATTGTGCTGTGAGTATGCTTGTGGTGTGTTGGCTTTTCTGTTTGTTTTCCATTTCAGCTCTGTCTATGTGGCCCAGGTTCTCGCAATGGCATCCAAGTCAACGTGTATTGGTCGTGATGGAAAAAAGGGGTTGGATCCCTTTTTTGCCGGGGAGTGTCAATGTAGTTGAAGATTGAACGATCAATTCATGGTTGTTTGCTCAAAACCAACTTCCCCAATTTTCGCGGAGGCGTCAATACGACAGTCGTCGTCTCATCGGTCGCTGTTCAGAAAGAAGAGTAAAAAACCGTCAGAAGCGATATTGTGATTTATTATTGTAATATTTGTTCACAGACCTTAGTCATACGTCATTTATATGTTGGTGTAACAATAAAGAATCCTCGAGTCAACAATTGGTGTTTTGGTGTTTTCGTCCGTTATTACTAAGCGTTTCTGAGAAACTTCAAGGAACGGCGTGAGCCTGAGCGTAGCAGGAGTTGGGCATTAACGGTTCAGGAGACTTGGCTGACAACCTTGATAATAACCTTGCGGTAACAAGTTATATGGATAATCAGATCCACTGAGCATGTCTCTCGTTTCCGTTAAACTTTTAACCCTTTTTTCCATTTTATACAGGCAATGAACTGATTGGAAGGAATAGGTTTCGAAATTGGTGGTACGTTCGAAATTGGTGACATTTTTGCACGTGTTTGCTCTGAAATTTATTTACTGCTTATTGTCATATAATTCTTGAAATTATGGTCCAAATCTCTAAAAAACGTGTTCGTAGAAACACAATTGTTTTAGATAGTGGCTTAAATTCGGTTATAACTGCATTACCGCCTCGTAATACAGTATCAACTACTAGCTCTCAAAATGGTTTGAGTGCAGATCTCACTCCTGTGATACAGGTGAAAGATGTTCTGTTAGAGAACTCTGAGTTCTGTAAACTAAACCTCCTTTTGAAAGATATGCAGAGGCAAGTAAGTGAAATTCAGAAAAAATTAGATCAGTTTGATAGTATGTCACTGCCAATCTCAAATACCACGGAGAGCCGTTCTGATATTGGCCAGGTTAAGTGTTTACTGGATGTAACTCAAAATAAGCTTTTGAATTTAGACCCAATAGCCTGTCTTTTAGAAAGGCATCCTAAAATATCTCCAGACAACCTAAATAAAGCTGAAAATCTGATTGACTGCTTGGCTACGGAGGTGATGAAGCGTATAACCTCTTCTCACCAAGCTATAGTTTACAACGTCCCAGATTCTCTGCCCCTGAAAACTGTAAGACACAAAATCCTGATTTGTTGCGGCATGGCTAGTGTTCCATGTGAATGCAAACGACTTCGTAAAAAGTCTAACCAGGCTAATTGCCCAATCATTTTTAAATTCAGTAATTCCCTTGATGCTAGTAAGTTTACTAAATGTCAGGATCACTTAAGACTGAATAGCAGTTATAAGTCTATAACCGTAGCTCAGGATAAAACACCGTGTCAGCGCAGAATAATGCGTAGTAATAACCTGGTCACCTCCTCTAGCTTTGATTTACCAAATAAGGATCGTGCACAGCAACAGACACCTAGTGCTGAAACTAGCATTCAGCAAACTACACAACAACCACACCTGCCAATGGAACTAGGAACTGATTTAGATACCAGTACCCCTGTAAACAAAGCCTCATCGAAAGATGTTAAAATGACTAGAACTTCTGCAAGTTGTTCTAAGAAATTTCCCCCCAAACGTAGTAACCTCACCACGATGAACAAATTTCGCAGGGTTGAGACTAATGATGGGGAAGAATACTTTGTATTCAATAAGCCTGCTGAGAGTAAGAATGCCAACAAACCATCACTTGTTACGAAAAACTCCTCTCGAAACATAAGTACATCTGGAGGTGTTCCGCATGCTCCACCTTATAGAAAGTCAGGCTCCAAGACTCCTAAAGTCTTGCAGCCAAAGCACCTTCCTTCACAATTCCCTTTAAGTTATAAAAACAACCCGAAGGTGTATACCGGTATGACGAATAGCAGTTGGATGGGTAGACCTTCTGATGCTATGCCTTTTAACCGTCAACCTAGGCCCAACCTGTACTACCCTTATATCCAGGAACACATGGTAAATTTTCCAGGTGTCCTGAATCACTGGTACGACCCATGGCACCTAGGACCACCTCATTGCACACCAACTCCGATGTGCAGACACCCAGTCCGACCTCCTTTTCATTCATAAATTCTTGCGGTGCTGACGCACAAATAGATTTAGGTTATGGTGACATTTTAAGCCAGTTTGTAGTATCCCGTGACTTATTCACGATATTGCTAATTAATGCACGTTCCTTAATCAATAAGATATCTGAACTAAGGACATTATTATTAGTCGCCAAGCCTACTGTAGCTCTGATTACTGAGTCATGGTGCTCATCCTCTGTACTTGATGTGCATATAGGTATCGATGATTACACTGTACACCGTGCAAACAGAGATTGCAAGCGTGGTGGAGGATGTCTCATATATATACATAACTCATTTGTAGTCAGTAAGGTGGAAGATGAAACAATGAATAATGTACCTGACTCACTCTGGGTTGTCTTACATGGAGATAAGTACAAACTTCTCATAGGCTGTGTTTATCGAGCACCAAGCGCAACAAAAGAAACTGATGCGTTATTAGCTAAATCGTTTGCACACGCATCCTCGTTTAGTGCTAATTACAAAATAATTGCAGGGGACTTCAATCTTCCAGAAGTCAATTGGCTAACTAGTTCCGGCCCCCAACGCTTCGACGAATTACTTGCCACTATAGACTGTTATGGATGGCAACAACACGTCCAGACACCTACTCGTGGGGACAACATTTGGACCTTGTTTTTTGTCATGACACAATCCCAGTATCCACTATGTTGGTAATAGATTTTCCAGTAGTGACCATAGAATGGTACTCTGCTCTCTGCCTTTCTCACCACTAAATACAGGAAACAAACAAGACTCAGGAAGCACAATATGTCGTAGTTACAAATATACAGACTGGGGATTAGTCCAAGAACTTATTCGACTCTGTCAATGGGATGACTATTTTACCACTGACTCCCTGGAGGCCTTAGTAACCCTGTTTTACAGGAATGTTACCCTTTGTCTAGATACAGTTGCCCCAAAGAAAATAGTGAAATTAAGTAGACACCGAACTGAATATATTCCAAGGGCACACCGTAATAAGTTAAGGAAACTGAAGAAACAGTACTATTCCACTAAGGACATATCACTATTGCTCTCAATCCACGAGTCTCTTGAATCTATCAAGCGCCTACGCTCTCAAAAGGACCTCGACGAAGAGTTAACGGCACTTGAAAGTACCTCCAAAGTTTATAACTTAACGGCACTTCTTAAAAAACGAATGCAGTCAGCGAGGGAAATCCCATACTTACTTCACGACAAAGTAATCTACAATGAACCTGCCACTATCTGTGAACTTTCAGTGATTGGTTTGCAAACTTTAGTTTAGAAACACATATGCCTGGTGAAACCGCTCCCCTTACTATCTCTTCCCTTGAAAGCATTGTGTTCACTAATCAGTTAATAGTACAAGCAATTAAAAGCCTTAAACCTTCCACTAGTACGGGACCGGATGGCCTCGCTTCGATAATTTTCAAAAACAGTGGGTGTGATATACCCTGTTACTTCTTAAATTCTTCTCAATATCTATGGACACTGGCACTTACCCTAGTGAGTGGAAAACTAGCTTCATAATTCCACATTACAAATCTGGTGATAGGGCAAACGTCCGCAATTACAGACCCATAAATATAACCCCAGTTATCTCACGAATCATGGAGAAAGTTGTAAAGATCAATTGTCAGACTACCTAATTAGGGAGGATCTTGTTACAAGGTCTCAACACGGATTTCTCAAAAATAGATCCTGCGTTACTTGCCACTTCGACTTTTTCAACTGCATCACTAGTAGTCGCGAAGCACGTAAGCTAGTCGTTGTTCTATACTTCGATATATCTAGGGCATTTGACATGGTATCTCACAGTATTCTCTTTGAGAAGCTGTACTCTTGTGGAATTCGCAACCCATTACTGAACTGGTTAAAATCATTTCTAAGCAACAGGGTACAAATAACCAAAGTTGGATCTGTATTGTCTCATCCTAGGCAGATCTCAAGTGGGGTCGTGCAAGGTAGTGTCCTAGGTCCACTTTTATTCACAGTTACATTAACAGCATTTGCAAGTGCTTCACCTCAGGTAAACCATTCCTATATGCTGACGACCTCAAAGTCGTCTACTCCTGCTACACTCATGAATTAAGCGATATGGTTACTAAAATACATCTTGAACTAAGTAGCCTTGCAACGTGGTGTGCTGAATCCTGTCTAAATTTTAACATTGACAAATGCGGCTGGATTTGTATCGGCAACAGTAAGCTTGATCTAACCCTTGAAATAAATGGGCGAAAACTAGCTAAGCTCAATTCAGTCGTAGATCTCGGTATTAGATACTCTAGTAACCTAACGTTCGCTGAACAGACTGATTATGCCAGACGTAAAACGCGAAGGCTGATAGGATGCATAACACGCAATTTCTTTTGTTGTGAAACTAGGGTTTTATTATACAAAGTATGTGTCCGACCTATCTTAGAATACTGCCCGTTTATTCTTAGCGGACTAAGACAAAATGACAAGCTTAAATTAGAGGGAGTGCAACGGCAGTTTACCTCAAGAACTCTTGGTTTAGAAAGTGGTCTGGAATACCATGAGCGATGCGTAAGACTAAGATTAGAACCCCTCTGGAAAAGACGCCTTAAGCTAAACCTTATCTTTTACTATAAGCTAACTAATCTTCTCTTGCATTCCTCCGAGCCAATAACTAAACCTACCGCTGTCATCAGTTACAATCTTAGAAATCATCACAACCTAGCTGCTATGGAGCACTGTCAGACTTACGTGCGGTACAACTTCTTCTTAAATAAGTTTTCAGTCATTTGGAATAGACTACCAGCTAATGTGCGCGATGCAAACACACTTCCAGTGTTCATCTCCTCAGTCACCAGACTGCTCAAAGATGACAATGCACTTTACGTCTGACTCTTACACCTCTTTTTCACCCTACATAGATATTTTAAGTTCTTTAAACGTGTAGTTACAACAAACTACAATTATAAATTTTAATATTATTGGAACTAGATGATTAACATTTCTACACAGGACAGTAATATTAGTTCACACATAATATAAAAGTTAGCATAACGGGACTAGTTAGTTTGTGTACCAAAATAACCACAGTTACTAAACAGAATATATATGTATATATTTATTAATCACTCCTTAAGGACTCCCGTTGCTTTCTTTTGCGTTGCTGTTGTTTGTCTTCTTTTTTCTCTCACCATTTCAGCTTCCATTTGACTTTTTGAATGAGAATGAATAATGTGGATATTTGACCATTTACAATGACAAATGATCTGCAAACATTATTGGTCCCGTATCTTTCAGTTGCCTGGTTAATAACGAATTAACTTTCTCCACGACGCAACCTGGATTACATTTGTGGAATATACTCTTATACCAATGGAAAAGTATCAATTTGTAATACAACGTCACGATTGTAGCTTATAACATAACTGATCGTATCTGTAAAAATAGCTTCCTTATTACCCAATTTGGATATAAATCAAATCAAAAATGAGATTCGGATTTGTACACACCCAGTTATATTGAGGAATTACTTCAAGCTTTATTTTTTCCCAAGTATTTTTAATCCATCCAAAACTTACTTGGGTTTTTTTGTTAATGCGAAGACAATATTCCTATATTTCATGATGTGCTCCATTGAATGACTTGTTATATTGTGGAATAACTTCAAGCTTTATTTTTTCCCAAGTATTTTTAATCCATCCAAAACTTACTTGGGTTTTTTTGTTAATGCGAAGTCAATATTCCTATATTTCATGATGTGCTCCATTGAATGACTTGTTATATTGTGGAATAACTTCAAGCTTTATTTTTTCCCAAGTATTTTTAATCCATCCAAAACTTACTTGGGTTTTTTTGTTAATGCGAAGACAATATTCCTATATTTCATGATGTGCTCCATTGAATGACTGGTTATCATATTGTTCCCATAGACCTAAAAAAATGGCATGCATTTTCATGTAAATTTATATGTTTATATGAGAATATACATTATTATAATTATTATTAAAACAAAAACGCCAGCAACCATGTAACTTAACCATAAACCGAATTTATGAAATTTAATTAATGCTTATCCATGCCTGTATATTTGGTGTGTCCTACACAAGTAGGAAAAAATGTGTATTTTATTAAAACATTATTATTAATTATGATTGCTAATCGTATATGTAATTTATCATATTGATGATGCCTGTAAACTGGCGTCTCTCATGTACAAAATGAGAATATACTATTATTATTATTATTATTAATGGCCACAAACATAGACGTCTCAACATCGGCAAAATATCAGTGGCAGAGTGTATACAGTGCGATGGTACAGCACTTTAAAAATGCCGCCTGCTGTAAACTGAACATTTAGTTATCTTATGGCAGACGTAAGCAAATTGTTGAAGTATCTCTTAGCGGAAAGAAACATTACAGATAATGAGGAATGAAAATCAAATATAGGTATTGGGGCTCAATGACTTTTTTAAAAAAATTATAAGAAACAGTAGCCATTAAAAGTGCGCCTGCATTAATAATATATATTTCTTCCTGTTTATGCAGGAACATACCAATTGTACAGGCATGGATGAGTTATTATATAAATTACACAAAATTTGATGTATAATGGATTTACAGTTTGGTTGTTCTTTCTGACATCAAAGTCAGTCGGAACAATCTGCTATAAAGTTTGTTTGTGTAGCACATAAAGAGATGTAGAAATATTGTCTTCGCACTAACAAAAAACCCAGACATCAGATGAATGTAATACAAATATCTGGGAAAAATAAAGCTTGAAGTCAATTCTCCTATATAACTTTGTTGTGAACAGCACCCTTGGCTTAAAGTTTATTGATGTATCGGATGGCTTCTTCAAAATGAGAATAAACAAAAACTATAAATAAACAAAAACTAAAAATAAAAAAATAATGAAAAAAGAAATATTAGTTGAAAATTGCCTAGAGCAGAAGTTTAGACGCAAACTCCCGAATGAAAGTAAATGGTATGAGTCCGCTACTTCAGAAGGACACCGAACAAAAACATGGCATCAATCCATGAAATCCTTGACAGTTAAACTGAGTCAGGTAGGGAGATGCAGACTCCCGGGTTGGGCCTCGGGACTCTAGGAATCATGGCTGGATAGGTGACATGGCTCAAAATCGTTGTCATGGCGCAGATGTATTTCTCTATAATCTTTCATATTCCTTTCTACCATTACCCATTCTGTTTCACTCCTATATTTATCAAACTCTATTAATTCTCTCCACTCATCTTCTTGTCTACCTCGTGTGCTATTTGGAAGGTGGCAACTCGAACTGCTGCACTTCGGTGCCAAGTTTATGTTGAATCCAGACAGAGCAGAACTGTATACTTCAGAAAAACATATATTACTAGGCCCTCGCTTTTCTTTTACATAGCTCACGCACTCTGACTTTTGTGTTTTGCTCCTTTTAAACCTCGTAAGTAGGTGAGATTATCACCTGTCTTTCACTTTAAACTAATTGTTCGCAGAAAAGACTGTAAAATATCGGGAAAATAATATTTCCTGAGAAAAAACAAACAATTAAAAACGATGAACCCCATGCCTGTTATATATTTTGAGTTATTAACACCTTTTAAATACTGAAGGTGCAGATCTGCACCTGTCTGCTGGTTTTCTTGTGTCTTCTTCTCTTTTCAAACATACTGCTTTCTCTACTTATTCGTGATATTGCTAGCTCATCTGGTAAATAACGGGATCATCGGTATTATAAAATCTGCTGACAAGTCCAAAGCGGGTCTCATAAACAACTGGAAATGTCACAAATATGATGTACTTACAGGTGAATTTAAAGTCTAATAGACTTTAAAACTCTTTCTGAATGATTTACTGATAATTATTGTTTATTCTGCATCTCTTATGTATCACGTCAGCACCTGTACAGAAATGCTACTTACCTTCCCAACTAACGCAATTATTTATGATTCCCGCGTGAAATTGACATGTATTTTTTTCAATCACTGTTTAGATTTGACGCTATATCTATTTCCTTAATTGTACATTCCATTTTACATGTTTCTCTCACATTTACCAGTATTCAACTTATTTCTAAATTAACAAATCATATTATATATTCTATAAGTTCTAATTAGTGTACGTATGTTCATGCCTGTAAAAATGGCTGATTTCTGTTACAGAAATAAAAATTATTATTATGTTGAGATCAGTGATATATTTATTCCATTTTTTCATTAGTCTTATCGTAGTTTTATAACAGGAAAGAAATTTGATCGTGAATACGAAAACTAGATAAGGTCATGTTGGGCTGTTTTACTGCATCAAGTGGTGCCGAGGTCGATTCCAGAATTCTCTATTTGCTCCATTTGTGTCTGCATGGCGGACTGTATTCGGCGCTGGTTTGACCGCTGGATTTTAACATCACTACTTCTATATCTGTAAAAGTCAACATAGCTGGTGATCTATTTGAATGTATTCGTCATGGGAACTAACAGTTTCGCTTTACGAGCGTGTCTGCTACATGCAGCTGAAGTTATCGGAATCCACCAGAAGAAGACGAACTTGTGCTCAGAAGATGTATGTGCAGCCACCTTCCTTACATTAGCCACTGTTGAGTGAATGTAAAAACCTACTCCCGAAAACTTTGCGAGTTACCATTGTCGGAACGATTCCATTTTTCTCACTGCTTCATATGGGGTCAGCTTAAACACACGTTTACTACTATTTTTCCAGGACTATGCACTGTCCGATCCACTTGTCATAATTATTTACATATTTTATCATTTTCATATTAATTTTCTTAATAATTATCACCACTCTCCTGACACGAGATTTGGAGCAGTTACCTCTAGCAAACTTATCGCTCCCACATTGGTATAGTTTTTGTATTATATCAAAAATGCTACATATAATAATAATGATTTACTTTATTCCAAAACAGCACTTGTGATACAGAATGGAATTTTCAGCATTAATCACAATATTGCATCTAATTTCCTCAAATTATAAATAAAAATTAATCACACAGAAAATTTTCCACATTTACAGTAGAGGTAGTGTCAAAAACATGCAGCATATAAAATGGAAATAATAATAATAGTGATAACAGCTAGGGTAATAATAATAAGAAGACAAGTGAAAATTACCGTGAGCTTGTTTCACACAGTATTGTCAATGTGGTATAGGAATCCTAACATGTTTAAAAATATTGAATATAATGTTCTCTTTACATGATATTATTTACATGATATATTAAAAAGAGTTGGAGATGAGGATCCAATTGACAAATAAATATTTCTTCGCCCAGTCGTTTTGTCTTCTGAAAGATGATGCATCATAAGAATGCACGGCCCGCTGTTTAACACGGCAGACTTCTTTTGAAAATTCATTGATCTTGAAATATAACAAGAATAATTTGCTGGTTTTTGTTGACATTTATTCGCATGGCTTAGAACATGAAAGGTTAATGTTTTTGTCTACACTCTTTGTAGTCCTAGGCGGTACAATTAATAGGGCTTCATGAGAGCTAGCACATTCGCAGTTTGCAATTGCTTCTAACTTGAATAAGCTGAACATTCGTGGTCCTCCTATTACAATACCACAATCTGATGTTCGATGCAAAAGTGAATGGATTTCACTATATGAATAAATTTACACATAAAATCACAAAGATAGATATTTCACATACCAGGTCTAACATAGTTTTGTGATGCTTATGAACTAAAGGTATTAAGGAAACCGGTTATCAGTCCTGCCCAATGTTAACATTGTTGTGTAGTGAATCTCTCAACTTTGAATAGTGACAAGCATTGTCTGTCCCCTAGGATGATTAACGTTATTTAGTAGTCTTAATGGAGATTCTAATCTGAGAATGCGGACGATTAGCAACCGTCCCTTTTATAGAAGGGATTACCTTAATTGCCTACCGACAACATGTATTATCAGAGAAGACGGCTTTCAGCTCCGAATGTTTATTTCTGAAAGCGTAGTTGCGGGCAACTGAGGCGTAGAAACCTAGTAAAACGTAGAGGTGAGTATTCATCGTTTGGTATTGTCCATAGGTAAAGAGGGCCTTACATAAAGTTAAGAAGACAAAATTCATAACTGTTTATTTGTCTCGCCTTTCTAAATTCCTTAATCATCGGCTGCCTCTTGGTAGATACAGGATGCTGGATAGCTACTCATCTCATTGGTTTTGGTGCATTTGTTCACTCCATGCCACGAATGCAAACATGGGCGTCATTTCTAGGAGTATTGAAGAATTAAAGCCGAAAACGCCATTGTGGGGAAAGGCGCAACACTAACTGCTGCCAACCCGTTTTGGTCACAAGCAACGTAGTGGGAGTGGGAATTGATACAAACGTTACTTACAAACCGACTTCACCGTTAATATGCACAATCCTACAAGCTTTACACAGAAAATGGTATCCTGAAGCAATGGAGTGTAACTGTCATCTTCTAGGAGAATACAAGCATCCAAGGACTGGCAGACTGCCTTGTTTTCACTGAATCGTCCGTGTGCGTCAGTAGCAGTGCACCGTTGTGTTTGACTACCTGAAGCCAAACATTCCTTCCATCGAGTTTAGTAGGCTGTACAATTAAATTAGAAGATGTCTTAGTGGAAACAAAAAAACTCCAGTTAGAAGAACAATGTTTTGGGGCTAGAGTAGATTTTCCAAAGTGAATCTAAAGCTATTATGGAAATGCTGGACATAATCCTGCCCCAAGAATACCCATGTCTGTGTTGTCTTCCTTGGCTTCACACATGCACTTGACTATTTTTAACGTTGCATTCTGCGTCGTAAGTAGATCACTCAAGTATTGGCAGCCCACTCCTCTCGGAGTTCGCGAATTACCTAGACGCTCTTGGTGTTCACTACTCACTTAACATGAATTTCAAAATATCCAGCTTTACTCCGTGTAGACCGAATAAAGGCTTGAAGAGTAATAGGGTGTCTGAGGGAAATGTGAGGGCTGCAGATAGACTTGCAGACTTTGGTATGCTGAATATAAGTTACAAAAGACCTTACCAATCCCAAAAGAAACAGACCACTCCTAGTGTACTGACTACGACGAGAAGGAATGACTTACTTCCATGTGGTTATAGCTATTTCTGTGTAGCTTACAGTGAGATTCAATCTCATTTTACACAGAACTTTGGTACAAGTCCAGGCTTTTCGGGTGTTACAGCTGGGACACATGTTAATTCCTTTTCGCAAATATAGCCTTTCCTCAGGGTTTACAAAACTTATGGGCAAGACTACAACGTGACGCATAACATTATCTATCCGCTGCTTCCTGGTGCAATTGAAAGGGAGTAGAGCGCAAAGAGGCTTTGAGAGCGAACCGGACAACGAAAGGATAAGGAAAATAAGCATTGAAACCGTCAGATACCATGGGATCAGGAGAAACTTAACCACCGTTTCAAGATCAGAAATGGTTTCAATCAACATAAGTGATTCTCTCACCTTAAGCTGTCTCACACCAATCTCCGATGGATATGTTATGTTTTGGCTAATCTCAAGCATGGTCCCACTTTTTCTGACTTCCAGTCCTACACCTCTGAACTAACTCTTTAGCATACCCAGCAGCCACATGGTTGTTTTGCCTCACTGTGTCTATTTAGCACTTTATCCCTTAACATACCACAACCTATCCTTCAGAAATAACCAACAATCTGCTCCCATCGGCGTGTACATGCGCTACATCAGCTGAGTAGTGGAAAGGAAAACGCAGAAAACCACTGACGATGGAGTCCATTTTGGTTCATAGTAGTTACTGAAACGTTGTACATTAGATGCTGAGATGTGTCCTAGAAGTGCCGTGAAATATTAAATTTGACCTTGACTGGTTAGCATACCGTGCTGTTGCGTGTTGGATACCGCCTTTCACTGGGGTATAATGCGACTGCACCCTCTTCGTTTGGTTCGCTCATCTTTGCTATGTTTTCTAATTCTATTTTGCTTGGTTGGTCTTTACCACAAGTTTGCTGGAAATCACCTTTCTAAATCAGAAAATCAGAATGCTAATGAATTGTTATCATTAAACAAACAGTACAAATTAGCCGAGCGAATTGACTGGGAGAACTACACTTTTTCTGCAATAGAGAGATCGAGACGAGGTCCTGGGGAAAATGGGATGGCTGTTCGGCTGTCTTCTGAAGAAAAGGAGATGTCAGTTAGGACCCAAAATAAGAATGGTTTCAGTATATATGTCAGCCAAAAAATTAAGGTAGACAGATCCATTAAAGACATTCGGCATCCTAAATGTATAGGAACTTTGTACTCAAGTGTCCTTCCTCAAGCGTCGGTAATAATTCCTGTTTTTAATGAACATTGGGAAACTCTCCTACGAACTATTTCATCGGTCAGAAATCGAGCACCTTCATCATTATTAAAAGAAATTATTCTGGTTGATGATGGGAGTTCGCGGGAATATTTAAAGGACAAACTTGACAACTTTCTTGCATCTGCCTATCCTGATGGTAAAGTTCGTGCAATTCATTTGAAGAAACGGGAAGGTCTTATTCGAGCCAAGTTGGCTGGTGCCAAGGAAGCTACTGGGGACGTATTGATATTCCTAGATTCTCATTGTGAGGCTAGTACCAACTGGCTTCCACCCCTACTGGATCCAATTGCCGAGAACTATAGAACCGTTGTATGCCCGTTTATTGATGTTATAGATGCTGATAACTTTGAATATCGCGCACAAGACGAAGGTGCCCGTGGGGCATTTGATTGGGAGTTATATTATAAGAGACTTCCGCGCCTACCAGAGGATAGAAATCATCCCGAAAAACCTTTTGACAGCCCAGTAATGGCAGGAGGTTTGTTTGCAATTAGTGCCAAATGGTTTTGGGAGCTAGGAGGTTATGATCCTGGTCTGGTTATTTGGGGTGGGGAACAATATGAGCTGTCGTTCAAGATTTGGATGTGCGGAGGACGTATGATTGATGCCCCATGTTCAAGAATAGGTCACATTTATCGTAAGTACCAAACTGACTTCCCCAAAGCAGATTTGGGAAATTTTGTTACTCGAAATCATAAGTAAGTTTTGCCTGCTTTACGTATTAGTTATTTCCTTAAAAAATGTACCAAACTGTCTTAGTTTGGGTTTGCTAGTGAATTAATACGCTTGTTGGTGTTGAGTGCCAATGTGTCAACTTCTGGTCTAAGAAGATGCTGAGGTATATGGTTCTAATAAAGGCACTCTGCTTGAACACAGCCATTTAACTGCTTATTGATATTTTTCATCTTAAGTGGTGGTAACCAATGATGTCAATCAGGGATGCCAAATATCTCCATTTTTATTTAACTTAACATGTATGGTACCTGATATATGCCTGATGGTCTTTGGCGACTTAGAGATTGATTACATACCACAAAGCAGTCTGGCCGATCTACAATATACAAATGACGTACTTCTAGGTCAAAGTACTGTCTTTTCAACAGAATCCGGAGTATATTTAATGTAGTATGACGCTACGTGACTGGTCTGCACCACTTCGTAGATTAACAATGAGGAGTAAAGTGATTCTGTTGGCTACTTTATTTGCAGCTTGGATGCAAAAGGCTCGTGTGACATTTGCCAACTTAGGTTATCTGCCTTAAACATAGTATCCGCTTGTCAATTACAGAACTGACTTAGTTTTACCATAGAAGCTAACCCAGAAGTGCAGCAGTTTAAATTATCTCACTCCATATAGCGCACATGTAGAGAAAAGACTTCTAAAACAGCCATAGTGAGCAGAAATATCAATGAGAAAGAATAGTAATATGAAAAGACACGGCAGTTTAGTGGATATGGTAGATCACGAGGAATGAATGCATCTACTTCATTAAGAACGATTTTGATTTATAGAACCAACAATCTGTAGCCATTGGTTCTTGGCATCTCAGAGACCCCAGTCAGGCCTTCTATAACTCCTTAGGTAATTCAAGCCAGCAGTCAGGAACTCCATGGATTGATGCGTATTTTGATTTGATGCACCCACTTCAATGAACTCCCAAATCCAATAATTCCTCAATATTCTCAACGTAGCTATTTTTCTTCCGTTAATTTCCACTAAATCCATATGGGTTGGGATTTGTTAAACATGAAATTATCAGCCAACAGTCACTTGTTTCAGATGTTTTCATAGACTAATTTTGGTAGATTAGTTAACCTGGCTTTAAAATAACCCTCAGAACGAATTCTACTTAAGTAGATTTGTCAAGCTATATTATAATTACTTTCAGCATAAACCTATAGGAAATGAAGACTATCAAACTAGCAGTATATGTCTACATTGAAATGTAACTATGTAAAATGTTTATGCCACTAAACCGATTCTCCTTTTACTTTCAAATGGCTTTTGAATACCACCACCTTCGGAATCTAAATAAAGTACAATCATTTCGATTCTGTTGCTAGGGCCACCTGTTTCCAGCTACAGTGGGAACTTTTTCCGTTTGCTGCACCATACATTTTAACTTAGCATTATCAACTGTAAAAATCTGTGCCTGTTCCTCTACCTCAGTACAGTCGAGTAAGAAGTATTAGTGGTGTTAAACCATATTTCAAACCGGAAAATCTAATTGATTTTTACACTAGTGATGCATTGAAGGTTCGGCCTACTAGCTGAAGTACTTAGCTTTCAATCAATGGCTTTTGACTTCAAATCCCGGCCACCGACTCTGACTTGGGCGAGCAGTGCAGCTTGGCTAACCAGTCTTTATTGTCATATATGTTATGATATAACGAAAAGGCTCGGGTCAAAGTCGTACTGACTTCTGTACAATTGTATGACGGTAGTAAGGTGGTCCCATCTTTCGTCACTCGGAGTACAAATGGTTACAACAACAGTCCCCCATAGTCCTGCTTCTCCCCCTCTGTGTTTTATAAATACATTTATAACTCTACTAGGATTAACAGCTTTAAAAAGATCACATATAACTAACCTCAAATGAGCATCTCGTTGACCTGCAAGGTTTAAAATACTAACTGTTCACTTGCTTCAAACGACACAAAACTCATCTGTGCATAATAATTAAAACAGTTATTTCTACCTGTGTAAATTTTTCTACTTATTGTGCTTTATCTTTGTTTTTCATCAATTAGGCAGCGCACGAATGTATACGATTATATAGGCTACTAAATTACGGATTCAAACAGCACTATAGGGGTCTAGTGATTGGTATCTAAATCGGATTGTATATTGAGTACCTGTTTTGGATGACATTGGTATCGACTTAGGTTAACCATACATATTTATTACTTCTAGTCAGTGCCTGTACCGATGTACAATACCAACATTTGTGCAAAGTTCTATGTCGAAAATAGACAGACAGACAGACAATACCAACTAGCACAAAACCTAGGTCCAAGGCTTCCTGCCGATTACCTCCAACCATCTAATATCATAAATCAACTCTGTCAAGCTTAGATTAATATTCTTCAGGAATTTCGCTAACAAACAAACCAAATTAATTCTGCACTGTCTGCTGACAGTAAAACGCCTACTTCACTCTTCCTCTATTGTTTCTCCTATGATTTTTAATTCTAGAATAGTTTTTTTGACCTGGTAAAACAGTAAAATAATGTAGACAGTCTTAATTCAATTGGACTGTTCCTAATGGGGGAATACATAAGAATTTAGATATTACATATATCATGTATCCTATCCTTTTAGTGTTATTAATTTCTTTTTAGGCGTGTTGCAGAAGTTTGGATGGATGAATACAAAGAGTATGTGTATAGAAGGCAACCGTATTATCGTAATGTAGATACTGGTGATTTATCTGCACAACATGAACTCCGAAAGCGACTTCAATGCAAGTCTTTCAAGTGGTTTATTACAGAAATCGCATTTGATTTGATAAAAAAATATCCTCTTATTGAGCCAGTACCATTGGCTGTTGGAGAAATACGGTCTGTTGCTGATCCGTCTTTATGTTTGGATGCATTGGGAGCAACTGAAAATGTTCCAGTTAGATTACGCCCTTGCATCAAAGATAGGCGTGGTTCAAACGGTGTTCAAAACTTTGCGTACAATTACCATGAAGATATTCGTATCATGAACAAGTTAGTTCAAATCCTTAGTTTTGATGTTTTGATTTAATTTCTATAAGGGTGTAGTATGACAGAGTAATTTGTCATATCATCATTTTCATAAGAGTTGTAGTCCTTTTCATTTCCTTTATTTCACGGATATTACACTTTGACGGACAGATTGAGCTATCGTATGTGAAAACTTAGAGATTTACTAGCATGAGGGAATAAATGGACTGATCGACTTTTACTGTGTAAAGATCAGTGTCACACTTTCTTGAAGTGTTGCAATTTCTGTGCACGTTCTATGTTGAAGTATCAGTCATCTGACACACCATCACTTATTCACATATCTCTAGATGGTCCATCACTGGGAATGACAGTAGGTCCAAAGCATAATGCAGCAGTTGTATCTGAAACATTTGTAAAATACAGTAAGTAAATGCCAGCATCGGAAACTGATTGTATATTATTCGTTTAGCTGTTTGACTGAATAATTGTAGAACATTGTTGAAATAACACAAAATTCTAGTTATTTCTGACATCGATAAATAGCAGTGATTAACCAAACATAAAGATGTTACATTTTTCAGTAGTTTGATGAAAATCGGTTTAATTGACGTATTTGAAAGTGGAATGAAGCCCATTGATTCCACATATCATCCTTTCTCAAATGAGTTGTAGCACCCAGATTCCAGTGATTTTCAAACTACATAACTAAATATTCCAATCAATAAAAGTGGTAAAGGTAGTACTCAGTGATCGTGCGTTGCGGTTATCTTCATTGTATCTGTGGTTTAGATATTCTCTGGTTCGAGTAACTTTCCACCTACTATTCGAGCTAATTTGTTCTGGTCATTTGAAGTTTACGAAACTCAACATATTTCCCCTACTGTTCACAGTTGAATATTTGGAAAATTTGAAACACGGAACTGAAATATGGTAGAGTTAGGATAATTCGAACCATTATGTTTGAATCTAATGACCCTAAGAAGCAATACAAGTAATCAGTCATCCAAGGGTGTGGATTTAAGGTACGCCTTGCTGATGAGTGCAAGTAAGCAGGAAGCCGAAATCCAAAGCTTCCTGCCAATTGCCTCTAATCATCTAATGATAGGTTAACTGAAGTGATTTTTACGAACCAAAGTTAACTTGCGCATCGATTCAATGGTTATGACTTCTAACTGATTTTTATGATGTTATCTTCGAATTTCGTGCCTATAGTTTCCGTCAACTTTATTGATTGATTTATTTGTTTTAAATACTTCAATCACTTAAGATATGTCTTGTAATATTGATTCTAGTATGTATATCACAGCTGCACAATAAATACCATTTCCAAACGAAAATGTGTTCATATTCTGTAAGAAACCTCTTGTTAATGGCTTAATGCACAAGTGATCCCGACTCTGGTATACTCATGTTGCTCATTGCTTCTGTGATCTGCTTATGAGGTGTCTTGTACTATTACTTAGTTGCTTTTTGTTTCACCCCATTTTCCTCTTGCATATATGTCGGTGCGTATGAATATTAGCGTGCTATTGTTTGGCTTACGTTGTATACATGCACATGTATGTGCATAATCGCTATCAGTATTCCGTGTACTGACATCTTTTCAAATAATTTCACTATGCTACTGATAACTGAATTCTTCGCTTTATTTCTTTTCGTTGGATTTTTTTGGAAAGTGTAAAATTTCCAAGGCCTAAAATATACTCATACACACTATCATTAAAAAGATAGACTCGGTCAACATTTATTCCTACTTTCTATAGTTTGGTTTGTAAGGATCAGTTATGTTTTACGAGTTGATCACCGGAAGGTCCCGGGTTCGATTCCCAGTGGGTGCGTACTGCCGATGATTCCCAAACTAGGATGAAACAGCAGCTGTCCATTACTCCCTGGTTTTCAATGGTTCTCTAACTGATATCAATCCGTGATCAACTCGTAAAACATAACTAATCCTTACAAACCAAATTTATTCCTACCTTTGATAATTTTCTTCTCAGTGTGTGTGTGTGTGCTATTGCTAAGTGTAACAGATTGAAATATCGCTCTAACTCTACTTAGCTGGACAATATTCTACAAGTTTGTCCTAGTCAAAGTCTTTTACACTGTTGGTGAATATTTGCTATAATTTCCAAATATCTTTTACAAATAGTCTTGCATTTCTTAACATTGTGATTATGTAAAGACAATTTTTTGTATCAGCATTCAAATTACAAACTGCACTGCGCATGTAGCGGTTTTATGCACACTTTGAAGCTTGAAAGAAGCCTGTATTTTTGTAGAATATGTGTATCATGAACTCAACTTTAAAGGTAAATCGACGAGAGGCATTTTCACTAATGAGCTGTGTGACTTGTCTGTTAATCTACCCAGATGAAAACTAATCCTGTGCGATAGGGGTTGACAGATGAAAGTATTATGTAGTCGTTTAGTTACGAATACACAATATGGTCCATGAAATAACTGATGCGAATTGGCTGTGGTCTACTTTATTTTGGTGTTGCCTTCTGCTGTCTAGATCAGTTACATAGTTTCCTATTTATGTTGTATAATTACTGTCTACAAGTGTGTCTTTATTATATTCTCTTCTCGATGGTCTACACTCTTTTCATTCGGTTGGAAATATGCATTAAGATGTCTTTTGATAATCGTTTTCAGTCGAAATCTATTATTTAGCAGACAAAATAAATACCCAAAGAACTTCATCAGTAAAATCAACACCGATATTGAATATGGTCGAAAACGTATTCCGAAAACTTGGGCCTCAACAGTTATCATTCCATATGGACCAGAGACGTAGGGCGATATCAGCAGTTTTCTTCAAAACATCAGACACGCTGCAAAGCAATCTTGTCCATATAAAAGACAAAATCCCTAAAAATTCTCTATCTAACCGTGTCTATAAAATAAAATGCTGGGTATGTGATGCCACATATATCGGACAAACATCGCGGAAAATCAAAATCAGAAGAAATGAACACCGTTGAGCATCTATCTGACCAACCAGAAACCCAGGTGAACTAGAAAAGCTTGAAAAAATCATCAGCTGTAGGTCTACACTCTATAGAATCAGGTCACAAAATTGATTTTGACAATAATGAGATACGTTTTTAATGAAGATGTGATAAGATTAAGGGATGATAAAAGAGGGGTTAAAAATAAAAGTAAGGGGTGGTGTAGAAATCATCAGTTGGTTGTCTTAATAGGTCAAGACAGGGATAATGACTGTACGAACTTCTTTTGAATGCATAGTTTAGGTTTAATAGTTCGAGCTATTAGACCTAAATAATGAGATAATCCAGAAAAAATTCAAAAATTACAAATAACGTCTAATATCAGAAGCACTTCATATCAAATGAAATCCAAATTGTCTGATTAGGAATGATGGACCCCTTCCCCCATGAAATGAAACAATCAACACGAATGTGATAAGAAATTTCATTGTGTAAACACGCTGCTTTCGTAATTTTATCCACTTATCAAATCCAATAATATACACCTGGTTTCGTTATCTTTATCAATCTCAGCCAACTTGACAACTCAAACCAAAACTATAGAAAATTAATCTGATGCTCGCTAGTGACTTGCTGCAGGATGGAGTTTTAGTGAGAAGTCGTGACCAGTGAAGTCCAATTAGATGTCACGTGTGTGGATGGATGTCCCACCAACGACAGTGGTTGGGGTTGCGCTAAAATCACGAATTGGTAGAAGTTAGAATTCATGAGCCATTGAATCGAGTTCCAGTGGCTTAATGGTCTACGAGCTTGCCTTGTAACCAGGTGCTGGGTTAGAACCCCCTGTAGTGGGTACGTACTGATGAAAAGTCCCAATTTGGGACAAAACAGCGGTCCAGTACTCCCTGTCGGTTTTCCAATGGTTTTCTAACCTATGTCAGCTAATGATGAAATCCTGTAACCAAACTGTTTAAATGAATCAAATATTTTGCAACTTTTTTCTAACTGGCTATTATTTATAGACGTTTCTTCATGATATCATAAATTGCTTGATTGTTTTCATGTCTGGATTTCAACGTCATCAGGCGTTGTCATTAAAATTCTTTTACAACCTCTGAAAGCTAGCACTATGTTTCGCGATTTGAAACCGATTAGGCTATGTTTGAATTCGACGTCGCTTGAGAATTAAAGACTAAATCTGTCTTTAGTTGCCGATGGATACTGCTCCGTGAGTATCCATTTTACCATCGTATAAATTTTTATTTGCAGATTCATATGCAAAGCATATGTTCTTTTTACTTGATATAAACGGGTTGACAATGTTTTCCACACCTTGACTTTCTAGAAACATCAGTAACTAAACTGATTGTGAAGAATCCTTTATTCTCCGATATTATTCCAGTTGAAAAACTAATGGAATGCATGGTTGAACAGTTCAAATGTTCGAGTAAGAAATCATCCTTTTACGGACCACGTGTTTAGTATCTGCTGATTTTGATTAATAAGAAGGTCAAGTTATATCAGGTGAAAATGATTCTCGCATTCACTTGTCTATGAAGGTAAAATAAACAAGTGCTAATATCTTTTTCTTGACCAGTGCCTGCAATTATTATCTTTGTCTGTGTAACTTAAATTTTTATAGTAAGGATGTATATTTACTTATTAGTGTAGTTAATCAACTTCCCTAAATGTGGAATATAAATTAAAATATGAAATGAAACACGACGTATTCAATCAATCAGATATCGCGTTATATACCTTGTTCTTCAACTTGAACGCATTCATACCGTTGGCTTAACAGGAGTGATTTCTACTGTTTCTAATTTTCTTTCTTATTCATGATAAAAGTTGTATTAACACTTTGTACTATATTTTGTATTTCAGAAAATCCTGTCTGGATGTGCCTAATGTTAAAGACAAGGCTTCCATAGTTTTATATCCATGTCATGAAATGCATGGCAACCAACATTGGAAAATTAAGCCTACCAATGGGAATAAACAGAATCCTATAAACTTAATCCATCCAGAGTCTCAATACTGTTTAGATTCTCATCCAAAGGAATTAATGGTTTATGTCTCTCGATGCGACTACAGCTCACCTACTCAAAGTTGGAATTGGGAGACAATCCAGTTTGACGTCGCCGAGAAATCGTTGAAAGAGGCTGGATTGTAGTGAGATTAAAAAAATATTTAGACTTCTTATATGGACCAGATTCCCTACACACCCTTCTCCCGAACTCTGTGATATGTGTATGCCCAACATATTTTGCTTTTCTTCTCTGACTTTTTTCTTAAATTTTATGGGAGTATTTTGGAATAAATATTTTATCAAAGTAGAATTTCTATCTCGTCGAATATTACTATACGTTAGGCAGAACACACAAGCTGTTTCCGTGCTAAACAATTAAACATTTGCATAGTGAATACCGTTACATCCACTGTAATAACTATACAATATATGTTGAAGAAAAACGCGTAATAATATTATGGACCAACCTAGGAAACCACTCATCAGTTTTACGTTTTAAAATCGAAATTCAGTCATCGAAATTACCTATTCTACGCTTCTATGCGTAACACAGAATATTCAAATTCGGTGTTACGATTGAAATCAACTAAAACGTTTAAATATCCCCTCACTTGCAAATGGTTATGCTTAATTTTCTGTCAATGTTTTGACTTGAAGAGACACATACATCTTTGAGGCGATATCAGAGCTACATACTTTCACTTATTACCAGTGAAACAAAGAAACTCAAAGGTAAAACGTGTAAGTCTACAAAGTATGAATCCACGCTTGCGCTTCCACACATACAAGTGAAGAACTACAGGAATATATCATCCGAAAGAGAGAAGTATTAGAAAAACACACAAATGATTGAAGCAAAGTTCACATCGTCTCACTCATTATTAAAAATATCGAAAGGGGTTTCCAGCTAGTTCTCACGCATCAATAGTAGTTCAAAGTATCCCATCGAATTACGTTAAAACAAGACTATACACTGAAGAACTTCACTCAACAAGACAACAATGGAACGCAAGCTAGAAAGCGATATTATTGAATGAGAAGAATTCTTGTAATCGCTTATAAATCTAAGGTCAAACAGGCTTAAGGTGGTAAATGTATGTATAAGATTTTAATCCCACTCAGGCAGTGAATGAATATCAAGTTGTTGGACTTCAAATATCGTGTAAATAAATAAGCCAGAGAAAGATGACAGACAGAATGAACAAGATCATTCCGCTTTACTCCTTATCCTCAACTGTGAACGAGGGGAAAATTGTAAACAACTGAAACCATTGAAATAGTCATTTTGTAATGAAATTAAGCCAACACATAGAATGCACGTAATAGGTGTAAGAGACGAGATGAAACGATTCGAGGAGATTGTAAGAAGCACAAACAGATTTAGCTGGAATTTTCATGTAGTTTGGATGGTTGTTTCAAATAACCGACTGTTCGTTTCAATGAAAACACTGATAGATTTATCGCCTAAACACCTCTAAATTAATATGCCCCTGTGCGTTGTACATTCCACTTAACTGCTATATCCATTACACCAACACGGTATTTCACTAGCCACAATTTGAAACAACATTTCTGTTAGTTATATGATGGTGCATTCACATCATAGCCAATGCCGTCTCTCAATTCGCCTCTCAGTCTTGCTCAGCCTCATCATGATCTTGACTACAAAAGTGAGATCTAGGAGATACAATTTTCCATCAGTCCGATCCATTCGCTTCAACTGTTTTGTGTATGTTTCTGTCGTGAGATTTGGCATAAAGTATAGTATAGTATAGTTGTGATGTCTTCGACAGAAGTCACATCAACCTACTGACAGTCGACAAGTCGAGAGAAACCAGGGAGGTGAGAAATTCACGTGTGGATTTCACGAAAATGACAAGACAATAAAAATTTCAGAAAGACGTAGTATAAGAATAAGTTGGACGAGTTCTCTTCAATATATGCGTAAAGTTCTCCGTATTCGCTTAGTGTTGAGTTAATCCAATCGATGGACAATTAATTCTTCACTGATTCTCAACGACGCTTTCTTTGAACGAATAGTTGTCTTCTCAGAGGAGAAACTCGTCATTGATGTGTATTTACTGTGAGAATATTTGTAAACACGTTTGACAGTGTCCCACTGAGTGGACTGTCTTCTGCTTGTGTATATATATTCATAAAATTGACTGTTCTTTGGAGATAGTCACAAAAATGAACTGTTGATTTATATGACTATAGACATAGATAGACATATAGATGTTGACATTCACTGAAAAGTGGTCACTCATGGGACAACCAACTTTTGTTTTCATCAATATGAGTGAAAATCAAGAATGGAATTTCGTTAGAAACAATTCTCTGCACTAAGTTATGATGTTAATTCTACAATACAAATGGCCGTCGAAAAAAGGTACTCTGATGCATTTATCTTCTCTGCCGTGTCCGCACTCCATCTATGAACATCTGCATAAATCGTTTCATGTGAATTATACAAATTACTTTAAATATTTCATACTCATATTTATATAGGTTTCACATCGTATTTACACATTTACAATTCACTCATTCTCTCTCTCATCCTAACCCTCGTTTGTTTTTCAAATCGATAGCAGTAGAAATGAATCACCGATTCTTATATGTGTGTATACTCATTGATTGTCAACAATGTGTGTTTGATATTCACCAAAATCTTTTAACTTCTGTCGTGAATACAGGGTGTGTTACGTGTAATTTACCTTCAACTAACTAAATACGGATTCAGTGTTGCAGAATACCTCAAGCTGATGTTGGGTTTAACTTCTGTGCGGTGAGCTATCTATCGAACAATGCAGATTATCGATCCGAATTCTTTGATAGTAAACATATATATATATATAATTCCAAAGGATCAGTTACTTAAAAATAAATAAATAAAAGGACCGTGATGTCACAGTTTATCGATTGAACCATTTAATTCGGTTTTATGTCACAGTACTTTTTTGTGATATCTTAAACTAGAATGAAATTAGTTTGTTAAGAATGTACTTCTTAAAGTAAACAGAAACTAGTTATGATTTAATGCTATTTTATCTCCAAATATTGCTTAGTAAGTGATCTTGATCATATTATTTAACCTACAGAAAGTAGATATAATCTCAGATTAAATACATGATACATGACACAAACACTGGAACTCTGAGAGTAAGGTCTTGGTAAATTGCTTCCTAGCCTAGTTTCCATAGTCCTACAATATGATGTAAAAAATAATATGATCGTGCAAAATGCATTTGATTTCACAGTTATGATTGGAACAATTGCATATCATCGGAAGCGGCATGACACAAAAAAAATTCCGGGGATCTTAACAATTGGTTTAGGTAATGTATACTTAAACTAAATAAAAGTTTATTAATGTCTGAGAATATTTAACATTTCAGTCATTTAGTATATCATTAGGCCTGCAGCAATACCACTATTTCAAGGGAAACATTCATATGATAAATACTCGTCCACTGTGTGGGTTGCCTAACAATTCACACACCGCTTCAATTGTTGATAGCAATTCAACACATAACTTACGAGCAAATAATTGCAAAAACGGCTTTGCCAGTGGACAGAGTTATAAATTCCTAATCAACTGTGTTTCAGCCTATAACTATCATTATCGAATTCCGAAGATAGACGGGTCAACCATACAAATGATAGATTATTGAATTGATTTGTTCAATCAGTGGGATTAATTGTAATTGTTTTCGACTATGAGAAACAAGTTGATTGAAATTAATTATCTTCAAGAAAAATCACCGTTCATTGATTACACACAACGTACCCTGTATTCACGACAGAAGTTAAAAGATTTTGGTGAATATCAAACACACATTGTTGACAATCAATGAGTATACACACATATAAGAATCGGTGATTCATTTCTACTGCTATCGATTTGAAAAACAAACGAGGGTTAGGATGAGAGAGAGAATGAGTGAATTGTAAATGTGTAAATACGATGTGAAACCTATATAAATATGAGTATGAAATATTTAAAGTAATTTGTATAATTCACATGAAACGATTTATGCAGATGTTCATAGATGGAGTGCGGACACGGCAGAGAAGATAAATGCATCAGAGTACCTTTTTTCGACGGCCATTTGTATTGTAGAATTAACATCATAACTTAGTGCAGAGAATTGTTTCTAACGAAATTCCATTCTTGATTTTCACTCATATTGATGAAAACAAAAGTTGGTTGTCCATGAGTGACCACTTTTCAGTGAATGTCAACATCTATATGTCTATCTATGTCTATAGTCATATAAATCAACAGTTCATTTTTGTGACTATCTCCAAAGAACAGTCAATTTTATGAATATATATACACAAGCAGAAGACAGTCCACTCAGTGGGACACTGTCAAACGTGTTTACAAATATTCTCACAGTAAATACACATCAATGACGAGTTTCTCCTCTGAGAAGACAACTATTCGTTCAAAGAAAGCGTCGTTGAGAATCAGTGAAGAATTAATTGTCCATCGATTGGATTTAACTCAACACTAAGCGAATACGGAGAACTTTACGCATATATTGAAGAGAACTCGTCCAACTTATTCTTATACTACGTCTTTCTGAAATTTTTATTGTCTTGTCATTTTCGTGAAATCCACACGTGAATTTCTCACCTCCCTGGTTTCTCTCGACTTGTCGACTCTCAGTAGGTTGATGTGACTTCTGTCGAAGACATCACAACTATACTATACTATACTTTATGCCAAATCTCACGACAGAAACATACACAAAACAGTTGAAGCGAATGGATCGGACTGATGGAAAATTGTATCTCCTAGATCTCACTTTTGTAGTCAAGATCATGATGAGGCTGAGCAAGACTGAGAGGCGAATTGAGAGACGGCATTGGCTATGATGTGAATGCACCATCATATAACTAACAGAAATGTTGTTTCAAATTGTGGCTAGTGAAATACCGTGTTGGTGTAATGGATATAGCAGTTAAGTGGAATGTACAACGCACAGGGGCATATTAATTTAGAGGTGTTTAGGCGATAAATCTATCAGTGTTTTCATTGAAACGAACAGTCGGTTATTTGAAACAACCATCCAAACTACATGAAAATTCCAGCTAAATCTGTTTGTGCTTCTTACAATCTCCTCGAATCGTTTCATCTCGTCTCTTACACCTATTACGTGCATTCTATGTGTTGGCTTAATTTCATTACAAATGACTATTTCAATGGTTTCAGTTGTTTACAATTTTCCCCTCGTTCACAGTTGAGGATAAGGAGTAAAGCGGAATGATCTTGTTCATTCTGTCTGTCATCTTTCTCTGGCTTATTTATTTACACGATATTTGAAGTCCAACAACTTGATATTCATTCACTGCCTGAGTGGGATTAAAATCTTATACATACATTTACCACCTTAAGCCTGTTTGACCTTAGATTTATAAGCGATTACAAGAATTCTTCTCATTCAATAATATCGCTTTCTAGCTTGCGTTCCATTGTTGTCTTGTTGAGTGAAGTTCTTCAGTGTATAGTCTTGTTTTAAC
Source organism: Trichobilharzia regenti (assembly GCA_944472135.2). Lineage (NCBI taxonomy): Eukaryota > Metazoa > Platyhelminthes > Trematoda > Strigeidida > Schistosomatidae > Trichobilharzia > Trichobilharzia regenti. The sequence continues at coordinate 70,677,512 of OX235270.1, read as the reverse complement.
GTAATTCGATGGGATACTTTGAACTACTATTGATGCGTGAGAACTAGCTGGAAACCCCTTTCGATATTTTTAATAATGAGTGAGACGATGTGAACTTTGCTTCAATCATTTGTGTGTTTTTCTAATACTTCTCTCTTTCGGATGATATATTCCTGTAGTTCTTCACTTGCATGTGTGGAAGCGCAAGCGTGGATTCATACTTTGTAGACTTACACGTTTTACCTTTGAGTTTCTTTGTTTCACTGGTAATAAGTGAAAGTATGTAGCTCTGATATCGCCTCAAAGATGTATGTGTCTCTTCAAGTCAAAACATTGACAGAAAATTAAGCATAACCATTTGCAAGTGAGGGGATATTTAAACGTTTTAGTTGATTTCAATCGTAACACCGAATTCGAATATTCTGTGTTACGCATAGAAGCGTAGAATAGGTAATTTTGACGACTAACCTGTGATAGTAAATCTTAGAGTGTTGTTGTCGGCCTCCTCCGTCTTGCGGTTGCACTACGGCCTGATGTACAGGAGCATGTCTTTGCTCATGTGGGGCATGGATCGCTCCATTTTGTTTGGAAATTACTCTTTTTGAAGTTGTAGTAATTCCAATTATTCAAATTAGTGAGTGGCATAATATTTGACAATTTCGCGTAGCAACGCTTTGAACACGTTTTTATGATTTGGGTATGTCAATTTTTATTTGTCTGATTTACTCAGGAAATGTATAATATCATTATATGTTAGAAAAATGATTCTCTGTGCTTTTTGAAATGAAATAATTTATTGATCTTACTTGAATATCTTTTATGTAGATATCACAGAACAGGTAATCGTCTTTACTAGATAACCTCAGTAAAACGTGTAAATGCGCTTACTCACTTTCAGATCTGCTAGTCGGTGGACATTGTTATGCTTGCTATATTTTCTGTTACCTTTTCTAGACGTAATGCATTAAATAAGACAGATTCCATTCCACTAACCTTTCAAGGGGAAGAATTCTATTTTCCCAGTAACCTTAGATTAACTAAAATGTTGATTCTCCACGATTTCAATAAAGCTTAAGTCATACATTTATCATCTCCTCACGGAATAAACTCTACGTGGTTGGCAATACAAATGTAAATATTAGTTTTGCTGAACGAATTGAAAAATGGAGATTCTTAAATTCTACTCCACTGACATTTTACGAAAGAGTAGAGCACCAACCAGCCCCAGTCAGGCTATTTAAAGTCTTGTGGAGATGAGAAAAAGTCATCCTGTTACCAATCAAAGTCAATGAACCTGTTTTATAACAGACTGAAATTGTGTAAACCAGATATTTTTTTTCACAGCCAGTCATTTCATTTCTTGAAACTTTCTTCAACACACAGCCTAATTAAACAACACTGAAAAAAACTGAAACATACAACCGCATCGACAAAATTTCTGGACAGTGTTGACAATTTTTCGTCTGTCGTTGCCGTCCAACACCGCAGCTTTATACAGCCAAGTAAAACTGTCGAAAATAACACAAAATTCCAAATCAACCCGACTAAATGCTTAACTACAATAACAGTAACACAAGTATACTTGGAAGCATTTGTCTGTAAACATAGTTCAGCAGGAAAATACATCACATAGTGAACCAGTTCACAAATAAAGGCAGGAAGTTGTTCGATATTTGTTTTGTCTGAAGAATATTACTACTGCCGTAACTCAGTTTACATTTTACACACTGGGCTCTCTTTTCATTCTCAAGAACGTGAACAGAATTAAGTAGCTAAACGATGGAAACCAATTAACATCTATGTAAATGGAAAAATGCGAACACAAATTCAACTGAAAACAGAGACAACACAAAAAATACCTGGGAATTTTGGTAGCATACTATAATTAAATCACTCAGTAATCAATAGATATACACATTTTAATTTGGCCTCTCAACCAACTAAAAACACACGGCAAAACAATAACACCATAATTAAAGTCAAAAGAGTGGTAAACGTAAATAAGCAAATGCATAATGGTAGCTTAACAACAAAGAACAAGAGATCATCGCTTCAAATATCAACAGGGCAAGCTGCAAAACCATTCATACAGATAACGTTTTACGGAAGTTAGCGATAGATTTGGTCTGGAAGAAGGCGTTCCTCATAAGTCATTGAAGTCACTGAACAGCCAGAGAAAGTGAATAGTATGCGCGCTAGCCTTTAAGATTTTTCAAGTTATGTATGCAGTCAAGAATATTAGTAAATCTTCTAAATCAACCTAGCCAACCCGTATTAACGAACATCAAAAGGAAGAAATTCGATAATAAACCGTATTATTAAGGTTAGGTTAGGATTACGTTTATACTAGGAACCATTCACTGGCAATGTAAGCGAGAAGGATTTTAGTGTCATTTAAAGAAACAGAAGTCAAAAAATGAATTGATTTATACACATGTCGATAAACAGATGAACTGAATTTCGCTTCGGTCTTCTATAGGTTTTCTAGTGAGAAATTGGAAGAATTATCTTGTGAAAACTCAGTTTTCTATTTATTTGAAAATATATTTTGTTGACGTAATTATGAAATTTAACTCCCCTTTACTGTTCAGGGTCGTCTAGAAGGATCCTGGTGCTGTCTGACAGACTTTAAGTTTATCGCCTTGTAACAACCGAAGACAAAGGCCAGGCAACAGATCGTTTATTTAGGAAATCGACAGATATTTGTAGATTTTCATGTACATTATTATAGATTATTGTAAGCAAACAAACACAGTCTTCTGATTGGTAGTTTCCCGCTGAACGTTAATCTTTCATCTCTTTGTGACCGTTTCTTGAAGTTCAGATTATCTATCTGCAAACTGAATCCGCCCATTCAAAGTCTGCTGTGACTGATTGTTGAATCAGTTCTTTGTTCTTATTTTTCTCACGACCAATATTGGGGACGTAAACATTGACGTAAATTACTGTCTACCAATTTGGCTAGCAGCCAGCTCTCACCACAGTCTTATGTACAGACTCTTGCTGTGTTATTTAACATCATGTCTTTCATTATAATTGCTTGTAATATGAAAGTTAACTCATAATAAATATTGATTAGTTACTTAATAATGTTGCGCTTGAGATGTATTAGGCTCACATGTATAACGTTACTTCACTTATTGATCTTAAAATACTTTAGTGAACACGACTACAAAATTTTTCATTTTTTGGTCATCATTTCAGTTTCATGTGTGTCAGTAGCACAGAGGTAGAATGCTCGCCAACCACGTTATGTGGTCCGGGGTTCGACCCTCGACTGACTCACTCCTTAACCTCGCTAAGCCAGTAATAAGACTCGTAAAAAGGGAAGGTTGGGCATGAGGCCAGTAACTTCATCCGTAAAAATAAACACCACTGCTGCCGAAACTTGTAGCCCTATGTTCCACTAGGAACGTAAAGGAATAAAAGAAAGTCAGTTTCACACATTTACAGTGTTGCCATCTCAAAGAGAAATATAGCCTGAAGACATTCTGCACGTCTCCGAGCTATACAAGCAAACAAGGAGTTACTTGGAACGGATATGGGTAACTGTGCCTCAGTGTTTCTAAACAACCTAGAAACATATTGCATATCGTACAGCCAAACGTTGTGTAGTTTATCTACTTAAAATAGAAAACACTGTCACTTGTTTAGAAATAACAAGAGATGTAAATGGTTGTTTCTCTAGTAAGCTAGTGGGTGACAAGCTTGCATATGAGCTTGATAGCATGTGATGCATGACCTTATAGGCGTAAACCGCTTGCTGGTAAATAGAGTGACAGCTGGAATGCATGTTACCTGAGGGATGTTTGAACAAGCAGTTAAATATTTTAAAGAAACACACAATTTTTTTTACCGCCCAATCATTCAAGCAGAAAAGTATGAAAAAAGTTCATTTAACCATATTCACTGACCACTTTATATGAATCACCTGCCGGAAATGTTGTTTACATTTTACCTTCGTAGACTGTGGAAGGTCATTTGTACTTATCTAACTCAAAGAAATACAGTATTTTCCTTCATATGACATATTGATGGGTTAAGCAGATGACAGCACACTTGTGCTCATTACAAACATCAATTATGATCATATAACCACCTGAATTGAAGGCCCGTTGCATACGTATTTTGTCAGCACTTCCACAATCCAAAACAAAGTAGCCATGATCCTGTCATCAGAAAACAAACAAGCAATCAGTGGCTTCGCGAAGGACCATAAGTAGATAATGGGATGTTAGCAACAGCTGTTAGGCTACATTTCTTATTGATTGAGACTAGTGTAGAAAATTATGGTTATAATTGCCTGTATAAATTTTAGAAATCCATCTGGTAAAACAATCAATATATTCCAACCAGAAATCCGTGAACTGCACTGTGTAATCAACATGTTCCAGTGAGTCAATCCCAGCAGCATGGAATAGTGATCGCACTGTGTTTTGAAGGTTAAGGGTATAATACATGTCACTAAAATATCTGCATGCATTAGAACAAATGTATTTTGAATTCTAGTTCACTTATAGACTCATGTTTTCAAAAGATCCAGCAACACGTCATCCAGTATCAATAAATTTAGACTTGCTGAGATTGGTAACCATTTCTATGATCTTAGCCGGAATGCAGTACTTACATGAGCTAGTTTACCTGCATGTTGGATTGTGCACGCATTGCTGAATTCTCTCATCGCAAGGTGATACAAGTACTCTTAAATTTAGGTATTTATCTGGTTTATGCCAATTCAATAATAAAACTACTTTGAAGTCAAACAGTACATTATTCGTGAGAATGTTTACCTGAAGCATAAGCAGACAGCTTCTATGCTTTTAAACTTTTAAATTTTGATATGCTTTTAGTCTGACAATGTATATATGTCTTTAAATATTCCCATTTATAATATTAGAACAAGACATATAAGCGAACATTATTGTTTTCAATTAGATCTTCTTCAGGCTTTACTCTAATTTACATAGACTTATATATATGAAATTTTAACCAATGACGGTGATTTAGTGGATCAAATAATAATAGTAATCATAAGTATAAGTCCAAATGGGTTATCCTAGTAGATTTGTCAGGAGACACATGAATGCTAAGTACAATAAAGAGAAACCGACAACAGTTAAAAAGAAACAACTGTTCATGAAACTGCAATTTAATGGGGACGTGGCTAGTGAAGTCTTACATCAGAGATTATCGAGAGCGATAAAACGGACTTATACTGCCGCCACCCTCTGTTTGTCATTTTCCAGCCGGCCAATTTTGATTGCTCAAGTGAAAGATAAGTTACCTAGTTGTGCCACTTCCATGTGTATCTATAAATTTAGTTGCTCCTGTGGAGAAAGCTATATAGGCCGAACAACTAGACAGCTTAACAAACGCATTAATGAGCATCTTCCTTCATGGTTCGGAAAAGGTCAAATAAAGTCCATACGAAGTTCTATTTTGGCTCATTTGATTGATAGTGGTCACCAAGTGGACAAAAATAGTGCTTTCAGAGTTATTTACCGCATTCCATCAAGTCTTTCGAACGGAATCAGAACCCGTCTTTTACACTTAGCCGAAGCTATGGGAATTCGAGAGAACAATCCTAGTCTTTGTATACAAAAGAAATTTGTTCTACCTTTGTCTCTCCCTTGGCCTAGGTGAATTCTATTCAAAACCCTCCCACCCTTTCTTATCATCCCTCTCCTTCGTACTTTTATGATTTTTATTTAAACTCTGATTATCGTTCCATTTGATTTGACCTAATTTATTTATTTATTGAATTGTCTACATATATGCGTATACTAACTTTGTTATTCTTATCACCTATATAAGCCTTATTAACAATATTTTGTTATTATTATAATCATCGCTATTAACTTCGTTCAAAACATTTACCACAATATTATTATTATTATTATTATATGATTACTATTATTATTTGATCCACTAAATCACCGTCATTGGTTAAAATTTCATATATATAAGTCTATGTAAATTAGAGTAAAGCCTGAAGAAGATCTAATTGAAAACAATATTGTTCGCTTATATGTCTTGTTCCAATGTATATATGTGTTGTGAAAATTCATGCCTTGCAATTTAGCAAAGCTGATTAATAACATATACGATTAACTTGGAATTCTGGACATAAAAATTACATCTTGTACTTCTACCATGATTTTCCGCTACCCTAGCATCGGTGGTAGTCATTTCTGTACTAGTTCAATAAGCATTATGCAGACCGACAGTTCCATTATTTTATTCCCCTCAACACGAACTATTTACTTCTTGTACACAACATATACGTTGGTGGCAGAATGCTTTATCAATTGTCTTTGACTGTCTAACATCAACTGGAAGTTCGTCAAGTCGGAAAGTTTACTATCTTGGTGACCAATCTGTCAACTAGACTGGTGGGATTCACTTAGCGTCAAGAAAGGCAGTACAGAGAAAATTATTTAAGTGTTGGTTTGTAGGGATTTGATTGGTTTCAGGATTTCATCATGAGCTGACATTAGTTAGAGAACCATTGGAAAACCTAGAAGTACTGGACAACCGTTTCGTCCTAGTTTGCGACTCTTCAGCAGTACGCACCCGCCGGGATTCGAACCCAGGACCTTCCGGTTACAAGGCGAGCTCGTATACCATTAGGCCACTGGGACCCGATCCAATGGTCCTTGAATTCTAACTTCTGCCAATTCACGACATAACGCAACCGCTAGCCAATGTCTTCGGCGAGTATTTGTCCTCACACCCGACCTGTCCTGAAACCAACCAAATTCCTACAAACCAACACTTAAATAACAATGAGATGCTCACTGGCGACTGGCCCTATTCAGGTAGGTAGTTACCTGGGTTCCAGTGGGAAGTCAAGACCAGTAGGGTGCAGCGGGTCGGGTGTGAGGACAAATACTCGCCGAAGACATTGGCTAGCGGTCGCGCTATGTCGTGAATTGGCAGAAGTTAGAATTCAAGGACCATTGGATCGGGTCCCAGTGGCCTAATGGTATACGAGCTCGCCTTGTAACCGGAAGGTCCTGGGTTCGAATCCCGGCGGGTGCGTACTGCTGAAGAGTCGCAAACTAGGACGAAACAGCTGTCCAGTACTCCCAGGTTTTCCAATGGTTCTCTAACTAATGTCAGCTCATGATGAAATCCTGAAATCAATAAAATCCCTACAAACCAACACTTGAATCAATGGTTCTCTAACTAATGTCAGCTCATGAGAAAATTATTTGTTTAATTTAACATACAAGATGATATACGGGTTCAAAATCTAACTTGTAATCTTATTCAGATGTAGTCATAAACACAATCTTGTCTGCTTTTCTAATGTCAAAGCTGTTAACCAGGAATGATCAATTATTAGGATGGTTTTTTATGAGTAATAAAAAGTTTACACAATTAATAGTTTTTTTGAGGAGCTGATTTTGTCATTTAAAAGTAGATGTTATGCACTTAGTTCCACTCTGAATGACAAACATAACTAGTTTACTTCACAAATGTTACCATGCATAATCAATGTAAAGCACTTATTACAAGTTGGATATTCAACTTAAATCAATATGCATACTGAAAAACTCTGACTGCAACCATGTGAAATAGATTTAAATATGTTAAGCTCAGTGGATGAATTTCTAGAGAAGAAGCTAAATACGACAGGCTAAGTTTATAAAGATGACAGATGTTTCTGTGGTTGTCTGCTGAAGTTGAAATGTCTGCCATCAACGAACTTAGCTCAGCTTCCAACTTCATCGATCATTAGTGAAAAATTCTGGAAACTCAGTTAACAGTGAAGCCAACACTGAAGATTTTTTTCCTTCACGTTCCCAGTGGAACATAGGGCTTCAGGCTATCGAACTGAAGTTTCTGTAGCAGTGCTTTTATTTTACAGGATGAGGTTGCTAGCCTCATGCCCAACCTTTCCTCTTTACCAGCATTATTTCTGGCTTAGCGAGGTTTGGGAGTGCGTCGGCCGGGGATCGAACTCCGGACGGCTAGCGTCCTAACCACTATGCCACCGACGCATAACGCTGAAGATACTGGCTAGAAAGACAATGAAAGATAAGTGCAATTAAAACATTCAGCGGGGAAAACACCAACAAAACTACATGCGACTTTGCATTAGGCACATAACAGTAGTTTCTAACGTTTCTAGCTTCAATTTTCTGTCACTAATTATATTCACAAAATCGGATATTCCTGTGGGCAAAAACTGTTTTATAGATAGATACATTACTTTGTGGGAAATTGACTGTTCTAAGGCTGCCAACTTATAACAAATCAAAGTGATAACAAGTTGAATAAACAGTCCTCCCCGTTTTCTTTTTATTGGTCGAGGTTCATTTTCACCTGAACAGAAAGTAATGCGTGACAGGTGTGATGTGTGATTCAAAAGATATTTGTTGTTTCTTGAACAGAAAATTAAAAGAAAGCCTTGGTGTTAGACACCATTTTACAGCTAATCTCTTTACTGGCACATGTTGAAGTCACCATTTAACACAAAATATGAAAAAGAATAGGGTGGGAATAGGTTAAAGCGTAATTAACTGCCTCAATTTCAAAGGAGTAGATAATTTACGTTTTGTCTGTTTATCTAAATAGGCTACAAAATTTAGCGGAAAATGTGCTCAGACACATAATACTTTAACATTGCTCTATATTTTCAAAATAACAGATGAATCAGACAAGGTTAATGAACAATGCACAAACATTTTACTTATATGAATCAGACTAGAATTTCGCCTGAACATTCACTGAACTGTTAATGAAACAAGGACTGTTGTTTTTTGAAGGCATATTAGTGTAATCAGGACGAATACAATTCATGCTTTCATAAAGAATTGTTTTTTACTGTAGTGTGATACAATTTCAGTTAGGAAAAGTTTAGTTCTACTTTATTTTGTTTGTGATGAAGAAAATAGTGGTAGCCGTGTTGAAAAATGAATATACATGTGATCACATATTTTACGCTCACTGGAAAAACTCCGAATTAATTCATATCCACAATAATATTACGTGGAACCGATTTCTTTTTCGTCCATGCCCACACGATAGAAACGACTGAATGAAGGCCATGTTGCCTATATCTGTTGACAAGCTGGTGAAGCTTTCAAAGATCTTACCTGAATTTTTCGTGTGGAATAAGCTAAAAAAAAGTCATCACGTAGGTGGTAACAATTTTTGATCAAATGTGTACGCTAACAAAATGCAAAACATTTCAATTATGGAATCATCAGCATTGTTTTTTTGCAGTGGGAATATTCAAAGTTAATATCAAACTGTGTCGTGGGTCATCACTGACCTAGTAACACACTTACCAAGCACCAAAGGAGTTAAATTGCTATCAGTAGTATATAATACAGTGAATAACAAAGTGTGGAGGCACACTTTTAAAGAATAAAATTTATGAAATTATCAAAAAATGCAAGTGACTATTTTGAACATAAAACTTGCACACAGGTTTCTCACCACTCCACATATAACCTTTAACATGGTGCCTTTTGAAAGCACCGAATTTCAATCTATCTTCCTGACACCTTTTTTAACATATGGAGTCTTGATTCATGAAACTGTGAGATCAATGTAATATATTACTGTACAAAGATATAGGTCGTAACGAACAACAATTCGCCCCACAAACTAAGGTAATGTACCAGGGATCAGAGGAATGCTATAGGAATGCTATATGCGTCTGAAACAACTAGTTCCCTTTATAAATTTAGACAAAGCAATAAGAAGACGTAATTTGTCTGAATCGTGTAATGTATTTTCGCAACACATTTCGAACAATCTGATCACACACGAACTTGTCATAGGAATATATATATGAAATTAGTAGAGTTAAGACATGAGAAAATGAATTGAGGTCAAGTTAAAATGACATTGAAGGTCAAAATAACAATGAAGTTCACTAAACCATATAACAGAGGTACTACTACATTTGCCCTGGCTGGTATCAAAACAAAGTTTACCAAGGAAAATTTACTGTGATGACGAATTGTTTTTGAATGCATAAAGGTGGTTTAAACTTTCTAACTGCTAGAGCTTCCACAAACTTTAGGATACGCCCAAACACGTTTTATGGATAGGTTTAAAAGATGTGTAAACATGAATTTTATGCCCGTCTTTATAACATGTTTCGTAATAGAGTAGTTAGGTCTCCTGTTCCCACCATTAATGGGTTCTATTTGCTTCTGGTGCCATTAAGGAGCATGCTCTGAAACCAGCTCTTCCTTGTAGAGATCTATGAGTCCTCCCTATTTATGTGTGGCCACACCTACATTCAAACTGGTGGGATGCGACATCATTTTTCGCACGTTCAGAGGGCTCAAATGGATACAATGGCTTCACACTCTCAGTTATTATGATATTAGCTGCATAAAAAGTGTGGCTGCAGAGAGGAGGCACCGGTTCAATCATAAGTGCCATTATTGAACATCTGGTCAACACCTCCCACAACCTCTCGGCTGATTCTTTCAAAGTGATTTACAAAGTCAACGGAAAACCTACCAAAAGCAGTATGTTTTCGACTTCTTTGTACTGCAAAAGCCCCCGCAGTATGCATCGAAAACTTGGAACTGTGTGTTCAAAAGAAATTAGTCCAACCTCTACAACTATCATGGACCTAGTTTGGTATGTTCCCTTTGATTCCATTTTTTTTCTCGTCTTTGTCGTTCTCTTTTTTCTTTTTGAGCATTTTTTCGTTCGCCGTGCGTCTGATCCTTATTCCCTCAGTCTTCATTAAATTCACCTAATTTTTTTTCAGTTATAAAATCAGTTATTTTAAGTTTGTTTCCATACTCCTCCTGATCACACCTGTAATCCGTTTAGAATAACTATTTTACAATTATATCTTAATCCTGTGCAATTTTGTGTTTCTAAGGCTCTTGTAATTTATATTCACACCTCCTAACTTTCATTTCAAGCTCAAATTATTATTTCAAATTTTCAGTTATACAACTAGTTATTTTAAGTTTGTTTCCACACGCTGATCACACTTGTAATCCGTTTAGAATAACAATTTTACAATTATATTCTAATCCTGTGTAATTTTTTGTTTCTATGCCTCTTGCAATCTATATTCAGACCTCCTAACTAACATTTCAAGTTGAAAATTTTGATTTGTTTCCATGCTCATTTTGTTCATACCTGAAAAGTTTTTTTTAACAGAAACGTTTAATCTCTGTCTGGTTGTCAAGCTGCTGTGATCCTCATACAGGGCGGCCTAATGTACACATCTTTCATAGGGGTGAGTTGGAGAGTGGGTCTAGGTGTTCTGACTACTTTATATCTCTTGATGAATTTGCCTGGATAATTATTATCAACCAGAGTTTGTGTCAACTTTCTTTCTTCTTCATCAAGTGTGTCTTCAGTGCATATTCTTTGGGTTCTACTGAAGAGGCACCTTACTTAGGCTGTTTTGTACCGAACAGGGCAGAACCTGTGATAATTAAGATATTGTCCTGTCCAGGTAGGTTTTCTACAAATAGATCGTTTTATTGATCCGTCAGGCCGTCGACTAAGCAATATATCTAGGAAAGATAAACAATTATCTTCCTCTCCTACAGACGTAAGTGATATGCTTTTCTGAACTTCATTCATTTGATTTAAAATTTATATGTTTTACTCCGCTTGCAAATTAATACAATATTGTGACGACAAAAGACAGATACTAGTAAATCTTACTGGGCATCTTCAATAGTTTGCTGCATTCAACAGTGGGGTGAGACAGTGTGCATGCAGGCTCTGTGGAGCTTATAGCCGATGTGTCATAGAATCTAATAGCATAATCCCCCTGTAAACATATCTAATGGCTGATTAATTATTCTTCATCTTAGTCAAGAAAATTCGGCATTGATTTTTCAACTGACTCAGTTCCTTTTCTTTTCTTTTATGTTGTTCAACTTAGACCAATTCTTTTCATTTTATTGTTTATTTGTTTTATTACTGTTGACCTCCACATCAGGACAAACAGGAATGCCAATTATTTTTGCATAATTAGCTGCAATTTTCACTACTATATTAGCAGTTAACACTGGGATGAATAAAAGAGAATTTGGACAACTCATTTTACTAGACTGTAGAAATAACAAAATAAGATTCCAGCATATTTCTCCGTGTGTTGTCATATGAGAATTACTTTATGATTCAGTTTCTATTCATTTAAAGCAAATGATTATAGTTATATTGTAGCAACAGAAGACGAGACACGGAAGCCAAGGTATATTTTCCATTAATCAAACCGCTGTTTATATACATCTACACTTAATATTCATGATCCACTCACTGATTTCTGTTTACACCAAACGACAAAAAATAAAATGGTCAGATATATTATATATAGTATTCTCTTGCCAATGCAGTTTTGAACTGTGGGAAAGTATTCTGTCTCTAACATCAAACACAAACCGTATTCTGTCGATAATAGTACCGAATTGAATTGTCGGAACACACGTGAGAATAACATTCCGTCGACACATATTGTCTGCGTCACATCACCACAATTCTAGGGATTATACAAACCAAAGTTTAAAAAAATTAAACTATATATTGTGATAGTGAAAGATAATCAAGGTATATGCGATAAATGAGAGTTAATATTTGTGGAAGTTGTATTCCTTACTACAAAACATTACTAATTATTCATTTCTGTCTCATTATGAGCGTCTAGTTTTTTTAACTGCTGAAAATAGTTAAACATTTGTTTAATTTAAGATTTTCTCGTCGGTTGATTCGACCGAAATGCTCGATCTCGGGTCGACATGTCAGCTTCTTGTGCAGATGCTTCAACGATGTCTGAGCATACAGTTAGAATGAATTGGTGGATGGTGACTAGCTGTGAAATACAGGGTGCGCATTTTGTCCCATTCGGGACTCGTCATCTGGATGTACCTGCATTCCGAAGTGAGTGATGATGTTCCCACTGAGGCTCGAACCCAGATACATGTCAACCTGAGGCCGAGCACTTCGGTTTAAACAATCGACGGGATAATCTAAAATTCAATTAAATAATTGATACGACCCGTTGTACGAGAGGTGGCTCTCGTGGCCCAAGTGGTCTAGTGGATAACGTTTTGGCATTTGAAACTATGGGCACTGGGTTCGAGCCTCGTTGGGAGCATCATCACTCACTGAGAAATGCAGGTACATCCAGATGACGAGTCCCAAATAGGACGAAATGCGCATCCTGGATTCCATTGCTAGTCACCGTCCACCAGTGAAATTTGTTCCATTTTCGTCTATCATCAAGCTTTGTGAGGCAGTTAGGGCGTTACAAACATATGTGATTTCATGGCACTCACTTTCCCACCATATTGTAGACGCGTAGTCTTAAGCACCCATAGGATTGAAGAATCCTGTGTCAAGAATAAAAATTCTACCTAAACATTCTGAAGACAGAGGACTACTCTTAGATTTGACAGTAAGCCGTTATTGGGAATATTTAGGCTGCCGTAATTTCTTTCCTGAATGCTACAACAGTTATTTTAGAAAATTTGATATAAGGACAAAACTTGGGCACTGTGGGAGAGCATAACTCCATTATGGATAAGATTTTATTTTGATAGATCAAACAGTGTTATGCAGTATTATTAACTGATGACCACGTTTCAAGCACAAATGACTTCTACTCATAATCATATCAAACTCACTTACACAACGTTCTGCTTCATTTATATAAATGAGTAAAATTGATTAGACATTTGAATGAAATCAATATAAGATAAAGTAAATTCAAAAATAATATAAGTGCTATCGATCAAATTCAATCAGATGGGAAACACCAGATACTAGCTTGCTAGGCTACTAGCTTACTAGTTTTCTCGCCGGTCCCAAGCCCGGGTAAAGAGGGAGGGTTGGGGCGTGGTGCTAGCAACTCCACCCCTGTAAAACAACCAAATCGCTACAGAAACTTCAACGAATAAATATATTAAAAATTCTAAACAATAGCCTTACTTTTCGCTGGAATCGGGGAAGTGAAATGACGCAGGCTGGTGAAAGCCTTCGGGAAGCCAGTCAGCCGATGTGCCTTCTTTCGATGAAAGCAAAAGTAAGGATGGGTACCTGGAATGTTCGTACAATGTACGAAACTGGAAAGGCTGCCCAGATAGCCGCTGAAATGAGAAGGTACAGAATAGAAGTGTTGGGAATCTGCGAGAGCAGATGGAACGGAACTGGAAGGTGCCAACTACCTACTGGAGAGACAGTAATCTTTTCCGGCCACCCAGAGGACAACCATGAGCACACCGAGGGAGTGGCCATCATGATGTCACCAACAGCACCAAAAGCTCTCATGCAGTGGGAACCAATCTCCTCCAGGATAATGACAGCCAGGTTCAACTCAAAAGGAAGGAAAGTTACAGTCATTCAATGCTATGCGCCTACAAACGTCTCAGAACAAGAGAAGAAGGAGGCGTTCTACAGACAACTACAAGCAATAATGGACAACGTCCCAAATGGCGATATCAAAATCCTGATGGGCGACATGAATGCGAAGCTGGGAGGAGACAACACAGGAAGAGAACTCACCATGGGTCGTGAGGCCCTCGGTGAAATGAACGACAATGGTGAACTCTTCTCAGACTTCTGCGCCTTCAATGATTTGGTGATTGGTGGTAGTGTGTTCAAACACAAGGATATACACAAGACGACATGGATTTCACCAGATGGAAACACCAAGAACCAAATAGACTTCATCTCAATTTCAAGAAAGTGGAGACGGAGCCTACTGGACACAAGGTCAAGGAGAGGAGCAGATGTGGGTTCAGACCACTATCTAGTAGAAGGGACTTTCAAGGTGAAACTAAAAGCCTCGAGGATAGCTGGGGATAGGCCACAATGCAAGTTCAACACTCAGTAACTGAAGGACACAACCACAAAAGACACTTTCACTGCAACTGTCAGAGCAAAGCAGGAAACACTACGCGACATCACTGAAGAATCATGCGTGGAAGAACATTGGAAGTCTCTGAAGGCGATTCTCAACGAAACGTGTTCAACGGTTCTAGGAAGAAAGAAGAGACAAGACAAGGAATGGCTCTCAACGGACACTTGGAAATTAATAGAAGAGAGGAGAATGGTGAAAGAGAAAATGATTCAATGCAAGGACGGACAGGAGAAGGAGACGATGAGCTCAACTTACAAAGCACTGGACAAAGAAGTGAAGAAGAGTGCTAGGAAGGACAAAAGACGATTCTACGACAACCTAGCCACTGAAGCTGAGAAGGCAGCAGGCAAAAGGGACCTGAGGACACTATATCAGATAACCAAATCTCTATCCGGGAAGAGACCAACACAAGCGAAACCTATAAAAGACAGCCAAGGGAAGCCCATTACCAAGGAAGAAAAACAGATTAAACAATGGGCGGATCACTTCAAAGGACTCTTGAACCGACCATCACCTGCAACCCGTCCAGAAATACCAACAACAGCGCGCACACAACTGCAAGTTGACACCAATCCTCCAACGAGAGCTGAAGTCTTGAACGCAATCAAGCTTCTGAAAGCTGGAAAAGCAGCCGGACCAGATGGAATACCCCCTGAAGCACTGAAAGCAGACCCAGAGACTACAGCAGACATGCTGACTCCATTATTGCAAAAGGTCTGGAAGGAGGGAAAGGTGCCTACTGACTGGAGGAAAGGTTACCTCGTGAAACTACCAAAGAAGGGCGACTTAGGCACTCTGCAAGAACTGGCGAGGAATCATGCTCCTATCGACGCCAAGTAAAATCCTGAGTCGCATCATCCTGGAGAGATTAAAGGACGCACTGGAGACAGAACTCCGACCAGAACAAGCTGGATTCAGGAAAGGCAAATCATGTACTGACCAAATTGCAACTCTACGCATCATCATCGAACAAAGCATGGAATGGCAATCAAACCTCTACCTCAACTTTATAGACTTTGAGAAGGCCTTCGACAGCGTTGATCGTGAAGTAATTTGGAAATTACTCGAGTACTATGGCGTACCCCAAATATTCATCAACCTTATTCAACAGCTGTACGACAACGGCACATGTCAAGTGATCCACAACGGAAAACTCAGCGAGGCGTTTGGAGTAAACACAGGAGTCAGACAAGGGTGCTTACTATCACCAATGATATTCCTAATTGTGGTGGACTGGATTATGCGTCAGACAGTGGGAAACGAGAAGACAGGAATATCCTGGACCGACGTGAAGAACCTAGAAGACCTGGATTTCGCGGATGATTTATGTTTGATGTCACACACAATCGAAGACTTACAAGCGAAAACCGACAAACTGGTCGAAGAAGCAGCAAAGACAGGACTCCAGGTAAACATAGACAAGACGGAGGTTATGAAAATAACCAACCAACAACAGCAACAACATCCAACGTCAATCACCATCAACGGGAGGGATTTGAAAGAGGTTACTTCATTCACTTATCTAGGGAGCATTGTCTCAACTACAGGAGGAGCGGACGAGGATGTCAAATCGAGAATCGGGAAGGCGAGAAACACATTCATCAGCCTGAAATCAATCTGGAAATCTTCGTCACTCAGCATCACCAACAAAATTCGGATTTTCAATACAAACGTAAAGTCAGTTCTTCTATACGGATCAGAAACTTGGCGGGTCACAAAGAATATTTCCAAAAGGCTGCAGACCTTTATTAACAACTGTCTTCGCTCTATACTGAAGATCAGATGGCCGGAAAGAATCACCAACAAGGAATTATGGGAACAAACAAAGCAAGAACCAATCGCCCAACAAATATGCAGGAGAAAGTGGAGATGGATCGGACACTCGCTGAGGAGACCGCTGAGTGACATCGCGCGTCAGGCCCTCGAGTGGAACCCGAAAGGGAAGCGGCGTGTGGGACGTCCAAGGGTGACATGGAGGAGATCGTGTGAAGAGGAGTTGAAAGAATATGGACTAACATGGATGCAGGCGAAAAGTACAGCAGAAGACAGAAGAAAATGGAGACGTGCAGTTGAAGCCCTATGTTCCACTAGGAACCCAAGGAAGCAATAATAATAATATACTAAAAATAAGTAACTTGTTAGAATGTTATAATGTGAATTGAATACATTTTAAGATGATTTATTATCCTCCTCTGATTTGACTGACTGGTGGTAATAATATCTTCCATATCTCTGGTATTTGCGTTGAGTCTCTTCTGTTGCATGTGTTGTGTGGGGTGTGTAGACTCGATGAACCAGGCGGGATTCAGTAATCAATCTCTCTCTCTCTCTCTCCACTTACCTATATTACTTTTTTTAGAGTTTTGACTCTGTACCACTCTATTGTGTGGTTATGTGTTAATGAGTGTAGTGCTGAGTTTTTCTCCAAATTACTTACCTTCGTGGGATCAATCATTCTAACCTTCGCTAAATTCTTATGTTCTGATAATCTTGCTACTCGTGGTCTACTAGTTTGACCCATGTAGTTGACCTAACTCACAGTTATTGCGAGGTATTTTGTAAATTATATTATTTTGTTTTGAAAATTATTTATTACCACACATAATGTTGCTAAGAAAGTGAAAAAAAGAGTATATTACCAGAGGATTTCTTAAATTTATATATTTCATTAGGACTCTTCAAATCTTATGTACTGCTATCGAATGAAAGAATATATACATTGATATTTACTTATATGGAAAGAGATACATAAAACAGACTGTGACATCGAGTAAGGTATGGCAACACAATATGAGTAGTCTAATTAGTCTATAATGAATGAAGATTAGTGACATGGAGACTAAATCATATCATTTTGATTGGGACACTAATAACTAGTGTGACGTGTCTAGTCCTTTCTTTGGTGAAGACTGAATTCTATCAGGGATATGAGTTCCTTCAATGTTGCAGATACGCCTTGCTGAAGAGTGCTAACTAGCACGAAACCTAGGTCCTAGGCTTCCTGCCGATTTTCTCCAACTATCTTATATCATTAAATCATATCACCTTCATTCATTAACAGGTTATAAAATCAGTCATTGTTATTTTTTTATTTTCTGATTATACGTTGATTCCACACCATATTATTGGTACAAGTATGCAATTTTCAGCATGTGATATCGGTAGCCCAAATTTAGCCGACTTACCAACTGATATCAGGTGTGCGTCAGCTGGGGATAGAACCCCGTACCATATGCATGGTCGGCGAGAGTCCTAACTGCTGTGCCACCGACTCACACATATAGAGTGAAATGTTAATAAGTCTTGTTAAAACTTATGGATTCAAATAACTTTCACTACTTGCTTTAAATTTGTATCACCTACTACTACAACAATCTTTTTGTAACTGATGGTAATGAATATTAGACCCTAGAATGTCTTTAGGTTTATCAAATATATATAAGATTACAAATAAACTGGACTGCAAACATGACTGGTCTAATGGATTCGATTTAGGCTATAGACAAGACAAATACTATTCACCAAGTCAATCTTCTGGAAGTTAACAGCTTACCTTTCCTACTTTTTGACATATAATACTAAGGTGCTTCTGCAACCTGAGCGGCTGAGACTCACACTAAGTGCCATGAAGTTGTAAGCTAAAATTAAGTGAATTTTCCATCTCATCAGTTCATTATCATATAGTTTTAACAGAAAAAAAAAACGATGTAATAGCAGAGTTATGTGTACTATTTTAAACTGACAAATATCAGTTAAGAAATTTCTGGAGTGAATGTTCCGTTATAATATTATGGTTGATTCATGTTATGCATTGATTTACACTACTTTAATCGATTTTTATATTTAAAAAAAGAAATCTGTAACCATACACAGAATGCTCATTTTATTACTTTCATCACAGCTTTTGCTAACTTGTTGTTTATTGTTTTAAATTTGTGTAATAAATAGCAATTGTCATTACAATATGAATTACCTATAATTTATGTCCAATGCGTACTTTTAAAAAAAGAAATCAGAATACTACTTAGTGTAAAATTTGAATAATGCATCATTCACTTCATTTTCTACTTAGTATGATCGTAAATTCAGTGAGTGAAATTACTTCGATATGGCATAAAAATTAAACCTAAGGCAGACTAAAATATTCACGGAAAATATCAATTCAGCCATAGAAAAGTATAGCTGTACTAGTGAAACTTCGTGCATTTGTGCTTCAGTGGCAAAATGTTCACTAACTAGTCACATAGTCAAAATTCGATTCAGGACCAAGTCACTCGTAAACTTTGCTCAGTTTACTAGACAGTAATAATTCCTTGAGAAGACATAGTTTGGGAGTGCGACTAACAATCTTAACCCATAAAAACGAGATCGTCGCTTTTAAAACTTGAGAAGCTTGAAGGCCTATGTTTCGCTTGGAACGCACGGAATTAAAAAAAAAGTATTTAGGCTATCTACCATTTCCTAGCATCTTGTTACCACAATAGCTTTAATCAACTTCTTTTAGGCGATTCCACCATCATTTTAAGATCTTAGCTGGTTCCCAACCATACTTACTATTCCACACATCGTTGAACGTCTTATTATTTGATCGTTATTATACCCTTGAGTTCTTAATGGAACAAAAGGCTTCAGCAGCCCCCCCACCCCCATTTTCTCTTGTTCTCTGTGGTTCTTTTTGTTTGTCTCCATGGTTGTCCATCCACCTCCATTTTCTTCAGAATATTTGTTCAGCAATTCGTCCGTCGTCGGTTGGACCCCAGAGATTCTTGTTGCTAACTCTTTCTGGTCACTTGATCTTCAATTTGGAGTCAGCGAAGACAGATGCTGGTAAAAGTCTGTTGGAAATGATTTTCCTGACGGGAGCACCAAGTTCCTTATCTATACAGAAGCACTAACTGACCTAACGTTGGTGTTGGAAATTCAAATTTTGCTGACTGAAAAAGACTTACAAACTGATTTCAGAGAGGTCATATTCCGCCTCACCTTCCCGATTTCGTTTTTGTCATCCTCCCCGTTCTGTCTGTAGTTGAAATGATTTTTCTTATATATATATATGGAGGAAGTGACCTCTTTCAAATATCTCCCGCTGATAGGGATTGATGTTGTTAGTTGTCAATGTTGGTTGGTTACCTTCATCCCACTCATCTCAATTTTCAATTGAAATCATGTCTGTGCTGCTTCCTCTTAGAATCGTTTGGTTTTCGCCTTTAAGTCTTCGAGTTTGTGTTACATCAAACATAAATCATCCGTGAAATCCAGATCTTCTAGAGTCTTCTTATTTGGCTCAACATATTCCTGTCTTCTCATTCCTTACACACAGTCTGATGCATAATCCAGTCCACCACAATTAGGAATATAATTGGTGATAATAGGGGGCCTTATATCTCTGGTCATTGTCATCTTGGCAGCTGAAGTAGATTACTGACTGTCCATTTCACAGTTTGGATAGTCCACATCCATTCCACCTGCCTTAATCGATTGTGATCACTTCTATACCATATCTTTTTATTTCTCTGCCTACCTGAGCAGCCTTCTCAGCCTCTTGCATTTTACGCACATTCCACGTCCCAATGTTTATTCTTGCTTTCACCAAGTGAAGACACATCGGCTGACTGGCTTCCTGAAAGTTTTCACCAAACTGGGTCATTCCGTCTGTCCGATTCCATCGAGAAATAATTTGTTTTTTAATTTTTTTTTCGTGTGCTTTGAAGTTTATGTAGCGAGTGGAATGATTTTCTAGGTTAGGCTCGCTAGCTCTACATCCAACCTTCAATCTATCCTGGCTTAGGATGAGCTAGAAAACTAGCGAACTAGTAAAATAAAAGAGGTTTAATGTCTCAGTGAAACATAAATCCCTATCAACTTAAGCAGTAAGCCTGAAACAAGTGTGCTGGTGTAGAATGTTCATAGATTATACCAATTGTGGGTGATTAAATAACGATTCGTCATATGAAAGAAATTCTTATATAAAACCTGAATCCAAGCTTATATACACAATGTTCAGTTTGCGAAGATAGTTTTATAAAGGAAACATTTACAGATTTTTATTTCAAAAGCAAATTGGACATCATAGTAATCTGTAATTCCATAACAATTCGTTGTAGAGAACAGGAAAACACGTCGACTTGGGGTAGTTGAAACGTGCTGAAAAAGTGCTGAACGTCGCATTCAAATAGCGGTTATGTAGAAAAGTTTATTGATAAGAATATGAATCTAAAATCAAGGCAGCCCAAGGTACCTACTGTTCCTAAAAAGGCCTTATTCTTACAAATTCAGTTCATCTGGAACAACATCAGCGAGATACTAACACAACGCCTTAGAAATGTGGTAAAAAGAGCATTCCCTGCTGCTGAATTGCTCTGTTTCTTCAAAACCATTTTTCTTTTGCGTTCGGCAGTAAAAGACAAACTGCCTAACTTCGCCTCTTCCATGTGTATCTACCAGTTTAACTGCTCCTGTGGAGCCAGTTACATAGGTCGTACAATCAGGCGTGTTTCTCGTCAGATTTCCAAACATCATCCTGCATAGTGGTTAAGTAAAGATAAACAAAATTAATTCGTAGCACCATTCTATCTCATCTAGTGGATACAGAACAAAAGATTGATGTTAACCAGGCTTTTAGAGTCATTTACCGCATACCTATGGATCTCAGTTTCGTCTACTAAATATTGCTGAAGCTCCTGTGATCCACATTAACAAGCCTAATTTGTGCGTCCAAAAGAAGTTAGCTCAGACATTGTCCTTACCTTGGCCATCTAGGTTTGAATGATCCTCAGCTTTTGTGGAAATTTCCCTAATTTTAGTTAATATTCTATTTGCTATTATATCTTTATTATTATTATAATTTAAGCATCTTTAATAAACTGTAATTCCATTGATTTTATTTAACAAATTGACATTATTTGAAAAAACACTGCTATTGTTATTGACTACTAATGTAGAATATTCTATGTATATAAACATATACATAATTGTAGAGCCAGAAGAGAAAATTATCCAAAAGGATATTCTTTGCTCAATTATTTTGTGTTTTTTAGATGTCTGAATGAATATTTTGGCTATATATTCGGTATAGCTCATTATTTGTTTTTTGTAGCTTATTTGGTCGTCTTTAGTGTTCCTACCTTCGGCACCATATTCCCTTCCACAGAAGACAACAAATTACATGGTGCCTGTAAGCAGAGCTTACGAAGCATTGTTACATACTAGATGACATTCTGAATACAATTTGTTTATCATGAATATATCGAAGTTGTGAAATCTCATTCTATCTGTGTATAAAAAGCAGCCATTTTTCGAAACATTTCTAATATCTGTGATAAGTTTATGCATTGTGGAATAGATCAAATTAATTACACTTATGTTTCAATGGTTATTTACACACAATGTTAGGTCTTTTATTTTGTTAATATTTGGAGCAAAATTACTGTCCGTGATCACAGACCAGTAAGTAACAATATTTCACTGTATGATACACGTAATAAGCAAAATCATATGGAGGTATCTTCCTGTTTTTTCTCATTTAGAACTTCTTTTCCTTCATAATAAACAACCATCATGCCAAATCCTAAGACTACATCTGTCCGTTGACCTCAATATATCAGATTAGCAATACTTTGACTTTGAATACAGCTTGATTCCACACTGTATTTTTGGTATAAGTATGGAATATTCAGCATGTGATATCGATAGCCTAAATTTTGCAGGCCGACCATGAACATCAGGTATGCGTCGGCAGGGGATCGAACCCCGACCATGTGCAGGGTAGGCGAGCGTCCTAACCACTGTGCTACCGACGCACAAATTTGCAATTTGTGAATTAATTAGGAATTTTCAATTTCCGAATTTCGAGATGAAATTATACTACAATTCCTTCTGAAAAGTGAAATTATTCAGATGACCACATATAATCTGCTCGATACCGTCAATAGAGATCAAGGAAAAAGCATAGACACCTGACGAAAATATACTACTAGTCGATTAGTGTAAGTAGTGGCACACCACTCAAGTCAGCCAGTAATGCTTGCAAGCCATACTGAAGTGACTTAAACACTGGACGAACGTTCCACTCGTTTGTAGCCAATCTCGTTGGTGATGTACTCGGTTTAACTAAGCTCAGAGTGCTGAATCAGTTCAATCCACCCGAATTCCGGCTAGCAAACACTACTGGTTGATGTGTGTGCTGTCCAGCTATTCATGTCAACCAATCATCAGTGTATAAAGTCATGCATCTTAAGATTTCTGCATGGCCTATAGGCAGGCAGATTAGTAAACCATTACGTGTAAGATCGATGGTGGTACTCCATTTAGACAGTAGAAAAATCTGGAGTAGAAAAGTAAAAATGAAAATACCATTTTAGTTTGTAGTTAGCATATACTAAAATTTAGTCATTGCTATTTAGTGCGGAACATTTGACCTTCAATTTCCACTAAATTGTTTTCTGCTGTTAACAACACCTGAAATTAATTTGTACATTTGATAATCATTTTATTTCGCAATATCAGTGTAATCCTATTATCGACAGTCAGATACGTTTCGCAACACTGAGTTTAAAATTAGAATCATGAATTATCAGTATGCCCAGTAGAACAAGTGTGATATCTGTTTACACTTCATCATTCAGCAGTATATGCTGCACCTATAATGTGTGATAGCAAAGAATAATTGGGTAAAGTAGAGTTCCTATTCCACTGTAAGCTGAAACTTATACATGTGTAAACAAATCCTCTCCATCAATAATACCTGCTAAAAAGTGTCTTCATTTTTTATCTTAGTTGGGATGTAATTTGTTGATAGAAAAAACATATTTGGGAATATTCAATATAAGTGGGTATAATCGATTATTCATATGTATATGGTGTACCTTTCATGGCACCAATATAAACTTGGGGCTAAAATAAATACATCAAAATTAATTAACAAAGTATACTTCTCATTCACTTGCTGACCCTTCGGGTTTCATAACTTTCGTTCTAATGGATATGCATCGGACCAGGTTTTGATGCCATTTTTATACTTTCCTTATGTTGGTAATGTGCGTCGGTGGTATAGCGGTTAGGACGCTCGCCGACCATGCATATGGTCCGGGGTTCGACCCCCGGCCGGCGCACTCCTTTACCTCACTGAGCCAGAAATAATGCTGGTAAAGAGGAAAGGTTGGGCATGAGGCTAGCAACCCCATCCTGTAAAAATTAAACACTGCTACAGAAACTTCAAGCCACTAGCTTGGAGCCCTATGTTCCATTGGGAACGTGAAGGAAAAATTATTATTATTATGTTGGTAATATGCACATCCTTAGAGCCCGTAACTCAGTCAAACTTGCCAGGTGATTCCTAAATTATTTTGCCCAAGCAATCTTCGCATTTATTTTATTCAAACATCCGGCCGATAACTGCTACCTTGTCGTGGTGGTCGGGCTTGAATACCACAATGACCCAACATGCTAAACTGACTGGGACTCTGTCCCTGCAGGTCCTACCATGTCAGGAAGGTTGTTTGGATAGCGGTTAAACAAAAGCAGTTACCATGGGGTACATGGGCTCCAGTATCCAATCGGATCAAATGACGTATGAACCCATATGGGTCATCGGCAACCATGAGAATGCAGCTCCTGACGCCACTCCGCTGCCTTGCGGATTAGAGTCCAAGTCAAAGGCTCGGGGGTGGTCCCTTAATAAAGCCACCTGCTTCGGTCTCGGCGCCTGGGCAGTATCTCAGCCCTCACACAATGAATTGAATGAAGCAACAAACAATCAGTGAAACTTATCGCGTGCTATTACACGTGTTGCAATTTCCTTCTTTCTTCCCTTCCCGAAGATAGTTGACGAATACTGTTTGAACTTGTTAAGCATGACTGTTTTCCTTCCAGATGAAGTTCCTTATCCGTTCTCTACTTATATATATATATATTCTCTTCTTTCTTTTTATTCTTTTCATCTCCCAGCTAGCATTTTCTTCGGGCGCATTGCAGAATTTTTGGGGCAAAAAACTTCGGGTAAATCTACTTACGTGGGACACTGTCCCGAAGTCTGCCCCAAAAATTCTGCAATGCGCCCTAAGTCTGCCCCAAAAAGTCTGCAATGCGCCCTAAGTCTGCCCCAAAAATTCTGCAATGCGCCCTAAGTCTGCCCCAAAAAGTCTGCAATGCACCCTAAGTCTGCCCCAAAAATTCTGCAATGCGCCCTAAGTCTGCCCCAAAATTCTGCAATGCGCCCTAAGTCTGCCCCAAAAAGTCTGCAATGCGCCCTAAGTCTGCCCCAAAAATTCTGCAATGCGCCCTAAGTCTGCCCCGAAAAGTCTGCAATGCGCCCTTACTTAATATGACTAACTGCGACCTGGGATAACGTGTCTACGGTTCCTCATTTAACTATTAAGCGGCAATTAAATCAGAGTTGAATCTATTACGCACACAGGTCGTCTCAGAAAACAATAAACTGGCAGTAGCTCAACGACTCACATTAACAAAAAGCAGTTGATTTTAATTGAAAATATATTTAATAATCTTGGCCAAAAAATTTACAATCTTCAGATAACTTTCTAAAGTAGAACATCCTATAAATCACCAGGAAAATTCACACGTGTGCTTTCGGCGTCGGGTAGGTTTTCTTTGTTGACGTCGACGGTGATCTGAAAAATGAAGTTAGGAAAAAATTAGGACCCACCAATGGGGAACGCCGTCGCTTTCTAATTCTCGACTTCAGTCTGTCCCGACTGTTATGGAACCAACGTTGAATTGAAGCCGTGATAGCCTTCACTGTGGTACGTCGGTCAGCATTACCTAGTTTATGTAAACTGCTAATAGTTCCTAGAGAGACAACAATGAAAAAAATGTCACCTACGTATCACTAGGTTACACGTCTTCGTGTCTTTAAATTTCTTTTTTTCCTTAGTGCCAGCCCATGAAAAATGTGAGCTGTAGTTCGGCTCCAACAACACATTCATTATGCGACCAACGGAGGTTTGCACGTGCGCATATTGTAATAAAGGCAGATGAATGCAAAAGTAAACTCACCATTTAATATTAATAATAATAATATATATAATAAGGTACATGATTTTTAATAGCTATGTAGGAAACACCAATTGTATCGTTTAAATTACATGAATTACGGCTGCTGTCATTTTTTCTTTAGTTTTGGTTAAAAACATGACAACTACTGATTCTATAGACCACATTAGGAGATATAGGGATATTGACTTCGCATTAAAAAAACCCAAGTATTCGTTGGAGGGATTACGGATACTTGGGAAAAAATAAAGCTTGAAGTCAATTCCCTTATATAACAATAAAAAGAAACTTATAATAATATACTGTTTTCATTGAAAGAAGACATGTCTATATATACAATGGAGGAGAATGTAATAACGATAGTAAACACAGTTGGCATAAGTTAATACTATTGGTTTGTATCCTTGATATCGGTCAACTGTGGCTCACTGTAAACTGTAGTACTCTTTAAGTCACGACAATTTTGAGGTGTGCAATATGGAAATTATAACGGCGTTATGCAAAAGACTTAAGCCAATACCATGTTTTCCTCCCCAAATAATGACCTAAAGTTCCCAACAAATTTCAATAATAAACCCTTCACGTCTTCTAGGTAATAGGAAGAATAAGCCGGGTGACTTAAGATGTAACATGACAAGAATAAATCGAAGAAGTTGTCATAAAAGCAAGGTGGTAATACGTCCTTAAGGAATACCACTCCTAAATATAAAAGAAAAAGCCTACACTCCGTTGCTTTCCAATGGTCAACGTCGTCTAATGTTCGACACTTACGCTGGAATTCAAAAGGAGTCAACTTGTGTGAGCCGAGTAGTCTGCAGTTAACAGTGTGCAATATCGCAGGATGCATGCCATCTGCCCTAGATGTGGCCATGGATTTCCACAGGCCAATCAACTTTCGAACTACACCTAAGTATACGAGATGCATGCACAATAATAATAAAACAAAACAGCTGTTTTGTTTTATTATTATTGTGTGGCGCATCCTTCTTGGTGCCTTATTGTACCAAGTTTTTATGCTTTTAAATAAATAATAAATAAATTCAAACGCATTGCCTTTCATAGCATACTTCTAAAAAAATGAGTCTTCTCGATTCCTGTTGTTTTATCCATACTTGAAGGTCAGGCAAGATACTGATTATATGGCTAGTTGGTCACATTGAATTTAGTTGGGTTGGTATAGTATAAAATATCAAGAATACAATCAGTCGCTTACACCTCCACACATACTTTTCCACCAGAGCCATTCTGCATTACATTGGTGTTTCTCTGCAGTATGAATACAAGGCTATTGCCTATAAAACTATAGCCTTGTCCCCTATCTATTTGTATATCCTATTATTCTTATTATTAATAGTAGTGATAGTCCAACAGCTTAGTTTGACAAACCGTAAACAAAAATTATCACTTTTTTCACACCCTGGGAAATAACGCAATAGCTTATGATAAGTATTTCCAGAATTATTTTTTGTATCAAAAGCACTATACTCCTGATTGATTTATTTTTTATTACAGTTTCATTCCATACTGTATTTTTGGTACAAGTATGAAATTTTCAGCATGGATATCGGTAGCCCAAATTTTCCAGGCCGACCGTAGATATCAGGTGTGCGTCGACAGGGGATCGAACCTCGGACCATGTGCATGGTCGGCGAGAGTCCTAACCACTGTGCCACCGACGTATAGCTGAAATCTTTTATGAAGTTCTAACATAAATGCATGAGTGTTTTAGGGTAAATCATAAAAATGTAAATTAATTCGGTCTGTATGCTGTGAAAATCTGCTTCGGTCAAACTTTTTTCATTTAAAAATCCATTAACTGGTAGTAAATATCTTTTATTTAAGTATCTAGATTTCGACTGTCCGTCCAATGATAACCTAGCATGGCTAGTCCTTATACAACTTAAAAATATATACATTTAACCGTTGCAAATATGGGCTAGAATAAAATATGTGGTGTAAAATGTTGCATCAGTACAACCGTCAGTGCAGTCTGGATTATGCATCAGACTATTGAGGGCAAGGAGTCAGGAGTACGCTGGAAGACCGATAAGCAGACTGTGGAAGATCTGGATTTCTTAGATGATATATGTCTAATGTCACACAAACTCGAAGATTTGCCGAAGAGGCAACCAGCGAAAACAGGACTGTAGGTGAACACAAAGAAGACGGAGATGATGAAGATGACCACTTAACAGCAACAACAACCAGCACCAATCACCCACTATCAAATGGAGAGATTTGACAGAGGTTACTTCCTTCACTTATCCAGCCAAGAAGTATCGTTTCAACTACAGGCGACCGGAACGGGTGAAGATGTAAAAGCGGGTCAGAATCGGAAAGGCAAAGTACGCATTCATCAACCTGTAACCAGTTTGAAAATCTTCTGCATTCAGCATAAGGAAGAAGATTCGCATTTTCAACACCAAAGTGAAGTCGATTCTTTTATACGGGTTAGAAACTTGGCCAGTGTGTCACGAAAAAGATTTCAAACAGCTCGTTTCAGACTTTCCTCAACAGCTGCCTTCGCTGGTTCCCTACTGAAGCTCAGATGGTCAGCCAGAAAGAATAAGCAGCAAGAAACTCCGCAGTTGAACAAACCAGCCGGCAAGTGCCGATCGCTAAACAAATATGTGGGAGAAAGTGGAGGCATCGCAAGGCAGGCTAGTGCTCGAGTGGAATCCATATGGGAAGCGACGAGTGGGTTGCCAGTGCGGGGATGACATGGAGGAGATCGTGTGAGGAAGAGGTGAGAGAATTTGATCAATCGTGGACCCAGCTAGAGAGGATGGCAGAAAACAGAAAAAAGTGAAAATGTGTTGTTGGATCCCTATTTTCCATTAGGAACGCAAAGGAATAATAATAATAAATGCAGTCATTGGAGTCTTCTTTCAGGAATTTGAAGTCCAACACTGCAGTTAAATTAGATAAGCACAATTCTGATTTCATGGCGTGATTACACCTTCTTTAAAGAACCTTAGGAAAATCATTTGCTGGAAATCGGTGAAAAACAGCGAAAATAAAGTGTGCATACAATGCATCCAAATAATTGGGATGTTATTTGGATACCCAATTAGATAAGCATGAACTTAGAAATGATCATCACTAGGTAAGCGTCTAAACTAGATTAACGTCCCGCTGTTATTTTACCTTTTTATTGGTCAACGCTAATGTGGGTTGGTCATACGTATAAATTTATTTATGGTTGAAATAATAGCTACTTATATAAGTATAAAACTACATTATGGATAAGATTTTATTTTGATAGATCAGACAGTGTTATGCAGTATTATTAACTGATGACCACGTTTCAAGCACAAATGATTTCTACTCATAATCATATCAAACTCAATCACACGACATTCTTGCTTCATTTATATACATGAGCAAAACTGATCAGACATTTGAATGAAATCAATATAAGATAAAGTACATTCAGAAATAATATTAGTGTTATCGATCAAATACAATGAGATGGGAAATAAGATGTTTTTTACACTAAAAATAAGTAACTTGTTAGAATAATACTTTGATAAAGCTATTAGCATTAAATAGCGAAACGTCAGTAAAAACAATATCGTTTTGTTTTTCATTCGTTGGGAAATACAAAAACCTTTATTATGATGAACTTGTTAGGATGTTGTAATGTGAATTGAATACATTTTAAGATGATTTATTATCCTCCTCTGATTTGACTGACTGGTGGTAATAATATCTTCCATATCTCTGGTATTTGCGTTGAGTCTCTTCTGTTGCATGTGTTGTGTAGGGTGTGTAGACTCGATGAACCAGGCGGGATTCAGTAATCAATCTCTCTCTCTCTCTCCACTTACCTATATTACTTTTTTTAGAGTTTTGACTCTGTACCACTCTATTGTGTGGTTATGTGTTAATGAGTGTAGTGCTATAGCTGAGTTTTTCTCCAAATTACCTATCTTCGTGGGATCAATCATTCTAACCTTCGCTAAATTCTTATGTTCTGATAATCTTGCTACTCGTGGTCTACTAGTTTGACCCATGTAGTTGACCTAACTCACAGTTATTGCAAGGTATTTTGTAAATTACATTATTTTGTTTAATTGGGTCCAACGTTAGCCTACGGAACTTGTCTCTGAGTGAGTTTTTAGGTTGGAATACCACCCTAATTGCTGCTTCATTGAGAATCCTTTTCCTGTGCGTCGGTGGCACAGTGGTTAGGACTCTCACCGACCATGCACATGGTCCGAGGTTCGATCCCCTGCCGACGCACACCTGATATCTACGATCGGCCTGGAAAATTTGGGCGACCGATATCCATGCTGAAAATTCCATACTGGTACCAAAAATACAGTGTGGAATCAAGCTGTAATCAAAAATAAAAAAAATTAAATTACTTAATCTTGCAATAATTGCATTTAAATGTATAATCAATTTCACTCATTTATATAAATGAAGCAAGAATGTCGTGTGAGTGAGTTTGATATGATTATGAGTAGAAATCATATGTACTTGAAACGTGGTCATCAGTTAATAATACTACATAACACTGTCTGATCTATCAAAATAAAATCTTATCCATAATGCAGGATAGCTACTTATATTTCATCAGTAGAGTGAATGGTTTAGGTAAATTTCTAGACACTTAGCTACTTTGATGCATGCGAGAATATTTCGATTGTGTCACTTTCTCTGAGCTGAGTAATTAGATTGCAAAATTGTAATCGTCTACCCAAATAAAATTTTCAGAGCCTACTTATTTAATGAGATTCCAGAAAGATCAAATATTTTGTATCTTTTTTGATGTGGTTTTGTTCTCTGAGCTCTACTGGGTGATGAAAGCTTCGCAAATTAACCATCCAGCTCGGAGAACAAAGCCACATCAAAATCATCCACCTGAGCTACAAATCTTCTCTATCATATCTGTATTTTATATCTACTACAAAAGTCAATAAATCAAATAGAAATTTGAATAAAGAAAGAACAGTGGTTTTTGCAGAATAAAAGGCTACCATCATTTATTTCACTGACCAAAGTCATTATTGAATATATCTACAGAAACAATTTTAACATACTTGCACAGAGTTCATTTTCAAACAAAATCCAATCAATCAATGTATGCAGTAACGATCATACACAATGGAACCTTTTGGCATTACGCAATCAGATGAAGAAGAGGTGAAGATATTCAGTTACCAGGGCAAAGAAAGACTGGTAATTGATCCTTTTTGAACGCATAACTCAGGTTTCAAGCGCTTGATAGAGATGGCTTCAGCAAACTTGAGGAAAATTGGACACTTTTACCTATCGATAATTTTGAACGACTTTTCGACGTCCACCTGATGATACGTGTCAAGGAGATGCCCAGAGATGACACTGTTTGTTTCTTCGAGACGTAGGCTTTTTGGTATATATTCATAAAATCGTAGATATGCCCTTCTTTCTGTCCTTACAATGTAACTGCTCCCGCAGATACATGTAAATTTGTATATGCATTTGAAGTTAACATGAGAAGGATGTCTATCGATTTTTGATTACACCAAAGAGCAAGTTGTTCGATAAACGGAAATGAGTTTCGCTGCAAGATAGGCTATGGCTAGTGACGTACTCAGTCTTCTGTTGACCACTGCTGCAATGTTTTCACTTTGATAACCAAGTTGAATGTAGATGGGCTTTTACTTCACTGTGATTTGTTTGACATTTGAGACTTCAAATCTTCCGTACTTTTCAATGAATCTTTGATGGTAACCCTTGCCCTTCAGCATTTTCAAGAAACACAAATTATTCCTCTAATTTCTCTATGGAGCATAATTCCCTAGCTCCATAGTATACAGTCTTAACTAGTCCACGTTTTCAGCTATGTGCACAAAAACTACTTAAATGTAAGTATTGTGTTTTCAAAGTAGGATTTCGGTAAAATGACTTCTGATAGAGAAACCAAAAATATAAGATAGTATTATCAACAGAAAATGACAGATTTTTCGATTAAACAAATTAGAGCGAATCTGCAGCATAAAATAACGTCATCCTGTTTCAAAGGTCCTCGTCAGCTGCAAACAGACTGAAATTAAAATGGTTATAAAAGAATGAAAATTACATATTTCAATATTTGAACGAATGTAGAGAAAATTTTATGAAAAAATTAACACATCCAAAATGTAAGCGTAATACTCTTCATTTTAAGTTATCATCATTTTATATGCTTTCAAAGTAGAAAAGGAGAAGAAACAATAGTAAAATCGATTGAACAGTGTCAGCAAAGTGAAATCCCCATCCACTTTTTGGATAAGAATAATTTTGTTGCGATTTCCAAATCTTGCAAAATATTAAACAAATTCACTACGATTAGCTGAAGCAGTTGCAAACAAAATGTTTTAAAACCAATCTCAGCGTCCAGAAAGACAATGAAGCCAATCTCCCAATCCCCGTGGGGTACATAACAAAGTTGGTGTACCGTAGGAACTGTCGACTTTTGGTAGCTTTCCACTTTTTGTTCCAGTTTGACTAAGAGACCTCTAGTTGAACTTTATCTATGTCCTACTGGATATATTTGTAGTTGTCTCAAAAGTGCTGTGAATTATATTTTGCAGAATTATTTGTAGGTGGTTTGGAGGCTGATGGTATTGACGTTAGCGGATTGTACGGAGTATACCAACGCAAGATCTAATACCAACAACTTCTATAGTGTTCATTCCGCGTACACCAAAGGCAAAGCAAAAGACACTATTTTATCGCCCAAATTACGAGATATATTTCGGGACCAAACCGTAGACCGAGATGAATGCTTGGCTGGCTAGTGATCGTGCATGAACGTGACACGATGGAGTACCAAATGGCGTGGATGCTTGACCTGAAGCCTTCAGTTAAACAAGTCGACTTAAACAGTGAGGGTCAGCATCCAATGTTCAGTGATGATTGCCGTGGTCGGTAATTTTGGGGAATTATTTACCGCTACGATGAATCCCCACTCAACTCTCTTATTATAAATTATAAAGTGCCCTAATTAAAATTGTCCACAGATGTGCAAGACCTGACTGCTTACCCGCTACACAACTTTCGCTCATCCCTATTTACGGAACCCGCCAGCGTATCTCCATTAACTAACTACTGATCAAAATACAATAGACAGAAACGTAGACGGTCTCCTTGGAAAAGAATTCGCGTCAATCCCAGTCAGTATTCATTCCAAAAAGTTTAAGGTAAAAGACTAGTAAATGTATGTGTCACTGTTTTGAACTGTACACCGTTTGTAAGCTACCATATTCGCTGTTCATCTTGACGATTTAAGAAAAGTAGATAGTTATCCAGCTGCAGAGATAAATGTTTCCCGGTGACATTATTCTTTCTGTCGTGCAAACCGTTATTGTAGTACTATCATATTAGAAACACGATTATCGTTCTCTCCCACCCACCAGTGAATTGACTAACGAAAGTTGAGCAGTTAGCACACGACTTCTAAGATAAGCAAACTAATACTTTTAACAACGCTGGGTTTGATAATTGTAGGAATAACTCTGGAACTTTCTCACACATTTAATATAAGTAAACGAATGTACAGCCTAGCTGATGACTTCGTCAAAAAGAAAATTCTCTTCGCTACGACCGTCTTTTTATTAATAATTCCTATGATCCAATGTGTACATTTCGTGATTAGAAGAGAAGCAATGACCGTTCGACGGTACAGGGACTGAACAAGTTTCTACGTTTGTCCGTCAAGCTTGTAGAGGCCAGTGAAAAGATTTTCTTCTTGGAGGATTGCCTTGAGAAACATGAATATCCCAAAGTATTCTGGAAGCATTTCAGACGAAATCATATATCCCCTAACTCACGTAACACTGAAACGACACTCTCTGAATCATATCGATGCACTTAGATCAAGACTACCTGAACTGGAGTAGAATATCTCAAAAAACTTCCACTTTCTTCATGAGTTATCTGAAGATGAAAGAACATTATTCGACAACTACTCCAATACGGTTACAAAGAAAAGAACAGATGATGTCCTAATGAAACTGAACCAAAGCCAAACGCCCGTCAACAAAGAAACCGTCTGTCAATGTGCAGCTCTTCCTACTTGGGACCTCACACTGTCTCTGAAAGACTTTCAGAAACAATGTGTAATAACCAACGTGAAAAATCAGAACACATTGGCGACTCGAGAATCCTTTATTCTTACGCCAATATGTAACCAGAAATAAGGTTATTAAACACAACTTATCTGATAGTTTTCTCTCTTCAAGCGAACAGCGACCGATGAGACGATGACTGATGGATTGATGACTCCGCGAAAATATGGGGAAGTTGGGTTTGAGCAAACAGCCATGAATTGGTCGTTCAATCTTCAACTACATTGACACACGTGTTCAATTATTTTGATGTTCCACTATCTTCAATTGTAGGAATTACATTTGGTTTAGAAGGAGTAACAGCTTATGTCAAGGAAAAAGACTAACTAGTAAATAATTAAGTCTTTTGTACAATAGATGACAGGTAATATGTCATCTTATATCATCATCATCATCATCAAAAGGGCACGTATTGCTACTAATATGTATGGTAGTAGGGACAGAACTAGTACATAGGTAGTGAGTAAAGTTTCTTACAATTATAAAATATAATATCCACATGTTTCCCTGAATAGTTGTCTGGTGTTGCCAGTCGCCGATGCCTTTACCACCGCCTTTGCTTTTGTCGCCCACCACTGTTCACGGTCGTTGCGAAGATTTTCTGTTAGTTTTCGTTTGAGTACCCTGCGCTCCTCATCAAAATCGGAGCTCGCTGGGGTCAGTATTCTTGCGTCAATCAATTCGGATGAGGCGGTAGAGATCCAATGGCTTATACTAACTTTGGGTTTTAGCTAATTGTGTGTCTGTCTGTTTTCAACATAGAACTTTGCACAAATGTGCGGAAGTTCAAGTCGCCACACTCCGTGTAGCACGCGAAGCAAGAGAAGAAAGTGCAAGAAAAGCATAATAGAGACAGTGAGCAGAGGTGTGAGACAAAGGAGTAATAACGAAGAACAAAACAGTTTCATTGGAGATCATAAGTCACAAGGAGTGGATGCATCTGCGCCAGCCATTGAGAACGATTTTGAGCCATGTCACCAATTGTTTCCAACCATTGGTTTTTACCGTCCCGAGTACCCCAGCCTGGAAGTCTACACCTTCCTACGTGGCTTACACTAGCTGTTTCATTGACTGGTGCCATGTATTTAGCTTATTAACAGCATTTACAACTGTGTCTATAGCTAACTGTATGTTGTGCCAGGCTTCCTCAGGGGTATTCGTGCTGTCGACCTCAGGCACTCGTTTCGCTATTTCTTCTTTAAGTAGGGACTCAGAGTCTCGATCTAGTTGGGGACGTAACTGCTTCGCTGCCAGCAATCTTTTATGTCCGTTTAATCGTAAGCTTAAACGTGCGCGAACCAGAGCGTGATCGGAGTCTACGCACGTGTTCCAGAAGGAGCGACAGTCTTTTACTGACCCTCGCCAACGATACCCTATCGCTGTGTGGTCTATCTGATGATTTGGTGATGGAGGTCGCCAGGTTACATAATATCTCTCTTTGTGTCTAAAGTTAGTGCTGACTATGATGAGATGATTATCTGAGCAAAACTGTAGAAGACGATCACCGTTGTGGGTTCGTCGTCAGGGAACTCCAAACGTATCACCTGCATACTTATCAGTCTGACACAACTTCCCTACTTGGGCATTGAAGTCGCCTGCTAAAACAGCTATATCTGAACGTTTTTGCCTTTTGCAGCAAATAAGACAGTTTCAGGTAGAAGTCATCCTTTAGTTCATCCGAACTGCAGTCTGTCGGGGGGAGAGCGCAGATTACGAAAAGTCAACGACGAGTAACGCGGTTTTCTTTCTTTTAACGGTGCAGCAGATGAGAACTTATGGGTAATCTTAAAGCCAGCTCAAGAAGACTGCAGAAAACAGGAGAAAATCGAGATTTTCTGTAGAAATCCTATATTCAGCTTGGAACCCGAGGGGATATATATATATATATATATATATATATATATATATATATATTACAAGTAATAATGAGGAATGTAGTAAATAGGTGTGGTACTAAAGTATAAAAAACGTCGACATGTGAGTGGATTTACAATTATAAGGAGGTATTAACCTGCAAAAATAGAAAAAAGATATGGAGATCAACAATATTTAACAAGCGTCACAAAGTGGAATAACCAAATAAATCTCTGATGAATACCAGGTGTCCTTGACCATTCAAAGGACTTGTAAGTAAAAGGATATTCTATCACTAAAGTAATTGAAAAATTGTACAAAATTTCATAGTATAAATACCTACTATCTGCATAGTATAAAGAGAAAATACGCCAAAAAATAAACGGAATCAAAAAGTAACGCAGTCCGAATAACCCTGAAGAAATCACTCACAATGACAAATATGCAAATCAATAGGCTCAAACGTCCCACAAAGAGGTCAAATGGCACATGTCGATTAGAATGAAATAAAGCTTTTAAAAAGTAAGTAGTTGTGATGAAGTAGAGCGAAATACGTGGGAAGAGAATAATATAGTATATAGTATGTACAATGTTTGTTATCGGAAATTAAATAAGGATGAACAAAGAGTCTATAAGTCGGAAATATCACAATAATAAATATGAAGAGTTATGATATCGGTAACAGTATCATTAAAAACTTCCACCGGCGTTTAGCAAACTGATTCCACAGGAATTTAAAGTTAGTGACAATGAATTCCAAAAGAAGAAAAGGAGAGGAAAATGCATAAAAAGTAACAAAGTAGAAAAACTGAGGAATATTCAGAACCGCCTTATGAGCTTCCATATTACGCAAAACAATACCTCCATTCATGATGACAAAGATTAAAAACGAAGTCAAAACTAAAACATAGGGCATACACGAACGCAAGATGTTTTCGAATACTATGGATGCGACAGATAGCGGATGTGAAATAATCATATTTAAAGGCTTTTTTTATCCAAACGCTAAGTGAAAGTCGTTCATTCCCAAATAAATCTCTTGATAATTTTACAGAAGCGGATATACACATGAGTAAAAGAACCCAAACGATATTAGACTGCCGTGTGAGAATAGAATATGACAGGAAGAACGTGTAGTACCCCTATACCAACTGTAAAGATGCTTTTTAATCTAATTTGTATACTTGTATTATGTGTGTATACAGACCGATTTTATATGTACTTCGCAAACATTTGTCAATTTACTGTTGAATATTACCTTGACACAATTTCGAAATTTGACCACTGCTATAATACACATTCGTACTCTTCGCAAGTGCCGGTGAAGTCAAACTTTCGACACCACTACTTACCAATCAGCGAATTATCCAATGAGATTCACGAACGACGTCGAATTATCCAATGAGGTTCACGAACGCGGTTCAATGTTGTATAGCGCTTGATTCATTTCTAATGCGTGACCCTACAAGGCTGTTGTTGCAGTTCGAGGAGGTTGGTGTTTTCCAGTATTTCCTGGATTTGAGTTGCTCCGGAAAGAGCGAGTTCGTTTGTGTGGTGGTATCATGACTTTAAAAAGCTATACTAAATCAACTGATGGGTTTGTTCACCGTTGTGCTATATGTTTGAAGCCTACAAACGCTAGAGAGGATAAGCTGATAATTTTAATATTTCGTAGGAACTTTTTTGCCAGTTCGCTTCTCTCCCTAAGGATAGCAGATAGAAAAGCAACTACTCTTATACCTATTATTACCAGACTTGTTAAGCGGGGGTCAATTATACACACCCACGAGTGGAAAGGCTACAATTCGCTGTCATCTCTAGGATATATTCATCATAGAGACAACCATTCAAGTGATTTTGTGGATTCCGTTACGAGGACACATACAAATTCTAATGAAGGATTTTGGGGCAGGTTGGAAAATAGGATAAGGGCTATAAATGTATCTCAAAAGGATCTCATTTATAGTCATTTGGGTGAATATATGTACAGGATATGGTGTAACTTCTCCATTGACAGTCCCATGCTAAACTGGGAGATTTTTCTCTCACATGTTCGAGAAAGATATCCCATGTAACCTTTTTTATTGTCTACTTAATGCTTTTTTTCTATAAAGATACATTTCCATTCATCATATATGCCTCTTTAATGTGATTGGTCCGTTCGAGGTCGTTTGCCGATTGGTTGTTAGTGGTGTCTAAAGTTTAACTTTGCCCAAGTGCCTTTTGATTTACGTTGTGGGCGTCGAGTAGCCACAATGTCTGCGCACGTTGATAAGAACGAAGAAATACTAGAATATATGTGTACGGCAGTTTAGTCAAATAACGCACGCAATAAATTGCTGAGCCCGACGACAAATTTCGACAGCGACGACAAATTGGTGTCCTTGACGATAACTCGTTCACCCCGACGACAAATTTCGGACTGAAATTATCCGTAACTTATCAAGGTCATTGGTGGAGTGAGACGCTTAACGGTCATTTTCGTCCATGTTAGTCGGCCATGTCGGATTGCAGTTCCGTGGCTGTTCGTCTACGCGTTTGTTGTTCCGTTTATCCTGCAGTTATTTCAGACGTATATTTTTGCGTTCTGTTCACAAATGTTGCGTTTCACCTCATTTTTTGTTTCCGTTGCTGTTAAAATGAATTATTTCTTTGGTTTCGAAAGTTTTCACTACCAGGTCAGTGCATTCATTTCGGTGTAAT
This sequence comes from Trichobilharzia regenti, assembly GCA_944472135.2. Classification (NCBI taxonomy): domain Eukaryota; kingdom Metazoa; phylum Platyhelminthes; class Trematoda; order Strigeidida; family Schistosomatidae; genus Trichobilharzia; species Trichobilharzia regenti. The sequence continues at coordinate 70,639,001 of OX235270.1, read as the reverse complement.
TGTTTCATACCTTGCATTCATGCAGCTTTAAGTGTTTTAGTTGTTTTTCAGCTATTAATGAATTAGTATTATATAGAAGTTTTGCAAATTATGCACATGAAGATGTTTGGCTGGCAGAAGCAGTTGTCTCCAGTCCATTTGTTGTTTGCAAGTTTTGTTGCTGGCTCATTTAGTTACTTAACATGTAGAAATTTGGAAAACTAATGTCTTTCACGTTCATGTCCATAGCATAAAACAATCTACCAGTAAATCTGATGACGAGAGCACGATCAAAGTTTATATTAGCAAGGTTTTCAAAGAACATAATCCTGGAGAATTTAAAACCTGGGTTGAAGATGAAAAAGCTTTGAAGCTTTTTAAGAATGTGAATATACCATCAGTATGTCTGCTATCATTTGAAAAAACATATTGTGCGAGGATATAAGTCAAACAAGGTTGAGCCGCATGAAAAGTATGAATCTGTTGTGCTTGTGTGTATTTTGGGGAACTAAAAGAAGCTGGAACCCTTAAGGGTAAGTGTTACTTATGCTTATTATTGCTTAATGTACTAAATCCAAATACATGAACTAGGACTGGTCGTAATAGAGCCAGTGTTAACATCCATTCTATGGGTTTTCAAAGCGGATAAAATACGATGATCTGGTGAGTGTACGAACTATCCCAGTTCAAGGTAAGACATTAATTAGGAAGAATGATTTTTCGGGTTGTAATCTACGATCGGTGATTTCCTCGAAGTTGTGATATTTAAACACGGATTTCCATGATCTTTAAAAAAACTAAATAAATTTTCCTTGAACCAATAGTCTTCTTTTCTTCGGTGAATTATCCGTTAATATGATTATACGATTAGGTAGCGAAGTAGGATGTTCTGTGACTGAGAATCGTGGTTGTTGTGTTTCTGACTGTTTTCGCGCATCTGACTGTTATAACCGCATGGATATAGCGTTTTCCTAATGGTACATTATGATATCTAGAAATCATAAGCACGCTGCCATCGGTAAATTTATTTTTCCTTTTTAAATGACTGCGAATAGTGAGTCGTTTGAGGTGATAGGATGAATACCTCTGAACGTTTTTGGGGAGACTAGGGTATATTTAATTTTTTCGACTAAGGGATTATCTTTTTACCAAGAAAGTTCTCAGAATTATAATAATAATTTTTTATTTCTGTAACAGAAACCAGCCATTTTTACAGGCATGAACATACGCACACTAATTAGAACTTATAGAATATATAATATGATTTGTTAATTTAGAAATAAGTTGAATACTGGTAAATGTGAGAGAAACATGTAAAATGGAATGTACAATTAAGGAAATAGATATAGCGTCAAATCTAAACTGTGATTGAAAAAAATACATGTCAATTTCACGCGGGAATCATAAATAATTGCGTTAGTTGGGAAGGTAAGTAGCATTTCTGTACAGGTGCTGACGTGATGCATAAGAGATGCAGAATAAACAATAATTATCAGTAAATCATTCAGAAAGAGTTTTAAAGTCTATTAAACTTTAAATTCACCTGTAAGTACATCATATTTGTGACATTTCCAGTTGTTTATGAGACCCGCTTTGGACTTGTCAGCAGATTTTATAATATAGATGATCCCGTTATTTACCAGATGAGCTAGCAATATCACGAATAAGTAGAAAATTGCAGCGCTGTGTCAGTACCTTCGTTGAAAGCAGTATCTTTGAAAATAGAAGAAGACACAAGAAAACCGGCAGCAGGTGCAGAAGTATATAAAAGGTGTTAATAATTCAAAATATATAACAGGCATGGGGTTCATCATTTTTATTGTTTTTTCTTCAAGAAATATTATTTTCCCGATATTTTACAGCCTTTTCTGCGAACAATTAGTTTAAAGTGAAAGACAGGTGATAATTTCACCTACTTACGAGGTTTAAAAGGAGTTAAACACAAAAGTCAGAGTGCGTGAGCTATGTAAAAGAAAAGCGAGGGCCTAGTAATGTTTTTCTGAAGTATACAGTTCGGTGTCCTTCTGAAGTAGCGGACTCATACCATTTACTTTCATTCGGGAGTTTGCATTTAAACTTCGGCTCTAGGAAATTCTCAACTTCTATTTCTTTTTCGTTATTTTTTTTAGTTTTTACTTTTTTATTTATTCTCATTTTGCAGAAGCCATCCGAACTCAGGAGCCTTAGCAATAGAGTGCTGTCCCACAGATAAGGGTGGTTCACATATGTCCCCACCATCATATCCGCTGACTAGCAGTCACCACCCTCCCACCTTACCGCTCTTCTTTATTCAAAGATAACGTCAAGTCCCCCACGAACGTGGTAGTTATAGGAGATTACCTTCAGTGGAAACTATATTAAGGTAGTTTTAGGTAATGCGTCATAGAAGTAGGCAGCGTAGGTTAATTGTGTCTAAATGTATTAAACGTCGTATAACTGATCAAACCATAGTTCTTACGTACGAGTTATTTTTATAAATAATGAATGTACCGTACAAGGGTTTACCTTGATTTGCATACCTAGCTCATAAACATTATGCCTGCATATGGCATACATTTAGGGCCAATACGCTGTAATGAATTAGTCGGAGATACTTAAAGTCAGACTTGATTTCCATATCACTATTATCAATTTTGCAACGGTAATAGGAATTATCACTTTCACCTAACGTTCGTTTACAATGTGCCATTGTGTAGAAACAGACACGAAATCCTATTAATGACTAAAGTAACAGTCTCATAATACTATAGTAAATCACCATCCCATTAACTAAGCTTAGCGTTTATAATTCCTAATTCACTTATTACAAAAGCACATAGTGTAGCAACGAATTGAAAAAGTCCAGAGGAATTACAAATCGAGAGTATATTAAACATTTGATTAATTTACAAAAGAAAATTCTGATGAAGGGTATTAACGTTAGTTTGACCGAATTACGTTTCCGCTGATTTCATATTCGACAACCTCCGTATACCCGAAAAAATAAAGTACATGTAAGATTTAGCACAACATGAAGTTACAAGAGATAATTCTACATGTTTGCATATACCATGAATACAATGATTCTGTCAATACTAAGTCATATCTCATGCAGATAAATGTATTTGTAGCCTATAGCTGGTTTTTTATGTTGACGTCGTATACATAAATAGACATCATACGTTTTTCAGTATTAGAGGATTATACGCAAATTTCAAGACAATCTCCCAAACATCCATATTATTGAGGCGTCATTTTCTCATCAAGCTTAATTGCAGATCAACTTCACACTAAATACTTTTACATGAAATGAAGTATTGCAAATATGTAACTTCGAAATTAATCCACAATCTCAGTAATGTCTAGTTCACAAGGTTTTGTGAATCCTACAGAAATCATATTCTCACATTTAGGAGACTATAGCCATTAAGCATAAGCCGAACATGCCTCAACTCTAAACAGCTACGCACAGTGTTAACGACATAGAGAAACACTTAAACTATTATAAAATACACAGACCTGTTGCGTTGATGAGGATAATAATATCATATAATGCAACCTAGAAAATCCAGTCGTCACAGCGCATCTGTACTGCTTTGTGTAAATGGAAATCTCAGGAGAAATTCATCTCCACTATTGGTGATCAAAAATATTGTAGCATTAAGCATACAGTCAGTGGAAATTGTAAAAGAGAATAAATTCATATTAATGATAATAAAGCTGAATAGATTTAGTTCTCATAATCACCACGACTCATGCGTACAATCATACCATGTAATGAATTAATGCATTAAGTCGAACAGGAAGGAAATTTAAACGAGTAATTGCCTTCACTGCATTGTACTTGCAATAATTGTGACAACCACCTTCGTTTGTTATCTTATCAGTCAGCGAAGTAGACAATGGCACAATATTATTAAATTTGCGATATTTTTGTACATTTAATTCACATAACCCATAGCACACTGCACCAGTCAGTGCCAATATATATGAAATCCACTTAGAGATAACCTTTCAACTTACCATAATTCCTGTCCAACCGCAGATAGAGTGAAAAGCACATCTAAATGATAACTTAGGTTCCCACAAATGATTCTGATAGCATCTGCAGGTGATTTCCAAGCACTGAGGGAATTATTTTGTCAAAAAAGACTGTTCTTCACACGACAATAGGCTATATTGATATCCTGAGACATGAAGTCTTCATTGAATGATACTATGCCGAAAGGTGCAGCTTCTACATGGAGTAAACGATTTGTGTGAATGGCATTGCCCTCCAACTATCCTATCTTACTTATTACACCGATATTTTGACACAGTCCACCTGAAACACTAATCATTGCAACCAATATGCTAAAAGTGTGTCGCAGTCAGATCACATGACGCGGGCACCAACATAGCTAGCCAAAAAATGGGAATTTCCATCAATCCAGATAACATATAACACAGTTTTATTAAATTTATTGGCAAAAAAATTCCAAGCGGAACTTCAACAGTACGCGATAAATAAGTCCAGCCCAAATTTCGACCCCGACGACAAATTTTTCACCGCGACGATAACTTGCTGACTCCGACGACAACTTGTTCCCCACGACTCATCATTACACTTGCTGGATTATTTAAACTCTAAATTTATTGGATCTATATATATCCATATAATAGACATTTCGAACTCATTCTTGTGCTTTCTCATCATAGAACTTGCAGTAATCTGTGGTAAGCATCTGCATTGCATGTTTTTCTGTTTTGCCATATCCTTAGTGTGCATAATTTTTGCTATTTTGTTACTCTTAAACCATTTTTCTACAAATTGTAACATGTCTTCCAATACCTCTAATAACTTAGAGCTGGGATCTGTTAGTACTATTTCTCTTACTGTACCAGTTTTTAAGCCCAGAGACCCCATCTTTGGTTTGCACGACTGGAACATTATTTCACTGCCAATAAGCTCACATCACAGACGGCTAAATTCGGCATTTGAGTACAGTACTACCAGACGAAATCGCCGAACAGGTTCGACAATACATCGTTCAGCCCAGCACAGACGCTCCTTACGACAAGTTGAAGGAAGAGGTACTTCGATGCACTTCGCTTTCTGATAGGCAAACACTCGATCGTTTGTTAAGCAATGTAGAGCTAGGTGATAAAACCCCATCGCAACTCATGAGGCATATGCAAAGCCTAGTAGCAGGAAGAGAAATCGATAAACGTCTCTTTTACCAAATCTGGCTGCGACGACTTCCTGCAAACATTCAGCAAGTTCTTGCTTTCGGAGACGACGACATTGACATGGAAAAGCTCGCCAAAATTGCGGATCGCATGTACGAGAGGTCAACACCTCAATCTGTTGCTTCCACTAGCAGAATACCAGACACTCACGACAGGATACAGACTCTAGAACACAAAGTCGACACCTTACTGAGTCAGTTAGCAGCACTGACCACACACACACACACGACCAAGCCGTTCTAGAAGCTCGTCTCGTCGACGTCTTTCTCGGTCACCCAGCACGTCACGACATCACGATACTATTTGCTGGTACCACCGTAGTTACGGAAGCAATGCACGACGGTGTCGTTCACCTTGCAACTTTCAGGCTAAACCAAAAGATTATCGTCATGTATGAAAACTTCTACTGTCGGAAATCTACGATCTAGCAGTCGTTTGTTTTATGTAACAGATAGAAATACCGGTACTACATTCTTAGTCGACACAGGAGCAGAGGTTAGTGTTCTCCCTCCGTCTACGCAGGAACGTCAACATCCTGACCCTGCAGTTACGCTCCAAGCCGTTAATAAGTCTAATATTGTTACATATGGTAGTAAACGAATGACTTTAGATTTTGGTCTGCAGAATACCTACACTTGGTCTTTCATCATCGCAGACGTTCCATCCCCAATCCTTGGTATAGATTTTCTACAGCAACACAAACTGCTGGTTGATCCGGTAAGCCCTAAGCTTATAGACTCGCTCAATAAAAAGTACATCGCTGGTACGATTAGCCGTGCATCATCGTTGAACTTGATGGTCACACGCACACCAGCACCTCCATATACCGACTCGGCAGATCAGTTTCCTGACATTCTACAACCATCTTTCCAATGAAAGCTTTATCAGCAAAGCAGGTTAATTACTCTCCGCGCGAAATACGACATCTCGAGTATATATCCCAAGTCAACTCCGATCTGCGACAAGTCAAGGGTAAAAACAATGAAGTGGCAGACGCTTTGCCACGTATGCACATTGATAACATTGTATGCCCAGACATCGACTACGAACATCTCTCAAACTTACAACGAGAGGACGTCGAACTCAAAAAGATCATGCCTTCTAAAACAACATCTCTAAGTCTCGAGGCAGTCCCTTTTGGCACGACAAAAGTTATCTGCGACACCTCTACAGATAAATACCGACCTTTCGTTCCAATAGCTATGAGACATACAGTATTCGAGAAGTTACATAACTTGTCGCATCCTGGTGTGAGCGCTACTACCAAGCTACTAAGAAAAAGATTTATCCGGTCGAACATTAACAGCGACGTTAAGAAATGGACACGAAATCGCTTGTCCTGTCAAAGAGTCAAACCAGCGTTCCTCGACGATTTCGAAGTCAACAATAAGGACCAGCTGAACGACGTGCCAACACCTACATCCACACAAGCTTCAACGTCGACAGAGAAGCCTGCGAAAACAACACGATCTGGTAGACGAGTCCATTGGCCTAAACGTTACGTGCAAGTCATCGAAATATAACTTACTACGAATTTTCATTTTTATTATCTTTATTCGTAATTGTCATTTGATTACTCATTTAACTGATTAATATTTTCATATATAAATCACGTCACTATTATTTTAACATCGATATTTCCTATATTATTACATTTAATCACATCTCGCTTATAATTCACGTATCGTTTTCGTCTACAGACTACAGATCCTCGGCCAATTTTATCGTTCCTTATATGTTCTATTATGAGTAGCAATCCTACTTTCCCCAGATTATCGCATTTATTATCGATGTTATTAACCGCTTTAAACTGCTCATTTTTCAGCTTAATAAATCGCCTTCTGTGTACTATCGCTGCTACGTATTACGCTGACGCATGTTATTTTCGAACACTTAAATGTATTTTTTTATATTTTAGTGTTCTGGTGGGGGAATTATGTAGTACCCCTATACCAACTGTAAACATGCTTTTTAATCTAATTTGTATACTTGTATTATGTGTGTATACAGACCGATTTTATATGTACTTCGCAAACATTTGTCAATTTACTGTTGAATATTACCTTGACACAATTTCGAATTTGACTACTGCTATAATACACATTCGTACTCTTCGCAAGTGCCTTTTGATTTACGTTGTGGGCGTCGAGTAGCCACAATATCTGAGCACGTTAATAAGAACGAAGAAATACTAGAATATATGTGTACGGCAGTTTAGTCAAATAACGCACGCAACAAACGCACTTGATCACGGTTTACTCTGGAAACTAAACCAAACAGACGCAAGTACAAAGAATAGAAAGCAATGGTCAGTATAATATAATTAGAAAAGAATTGGTTCCGATATAAGAGAAAGGGCAAAAGCACTAGGGAATAGGTGTTTTGTTGCTCGGAGTAACTTCAGTATCACTAAATGATTACAAAGACTAAAAACGACGTTTGAAGTCCTGAAATGCAATACGGTAATTTTGGCTGGGGCTCTATTCAACCAGCTTAAAATTCTGAAGACAGAAACAAATATCAAATAGAGGCCAGGGGGAGTAGTTATCATGTTATCCCAATGCTTCCAGTGCCCTTCAATATATCTCAATATCTGACGTATGTGAAAAACCTCTTCCAGATAAAGCTCACTTTGATGGTTTGCAGATAGATAATCTGAACTTCAAGAAACGGCCACAAAGAGATGAAAGATTAACGTTCAGCTAGAAACCACCAATCAGAAGACTGCGTTTGTTCGCTTGCAATAATCTACAATAATGTACTTGGAAATATATAAATATCCGCTGATTTCCTAAATAAACGATCTGTTGCCTGACTCTTGCCTTCTGTCGTTACAACAGTGATACTGTAATTTTAGGCTGTCGACTGAAAGTTGTTTCCTGCTAAGGTGCATGCCTACTAAATAATTCAGTTTCTTCATGAAGCGTGTATGTGCTTATACACACAGAAAGGCACGCAAGTCACTCAGTTGTCGAATATCCATAAATTCCATTGGCTTTAAATCAACCCTGTAGTTTTCATCTGCAGTAAATTAACCTAAAATAACTTTATATCCAGTGTATTTTACTGTAGTATTTAACCGTTTGTCAGTTAATGTGCCTTATTTTTATATCAGTGTTTGCTCATGATTTCCTAACAGTCATGCTGAAAACAGTGAGTTCCCAATGAGTTTAAAATGCTAATAATATAGTAGTAGTAGGACATAGGAGAAGTCAGAATTCATTAAAACTTTGCATTTTATATAACAGTTAGAGGAGTGTAGAAAAAAATTATGGAACACAGAAATATTAATCAGGAAGACACTAAAGCAGATTTAAATAAATAAATGAAGTGACGTGAGATTATTAACAAGATGGAGTCGAGTTCAACCAAGACTAAGAAAAGGCTAAGATTAGTGTAATATTTGGGAGGGAGAAAAAATGCAGGTAAAAAATGTAAATGTAATGAAAAATGTATTAGGTCTGTTGTACATCGATTGACTGAACAAGCTTCTTATCTCCCAAAAAGGCCCCCTATCCGAAACTGTAAGTTGAAAAGACTCATCGGCAGAAGCACTAAGAAAACGTCTGTTACGTTCTCTGTGACAAATCCGTGAAGCTGAAATTCTGCTCAGTGTCTATAAGATCAGTAATCTTAATGACCATAAAAGATAAGGTACCGCCGATGGCTTCGCCAAGGTATTTCTGTGTCGACCTTACTTGGGGTTCACTGCCGAAACGCATCATCAATGGTCCACAGAGAATGTAGATGTCCTCCACAGTTCTAATCTGGAACACCTGAAAGATTCCGGACATCGGGTTATGCGGGAATCTTGAAAAAAACATACGAATCAAATCTGTTCAAATTGCAAAATCTATGGTAATCCATACGCTAAATTCTGAAGTCTGTGTATAGAAAAGTGTTTGTGATCCTGGTAATTTCGGCTTCATAGGTTTTGTGATTAAGTATTTAGGGTAGCAATTCTCAACGAGAACCTTTATAAGAGCTCTCAGATCATCCTCTGTAGTTTCACGATTTCAGATTCTGCAGATTTTTCGACTGATTTGGCAGATCAGGTTCCACTTGTGCGTATAGCCACTCAATCTAACAAGGTCTTGAGTTATTCGTTCTATGTGGGCTTCCTGTCGATTGACCATTCTAACGTTCCATCTTCATGTATTGTCACTTGAATATATAGGTAAGTTACTTTCCATTCAGATTCTCGCTATGATTACTAGTGACGACTGCTGAGAAAATCTGAAACACTCTCCAAATTGTTGATCGTATTGTTCGTACATGTTCCCCAGTTTAAACTTGAAGATGTCTGCAAGCACAGTGTCTAATAGTGAATCCATGATCACGCAGTCCTGTGGTGATTGACAATTTCTATCTCTGTATTGTATAAATACTTACTGTTGATTGTTAATATGTTTCTTATATGGATTGCATAATGATTCCGCTAAATACAAATTCCTGAATTCCGCCCTCTCTGTGTTTTGGTTGAATTCTTGTAATTCGGTCATCTAGAAATACTAATACTACAATTACAAATAATTACAACGAATACATTTATAATGTATTTCATTACTGAAGTAGAATTCGGTATTTAATGTGCACTCCAGTAGAAGTTATTTCACATAATCAGTAAACATGACAATTCTCAGTCAGTTGGAAAGAATATTTTTACGCGCGTAGGTTATTTTTTCAGTTAATAGGAATTCCACAAGTAATGGTGTGGTGTACCTTGGACCTTTGAACTTTTGTTTTAATGGATTCACCCACTTTTAGCGTTTCTTTGTCTTTTGTGGCTGTACGTACTCGGTTCACTCCCTTTTTGTGCTTTCATTCGGCACACTCTTCAACCTTGCCAATAGTCGAGGCATCAGATAACTGGTATAACACTTTTATTTATTAAATTTCATATTTTATTTGTGCAATACATTTCCGTTTCATACTGTAGCGGTAAATAATTCCCCAAAATTATTGACCACAGCAATCACTCATTGGATGCTGACCACCACTGTTTAAGTCGACTTGTTTAGCTGAAGGCTTCCGGTCAAGCATCCCCGCCATTTGGTACCCCGTCGTGTAACGTGCACGATCACTAGCTAGCTAAGCGTTTGTCTGGTTTGGACGATCAAATATTGGCTTTTGCTTTGTTGTTGGTACGCGAGAATAAATTAATTAGAAGTTGCTGAACGAGATATCCGTCAACCTCTAAAATACTTACTTACCGTCTGAAGTCTTATTATACAATTGGTGGATGGTGGCTAGCAGTGGAATCCAGGATGCGCATTTCGTCCTATTTGGGACTCGTCAGCTGGATGTACCTGCATTTCTCAGTGAGTGATGATGTTCCCACCGAGGCTCGAACCCAGTACCCATAGTTTCAAACGCCAAAGCGTTATCCACTAGACCACTTGGGCCACGAGAGCCACCTCTTGTGCGACGGGTCATATTAATTATTGAATTGAATTTTTGATTTTCCCGTCGATTGATTGGACCGAAGTGCTCGGTCTCAGGTTGACATGTCGGCTTCTTGTGCAGATGCTTCGACGATGTCTGGGTATTTAGTTAGTATACAATTGGTGGATGGTGGCTAGCAGTGGAATCCAGGATGCGCATTTCGTCCTATTTGGGACTCGTCAGCTGGATGTACCTGCATTTCTCAGTGAGTGATGATGTTCCCACCGAGGCTCGAACCCAGTACCCATAGTTTCAAACGCCAAAGCGTTATCCACTAGACCACTTGGGCCATGAGAGCCACCTCTTGTGCGACGGGTCATATTAATTATTGAATTGAATTTTTGATTTTCCCGTCGATTGATTGGACCGAAGTGCTCGGTCTCAGGTTGACATGTCGGCTTCTTGTGCAGATGCTTCGACGATGTCTGGGTATTTAGTTAGTATACAATTGGTGGATGGTGGCTAGCAGTGGAATCCAGGATGCGCATTTCGTCCTATTTGGGACTCGTCAGCTGGATGTACCTGCATTTCTCAGTGAGTGATGATGTTCCCACCGAGGCTCGAACCCAGTACCCATAGTTTCAAACGCCAAAGCAGGTACATCCAGCTGACGAGTCCCAAATAGGACGAAATGCGCATCCTGGATTCCACTGCTAGCCACCATCCACCAATTGTATACTAACTAAATACCCAGACATCGTCGAAGCATCTGCACAAGAAGCCGACATGTCAACCTGAGACCGAGCACTTCGGTCCAATCAATCGACGGGAAAATCAAAAATTCAATTCAATGAAGTCTTATTACTTTGATTTTGTTCATCTGTACTTACACGCTAGGTAGAGTACTGCTACGGTTATAAAACGGTGAAGTTTTAGTGAGTGTGGTTATTCGAGGTCTGTCTGAAGTTCAACCTAACATTTACAAAATCACTCTTAACGAAAAAGTTATTTAATTGGAGCACCTGAGATTATCAATAGAATTAATAAAGTCAAATATGTTTCGGGTTGAGTGAGAGGAGACTAGTCTCCTAATTGACTCCGGTAATTTTACTAAATATTGTGGAGTGTGCTAGTAAGATGAACTTGCCACTGTCAAAAATAGACGAAGAGGTACAGCCTTCTTGTATGTTTTTGGCAGTTCATACATTTGGATTATATTTGAATCACATGATTGCCAAGTTCAGTATGGCTACACTGAAGTTAGGAAATCAGCTGATCATTGCTAACGCTATTCACCATAAAAATAATGAAATTTTAGTTGAGGGCTAATGTACACCCTTTTAATTTTTTAGATTCTGCGTATTACTGATATCATGTTGCAGTTCTACCAAATTCACTTTATAGAGGTTCATTAAAAATATCATACTACTTGTATTTGATTATGATTACTGCGGGCACGTATAGCGAATTGCAACCGAGGACAAAAATGGTAACCAAGATAAAAAATAAGTTGATCTATACTTTAATCACTATAGGTAAAATAGAAGCCATCAGACAGTAGAGGAAGTTTACTGAAAGTATTTTAGATAGTTTCAAGGCGAAATATCATGACTATGTGCAGCTGTCACCTCACCAGTTGCGTTACCTGAATTGCAGAGAACCTTTACTACAAACATGGGTGTTCGAGTTGGTTTACTCATTTTACAGCATAACTAATCATATGAAGGAAGGCTCTAAAACATCCATGTATAACAACCGTTTTTGGCTCTCTGTTTTGCCTATGAAATGGTGATGTTCCCCAATAAATAATTTTGGAGTAACTTCCAGGCCTTTTCTGAAATGCCAACATCTTAATGTATTTCGCTGAAATCATTGCATCAAACTTCTTCGAAATTGCCTCAGTATTTTTACCTGAGTTCTGCTCGAAACCCAGTATTTGAGATATTTCACAGGTGCACAACCGGAAAGTCGAAGACAATAATTTGATGTTATCGAACAAACACTGGTACTACATATATTCTGGCAGGATGCGGAATCTTGCTTTCTCTAACCAGCCGCAATATCTGAGTGAATTCCGGAGAGATAATAGCAAAGTTAGCTACAGGAATTTATTGGCATGAAGTTACGTAGCTGTTGAAAAGGCAGGGCAGGCGTAAAAGAGTGGGAGCATTAATTTGTTGAAAACGTGAGAAAAAAGGTAAAAGTGGGTAATTAATTCGTTAAGAACATGTAGAAAAAAGCATATGGGAATCCGTTTCCCCCTGCATATTTGTTGGGTAACAAGTTTGTGGTTGGGCCTGTGTCATAAATCCTGCCTGTTCACCCTTTTTAGCTGACAATATGAACTTTATTGTCAAATGAAAGCAGCTTACTGGAAATCTTTTCTTCAGAGTGCCAAGTCTATGAACCATATGGATATGTAGCTGCGAACAACTCCCTAGAATTATTAGACTACAGTATTATCCACTCAACATTGGGTGCTGACCTTTACTGTCAAGAACAATTAGTTAGGCGGAAGGTTCACATCCCGTTGTTTGGCACACTGCTGTGCTACGTCGTTTATACACAATCCTAGCTGACTGAGCAGTCATCATCGCACCACATCGCTTATCCTTAAATGCGCCTCATATTTTGAAGGGTAAGATCGGTGTTTGTATTTTCCCTGTTCTAAGCAGATTAGGTACCATAGATATTGTGGTATAAGTACTTGCGTTCGTAAGCAGCGTAAATCACACAAACGACAATATCCTTTGTCAGCCAACCATCAGAAGCTGTTAGTGTGAAGCTCTTACTACGCTGGAACTCACGCTGTCCCCGGAAGACTTTCAGAAACAGTTTGCAATAACCAACGCGAAAAACCAGAACACAGACTGGCGACTCGAGAATCCTTTATTCTTACACCAATATGTAACCAACAATAAGGTTATTATACACAAAATCTAAGAATAAATGTTATAACAATAAATCACGGTAATACTTCCGATAGTTTTCGATGTTCCACTGAACAGAGAACGATGAGACAATGACCGCTGGATTGATGACTCCCACGGAAACCACGGAGGAGCTGGGTTTGAGCAAACAACCATGAATTGATCGTTCAATCTTCAACTACATTGCCACCGTTCTTGGAAGACTCTCAGGAACTATGCTTAATAACCAACGCAGGAAACCGGAACACAGATTGGCGACTCAAGAATCGTTTATTCTTGGTCCGAGCTATCAAGACAACTTTACGCTTTACCACAAAAAATACAGCGAAATACTGACTTTCGGTTACAGATATCTGAATCTGTTCAAATATAATCTAATTTCACAAAAATAAACGATTATAACGCCTATAGGCGTAAGCGTGGTAAACCATAAATTGCGCGAAAACTGCTGGTAATAGCCTATATCCTCACTCTCAGACGATGACCGATGGATAGATGACTGCCGCGAAAACCATGGAGGAGTTGGGTTTGAGCAAACAACCATGAATTGATTGTTCAATCTTCAACTACATTGACACTCCCCGTCAAAAAAGGAATCTATCCCTTTCTTCCATCACGACCAATACATGTTGACTTGGATGCCATTTCGGGGACCTGAGTCACACGGACAGAGCTGAAATGGAAAACAAACAGCAAAGCCAACACACCACAGGCATACCCATAGCACAATCTCACTCATTCATGTCGACTTCCCCTTCCAGTTAAAGGCATCCTCCTGACATCTTGCAACACGATCGCCACTTGCTAGAATGACTCCTGAAGAACGGAACGTGACCATAGCAGCACCTCATGATACTCTTCGCACATCCTCTTATCTATTCACTACCAATTACCACTGGGATCGCAGGTCACTCATTCTGCCTTAGTTCTAGTAACGGTGACGCATGCAAGCCTCAGTCATCTACACTCTCGCTCCCCGGCATGTGGGACCACGGCCTAAATAGAAACGTTCATTCTTAATCATTGATTCTACATCTAATCCATATCTCCGTGTGCATGTCATTCTCAGCACTAGCCTCCACGGCGTATACGACCCAACTGCTGCCTTTAACATAAATCAATTCATTCAAGGATGTAGAAGACTCGAAACAACTTCAGAAGTAAGCACGACGAAAATTTTAACAAAATTATGCATAACGACAAGATACGAAAACAACAAGTGAACACCGTGAATCCAAAAGCACCAATTGATAGGACACACCACACATATACACACAGTGCACACAACCTCGCAGATCATGTTCTGAGGGAATTCCTTTGAAGAATTGCAGGACTTACACTAGTACACTTGGAACCCTACTCAGTTTAAAGATTCAAGTACGATGGTTTGCGCTTCGACATACTACCCATGAAGGATTATAGGACTTACAGCAGTACGCCTACAACCCTTCTCAGGTTGACGCCCTAGGTTGGAAAATCGTCACAGAGTTCATTTGCTGACTTCCTTGTAACATCTCTTTCCTCAAATTTCAACGGTAACACACTCATGTCATTGTATCGTAGAATATAGATGACGAACAAACACACGAAGTATCTGGTCAACCAAGCATAGGCACAGAGTAATTTACACCAAAGATAATAGCATTCAAATAGTAACTTGAAACTAGAAATGCCTTTATTCATGCAAGTCAATTTAACAATTACTCTTTCGTTTACACTTGGCTTATCCTCACTAAACTGACCAATATCTTTCGTCTTTTCAAATGCACCAATACTATCATAGTCATTGCAGAAGATACTTGAGTTGATGGGCGTCTGTTTCATTGTGGATGACAACAACAACGACTGATTGATACCAGTTGATGAACTTAGCGGTGGATCAGAAGCTGTTCTTGTTCGGCTTTCAGATAGTTGTCTAACTGCAACATTACCACCACCGCTGTCTTTTATTATTAGCTCCAGTTTACCATCAACATCTGTTGATGGGTGGGCTACACGTTGATCATTTACACTGACGGTCTCAAGAGTATCCGTGCCTTCTACCATTGCATTTGCTCGTAAATCCACTTCACGTTCAAGTTGAACAGAACTTTTATTCAACTCAGTAGTAGTAGTAGTAAGCATTCCGCTCATCTCATCATGATCAGCCAAAGTCAAATCTGCACCATCATGACCACTGTCAAAAATATCCACTTTACCTCCGTTTGTATGATCGACTTCATCATTTTCAAACTCTTTAATAACAGCAGTAGATGATTTGTGTTCTTCCTCACAAATCCTTAAAGGTTTTATACCTTCACTCTGACTACTAATACCTTGTAAACATGTGGAGTCGGAGCTAGACTCTGAAACTGTAAGTCCCTTCTTCTGCACAAACTGTGGTGTCGTCTGTGACACTCTATTCAACAATGGCTTGCCGGTTGCAACTTCAGGCTTTTCACTGCACCATTATCGTCACACAGTTCGTAGTCAGAACCTGATGACGCTGATTCCACATTTAGCTTACTACTAAACATCCCCACGGCTTCACAGTTCGCCTCTGTGTGCACTTCTTGCCAACGTGTAAAACACAACGGCGTTTGTCTCGCAACTTGTAACCTATCTGTTGGGGACGTCCGAAGAAAGCTGTTACACTCACTAAGTGTATATGGATTACTAGACACCATGAGGATTTCTCGATATCCGCTTCTCTGAGACCCTTTCGTAATAAATGATTGCGTTTCACTCTCAGACTTCTGTATTCTAGGGGTGGGATGCAATATACTGGCAAACTTGCTCATAGCTTTATTGACACTCCCTGTCACTAGTCTCAGTATATCGTTGAACCCTGACTCTAATCCTTCGTCCTCTGTAGTAGAGCTTATCCTCACCCACTTCCTTTGCAGTCGAGTAGGTATACGTCTCTTTATTACCTCTGAGACGGAAATTGAGTTCAGATCGCTCATGCAATTCATCAAAATCAACGTATGCTTGTAAGTCATCAGATTATCCAGAAACTCAGAGAGTGCCTTGGAGTCATCTTGTAATTGACTACCATTACCTTTAACAGCCTCGAATATATTACTTACAGTCATCGAAGGCTTTCCAAATCTTTGACGCAGTACACTCATAGCCTCAGAGTATTCTTCGTTAGGGGGCATGAACTTACAGCACTGTATAGCTCTTGAAGCAACTCCAGTGCAGTACCTCATCAAATATATCAACTTCATTTCGTCATTTAATAAAAAACTACTCAACATGATTTCAAACTCCTTTACAAACTGTAAATAATCAGCTGGGTTTCCGTCGAAACACCGAGGTTCGTATTTAGGGAGCTTAATATTCCTCTTATCCCTAAATGGCAAAACATTAACATCAAACATATCATGCTTATTATCAAACACACCGTTACACGTAACAGAAAAATCAACATGACTTGCTTTCCTGCTTGCTTCCAAGACGCTTCGTCCCTTCTTTGACCCAGGCATCATTGAACTTGACCAAAATTCCAGAAAAGTTCCAGATAATACTTGTCCAAAGAAGACAGGCAGACAACACGAAAGACGAACGGAAACTATCCAAACACTATCAGAAACTGTCAGTCAAGTCTCATAAACCGTCAATGTTCAGCTCTTGCTACGCTAGGCCTCACGCTGTCCCTCCAAGATTTTCAGAAACGCTTAGTATTAACTGACGCGAAAACCAAAACACAGTTTGGCGACTTAAGAATCCTCTATTCTAACGCCAACATATAACCAACAATACTGGTATTACAGAGGTTTCTGATAGTTTTTTAATCCTCCTTTTGAACAGCGACCGATGAGACGATGACTGATGGATTGATGACTCCGCGAAAAATATGGGGAAGTTGGGTTTGAGCAAACAGCCATGAATTGGTCGTTCAATCTCCAACTACATTGACACACGTGTTCAATTATTTTGATGTTCCACTATCTTCAATTGTAGGAATTACATTTGGTTTAGAAGGAGTAACAGCTTATGTCAAGGAAAAAGACTAACTAGTAAATAATTAAGTCTTTTGTACAATAGATGACAGGTAATATGTCATCTTATATCATCATCATCATCATCAAAAGGGCACGTATTGCTACTAATATGTATGGTAGTAGGGACAGAACTAGTACATAGGTAGTGAGTAAAGTTTCTTACAATTATAAAATATAATCTGTTGTCGTTACCTTCACAATAAACTATTCTAAAGTATCATTACGTGGGTACGCAAAACTACTTTTACCTGACTGTAACTGATTTCACTGGTGTGAAGTAAAGATTCAATAAAAAGACAAACAATCTGGTTAAAACAAGTCTTACAAATTTCCACTAGAAATTTTAAAATAGGGGGCTTTAAAATGTATGAGGATAATCAAACCAAAACATTTACACACACATTGGTGTCAGTTAGTTTGTGCGACAAGGAACCGCGATCTCAGGTATGTAGAGTACGGAAAAATTTTATTGCACAGTTTTTGTTGGTTGTAGAAATCAGAGACATTGCACACTACTTTTGTTTAAAACGATTCATGTTTAAATATGTATAACCTCCGTGTACAATTCCAAATACACTGTTGTAGTTGTTCAAATTTGAAAGGAGGCGTCAGTTTAAAACCCGGTGGTCACTGAACTGTCATAGCCAAGCTCTCTGTACGTATATATATACATATATGTATATAATTTTTTGAACTTCTGCTGGTAATAACTCAGTTGATAATTATAAAGTGCTCCACCTCAAGTCGTGTTCTGCTTCCTCGACTTACCCTGCATGTTTGAACTTTATTATTGTTTCTGTTGTTCTATTATAGAACATGGCGAGCCTGCCCAACTCGCGTAAACTAAAGCGAGAAGTGAAGAACTCTGAATCTCCTCACAATGCTAACACCCGTGATCCCGAAGACTGTAACAGAGCGCCACCGGTGATGTCATCAACTCCACCAACAAATTTGACCTCCACACCTGCTCCACATATGATTCAAGCAATGGTCGCGTCATTATATTATTATATTTTATGTCTTTGAACTTTCGGTAGTGTTTGTGTTATTTCTTTTACGGCGTAGAGTTGCTAACCTGGCGCCCAACTTTACCTCTTTTCTGGGCTTGTTACCGGAGGGTGGGGTTTCGAAGTGAGCCTCCCAAGAATCGGACCTGGGCCTACCATGTCGTTGATGAAAATCCTATCACTGGACTACCTATACAACCATGAACCCACCAGGGACTAAACCCATCACCTTCAGGTTAGCAGGGCAGCCCGCTGACCATTCGATTGCTGGGATAGGGAACATGGGCCGCTTAATTATATTACGTGTGGTCGTTGCCTAAAAGTCGCGCTAATCTCCCTGTTACGTCTCAGTTTGAGTTTATGTACCACCGAAGCAACTACCTTCTGCAAAATGAAGGATATGCGAAGTTTAGGTTTTCTCCGCCATAGATGTTTTCGTCATATTGTCCACGTTAATTGGAACAACCTGTCGAATGACTAGTTAGCTAAATACGATTAGTTGATTGATAAGGCTGTGAAACTCCACCGATTCAGATGACCCGAACATGTTACATATGTAGAGTCACTACTTTCCTTGATTAGTTGTGGTAACATTAAGTGGGATTGGGTTGTAGGAGTCAGTGGCAATCAGACCGATGTGTGCCACAAATCGATACAGTCATCGACTATCAGTTGTAGTCAGGAAGTATTATACAAATGGGGAGGCAGACTTGGCTGTCAAACCATGTGTGTGTTATTTTGAAAAAAAACTCTTGGATTCACTTGATGCTCACTACCAAGCATGATAACTGTATAATTCACTATTTGGGTATCTGTGGTCTTGATAGCCATTTCCTGCTGTCTTGTATATGTGTGCATAACTACATATCCCAGGGAAGAGTACCCTTAAAGTCCTAACCATCTCAGCTACATCGACTGAGATGGTTAGGACATTTGTTACGTATGTGGTGGACTGTCAGGAGAGCGCATTAACATGACAAATATGGGAATAAAAATCCAAGTCATTGAGATGATAGAGTAACAATATACCATCAAAAATGCGGTGATGCGTTATATTGATAAAACGGTTACTTGGATATAATGTTAAAGTTCGCTGCTACAAATTTTTAATATAATCCACGGGAGCGTTGACTGTTCGAATTCCGTCCGATTACGGGTACAAGTCGCCTTAAACAGCATCTCACAGAATCTCTGTGTTTGGCGTTCTATTTGTGAATTATATGCTTTCTAGCAGATTTTCCCATCATCCCAGATATCCCTAGCTCGGTATGAAATTAGCGTATGTCCGAGGCAGTAATCTCTTGTCACACAGAATTAGACACTCTGGGGACGTTCAGAAGGAAAACAGACGCACTGCTCAAGGAATAATATGGGTTATTTGGTATAAGTTCAGATTATTTGAGCATAGACCTTAAATTTGAAATTTATTGACACCACAGAGATTTCACCCGTGAATTAAGTCCATATGGAAACTGCTTACACAAAAAATTGTTCTTATTTCCTTATAAGCTTTCGCCTTCCAAAAGATTACTCTTATTACTTCTTCGCTTTTCTATATTACGGCTAACACTACACTCAGATTAAGTGGAATTTCGCTTCACCTCCATTGAAACACATATATGGATGAATAGTAACCAGGATTGATAGGGTGATCGTCACAAAGTTGGCAGTGGAAATCATCGCAGGAGAAAATCTGTTGTTGTTTAAGTGTCTGTTCATACTTCTCAAGAGCGCAGAATTCCTTCGATGTTTACAAACACTGCAGACACTATTTCTGCAAACTTTTAGTCTAAAAAATATCACTTCTGGGGGAAGAAATAACGAGTTGAATTTTCCGTAATACAATCCATATAGTTAGTGCAACTTTGTTGCAGCTGTAGAAAATGAACAAACTGGGTTTACAAAGTTTTATACCTTATGTCACTTCTACTGTTAGAAAATTCACTCTCCTGGATAACATTTGTGATTTTCGCCCGGGAACTGACTGAAGGCATCATGTGTATATCCTCATAAAGGGAAATAAATGATTCATAAAGCATTGGAAAAACTTATTTACCATTCACTCTTAAAACACGGATAAACCAGTATTACAAATAGGCGGAGAATTAGGTGAAAATAAATAGCCTCATGTAAGTACACTTTAAGAATAATCCAAAGTTCATGCCGAATGAAAATAAAAGTAGCTTAACTTTGTATTCGCTGACCAGGAAACACTGCACTTGCCATCTGCAATTAATACTATATCTTATGCAGCTATCATAGTGCGAAAAATAAAAAAATGAAACGAAAATTACATTTATGTATCATGATTGACAAGTTGAGATACATGCTAAACTGTTTATCGTTTGCACGGGAATATTTGGAATCCATATCCCGTTTGCCGTTCCAAGAATAAGATTTTAGATAACGCTTTTGTGAACAAGATTAATATTTCTATAACATTATTCTTAGTTTATTTGTGTTATGTACATTTAAATGGCCAATGAACGACTTTCAGTGGAAACATTGTTTATAAGAATACATTATTAGGTCGAAACCAAAGCATACTTAAGGAGGCAATTCGGCTCAGGGTCAGGTCATGGTTGGTTAATGGAATCTTTGCCTATTAATGTTGGTATTATTTCCTTGTTAGTCGAAGTAATTCTTTTAACAGGTCTTGGAAAATATTGTTTCTCTCCTTCCACTACCTGACCAAAAGTCTGTATCTCTGACGTGCTGGAGGCTCTATTACACTGTATCGCGAAAGGTTTTCTTGTTAAGAAGACGTTTTATTCTGAGAGAACCCTTATCGAATACATCATTCTTGTTCTGCAAACAATCGGATAAATGTGGCAGTGGGGAGAACTTGTACCTTGCTGATAGTGTCTTACCATCAACAGTTTGCTGGGCCTCATGGGTAACAAGCTTATCTCTTAAAGACACACATCCGAATCCAGCTGACCTCGCATTTATTTTGAGGTCATGCTCACGTTTAGTTTCTCTTGACCTGACTGGATGCGACAGCCTTTTTAACAAAACTTTGGGAGCCGATCTATTCTTGTCAAATGCCTTAGAGAGAGATGCTATAAGGGAATGCTTAGGAAGTACTCTTACAAAGCTTACTCTTGCCAACATATCCAGTTTGTCCGACGAAAATTTGGAAAACTTGTTTGCCACATTCCAGAGCTTGTCGGATATTGATCTCAGTGGTTGCTTATTTGATTTCAACTTAACGAACGTGAATCTCAGGCGCATACTTACATTTCCCAGATTCCTATCCCTGGTTAGTAACTTGGAGATTGAGAGCAAATTTAAGCAACCTTGTGGTGGGGTACTGCATCTGAATTCCACTTCTGTAAGTGATGAGTCGCTGCGTGCTTTGGCAGCCATACCGGGAATACATATATCTGGCATATACTTAGATAACTGCCGAGAGTTGTCAGATACTGGTTACTTGTATTTGATGATGTCAGACAGTGTTTTCAATTGTTTAAAGAAGGTTTCTTTCAGTTATCCCGGACCAAGTGTGACCTGTCGTGTGGTTGAAGTGTTGTTGGAGCGGTTTAGTCACATCTTAACCTACGTTAAACTTTCAAAGTGGTTATTTCCTGCAAATTCGCGTGTTCCTCCCCTTTTTAAACGATGCTCAGCTCTTGAATATTTAGATGTGTCTTCTTGTTTCACCTCACCGAAGCTGCTGGTTAATAGTGTTTCATCAGCTTTTACGCAGCTAACCAGTTTAGTACTTTCTGGATATTCAGGTTTGCTTGATGAAGACTTGAATTGTATTCTGAAGGGTCTTGCTTGTTGTTTGAAGTCTCTGGATATCAGTTCTTGTTTAAATCTAACAGATGTTTCGTTATCGTCAGTTTGCACGTACTCTCCATATTTGGAAACTTTTGTTGCAAGCTGGTGTAGAGGATTCACGGATTCAGGCATACGTAATTTGTCTTCAAACGCATTGGAAACTGAAAATCGGAGTCTTTTTAGCTTGAAGCATCTTAAGTCTGTTAATCTTTGTGATTGCAGTCGAATAACAGGATCCTCTTTTCTTTGCAATACAAGTGACTCTCTCAACCTGTACGACCTTAGGTCTCTTCGTATTGGACGTATTGGTTCCCTAGATGGAAGCGTTCTACTTTCCGTTCCATCCATTGCTCCCCAGTTGCATGTTCTGGACATATCTCGTTCTTCAGCAGATGATAAGACTATAGAAGTGTTGACTACGAAACTGTCAAATACTTTAAGAGAATTGTTCGTCTCCGGTTGTGAACATTTAACTGACCAAGCTCTCTCTAGCATTCTTACTAATATACCTTTTTTGAGAACACTTGATATTTCATTTTGCCCTTATATATCGCCAAAGGCTGTGTTATTATTCAAAAGTTCCATGCCATATTTGTATTACTTAAAATCCATTTATGTTGGATCCTATCTGAAAAGCGCCCGAGTTTCTTAAGTTTTTCCTTTTTTAAAGTTATGTTGAACTATTGGTTCTTTGTGGAAAATGAAATCCTGCATTATGATAAGCGCCATCAGTCTAATCATATTGATTTTGCTGTACATAATATTAAGACCGTCCTTTTTTGAAAAAAATTATGGCTTGTAGTTTGTTTTATGTTTTTTCCTTTTGTCTATTTTAGAATTTTTTCAAGTTACTATTGTCATTATTGTTAATGTTACTATCAATAATAATCTACTGAGTCCAAGACGTTTGTACTAACTTTTGATTTCTTAACTTAGTTGTTTAAGAATTCACACAAACTAGGTATCTAATGTAGCATAACTTATTCCTCATAACTAGGGGAAAATTCATTTGTTTACTCGGTCATCGATTTGCGTGTATTACACAGGTCAGATAGTATTTTGTCATTAGCTTTGGCTGTTTATATTTCCTAACTATATGGTCTCAATACTAGCGCAAGAATTTTCTGAAAGTGTGAATTTTAGGTAGTACAAATGACTGATCCCTGTGTATTTGTTGCTAATTTGATAAAAGTAGTTGTGTCACCTGAATATTCTCTATCTAAGCTGGCTTAGAATAGTGTCTGGCCTGCTGCAGTAACAGCAAAGAAAACTTCTGACAACCTGCAGCCAAAGGTTAGTAAATGTTTAACAGTCCCTGTAATTTTATTCGAAATGAGTTGTACATGGGGGCTGATACTGGCGGGCTGTGAAGAGAATATGTGAAAGCTGCCCAAGCGTAAGTTGACGCCTTTTTCATTGCTCCATCTTCTGATTCCTGTCGTTATTCTCGTGTCTAAGTAAACTAGACGTAAACAAGTTGTGATAAGTGAACTCCGAAGAAGATAGGATTGTAATAACTTTTGAGAAGACTAGTAAATATTTTTAAGTGCTATTCCCGTTAGCCTACTGCCATAATAAGATTGCCCATTATCTGATTTGTGTGTCAAATGTAAACGTCGGACATCCGAGTGTAGTTGAGGTTGATAATTCTGTCCGCAATCTAAAAGACAGAAAGGCAACTGAACCTAATATGTTTAAGGATGGTGGTAAATAAATTCAGCGAAGCAGTAAATAGGCCATGGGATTCAGAAACAATTCAGTTGGACCTGGGTGGATTGTTGGACATTTCAGATCGTAAGTTAGTAAACAAATCGTCCTGTGTTAGTTATAGGGACATCAGTTTGATACATCACTCGAGATTTTAAGTTGAATAGTTTTGCGAGAATTATTTGTAATTAAGTGAAAACAAACATGTTAAGACTTGGTTGGTTTTGGACGCAAACATGAGCGTATTGCTCATCACTTTTCGACATGCTTCGTGATACAGACGTACCAGCCACTGAAGCCTATTTAGGTGAAATGTGACTCCGTAGACTGGAAGAAATATTGCGCTAACCAAGACCCTATCTCGTGGAGCGATGTAAGGGCCTATAAAGTGTTCTCATCTGAAGGGACGATGATCACTTGTCCACAAGTGGTTCCCAGTGTCATCATTCTCCTTTAGTTTCACTATAGATGCAATAATAAATGTGACGCTTGTCGACTACGATGCTCCATGTACTAGCCTGTTAGTGTGTCCTTTCAGGCGAGGACTCACGAAATGCAGAGACTTCCGGATACAACATGATTCCTAGTATGTTTGGCGTGGGATTCGTCTTCATCAAATATTAGATGGCGCTAAGTCCGGCTAGTCCAGACTTAAAACTTAGGCGCGGGGAGTCAAATAGATTAATGTGTTGACCAGTTCCCATATTTAGGCAGTCGTATCAGTCCTTGTGAACTGATTGCTGGTGAAATACCTGTACAGATACAAAAGTCTCATTTGACAGCAATTTGTGTGTCATGGGCGTAATCCACGACTTCCGTGTGAAGGACGCATGTACTTTGCTACGGTTTTTCCTGTCCTACTTTATGAATTCCAAAAATTACTATTGAAGGTAGGATATAAAGAAGGGCTGATGGTCTAGTCTCTTGTGTCAGGTAGTGCATTATGGTCAGAAATAATGAGGGTGAGTCAATCGATAAAACCGTAAAGCTTCATTGATTGACGTGCCTAGGACATATATTTCGTACACCCACCAAGGAGTGATGATGAAGAGGACTAGATCAAAAGATAATTAAAAGTGGTCAGACGAATTCATAGCAGTTTCCTAGGGAGTTTTTGATTATGCATTTATATTGCCTCATTGGGGACCTCCATGTTTCAAAAGTCAGCAAGCGAAGACTTTCGGTTAAGTAGCTTAAAGTCGTTGTCAGTGACTCATTTATTCACCCTGTAATACTTTAGATCAGTTAAATTCTAACCATTCTCTATATACTGCTGTACATTTTCATTCGTCATAGTTTCTCTGAATTTTCTTTCTCTGAATCCGCGTACTTAATAGATTGTGGCAGCTTGAATTACTGTGCTTCTGTGCAACTCAGTAAATTAGCACACCTACTATAAGCGCATACAAACAAATGAGGTGATAAATAAACAAATAATAGGCGAACGATGTAACTTTTCTTCTTTTGATTTACAACAATCAGGCTAAAGTCAGTTTTTTAGAATTATATTTTTAACAGTATTTTATATAGGATAAGTTCTCGGTTTCTGTAATATTTTGAGTAAGTAAGTTCTATTCACACCTTCGCAAAGTGGGAGTGTTCCTCATAAAAAGGTAGAGGCTAGTGCAAACGTCTATCAGTTATAAGTGAACTATAAATATGCTGGTATACCTAGGGCAGCTGAGAGACCTTGTCTACGAACCTGTGGTTACATGGGCTCCAGAATTCGAACTGATTGAATGGCGTATGTGCCTGTTTCGGTCACTGCGAACACAACTCTTGACGTAACCCCACTGCCTTGTAAACAGACTTGAAGTCAGAGGCCCTGAAGGAGGGTTGACTCTTCACTTCAGTTTGAGCATCCAGGCAGTATACCAGCCGTCACGTAAATGATACGTTTTTGTGAACTAGATCTTTTGGTGCCGATAATGTACCAAGTTTGTGTTTTAATAACAATGTCGAGCAAGGTAGAAGACTTATATTGTGTAAGCAACCATTAAAAATATTATTTAAATAAGTTGATTCATTCCACAAGGCACACACTGTCCACAGATATTATAAAGAAAACCCAGTTGAATTCGAATTCTTATTGCTGGCTTTACTCAGTCTCTAAAACAAATTGCAAAACGAAGTGGCGATTCGACGGATAATTCTTCTAGGCACCCGTAGTTCTGGGTTTTCTATCCGCCTTTTTCCTGTTTTCTTATGCCATCTGAATAGATGTGTTGGCAATCGGTCCCTGGAACGAATTTCTCCCAATATATTTAGATGTTTCCGTAGTAGTAGAGACTACTCATGTTAAATAAGATAAGATGAATGCAGCGACTGGCACAGATGCATAAGTCACTGATTTCCGTATCCCAGTACTCAAGTTTGGTAACTGTTATGGTGACATTGAATTGAATAACTTCTTCACCAAATGCGTTGTAATGGAGTGTTAGTGATTTGTTGGTTGTTGTCTATTTTGACTACAACGTACCTTCAGACACGATACTATAGCTAACTGTGATCAGTTAGAAATATTCCCCATTTTGAGGTGGATAGAAAAGTCAGATTTATCTGTAACGTTTGTCCTTCACATTATGGAGTATATATCGTTCGCACATCTGCGGAAATTTAAACCATAAAGAAATAATCGATATCTGGTTGATTTCGTCAGTCATGACTTCAGTGCCAACAACGATATCTTGTCCATCCTAACAGTATTCTATACCTTCTCGTACTATCCAGATAAACCCTTGGATTTCATGGTATTGTATTTATTTAGTTACATCTACACTAACATCAGTGTATAAAAGGATGATTTCTACCTGAAACTGTCTAATTTGCTGCAAAAAGCAAAACGTTCAGATATAGTTGTTTTAACAGGCGACTTCAGTGCCCAAGTAGGGAAGTTATGCCAGACTTAAAAGTATGTAGGTGGCACGTACGAAGTTCCCTGACGACGAACAGACAACGGTGTTCGTCTTCTACAGTTTTGCTCAGATAATCATCTCATCATAGTCAGCACTAACTTTAGGCACAAGGAGAGATATTATGTAACCTGGCGACCTCCATCACCAAATCATCAGATAGACCACACAGCGATAGGGTATCGTTGGCGAGGGTCAGTAAAAGACTGTCGCTCCTTCTGGAACACGTGCGTAGACTCCGATCACGCTCTGGTTCGCGCACGTTTAAGCTTACGATTAAACGGACATAAAAGATTGCTGGCAGCGAAGCAGTTACGTCCCCAACTAGATCGAGACTCTGAGTCCCTACTTAAAGAAGAAATAGCGAAACGAGTGCCTGAGGTTGACAGCAGGAATCCTGATGAATATTATATTTTTATTGATTTAAAAGGAGAAAACCTTGGTACAGTATGGCACCAAGAAGATGCACCACGCAATAATAACAAAACAACATAGATTAAAAGTAAAAATATTGGTGGATAATGGATAAAGAACTTTATCTGGGAGGAAACAGTATTCGTCAACTATCATCGGGAAGGGGAGAAAGAAGGAAATTGCAGCACGTTCACCACTGATTACGATTCTTAGCCATACTCGATAACGCTTCGCACTATCTCTCCGACTCCAAAGAGGGAGTCGTGACGCACTAACCGATGCTAACCTAGCACAAATATCCTTCACCCCACGTCATGGACTGATCACCCCTCCGCCTTTTCCATTCCGTCCCAGGGTTAGTGAACAGAGACCTGTACGGAAGCCTCTGGGGTGACATTCTCAGCTCATGTCCAAGCCACCAAAGCTGGTGTTTCCAGATGACGACACTTTGACTGACTGACTGGTTTCAACATAGAACTTTGCACCGATGTGCAGCAGTTGGAGTCGCCACACTTCTTTCAGCATACAAAGCCAGAGAAGAAAGTAAAAAGAAACTCAGAAGAGAGACAGTGAACAGAGATATGAAGCAAAAAGAGTAGTAATATGGAAGAACAATATCGTTTTATTGGAAATTATAAGTCACAAGGAATGGATACATCTGCGCTAGCCATTGAGAACGATTTTGAGCCATATCACCAATTGTCTCCAGGCATTGGTGTTTACCGTCCCGAGGATCCTAACCAGGAAGTCTACATCTTCCTACGTGGCTTAAACTAACTGTTGTGGATTTCATTGACTGGTGAGGCCATGTTTTGTTTTGACTATCCCCGTCACCAGCTGTTGTCCAACCTGACCCTTTGTCAGTTAAGATTGCCCGTAAGGCGACGACTAGGCATACGTACCACATGTCCTAACAGTTTTAGTCGATGTAGCTGCACGGCCTCGTCGATTGACTTCCCAACATTACCTAGCACTTGACGCCTAACCTGAATATTGCACACCCTAATATAACATTTCACACTGAAGACAGAACGCAGGCACCTATGATCAAAGACAGTTAGCCAGGCTTTTCATGTCTTCCACTCTCACAGCTATAAAGGAGGACAGAGCGGACTCTGGTCGATAGCCGGATATAACGTCTACGCCAGAGACGACGTAAACTGTCATATGCGAAACTAGCCTTTTATATCTGTGCTGAGATTTCGTCGGCGATGAACTCGTTGGCACTAGCTGATGTAACTTCCCAAACACGCTCTACCACTTCACTCCCTGTTTTTAAGCTAGGAGACATTGTCGTCCAGTCCTGTAGAATCATCTTACATTTGGCGGGAGAGAATCGTATGACAAACATTCGAAGACTGCCGCTCAGATCAAGGTGTTCAGAAGACTTCATTTTGTTAGCGTCTTCACCTAGAAGGACTATATGACCTGTATATTCTAAGTCAACGAGATTATTCCCTGACGGTAACAAGTCAATCCCTGAGTCGCTGAAGTGAGTTAGGGTTAAGTCCATTAGTACATCTATGATGAAATTGAATAGAAATGGGGATAATGGGCATTCCTGATGGACACCATTAGTTGTCACCACTTCAGATGACAACTCGCCGTAAGCTCTCAACTGACAGCATGAGTTCGAGTAGAGTGCCTTGATCAGTGCAATGTATTTTCTCGGTATTCCTTTTACAGCCAAACATCCCCAGAGTACCTCTCGGTCAAGAGAATCGAATGCCGCCTTTAGGTGAATAAATATAACGATTGTTGAATGCCAGTGTGTTTCAGAATCTGTCAAAGAGTGAAGATATGATTAATACACTCTCTTCCTAGTATAAAGCCTGTCTTGTTCTCTCGTGTTTCTTCCTCACGTGGACTGCTTAGTCTACGCACTATTATTGAGCCTAGAACTTTGGATGCCATATTGGTCAAGCTAATCCCTTTGCCATTATCGCAGGAAGACTTGTCTCCCTTCTTTTATATTGGGATAATCAATTACTTTCGCCTGACGACCGAACTGCCTCTAATTCGCAGACGCTCCCCAGTACCTCAGTTAACCCAGAGAGTAAACTGTCTTCACCGTACTTGAATACCTCTGGAGTGATTCCATCAGGTCCTGCTGGTTTGCCTCGTTTCAGATTAGTGACAGCATTAGTAACCTCATTTAGGGACGGAGGACCCGTGTCTATACCCCGTTTAAGGATGTATTGGATGTTCGGTAAGTTGAGGGTGGATGTAGGCCAATTAAACTGCTCCTCAAAGTATTCTTTCCAACGTCCTAGTTCTCTATCCTGGGAGCTAATAATGGTGCCATTTTTCTCAGAGATTTTTTCACTTATCATTTACCTTTTACGACCTGTTTCCCTGATAAGCCTAAATAGTTGTCTGGTGTCACCAATCGCCGATACCTTTTCCATATCCTTTGCTCTTGTCACCCACCACTATTCACGACAGTTACGAATGCTTCTAATTAGTTGGCGTTTGAGCAGATTTCGCTCCTCATCATAATGGGAGCTTGCCGGGATCAGCCCTCTTACGGCAATCATTTCGGATGGGGTGGTAGAAATCTAATGGTTCTTACTAACTTTCGGTTTTAGCTTATTAACAGCATTTACAACTGTGTCTATAGCTAACTGTATGTTGTGCCCGGCGGACAACTGTTACATTGTCGTTGTGAGAGGGCTTGAATACTGCAGCGACCCAGCAGGCTGAATTAGCTGGGACTCACGTCCCTGCAGGTCCTATCATGTCAGGAAGGTTATTTGGATAGCGGTTAGACTAAAAGCAGTTACCGTGCGGTACATGGTCTCCAGAATCCAATCGGATCAAATGGCGTATGAACCTGTACTGGTCAACGGCAAACATGGGAACGTAGCTCCTAACGCTGCTCTGCTGCCTTCCAGATTAGATTCTAAATCATAGGCTCGGGAGATGGCCCCTTAAGAAAACCACCTGCTTCGGTCTGGCCGCCCAGGTAGTATCTCAGCCCTCACGCAATAAGTGAAATGAAGCAACAAACTATCAGTGAAATTTGTCGCGCGCTCGTGACAATGCTCTCAAGCAATACTGATGTCTCAAGTAACACACCTCTTTCCAACTTTAATTTTATTTTTATTCATAGATTCCTATATTTTGCCTTTGCCAACCTTGACGTCTTTACATTCGACAGCTTTTTGCCCTTGTCTGAATTCACAGCCTGTGCCTTTTCGGGATGTTAGTGAGTAACTTTCGAAATGGTTGTCCCCAATGCGACACCTAAGACAGAAATTCTGAAACCTCGTGCCACGTTCAAGCTGGTCACCTACAATGTTCGGACTCTGATTCAAATCGGACAACAGGCAGGGTTGGATAGAACATTGGAAAGCCTCGCTACCGATGTCTACTGCATTTCGGAGACCCGCATTCAAGATCCTAGTGAAGTGCTTTGATTATCCTCTTCAACGGAAAGTTCTAGTAGTATATACCACCTGCGTTTGTCCGGAGACCCTGAAGCGTCGGCATCCGGCGTAGCTGGTGTCGGCATCTCACTAGGCGCTAGGACCAAAGTTGCATTACTCGGCTGGATCCCCATTAACAGTCATATGTGTGCTGTGAAACTGGAGGGTGGTAGGCCAGATAGGCGATGTCTATTTGTTGTCTCTGTCTATGCATCGATGGGTTGCAGCTCTCATGTAATTAAGGATGACCTTTACTACCAGCTGAGCGGGTCGGAAGGATATCGTAGTGCTGGCTGGAGACTTGTATGTACAGGTTGGGTGTCTAAGCTCAGAGGAGAATCGTCTGGGTGGTCAATGGGACTCACATGGTTGCAGGTCAGATAATGAGGACCGTCTTCTGCAGCTTTGCTGTCTGTCTGTCTGTTTTCGACATAGAACTTTGCACAAATGTGCGGAAGTTCAAGTCGCCACATTCCGTGTAGCACGCGAAGCAAGAGAAGAAAGTACAAGAAAAGCATAATAGAAACAGTGAGCAGAGGTGTGAGACAAAGGAGTAATAAAGAAGAACAAAACAGTTTCATTGGAGATCATAAGTCACAAGGAGTGGATGCATCTGCGCCACTGAGAACGATTTTGAGCCATGTCACCAATTGTTTCCAACCATAGATTTTTACCGTCCCGAGGACCCCAGCCTGGAAGTCTACACCTTCCTACGTGGCTTAGACCAACTGTTGTGGATTTCATTGACTGATGCCAAGTTTTTGTTTGACCGCCGCTAGCTTTTTTCCAGCCTGACCCTATATCCGCTAACATTGCTCGTCGAGGGAGGCGATGACTTGGCATACGTAACACATGTCCTAACCATCTCAGTCTTTGTAGCTTCACGACTTCGTCGATTGATTTCCCCTGTTTACCTAGAACTCTACGCCTAACCTCCATGTTGCTCACCTTATTATGCCACTTTACACGGGAAATAGAACGCAGGCACCTATGATCAAAGACAGCTAGTCTTTTCATGTCTTCCACTCTCAGTGGCCAGGTCTCACAACCATAAAGGAGGACGGAGCGGACTGATGAGCAGTACACCCGCCCTTTGGTCGATAGTCGAACATCTCGTCTACGCCAGAGTCGGCGTAAACTAACAAATGCGAAACGAGCCCCTTGTATTCGTGCTGAGATTTCGTCAGAGATCAGCCCGTTGGGGCTGATGGTACTTCCCAAATAAGTGAAGCGGTCAACGTGCTCTACCACTTCACTTCCTATTTTTAAACTAGGCGTCGATGTAGTCCAGTCCTGTAACATCATCTTGCATTTGGCGGGAGCGAATCGCATGCCAAACATTCGTAGATTGCGGCTCAAGGTGTTTAGAAGACTCTGCATTTCGTCAGCGTCTTCGCCTAGAAGGACTATATCGTCTGCATATTCCAAGTCAACGAGATTATTCCCGGTAGCAAGTCAATCCCTGAGTCGCTGAAGTCACCTAGGGTTAAGTCCATTAACACATCTATGATGAAGTTGAATAGAAAAGGGGATAATGGGCATCCTTGACGGACACCACTGGTCGTCATCAGTTCAGATGACAGCTCGCCGTAAGCCCTCACCTGGCTGTATGAGTACGAGTAGAGTGCCTTAATCAGTGCAATATATTTTCTCGGAATTCCCTTTACAGCCAAGCATCTCCAGAGAACTTCCCGATCGACAGAGTCGAATGCTGCCTTTAGGTCAAGAAATATAATGACTGTTGGACGCCGGTAGGAATGCCTATGTTCTAGAATCTGTCGGAGGGTGAAGATATGATCAATACACCCTCTTCCTGGTCTAAAGCCTGCCTGGCTCTCTCGTGTTTGTGCTTCCCGAGCACCACTCAGTCTACGCATGATTATTGAGCCTAAGACTTTAGATACTATATTAGTCAAGCTAATCCCTCTGTGATTATCACAGGAAGACTTGTCTCCCTTCTTGTATATGGGGATAATCAGTGACTTACACCAACCCGATGGGACTTCTTCTGATTCCCAGACGCTGCCTAGTACCTCAGTTAATCCAGACAGTAAGCTGTCTCCACCGTACTTAAATACCTCTGGAGTCATTCCATCAGGTCCCGCTGCTTTGCCTAGTTTCAGATTGGTGACAGCTTTAGTAACCTCAGTTAGGGACGGAGGACCTGTGTCTATATCCCATTCAGGGAGGTGTTGGATGCTCGGAAGGTTGAGCGTGGCTGTGGGCAAATTAAACTGCTCCTCATAATGCTCTTTCCAACGATCCAGTCGTCTATCCTGGGAGCTAATTATAGTGCCATTTTTTTCCGAGATTGTCTCACTAATGATTTGTCTTCTCCCACCCGTTTCCCTGATGAGTCCAAAGAGTTGCCTGGTGTTGCCTATCCTCGAAGCTTTCTCCATCTCTTTGGCTTTTGTCGCCCACCACTGTTCACGGTCCTTGCGGAGACTTTTCGTAAGTTTCCTCTTGTGCAGCTTTCGCTCCTCATTGAATTCGGAGCTCGCCGGAATAAGTCTTCTAGCATCTATCAGTTCGGATGAGGCGGTGGAGATCCAGTGGTTTTTACTCACCTTTGGGTTTACCTTATTCACAGCTTTTACAGCTGTATCTATGGCTGCCTGGATATTTTTCCAAGCTTCTTCAGGGTGAGCACAGCTGTCGAACACAGATATGTGTTTAGCTAGTTCTTCCTCAAATACGGATTTAGTTTCCTGATCGAGCTGGGGACGTGATGGTTTTACCGCCAGCTGTTTCCTACGTCCGTTCAGTCGTAAGCACACCCGAGCGCGGACCAGTGCATGGTCGGTATCTACGCACGTGTTCCAGAAGGAGCGACAATCTCCTACCGACCCACGCCAACGATAGCTTATTGCTATGTGGTCTATTTGTGTCCAGCGTTGGTTTGATGAAGGGGGTCTCCAAGTCAAACAGTGTCTCTCCTTGTGTTTGAAGTTAGTGCTTACAAGAAACAAATGATTATCAGAGCAGAACTGTAGGAGACGGTCACCGTTGTCGGTTCGCTGGCACGGAACTCCATAGGTGCCACCGACATCCTTCTCAGATTGACACAATTTCCCTACTTGAGCGTTAAAGTCACCAGCTAGAACGACTATGTCTGAGCGTTTAGCCTTTCGCACCAAACTAGACAGCTTTTGGTAGAACTCATCCTTCGTTTCATCTGAACTGCAGTCAGTGGGGGCGTAGGCGGAGATTACGAAAAGGCATCGGCGAGTAGTGCAGTCCTTCCTCCTTCTTACTGATCCGTTCAGGCGGACAGCACACATTCGGCTATCTACCGGGATCCAGTCAAGCAATGTCTTTTCTGCCCTAGTACTCAAAGCTATCCCTACGCCAGCTAATCCTCGTGAACTAGCTGTGGCATCTCCTGACACCCTCAAGGTGAATTTTGCAGATTCAACCTGTTGGCCAGGTGGGGTTAGGTGAATAACCACACTTGGGTCTTGTATGCGTGTTTCTGAAACACAGCATACATCAATGGCTCGTGATGCCAGGGTCTTGGCTAGTGATGCTTGTTGTCCTATTTGGCAAAGTGTCCTAACATTAAGAGCTCCTATATGAAATTGGTGGCGCGGCTTTAAGAGGCTGTCGGTGGTGGTTTTTTGGCTTCCATCGTTTTTAGTGGACGCAGAGTGGAGAGGAAGTGGAGAGCTATCAAGTCGAGGAGTTGCATCAGTGGAAGGAAGGCAAGATGATAGAGATGAAGATGAAGACAAAGATGAGTGAGTAATAGAGAGGTTTCGTGTGCATTTCGGATTGTGAGGGCGATTGTTACTTCCCGGCTGCCCACACCGTGGAAGTTGGTTGCGTGACCGCAGAGCCCAGGGGACAACTGCTTGAGGCCGGTCACACGCGGCCTGTTTTTGTTTGTTCTTTTGTTTTGTGTGCCTCAGTAGCATATTTATCACTCCTGCCCTGTGACACGGCAGCAGGAAGCGCGGTCGTTGTTAATCCGGGCCACGGCCGATCCGGCATGAAATTTTGTAATTTTGTATTGGACATGATGTTGGATTGGGTAGCTGCTTTTTGTTTAACCGCTGTAGCTTTGCGCAGATCACAACCTATTTCTAGTCAGTACCAACTTCCGGCACAGTCATTGCCGTAGAGCTACCTGGCGTTCTCCCTCCGTGAATCAAGCCTGGACTCAGATTGACCGTATTGCTGTCAGATTCTGGTGGCGAGGATGCAAACAAGACTGCCACTCCTTCTGGAGCACATGCCTGGAGTCCGACCATGCGTTAGTGTGTGCCAGGTTCGTCTTGCAATTTTGTCTAAACGTTGATGTAAGCAAACTAGTAGCACCTGCTACTTCTTTAAAATACCAGAATGAGTTACAATTAATGCTTGCTAGCAGCCCCCAAGTATTATACATGAACAGTGGCTTCATCTGCAGGACACCACACAGATTGCGAGTGTAGCCGCTTGTGGCTTGAAAGAATGATCCGTTAAGAAACACTGGGTTTCTGCGAGTTTCTTGCAACTCCTGGATGGATGCCTGTACCTGCACTCACCCTTGCAGGTGAACGGCTTGAAATTGTTGATGAGTTTGTGTATCTGGGTAGTTGTGTGAGTGTTAGTGGAGGGATAACGGATGAAATTTCCAACTGTATCATGAAGGCTAGAGTAGCATACATTAACTTGAGCCACCTCTGGTGCCGTTGCGACGTTAGCCTGGCTGTCAAAGGTCGGGTATACAGTGCTTCGGTGCGGGCTGCCTTGCTCTACGCCAGTGAAACCTGGCCTCCTTGAGCTAAGGATGTGCGACGGCTCTACATATTTGATCGTCACTGTCTCCGCAGAATTGCTTGCGTTCGATGTCATCATCGCTTGAGTAATTCTGAGGTTCGGCGGCGTGTGTTTGAACACAGTAGAGATTACCATTCGTTGAGTGTCGTCATCATCCGACCGATAGCTGCTACGTGATGATCGGGCCTGCATCTTTTTTACACTATGCTGGGAGGTCTGTGGCCGAAGTCGTACTGCTGGAGAACAAGGATTTAACATCAGTAAGCTGTTTCACTCAGATGACCAGCATGGCATCCAGCTATGCTGTCTATCCACTGTGGAGAGAGGGGGTTAGAAAAGGTCGACCCCAACAATTGTACATCCCGAATTACCCTACGGTGGTCCGTAATCAGTGGCAAGTTAACTAATACCGAACCAATCCGAAAAACCAGTTCATACAGGCTGTGTGTAATCGGCCTCAAGCAGTGGTCCCCTGAACTCTGTGGTCAGGTAACATTAACGCTCCTTCTGTTTCAGGTACCCGAAGAATCAATCAACTTCCACAGTGTGGGCAGCCGGAAAGTAACAACGCCCACACACTTTCAAGAGTACACGAAGCCTCCCTGATCGTCATTCTGCTTTATCGAAATCACCTTCCCCCTACTACAGTTAGTACTATTCTTCAAACTAGTGAGTCATTTTCACTCCACTCTGTGACCACGAACAGTGATAGAGAGCCATAGAAACACCCCGACAGCCTCTTAAAGACGCATCACCAACTTCATATAGGAACCAAATCGGACAACAGGCATCACCAGCAAGAACTCTGGGATCTCGAGCCATGGATGTACGTTGTGTTTCGGACACAGACACACACTTGACCCCAGCCGGACAACAAGATGAATCTCCAAAATTCACTTAAGGGGTATCAGGAGACCCCTCAGCTAGTTCGTGAGGACTCGCAGGTGTACGAATAGCACTGAGTGTTGGGACAAAAAAATCACTTCTTGACTTGATCCTAGTAGATAGTCGTATGAGTGCGGTCCATCCGAACGGGACCGTTAAAAGAAAAAAGGACGATGTTACCCGTTGCTGACTTTTCAAAGTCTCCGCTTACGCCCCAACAGACTGCAGTTCGGATGAATTAAAGGATGATTTCTACCTGAAACTGTCTAATTTGCTGCAAAAAGCAAAACGTTCAGATATAGTTGTTTTAACAGGCGACTTCAGTGCCCAAGTAGGGAAGTTATGCCAGACTTAAAAGTATGTAGGTGGCACGTACGAAGTTCCCTGACGACGAACAGACAACGGTGTTCGTCTTCTACAGTTTTGCTCAGATAATCATCTCATCATAGTCAGCACTAACTTTAGGCACAAGGAGAGATATTATGTAACCTGGCGACCTCCATCACCAAATCATCAGATAGACCACACAGCGATAGGGTATCGTTGGCGAGGGTCAGTAAAAGACTGTCGCTCCTTCTGGAACACGTGCGTAGACTCCGATCACGCTCTGGTTCGCGCACGTTTAAGCTTACGATTAAACGGACATAAAAGATTGCTGGCAGCGAAGCAGTTACGTCCCCAACTAGATCGAGACTCTGAGTCCCTACTTAAAGAAGAAATAGCGAAACGAGTGCCTGAGGTCGACAGCACGAATACCCCTGAGGAAGCCTGGCACAACATACAGTTAGCTATAGACACAGTTGTAAATGCTGTTAATAAGCTAAAACCGAAAGTTAGTAAGAACCATTAGATTTCTACCACCCCATCCGAAATGATTGCCGTAAGAGGGCTGATCCCGGCAAGCTCCCATTATGATGAGGAGCGAAATCTGCTCAAACGCCAACTAATTAGAAGCATTCGTAACTGTCGTGAATAGTGGTGGGTGACAAGAGCAAAGGATATGGAAAAGGTATCGGCGATTGGTGACACCAGACAACTATTTAGGCTTATCAGGGAAACAGGTCGTAAAAGGTAAATGATAAGTGAAACAATTTCTGAGAAATTCCATATTAGTTTGTTTATTAGATGTATCACGCAGTGAAACAGTATTATTTACTAAATGACGTTTCCAACAAAATTTATTGTTCATAATCATATTAGCTATAATCACATGACTTCGAAACTTGAGTTTTATGGTTTTCTTCG
This sequence comes from Trichobilharzia regenti, assembly GCA_944472135.2. Taxonomy (NCBI): domain Eukaryota; kingdom Metazoa; phylum Platyhelminthes; class Trematoda; order Strigeidida; family Schistosomatidae; genus Trichobilharzia; species Trichobilharzia regenti. The sequence continues at coordinate 70,601,365 of OX235270.1, read as the reverse complement.
TTCTCTACTATTTGTCATAGGGGTAGTAGAATTTTCCAGATATCTGGGACAGGCGTTGAATCATTCCTATCACATGTGTCTGCAGCTGATTCGATAAACAAAGCTTCTGTCTTCAATCTCTCCCTCCACCCTGTGACATTAGATTTTAAAAATGTCATCTTATCCCATTCATCCTATTGTATGGTTGTATATGATTTCATGTAATGCTATAGCTGAACTATTCTTTAGATTTCTTATCTTATTTGGGTCAACTATTCTAGATTTTGCTAGATTGCACCTGTTCTACTAGTAAGACCTCTGTATTTGACCAGACAATCTTTGCAGGGTATTAGATAAACTAAATTGTTTTGCTTTAAAGATTCTACAGGATTTTTTAACCAACAAAGCTTGTTTCTAATTGAGTCTTTGGATTTGAATGCCACTTTTATTCCTGCCTTGTTAAGAATTCTGCGTAAGGTTTCCAAGGTTCTTTCCCTGTATGGAATTACCACTGATGATTTAGATTCCTTATTGTTGGTGTTTTTATTATCCTGCGGATGTCTGACATGCATGTCGTCATTGATATTATTATTATTATCACTATCACTACTATCATTGTTTATTTTATTTTTACATTTCCCTACATACTTTCTGACTGATTTATCAAGGTAATTATTAAGTTTCAAAGCTACTCTTTTATGCCTCACTTCCTGCCTTAGATTTTCGTTGGTACTACTTAGTTTTTGTGCTCTGTTACTTAAACATTTCACCATTCCTTTTTCCTCTGATATAGGATGGGATGATCGGAACTCCAAATATCTGTTTGAATTTGTGGGTTTCCTGTGAACACTAGTCTTTAACTTCCCATCTTCTATCCTTTTTATGCGACAATTTTACATTGGAAGCTCCCCTTCCTGATTTACCTATTCATAAGTGAATTGAATCGCCTCCACCTTCGAGTTGATGTGTTGTAAAAATCTTTTCATATTCTGTCTTCTAAGTATGGTGAATGTGTCATCTACATACCTCCACCATATTTTTGGGGTATCCTGAACGTTTCAATCGCTGTCTTTCCACTTATCAATGAATATATCTGCCACAACCGGAGATATTAGTGACCCAATGGCAATAAATAGTAAATAATAAAAATAAAATAACTCCCTCAGTTTGTTTGTATATTTTCCATTGGAATTTAAATACTGTGGAAGTCAGACATAGCTGCACTCCTAGAATTATGTCCTCAAGTGGCACTTTCGTTCTAATTTCAAGCTCTTGGTCAGAAATGAGTTCTTTTCTGACTGCCTCTATAGCCATATTTATTGGTATACGTGTATGTAAACTAACTGTCAAAACTAACCATTTTTCTTCATTATCTAATTTTAAATTATCTAATCTATGTTTTAGCTCATAAGAATTTGTTGGTCTAAATTTTGAGGGGGGTTTTAAGGGGATAAAATATCATGGCTAAATATTTAGATAATTCATAAGTAGGTGAATTTCTAAAATCAACTATAGGTCTAATAGGATGTCCCGACTTATGAACCTTAACAACACCATACATCCTACTGGGGTTATTAGTTTTTGGCATTAAATTAAACCATTTAGACTCACCTAGAAACGGTCCGCTGTGGATTTCTTAACCTTATTCATAACTGTGCCTATTGATTTATTAATTTTCTCATATGGTCAGGTTTGTATGTGAGTATTTACCTTGTGTGATTTGTCTAATGTTATCGTTGAATTCCCTTGCCTAACTTTCTGATTACTATATCCTTGTTCTTCTTAAGGTGTTTTAGGGATTCCATAATAGGATGTATGGTGTTGCTGAACGATTCCTAGTATATAGGGGTCCCACTTAATACAAGAGCTGGATGCACTTTTCTAGTTTTGACCTCAACAAAGATGTATGTAAGGTTTCAGACAATAAACTGGTGATTCTGATAAAAGCACTGCGTATTCTCCATAAGCATCTAAGACTGCAATCTGGCATCTACCGACAGTATTCTGTAGTTTTTAGATTATAACTTACTGTGACGCTGAGATTCGTCTGTGTCTGAAATCATAGCAGTGGTAATCCCGGTATGTCAGATGCACTGATACTTGTATGCCCTACGCACATAGTTGCGGACCTCACTGTTCTGATTGGGAGCATCGTTTCTCTGGACCAGTCTAATAGTTTGTTGAGATTTATTTTCAATAAAAGCATGTCTGAATCATTTTTACACTCTCTGCAAAACTTCTGTTATCTGTGTAAAGAGACATGGGAATTTAGTGAGTCCACATAATTCGCCGATAATCAGGATAAATAAGAAGAGGCCGAGTACAGTGCCTTGTGGTACACCATAAAGTTAAGTGTCAAGAGAGAGAGTGCTGAATTGATTCTAACTGCCTGTCTGCTACCTAAGAAAAATTCCTTTATCCACTTTAGGAGGTCCCCTTGATTCAAAAACTTTTCAATTTCAAGAGCAGTTTGGTGTGAAGCGCTTTGTCGAAGGCTTTGCCAAACTCTATAAAACAATATCAGTTGGTCTCTTGTTATCTCTTAACTTGATCCAGCTTTCCCATACTGAGAACAGATTTGTCGGACACGAGAGGCTTTTCTGAAACAGTGCTGTAGCTTTCACAATTACTCTTTCCAGTATTTTGACCTAGATGCCGGTAGGACTAATGGGATTGTAGTTCGGAGGTTAGCGCTTAGATCCTTCCTTTTGGGTGGCGTTGTTTGTTTTCAGTAAACTGACTACTATTGAGGTTGTTATGGAATGACCATTACTGTTGTGATCTAACTAACTAGTTATTTGACCGACAGGACCGGAAATAGGTAATATAGATGGTGTATAATGTAGCTAAGTGATAACTGCTTATGGAGAACTACCAAGGATGTGATCGTTATTATATTGAATAAAAATGTCCAACCCGTGTTTTAATGCTCACTAATACAAGAAAAATAAACCATGCTCTGGGACATTTTTTCTAATGATCTAAGTCAATGCAAATCCTTTGGTTGTGGTTCTGTTTTGTCTGTAGAAGCATTTTATTATTATTATTCCCTTGGGTCGGAACCATAGGATCGGAGCATAGAATTTCAACAACACCTCCACCTTGTTCTATTCTCTTCCACCCTCTTCATCTGGGTCCACGATTGTCCGAACTCTCTCACCTCTTCCTCACACGATCTCCTCCATGTCACCCTCGCACCGGCAACCCACTCGTCGCTTCCACTCGAGGGCCGGGCGTGCGATGTCATTCGATGGTTTCTCCCATGTACGGCCGATCCATCTCTGTTTTCTACAAATTTGTTGAACGATAGGCTCTTGGTTGGTTTGTTCCACTGCAGGGTTTCTTGTTACTAATTTTTTTTGGCCAGTTGATCTGCAGTATGGAGCCAGCCAGCGAATTCGGCAACTGTTGTTGTAAGTCTGCAACCTCTTGCGAATCCTTTTCGTGACGCTCAGAGCAAGTTTCTGACCCGCATTGAAGAACTGACCGACTTCACATTGGTGTTGAAAAAAATGAGCATCTTGTTCCTTATGTTGGGTTTAGAATATTTCCAAACTGGTTTCAGGTAGATGGAGGCGTACCTTGCCTTTCCGATTGTGACTTTGACATCTTCGTCCATTCCGCCTGTAGTTGAAATGATGCTTCCTAGCCAGATAAGTGGAGGAGGCAACCACCGTTAAATTTTTCTCGTTGATGATGATTGGTGCTGGTTGTTGTTGCTGTTGATTGGTTATCTTCATCACCTCCGTCTTCTCTGTGTTCACGTGTACTCCTGTCGTCACTATCTGCCTCTTCAGCCAGTTTATAGGTTTTTGCTTGCAAGTTACATTAGACATATATCATCTGCAAAGTGCATATCTTCTAGAGACTTCTTATCCGAGGTCCAGCGTATTCCTGACTCCTCTCTCCCAACTCACAGCCTGACGCATAATCCAGTCCACCACAGTTAGGAATATCATCGGTGATAATAAACAGTCATATTCTCTTAATCCTGTACTCATTTTTGACTCCTCGCTGAGTTTTTCTTTGTGGATCACCTGACACGTGCTATTGTCATGTAGCTGTTGAATGAGGTTGATAAAGACTTCACAGTACTGAAGTAGTTTCCAAATTACTTTTCGGTCGACACTGTCTGTCTAAGTCCTTTTCGAAGTCGATGAAGTTGAAGTAGAAGTTTGACTGCCATTCTATACTTTGTCCTGTGATGATGATGCGTAGAATTGCAAAGTGATCAGCATATGATTTGCCTTTCCTGAATTCATCTTGCAGCTGTATGCAGAGTTCTGTATCCGGTTCATCCTTAATTCTCTCCATGATGATGTGACTTAGTATTTCACCTGGCGTGGACAAGAGCGTGATTTCACGCTAGTCCTTGCACAGGGACGCGTGGGTCGCCCTTCTTTGGCAGCTTGAAGAGGTAGTCTTTCTTTTAAATGGTAAATACCTTTCTTTCTTTCCATACCCTTTCCAATAATGGCGTGAGCACGTCTGCCGTTTTCAGTGATTCGGGGGAGGGAAATTTCATCTGGCCCTGCTGCCTTCCCGTCCAGAGTTCAGTGGCTTGATTGCACTTAGTATTTCTGCCTTTTTTGAAGGACCGGTGTCCGCCGGCAGCTCCATCAGTGCTGTTGATGGTATTTCTGGACGAACTGCAGGTGAGAGTCTATTCAAGAATCTTTTGAAGTGATCAGCCATTTGCTTTATTTGTTTCTCCTCCTTGGTAATCAGCTTCCTTTGAACATCTTTTGTTGGTTTCACTATCTGGATTGATCTCTACCTGGATAGAGACCTGGTTGTCTGATAAAATCTCTTTAGGTCTCTTCTATCTGTGACTCGTTCTGCTTCAATTACCAGTGTTGTAGAATTGCTTTTTTTCACTTCTTAGCACTCTTCTTCACTTCCTTATTCAGTGTAGTGTACATTGAACTCAGCTTCTCCTTCGGTTGCCCATCTTCGCATTGAGTCATATTCTCTTTCACCATCCTCCTCTCCTCTATTATCTTCCGTGCGTCCGTAGAAAGCCATTCGTTGTCTTACTTCTTCTTCCTTCTTAAAACGACTATACACGTTTCGTTGAACATCACCTTAAGAGATTTCCAGTGTTCTTCCACACAGATTTCCTCAGTGATGCCATATTATATTTCTGACTTTGCTGAGATGGCTGCAGTGAAGGTATCTCTTGTAGTTTTGCTCTTCAGTTTCTGAAGGTTGAGCTTGAATTGCTACCTGTATGCAGTTATTCTGAAAGCCCCTGACCTAACCTTGAAGGTTCCTTGAACTAGATGATGGTCTGAACCCACATCTGCTCGACTTTGTGTCCAGCAGACTGCGTCTCCACTTCCTTGAGATTGATATGAAATCTGTTTGGTTTGTGGCATGTTCGTCAGATGAAATCCATTATGCTTTTGTATATCCTTGCGTTTGTACACGCTCCCTTCGCTCACCAAATCATTGAAAGAGCAGAAGTCTGCGAATAATTCTCCTTTCTCATTCATTTCTTCGAGCCATAGCATCTCGACTCATGATTGAGTTCTCTTTCTGTATTATCAGGTCCCATTTTGGCATTCATATCTGATATGTATCCATTTATATATATATATATATATATATGTTGGTCTCTCTTTCTGTTTGCTCTCTCAGTCTGTGACCATTTCATTTGTATGAACTTGTCTCCTTTAACAATGTATATTCCCCTTATATTATATATAATATGAGTGTTTGTTGACAGCCCGTTGCTTAGTGACATATATCCATATATGGTGGTTGTTGACATGTCTGCTATATTTTGCTATATATATATTTCGTTCTCACAATTTGTGTGACTTACCACTTTGGTGTGATACCACTTTTGCATTCTCCTTGTGTTTGGAAATAGAAGTATCATCGCAAACCTAGTGGTCTTCTGATTTCCGCCTTCTTGCGTCAGGACTATTAGTTTCTCGACCAGTCCATAACAATAATTTGTCGACGAGTACATAACAATATCGCCTATAGGGATTTTGATGTCACCATTGCGGATGTTGTCCATTTCTGTTTGCAGTTGTCCATAGAAATCTTCCTTCTCTTGGAATCGCATGTTTAGTCTAACAAATACTGGCTCAGTGAGGATGCAAGATAAAATGATGGTTATTTACACAGGGTATGGATGTTGGTTGGTTCTGAAAGTGAACCTACATCAGCTAGGCTTCATATGCCAACCGAAGTATGAACCGTAGTGTTACCACCTGAGATTCTAAGTTTGGTTGGTTGTTCTCGAGTTTCTGAGGGAATGCTTAGTGAAAACGTCAACAAATTTTTTTTGGACAAAATCAAGTGTGGTTCATTTGATTTCCTTACTTAACCTGATTTCTTTCCATTCACAAACTGGAAATTTACGCTTGTATTTGATAGCTATTTCCTGAATGGATCCAACGGTTGATCCTGTATAGAAGAATAGTAGGTATTTCCTTCTAAAACTAACTTTTGAGAGAAATTGATATTCTTGCAAAACACCTACTCATATAGTCTTGAATAAATGAGAATAAATGAAACGGTAGGAATAACGAAAGGTTACAATAATGATCTCAAGATAATACTCAAGCTGTTTATTAGGAAACGTTGCCTACAAAGCATTGCGCATATTTCAAAAATGTATATAAATTTGATTCAGATTTTTGATGGGTAAAGATTATCTCCTACCCTGAACCTCTCCGTGGAATTACATAGAATAAGGCCTTAATAAACTGCGCAAACTGCAAACAGTATTACCTAGAATTACATCGTTTTAACCATGAAACAACCACAGTAAAAACATTACAAATATCAGGACTACGACTAAAATTGCAGCAAATAAAACAAAGGAAGTGAATATATATAGAAAAATCACTGAAATTCACAAAGAAAATGAACCAAAAAACGAAAGGACGCACGAAAGTAACACAGAGAAACCGTGAAAGAAATGGACAGGAGTCTAAAAATCACTTCAAACAGGCCGTGTTTGACCGGCGTCAAGTGGTCATCCCCTGAGGTCTTGAGTCATGCAGCACTAATACTCTTTCTGTTTCAATTGTTTTAAGAACAAATCAACTTCTACAGTGTAGGCAGCCAGAGAGTAATAACCATAGGCACACAAAGCTGTACTAATCACCACCCACCTTCATCTTCCTGCTCTCCTGTCACTGTCAATACTGTTTCACAGGTAAGTTCTCCACTTTCTCCCAACACTCTGACCATTGACTAACGACCTGAGGTAGCTAAACACCACTGATAGTCTCTTATAGCTACACTGCCAACTTCATACTGAAGATTTTGGCTTCGGGATCTTATGACCAATCGGAAGCCAGGCTTCACTAGCCAGAACCTAGATTGTCGGAGTATGAATGTATGTTGTGTTTCGGAGACACGCATAGAAGACTGAATTGTGCTTATTCGCTAAACGCCATCTTTCCAACATGTCAAATCTACAAAATTCAGCCCAATTGTGTCAGAAGATGATTTGGCTAGTTTACACCGACCTGATGGTGAAGCATTGACCGACAGAACAGAAAAATTCGTCACTTGATTGTATTCCAACAGACAGTTGTGTGTGTGTGTGTGTGCTGTCCGACTGAACGAATCCGTGAGGAGAGAGAAGGATTGTGATACCCGTCAATGTCCTTTCATAGTCTTCACTTATGCAGTGACGGAATGCAATTCTGATGAAGGAGAGAGTGAGTTCTATCAGAGGTCGTCTAGTTTTCCGCTGTGAAGAGGAAACACTCAGATCTAGTCATTTTATCAGGTGACTTCAATGGCCAAGTATGGAAACTGTGTCAGTCAGAAAGGCGTATATGTGTCACGTATGCAGACTCATGTGGAGGGAACGACCTGATTGTGTGACTCAATAGGTGTCTGAGGATGTTGGTAATGAACTATTGACTAGGTTAACTAAGCCCACTAGGTGATGTGTAGAAGTCGGCGATAATCTCACTGGACTAGTGCAAATAATTGATTGTGTCTGTTTATAAGAAGGGAGACAAATGTCCCTGTCATAATCATAGGGAGATTGACTTGACTAAGATAGTATGTAAAATTGTGGGTTGAGTAATCCTGCACAGACTAGGCGGTGCTCAGGAGAAACAGACCCGGAAAACCTAGGCATGTTTTAGGCCCGGTAAAGATTGAGTTGATTATATGCACAGGTTTTGACAGATTCTGAAAGATAGGCATGCTAACTGGCGTCCAACACTGGCCATATTTCTTGATCTGAAGGCGGAATTCGACTCCGTTGACGTGGAGGTGGTGCGTCAATGTCTGACCGTGAAGACAGTTCCGAGAAAGTACATTGAACTAGTCACGACACCCACTACTCGAATACACTGAGCTATCTATGTAAGGGCTAATGGAGAGTTGTCATCTGGTGTGATGAAAGTCAGTGGTGTCTGTTGTCTCTGTTCTTGTTAAATTCCATCATAGGTGTACTGATGGATGTGGGCATAGTGGACTTTAGCAACTTCAGTGATTGACTTGTTACAGGCGACAGTCTTGTCGACTCACAGTGTGCAAGTGTGTTTACACCATGTTTGTAGTGTGAGGATGAAGTGAAGCTGCTGACGAGTTTTGATGTAATAGCAGTAAATTGTTCCCCATCAGACGACCTGCTATGCTAGGTGTCTGATTTGGAATGGGCAGCTTAGTAAAGGTCGACTGCAAAAACTATGCATCCTGACTTATCTTGAGATAGTGCATAGCCGTCAGTAGGATGTTTATGCGGAGACAACTCTGAAAATCACTTCAAACAGGCCGTGTTTGACCGGCGTCAAGTGGTCATCCCCTGAGGTCTTGAGTCATGCAGCACTAATACTCTTTCTGTTTCAATTGTTTTAAGAACAAATCAACTTCTACAGTGTAGGCAGCCAGAGAGTAATAACCATAGGCACACAAAGCTGTACTAATCACCACCCACCTTCATCTTCCTGCTCTCCTGTCACTGTCAATACTGTTTCACAGGTAAGTTCTCCACTTTCTCCCAACACTCTGACCATTGACTAACGACCTGAGGTAGCTAAACACCACTGATAGTCTCTTATAGCTACACTGCCAACTTCATACTGAAGATTTTGGCTTCGGGATCTTATGACCAATCGGAAGCCAGGCTTCACTAGCCAGAACCTAGATTGTCGGAGTATGAATGTATGTTGTGTTTCGGAGACACGCATAGAAGACTGAATTGTGCTTATTCGCTAAACGCCATCTTTCCAACATGTCAAATCTACAAAATTCAGCCCAATTGTGTCAGAAGATGATTTGGCTAGTTTACACCGACCTGATGGTGAAGCATTGACCGACAGAACAGAAAAATTCGTCACTTGATTGTATTCCAACAGACAGTTGTGTGTGTGTGTGTGTGCTGTCCGACTGAACGAATCCGTGAGGAGAGAGAAGGATTGTGATACCCGTCAATGTCCTTTCATAGTCTTCACTTATGCAGTGACGGAATGCAATTCTGATGAAGGAGAGAGTGAGTTCTATCAGAGGTCGTCTAGTTTTCCGCTGTGAAGAGGAAACACTCAGATCTAGTCATTTTATCAGGTGACTTCAATGGCCAAGTATGGAAACTGTGTCAGTCAGAAAGGCGTATATGTGTCACGTATGCAGACTCATGTGGAGGGAACGACCTGATTGTGTGACTCAATAGGTGTCTGAGGATGTTGGTAATGAACTAATGACTAGGTTAACTAAGCCCACTAGGTGATGTGTAGAAGTCGGCGATAATCTCACTGGACTAGTGCAAATAATTGATTGTGTCTGTTTATAAGAAGGGAGACAAATGTCCCTGTCATAATCATAGGGAGATTGACTTGACTAAGATAGTATGTAAAATTGTGGGTTGAGTAATCCTGCACAGACTAGGCGGTGCTCAGGAGAAACAGACCCGGAAAACCTAGGCATGTTTTAGGCCCGGTAAAGATTGAGTTGATTATATGCACAGGTTTTGACAGATTCTGAAAGATAGGCATGCTAACTGGCGTCCAACACTGGCCATATTTCTTGATCTGAAGGCGGAATTCGACTCCGTTGACGTGGAGGTGGTGCGTCAATGTCTGACCGTGAAGACAGTTCCGAGAAAGTACATTGAACTAGTCACGACACCCACTACTCGAATACACTGAGCTATCTATGTAAGGGCTAATGGAGAGTTGTCATCTGGTGTGATGAAAGTCAGTGGTGTCTGTTGTCTCTGTTCTTGTTAAATTCCATCATAGGTGTACTGATGGATGTGGGCATAGTGGACTTTAGCAACTTCAGTGATTGACTTGTTACAGGCGACAGTCTTGTCGACTCACAGTGTGCAAGTGTGTTTACACCATGTTTGTAGTGTGAGGATGAAGTGAAGCTGCTGACGAGTTTTGATGTAATAGCAGTAAATTGTTCCCCATCAGACGACCTGCTATGCTAGGTGTCTGATTTGGAATGGGCAGCTTAGTAAAGGTCGACTGCAAAAACTATGCATCCTGACTTATCTTGAGATAGTGCATAGCCGTCAGTAGGATGTTTATGCGGAGACAACTCTGAAAATCACTTCAAACAGGCCGTGTTTGACCGGCGTCAAGTGGTCATCCCCTGAGGTCTTGAGTCATGCAGCACTAATACTCTTTCTGTTTCAATTGTTTTAAGAACAAATCAACTTCTACAGTGTAGGCAGCCAGAGAGTAATAACCATAGGCACACAAAGCTGTACTAATCACCACCCACCTTCATCTTCCTGCTCTCCTGTCACTGTCAATACTGTTTCACAGGTAAGTTCTCCACTTTCTCCCAACACTCTGACCATTGACTAACGACCTGAGGTAGCTAAACACCACTGATAGTCTCTTATAGCTACACTGCCAACTTCATACTGAAGATTTTGGCTTCGGGATCTTATGACCAATCGGAAGCCAGGCTTCACTAGCCAGAACCTAGATTGTCGGAGTATGAATGTATGTTGTGTTTCGGAGACACGCATAGAAGACTGAATTGTGCTTATTCGCTAAACGCCATCTTTCCAACATGTCAAATCTACAAAATTCAGCCCAATTGTGTCAGAAGATGATTTGGCTAGTTTACACCGACCTGATGGTGAAGCATTGACCGACAGAACAGAAAAATTCGTCACTTGATTGTATTCCAACAGACAGTTGTGTGTGTGTGTGTGTGCTGTCCGACTGAACGAATCCGTGAGGAGAGAGAAGGATTGTGATACCCGTCAATGTCCTTTCATAGTCTTCACTTATGCAGTGACGGAATGCAATTCTGATGAAGGAGAGAGTGAGTTCTATCAGAGGTCGTCTAGTTTTCCGCTGTGAAGAGGACGCACTCGGATTATTAGTGGACGAATATTAGTGTTCACGAAGAATTCAAATATAAAAATAATAATCGATTACATTTGAGAACTAAATAACATTATATTGCGAAATATGCCGTGACGAGTTTTATGAAGAAAATTGATTGCTTGTGTATAAATTCTGAGTCCTCTGCTACAAATTATTTATATATTCCACGGTTACGTTAAATGTTTGGGTTGCGTCAGCTTTAGCTGCTCTGTTCCGGTTGTAGAAATGTCTTCGGTTGAGAGTAGTAGACTCCTACAATAAATCCGAAGTATACAACACGGTGTGAGTTGAGCAAGTAAGCAGAAATGACCAGGGAGAAGACGAAGTCTCCAACAGCAGAGTGTATTTTTCAATTGTACACGGAAGTTATGTATATTTCAACAAGAAGCGTTTTAAACAAAAATTATGTACAATATCTCGAATTTATACAAGTAACCAAAAAGTGTACAATCACATTGTTACGTACTCCACACGGCTCCCCCCTAGAGGTCCGGAGAGACAACCGGAAAATGATAAGTAAAACTATGAAGTAAATAATAATAGTAATAACAATTTTTGGATAAAAATAGGGATATATTACAACATGCATAAACGCGAGAAGGTATGTGAATCATGTAAAGTCTGAAAGCATATACAATGAGTTCAGCAATAAAAATTGAAATAGAAAGTCATGTCACTTAAATTTGCACTAACCATGAACATAGATTTTTAATGTATAAAGAAAAATATGTAAATACACAGTAATTAAGGAGGGGAAAGAAAACATTAAAAAAATATGGATTAAAGATCAATAGTTTTTGAAAGGACAATACCTGTTTTTTAGGTGAGGTACATATAAATAAATAATAGTGATAGTAACATCAAAGTTTACGACGAAATACTAACGGTCATGATAATAATGTCTAAACGAAAAAGATAATAATTTTTAATTATATTTTTTTTTGTTAGTCCTCAAAATGAACGTAGCGAGCCGGTTTACTGATTTGCCGACCACTACGTGTTTGATATGGAGGGAGGATAAGACTTGGTGCCGGTGGAGTGGAATCGGATGTTTGATTATTTGATTGCGCAGTTGCCGATGTAGATTCGAAGTCGTTGTCGGTGTATGCGGGTTTGATTCGATCAATGGAAATAGTCTCTCGTTTTCCATTCTTGTTCACTGTAAAGTGTTTGTCTGAACGTTTAATAACTTGAAAGGGTCCTTCGTATGGAGGTTGCAATCCTTTTCTGATGGCGTCGACTCGAATGAAGACGAATTTGCAAGTTTGTAGATGTTTGTTGATCTGATCTCGTCGGGGAGATTGTCGAGGTGCTGTTGGTTGAAGTTGAAGCATTTGTCTAGTTAATCGGTTAGTGAAGTCGGCAATGTTCACGTCTGTGGAATCGGCTGAGGGGACTAGCTGTCCAGGCAAGGTTAGGTTGGTGCCATAGACAAGTTGAGCCGGTGTACATCCTAAATCTTCTTTGATAGTAGATCGGATACCAAGTAAAATCAAAGGTAAGTATTCACTCCACTTAGATGTATCATTCTGCGCCATCAGGGAGCTTTTCAGTTGTCTGTGGAATCTTTCCACTAGACCATTCGCTGCCGGATGATAGGCTGTTGTGGAGATATGTTTCACTCCCAGAAGTCTCGTCAGTTCGCGAAAGAGTGTCGATTGGAATTGAGGACCGCGGTCGGATGTAATAGTAGTTGGTACACCGTAGTTTGACACCCAACGGTCGAGAAAAACTAAAGCAACGTTTTCAGCAGATATGTCGTTTAAGGGGCATGCAATAGCCCAACGAGTAAATCTATCAATCGCTGTCAGGATATGTGTATATCCCTTGATGTTGGCAATGGTCCCACGATATCTATATGGATATGCTGAAATCTCCTTTCGGGTAATTCAAACGTCTTCGGGGTTGTAATAGTGTGGCGGTGTACTTTGGAGCATTGGCATTGGATACATTCTCGTGCCCATCTCCGAATGTCAGAGTTCATTTTAGGCCACACGAAGCGTTCGCTGATCAGTCTGACCGTGGCGCGTACTCCAGGGTGAGAAAGCGAATGTAAATGTTCGAACAATGCTTTTCGGCAACTGAGAGGGACAAATGGACGATTAGTGCCGGTAGATACATCGCAGACTATGGTTGCATCTGATAAGGGGATAGGCACATCTTTGAGCTGTAAGGAAGAGTTTCTGCGGCAGGTTTGGAGTTCAACGTCATCTCTTTGTAATTGAGCCATACGATCAAGACTGATGTCTACCGACGTTTGAAGCTGGTTAATGTCACTTCTTGAAAGAGAATCGGCTACCACGTTCGCATCCCCTTTGATGTACTGGATGTCGGTTGAAAATTGGGAGATATAATCCAACTGTCTGGCTTCTCTAGGGGAGTGTTTATCGAGTGAAGTAGTGAAAGCATGACACAGGGGCTTGTGGTCAGTAAAAATAGTGAAATGCCGGCCCTGTAGTAAGTAACTGAAATGCTTCACTGCAAGATATATGGCCAAAAATTCTCTCCCAAAAGTGCTGTATCGTGTCTGAGCCGGTTCCAACTTCTTAGAAAAGAATGCGAGTGGGGTGACTTCGCCCTTCATCTTTTGTTGTAATACTGCCCCTACAGCTACTTGGGAGGCATCTGTGCACAAAATAAGCGACGCTTCGGGGTTGATATGGGATAGCATAGTGACTTTGGATAAGGCATCTTTTGCGTTGCAAAATGATTCGTGTGCTTCAGCTGACCACTGAAACTTTTTAGGATCATTTTTAAGGAGGTCGGTTAACGGCTGGACGATGGAGGCACACGAAGGAATGAAACGCCGATAGAAATTAAACATCCCCAAAAAACGTCTGACCTTCTTGAGTGAATCTGGTTCGGGGAAGTTTTTGATGGACTCTATCTTTTCCTCCGTAGGCGTAATACCATTCGCGGTTATGTGGTGTCCCAGAAACTGTATAGAGGAGACACCGAATATGCACTTTTTGGGGTTAATGACGACTCCATATTGCTCAAATCGTTGAAATAAGATGGTGAGGTGATCAGTATGTTCTTCGGGCGACGAGCTAGCAATTAAAACGTCATCGATATATACAAATACAAAGTCCAAACCTTGTGTGACCTGATCCATGAAACGTTGGAAGGATTGTGCTGCGTTCTTTAGGCCAAATGGCATGCGGAGAAATTCAAACAAACCGAAAGGTGTGATGATGGCCGTTTTTTCGATATCCTCTTGGGCAACTGGTATTTGGTGATAGGCCCTGACCAAGTCTACTTTAGAAAAAATGGTTTTTCCGTGTAATGTCAGGGAGAAATCATGAAGATGAGGAATAGGATAACGGTCGGGAACTGTGGCATTGTTTAAATGTCGGTAATCCCCACATGGCCTCCAATCATGATCAGCTTTAGGCACCATGTGTAAGGGCGAAGACCAAGGACTATTGGAGGGTCTGATGATGCCGAGCTGCATCATGTGTTCAAATTCTGCCTTGGCTGCTGCCAATTTGTCCGGGGGTAATCTACGAGGACGAGCACGAACTGGTTGACCCGTAGTAACTATCTTGTGAGTGACTGTGTGAGGGACGTCCTCGATGTTGTACGACGGCTTAAGAATTTTAGGGAAACGATGAAGTAGGGAGGAAAAAGGGCAATCTGCTGGTCTTTCAATACTGATATTATAGACAGAATAGTTGGAGATAATTCCATGGATCTTTAGATGGGTGTTGTTATCAATCAGTTTTTTATTGTTGACGTCAACTAACAGGTTGAAATTACTCAAGAAATCTGCTCCGAGGATGGCGTGACCGATGTTGGCTACTATGAAAATCCATGTGAACCGCCGACGAAGTCACGTATGCAGACTCATGTGGAGGGAACGACCTGATTGTGTGACTCAATAGGTGTCTGAGGATGTTGGTAATGAACTATTGACTAGGTTAACTAAGCCCACTAGGTGATGTGTAGAAGTCGGCGATAATCTCACTGGACTAGTGCAAATAATTGATTGTGTCTGTTTATAAGAAGGGAGACAAATGTCCCTGTCATAATCATAGGGAGATTGACTTGACTAAGATAGTATGTAAAATTGTGGGTTGAGTAATCCTGCACAGACTAGGCGGTGCTCAGGAGAAACAGACCCGGAAAACCTAGGCATGTTTTAGGCCCGGTAAAGATTGAGTTGATTATATGCACAGGTTTTGACAGATTCTGAAAGATAGGCATGCTAACTGGCGTCCAACACTGGCCATATTTCTTGATCTGAAGGCGGAATTCGACTCCGTTGACGTGGAGGTGGTGCGTCAATGTCTGACCGTGAAGACAGTTCCGAGAAAGTACATTGAACTAGTCACGATATCCTTACTCGAATACGCTGTATTTTAAGTACCTTTTTATTTCAATATATCTCTATCTGTTCGGTTATTATTCACTTTATCTTTTCCGAACCGCTTTTTTTTCATAATAATAGTAATTATCGTTTGTTTCGTTTGAATATTTGTTTTGTGAATTTTTTGAATATATATATATATATTTTGTGTTACTATTATTGTTTTTTCCCTGTATTTTTGTTGGTTTTTCTTCTATTTTCAATTTCTTATTAAGTGTCTACTTGGGTTTTTTTCGCGTTTGTCCTTTTTTGTGTTCGTTTATTTTTTCTAATATTTTCACCTTTTCTTTGAAGGCAGTCTTAATTTTTCCTGTGTTTTCTGTCATTTTTTTAAACATTATTTCACTGTTGTGTTATCTTTATATCAAGTTATTCTTGACATGATTTTTTGCTGGACTTAACTCCTAGGAGTACTTTATATATCAACACGGTTTCAGATCCATCTGGTAAAACCTTTTGTACATTTCCCATTAGCCTACTGTCTTAGGTTAGCACTCTATCTCGTGGAGCGATGTAAGGGCTTATAAAGTGTTCTCATCTGAAGGGACAATGATCACTTGTCCACAAGTGATTCCCAGTGTCATCATTCTCCTTTAGTTTCACTATAGATGCAATAATAAATGTGACGCTTGTTGACTACGATGCTTCATGTACTAGCCTGTTAGTGTGTCCTTTCAGGCGAGGACTCACGAAATGCAGAGACTTCCGGATACAACATGATTCCTAGTATGTTTGACGTGGGATTCGTCTTCATCAAATATTAGATGGCGCTATAAGTCCGGCTAGTCCAGACTTATAACTTAGGCGCGGGGAGTCAAATAGATTAATGTGTTGACCAGTTCCCATATTTAGGCAGTCGTATCAGTCCTTGTGAACTGATTGCTGGTGAAATACCTGTACAGATACAAAAGTCTCATTTGACAGCAATTTGTGTGTCATGGGCGTAATCCACGACTTCCGTGTGAAGGACGCATGTACTTTGCTACGGTTTTTCCTGTCCTACTTTACGAATTCCAAAAATTACTATTGAAGGTAGGATATAAAGAAGGGCTGGTGGTCTAGTCTCTTGTGTCAGGTAGTGCATTATGGTCAGAAATAATGAGAGTGAGTCAATCGATAAAACCGTGAAGCTTCATTGATTGACGTGCCTAGGACATATATTTCGTACACCCACCAAGGAGTGATGATGAACAGAACTAGATCAAAAGAGACTGAGTATCGTGGATTGATTTCTTACCTATTTACTATCTTTTTTTAGTTTCTGTACGCTGCAAAATCTTCTTATAACGTCACCTACTATAAACTACATCTGACGTTGTAACTGGTCTCATGCCTTGGCGAACACAATTTTGAACTAAGAATTTCGTAACATTTAACCTGAATATAAAATATCCGACCGTATGATTATATTGCGTATTTTATACGGATTTTGTGTTGTCCGAGTGTGAAAAAGTTCTCCCCCCCCTAGGACTATATAAAGGCTTGCATAGAGTTTCTGACATTTTATATTTTAGTACTTCCACGATTTAACTGAAAAGAGTAAGAAAGCCAAATTGAAGTTGTTACCCAGAGGTATTCGCCTTTTCGTAAATTGAATTCACTTAACCTCAGCTAAAATCCATTAATCTGAGTGTCACAAACTCATCGTTCACAGTCACAGAACATTGGTTTGAGTTTTTCAGCTTGGTGCAAAGTTAACTCGCCCTTCTATTCTTCATTGTGAATCCAGGTCACTACCGGACGACGTCTAACAAAGTAGGAGAGACCATTCAGTCTATTAGAGTTCGTGCTTACTATTCGATTACTTAGTATTTTACACACAATTCTCTCTGTAGATATTACGTTCTGTCACTATGATTTAATAAATGACTGTATTTTTAGTCTCATCCTAATTCGGGACTTTCCCCATGACTGCTTGATCACAGATCTACCAGGTATCGAACTTACGATATTTACGCTGTGAGGGCAGATATCCACTAATCATTGGTTCTCTGAGTGACATTAGCTTGTGATGAAATCTCACCTGGATCTGACAGAAGTCCTACAAACCAACATTTGAAAGACTACTTAAATTCTCTTTCGTCTAGAGAACATTCGCATAACTGTAGTTTTATACTCATTCATAATTCACTTTCAATTCATTATGAATAACTATCGTATTGGGTTTCTGAAAGGATCATTTTACATCTTCACCTCAGTTTCTAAATGCACACAATTTCAATTATATCTTCTTACTAATTACAAACAGTATTTTTCTTTTCTGTATCGTTTTTGCTTTTTGACGCATTCTGTAGAGGCTGATCATGGAATGTACCAGCAAGCCATCCGAGACTAAACCGCATCCAACAGATGAAAGGGGTTACACCATTTTCATTGACGACTTACATATGCTTATGCAGAACAGTTATGGTGAACCGAGTGTCCATGAATGTTTTAGACAACTGGTTGAAATGGAAGGATTTTATAACTGGAAAAAATCGAATGAATTTGTATCTACGAAAAATTTCAATGTAATAAGGTTAAACCTATACATATATGCATACATATATATTATTGTTGATGGTCATTTTACATGTATTCAGTCGAATAACGCCAATGTGTCATCATGTACTGGGAAATAAACTAGCTGGTGTGCCTAATTGTTTAGTTGACATTAATTTCTTGAATAGCATTCCAGACATCATGAAATTAAGGCGAAATAGTTAAATCAGTAAATCATATCAATATGGCTACCAAAGCATAGCATGTATTGGATAAGTGTTACATTTCCAGGTGAACAGCGTCATGCAAGAACTTGCACACCTTTGTTAAACATCCTAAGAGGACTGTGAATCCCGTCATATAATATCATTTTCATATTGTCTGTCAGCCGAAACCTCTAGAAAGTCAATTAAGAAAAGGCTGTGATCTGCGAGACTATCTTATTCTTTCGTTGCTTCATACAGGAAGCATATACTCCTAAACAGTTCACCTAATCTCATCCCACTAATCCATCTTACTGATATCCAGCGTTTTCACTGCTAAGTGCTTAGAATACAGCCTAATGACCGCACAGAAACTAGATGAAAGAAACACTTAGTGGTGTCACTTGTGAGATGAAACTGATTTTTCTGTACGTAAGCCTGAGTTTCTGTCTACTTTATTAGACTATGATTGGATTATATGCCTCGGTAGATGACGGTCGTCATGAGTATCTTCTTGAGAATCATTGAAAAGAATCAATAAAAGCTCAGCTACTGAACACAGTATAGCCCAATTGTGTAGTCACCTGACTGTTGACGAATTTTTTCTACGCGTTGATATCTTTGGGCTTTTCTAATCAAATGAATGATCAATGCTGTCTCAAGGTTTACCATAAGAAAAAGCCAAGGAGAATGCTTCTATTGCCAAACATTCCGACAAATTGATTTAAAACACAATTTACATCACAGAGGTATACTTAACTGGCTTTACTTGACAGCACAGAATTAATGACGATCACTGGTCGAAATTCCAAATCATTTAGTCTAGTACGAACAAGGCCAGATCAAATGTCTGGTGTTTGTACCATGATGAACATTCACAGTCAATAAAACGCATAGGAGAGGGTTGTAGTGAGCTCCTTTCATCGATACTTGATAACTTTCAAACAATAATCATAATAACAACCCACCATTAATGCATGTGAAGTGAATGAATCAGACGTGGATGTTATCATATCACCGAAATTGTCTCTCAGTCAATAGAATGAAATAAAACTCAACAGTTTTAGTAAACACTTTTCTTGTTCACTTGCACTAGAAAGCTATTTGAAAACAATACAATTACTTATCAATTTATGGTCCCTGCTTATCTTCAATTAACGTAGAACATCGCATCAGATTCGGAGGCGAAGATAGCATCTTCGTTAGTGACGAGTTTATCGTTCGAGCTTCTAGAGAGAACAGATTCTCTTGTCAGGTGTTTCAGAGCACGCATATTCATATAGGCAGCCAGATCAGATAAGAACTCTAAGCGTACTCTGAATATATCGCCCTTTTGTCGGTAATTTTCAGTGACATAAATATCTTCTGTAGACTGTCTTTTCAACACGTCTTTCTTGCTACTCGGTCTCTTGTATATTGAACTCATACGTAATGAAGACTTAATTTTAATCTTTTTTCCATCTTTCGTTATTGTTAAACATTTGCAGGTGAGAATACTTTTCAGACACAAGCCACAAGAATCTGTCAGGTCATCTACTTCAGATGTGTCACTTACTCCCAGGATACCATCGTGCTTCTCTTCGGTTTCAGATTTTGTAGGTTTGGCTCGACAAAACATTAGGGAAATTAGTCGTTTCACTGATCTTTGGAAATTTATGTCTACGGTGATCAGGAGGATAGTACATACGATGATTAAGAATATGCAGATAGAATAAGTTAACAATAAGTTGAATGAAGCCATTCGATGACTAGTGAAATGAAGAGATAGATCAGTTCTATTATTGTCATTTCTAGTCACCATCTTTACTGTATTATATTGCGTTGTACTCAAATTGTGCAACGTGTAAAATTTCTCATTCACAGGACAACACTATGATAATCACTGACACAGAGCTAGCGATTTTCCGAGAACTCGACACCTTTGATGCTCGCCAATGTTTATTTAGTAGAATTTGTAGTCTAATCACATTATGTCAAACACAATATTTATATAGTTGATAGATTTCAATTCGAAGGGTTGCGATCGATAAGAAAGCTGAGTACGCTGTATTAATTTTAACTGATAAAATATTGGGCATACAATGTCAAACTGCTCACATTGTTTGATGCAATATTTAGAAGACAAAAGAACTGGGCGAGGAAATATCCACTTTTCAAGTAGATCCCTATCTCTGGCTCAATTCATATATATGTATATACATATACACACACGGCACTTTTGATATAATACAATAGATTTCAGCAATCTGTTGTCTATAAGATTGTTACCAAAAATTAATATTCAACATGTCAAGGTGATTGATAAGTTACAAGTGAGGATGAAATAGCCAGGAAAATAAAATAATTTGCGCTAGGATAACTTGTAAAATACTCAGAGGGAGAGCTAATTTGTCAGGTTTTTACATTGATGTGACGACTGCCAAGGTGAGGAAGGTAGCTGCACAAATTTATATTGAACACACAGGTTTAGCTTTTCCAGGTGGATTTCTGTAGCTTTAGCTGTATGTAGGATGTAGTCAGAATGCGAAAAATTAGTTTAAATGCTGTATCGACGTCAACTTTATACTCACTGTCCACAAGATGAGCTAAAACAGAGGTACAAAAAGGTATTGTTTATCCGTCGCTTAAAAATGCAGGCTGATGTTCAGAAGTACGAAGATGAACCTGTCTAACTATATACAAAATATAGTTAGCTCCATATGAGAAACACCAGGGTCTTGGCTAGAGATACTTCTTTTCTGCGCTCTACATGCTGATGAAAGTGTGTAAAAGGTCGCCACTTTCACAATGAACACGCCAAGGAAGCTCAATTTCTCTAGGAGTACCTGAAGTACCCGGGGTACTAGTATCGCTTATCTATCAAGTTTTGTAAATGCGTCTTCAAGTGTTAGTCTCATATATATATATATATATATATATATATATATATATATATATATATATATATATATATATATATATATATAACGGAATATACACACTGGATCATAGGAGTTATTAAAAAGACGGTTGCGACGAAGAAAATTCTCTTTTCGACGAAGTTATCAACTAGGCTGTACACTCATGTATTTACACTACATGTGTGAGATAGTTCCAGAATTATTTCCTGTCAGAGGTCAGATTAATAAAATTAATAATAAGCAGAAGATAGGTAGTGCCACTATTCTAGAAATATTTCAGGCCGAAGGTCAAATTAAAAATTATAATATGTAATAATTAGGAAGATCGGATAGAAAAGACGAAATATGGTTATAATTATATATGTCCAAACCAAGTTCACTTTTAACAGTTTGAAAAATTTGGCCATTGGATATATGATATTCATTATAATAAAGATTTTTATATTTCCCAATGAATATAAAACAAAACGATATTGCCTTTTACTGACGTTTCGCTGTTTAATGCTAATAGCTTTACCAAAATATTATTAAATAGCTAAACGTCAGTAAAAAGCAATATCGTTTTGTTTTTCATTCATCGGGAAATACAAAAACCTTTATTACAATGATAATAATTACTATAAAACTAGTCAGTTTATATAATTACGGATTAAGGATGTAGTATTAACGAAATGGGTAGGAGGTTCGGGTATATAAAAATAAAAACAGTGACCAGATCTAATAATGCAGATAGGGGTTTAAAAGGTAAATATAACAAATAAAAGGAAAGGTTGGACAAGAAATGTAAGAGGATAATCATTATTGGTGAGGCTGACCTTTCATAAGGGCCACGGTAGGGACAACGGCTGGATGTATTTCTTTTGGACGCATACAATAGGCTTGAGTTCTTGGATCACCAGTGACTCAGCTGTTCCTAGTTGTCTTGATTTTACTCACATTGGTAGGTTGGATTGGATCTTGTGAACTTGTATATGCATGTTGAAGTGGCCCGATGCGACAGCTTATCTTTCACGTGTTGGGTGAGTAGTTTCTTGCAGGAGAATGTCATTCGTACGCTGGTGGAGAAGTATGTTTTACTGAGAGACTTCGAAAGCCGTCTGCAGAGAATTTCTGCTTCGGTATCAGCATCTTTTTGGGGACGGCTTGAACCTTCTCAGGTGTTTTCTTTGGTTTTAGATTCTTGTCTACGAATCTGGGTGGGAATCCATTTTCTGTCAAGGTCCCTCGGAGATTTTGTAATTCTTCATCGATTGACTCTTCAGTGCAAATCTTCCGGATCCTCGAAGAAAGAAAGTATATTAGGTTTCTCTTTCTGCTTAGAGGCACGCAACTTTGAAAGTTGATAAACTGTCCGTTCCATGTGGGCTTAGCGAGTTGTCTGCTTTCCTTGATTTCGAGTGTCGAGGAAATGAAATATTGAGTTGGAATCAATTTTCAGGGTGGAATCGATGTTTGGGTGGGCGTTACTGAAGATTAAATCACAATTCTCGTCACAAATAATGAAATTATCATCGATGTATCTCTTGTTGAGATGGAGGCTTATTGCACTTAGTAATTTTATTAATCCGACCTCTGACAGGAAATAATTCTGGAACTATCTCACACATGTAGTATAAATACATGAGTGTACAGCCTAGTTGATGACTTCGTCGAAAAGAGAATTTTCTTCGCTGCAACCATCCTTTTAATTTGAAATTGATCTACTCTGTTTGAAAACTGATATTCTGATCACTAAAACTCTGCAGAATGTGTCATCTATGCAGACAACTGATGTTTTCAGAAGGACACTAGTGCAAAAGTTGTTAATATCTAGACGGATGAGTAATAAGGAAAATATATTGTTCTAAGCGTAGTGAGGTAAGGGGAGGTTTCAGAGACCCATAGAAGCCAAATTTTTGGAGAATCAGACATTTAAAAATGAGCACATCAAATTTTTGCTGGTGTTTCTCATCTTACTTTAACTTGCCCACCAAAGTAATACTACTCCATGCGTGTATATAAAGATAAGTTGGAATCTCTGCAATACTTCTAATTAATGAAAGGAAACAGAGACTTTTTTGTAGTATCTCTATTTCTGAAGACAAAATCTGTGAATAAGTGTGCTCAATTTTAAATATTTCATACTCTTGAGATTTATTTCGTAACGCCCTTGTCATTTATTTCATTATTCATTGCGAACACAATGATATATTGATTATCAATGGATTTATTTCTTGTTTTAAAATCAGTCACACTACCACTGGATTGAAGATTATTTACTATCAAAAGGTGGACTGATATGGAAATACCTGTAAGTAATTATTTTGTGCGATATGCCAAATGTTTTGAGAAATTATTTTAATTAATGTTCCAGCTTATCACTCAAGATACTAATCCCCAGTACCAATATTATTTTATTCACAAGGAGTATTATTTCCTGAAATTTATGGTTAAGACATTAAAGAACAAATAGAAAGGAATGACAGGTTATACAGTAACAAGTATTCGCTCCTTAGTTTATTCATAACTTGCAAAATATACTGCAGTGAATAACGTAATTCGGCAACTATAAAGAATAGATACTGCACTCAAGGTGCAACCGCAACAACCAATCATAGTGATGATTAGAATACAATTGGTGGATGGTGGCTAGCAGTGGAATCCAGGATGCGCATTTCGTCCTATTTGGGACTCGTCAGCTGGATGTACCTGCATTTCTCAGTGAGTGATGATGTTCCCACCGAGGCTCGAACCCAGTGGCCATATTTTCAAACGCCAAAGCGTTATCCACTAGACCACTTGGGCCACGACAGCCACCTCTTGTCCAATGGGTCATATTAATTATTGAATTGAATTTTTGATTTTCCCGTCGATTGATTGGACCGAAGTGCTCGGTCTCAGGTTGACATGTCGGCTTCTTGTGCAGATGCTTCGACGATGTCTGGGCCTTTAATTAGTGTAGAATTGGTGGTGGTGGCCCAAGTGGTCTAGTGGATAACGCTTTGGCGTTTGAAACTATGGCCACTGGGTTCGAGCCTCGGTGGGAACATCATCACTCACTGAGAAATGCAGGTACATCCAGCTGACGAGTCCCAAATAGGACGAAATACGCATCCTGGATTCCACTGCTAGCCACCACCCACCAATTGTATTCTAATTAAATGCCCAAACATCATCGAAGCATCTGCACAAGAAGCCGACATGTCAACCTGAGACCGAGCACTTCGGTCCAATCAATCGACGGGAAAATCAAAAATTCAATTCCATAATGATGATTATTCAAAATGAATTGATATACTTTTGCCGAAAAGATATGTCCCACCCTCTTATACATGTTGTTATCTGACATCAAACCAGATACCATACCTAAATACATGATGAGAGATTAACTATCCGATTCGTTTTGTCAAGGACATTTGGTAGATCTTTGAGTGTGGTATCTTTTCTTCACAGTCGCTCTTTATTTCTGAAAATATATCCAGGCAAACTTGTTAGTAAATACTTCTTATGGAAATGAAAATTCGGGTACGTCCTTTACCTTGAGGAATGTTGTTAGCTGAAATAAGTTAAGCTTCAGTAAATATTAGGATCAGCCAAACCAGAACATTGTATCTTTCACACGAAGTCAAAGTTATCTAGTGTTACCTGCAGAGTTATCACCATTCGTCCGCATGATTTCTTTAATACACCAGTCCTTGAAAAAGCCCAAAATCATTTAAAATGACGCAGACACATTAACTGTTTGTCATCCTCTTTCCCTTATGCATCCCCACGTCTCTCATATGTTTTATGCACTATAGTTTCCTCAGATTTTCGCTCTCTCTTTTTTTTGATTTTTTCTGGAATGTGTTAACTTTGACTGATGCACTTCGGTGCAAAACTTTAAATTGTGTCATTATTCAGCCAATCAACATTGGTTTGGGTGCTGTGTCACCTTAGACGATCACCTTTACTATTCAGATGTTTCTTGAAGAATAAGAGATCCGGATTTTTGATCGGAAAGTTGTCTCAAATGTTAAGAAAACATTCCAATAGTAACTATAATTAACAGTGTTTAGGAATGAATTCAATTTATATGTATGATGACCTCTTGAATGATTGGGAGGTGCGAGAATATGCAAACGCTTTCCTGTACTCAGCAAGACAAAGATATAGGAGTCATAAATTTGGGCTTATATAGTCCTGACAGAGCAGAATATGTTTCACTGCTAGGCATTTACACTCAATCAACAGAAAGCACTCGACATAGGTTTCATGCTCATTGACACTCTTCAACAAAGGTGTGCCTGCAATCTCGACAGAACTCATGCCACCTCTGTGGTTTGAACTCACAGGATCTAGTGTTGCAATTACAGGCGTTACTGTTGTGCTATTTAGTTGTCGAATGATCTTCAGTCAACATTTAGTGAATAGGGTAGTTGGTCACAATTGTGTAACCAATTATATGTGTCTGTAAAAACAGAAGGCTGTTTATATACATATCTACACTTAATATTCATGATCCAATCACTGAGCGTGTAATTTCTGTTTACATCATAGCCCGAGAAATAGAGTGGCCAAATATAAATAGTATTGTGTTCCCAATGCAGCATTGAATTGTGGGAAAGTATCTCTAACATCAAATAGAATGTTCAAACAGATATTTCGTATTCTGTTGTTAATGCCGAACTGAACTGTGGGAACACGTGAGAATAATAATCCGTCAGCACACATTATCTGTATCACACCACCACATATCTACATCTTAGTGACACCTTAGGTATACCGGCCAAGTTCTCAATTTCTTTACCAATCCAGTTAAATAGCCATGCCAGTGACCTTTGAAATGATGTTAAGTGGTTAGAGCACTTAGCAAGAATATATTTCCTTTCGGTCAGTTTGGATCTCATTTCAGGTTAATATTAACTGACTGACTGGTAAGTCAACATGCACAGATATATATATATATATATATATATATATATATATATATATATATATATATATATATATGAATTAAGGTTACTACTCTCTGAAATGTCATTAACTCAACATCAAGCAAACGTGGATCTCATGATGAGAAAGATAATGATACCATCAATCCACTGTTGAAGCGTGGACAGCATTGTCAGAGTCATGGGGATGCCTGTAAAGAATTTCCTTTGGTGGAAGTTCGATTCCTGGAACGTATACATTTTTATGGGTCACACCCATTAGTACACCTATGGTGGATTTAAATAGGAATGATGACAATGGGTATTCCTCTTTGGTATCGTTGAATGTCCTCACTCCAGGCGGAAACTCGTCGTAACCACTTACACTGCTGTGTAGATTTTACTTTTTTTCCAGCACTCTTTTCAATCAAGTGTATCTCTTCACAAAATGTGAAAATTAACAAACACTAATTGACCAAAAAATTTAATCGTGAACTTTAGCATTTGTTATTTGGTGCGTGAATGACGGTCCCCATGTAATACTAGCCAATAATCTTACCTTACAAATGTTTAAATTTCGCTTCTTTCCCAAAAGGATAAGTATGAGACATTGGTCAACAGTGGGATGCACAGGACTCACAGCGAATTGGAAACTAGTAATTGTTGTACATTTATTCCAAGTGTAAACATTGTTGAAGTTTTGCATAAGGGGTCAGGAACGAATGGTTGATTCATCAGTGCGTCTATGAACATAAGAGGTAAAAACACCATTAATGTATACTCAGTTATCATAATTGTTGAAGACATACTAGTTCGATAGGAAAATGAAGGTGGTCAAATCAATGACTACCACTAACAGTTGTTTGGGTGGTGAATAGCGCCGAAACGCAGAACCCATGTCTTGTCCTAAGTGAAACTTTTCATCTGGAAGCAATAGCGTCCTCACCTAAATCTTGACTGATAATTCTAACTCAGTACAATAAACTAAAAGAAGGAGATATAAAACTGCCTACTTGTTCACAGTGTAAAATTTCAGCGATTTAACCTTTCTAAGCAGTCAGAACATTTTGATTGTTAGGAGAGTTTACAGAGATCTAGGAATTCTACACATAATATTTAAATACTATTACACAAGTTATTCATCGTATATCATGAAGGAAAATAACATATCAAAAGTATGGAATATATTATACAACTGGTCTTTTTAATATTGACATTAGTGTTTTATAAATTACAGAAATTTCCCGACCGTGAACCTTCTTTGGGTCCTGAACATTGGAAACTAATTCGTTTACTGTCTGGAACACTGGCTATTCCCTATATAGAAACAAAAATGGCAATGCTGGTGCCTGATTGCTTGGAAATTGTAAATGATTTTCTTCATTCTCATATAAATGATCGGTGCTTGATAGCCTATATTAGGTCAGATGTAAAAGATGGTATGTTTTTAACTTTATATATATATATATATATATATATATAATTTCTAAAAGATGTGTTTCTTTCTTTAACTACTGGTTTCAGTATTCTGTGAATGTTGAGTAATATTATTGTGAAGCCAAAAGTTAATAGAGTAGGAATTGGAAGACATCAAAATCTCTTACATGTAAATAAACCAGTATGATATTCAAATTTTTATAGATCAGAATTGCTTTGGATCCTCGCTAAGATTACCTCTCAGTGCTTGATGTACACAAACTTAATATAACTATAATCTATTTAATGAAAACAAAACATGTAGTTCAGCGAGGAGTCTCTTTTCGGCGAATTTATTTTCTTAGCTATGCAATCGCAAATATTTATGTGTTATTTTGTATGTGTGTGTACATTAAGTTTGTCACAAACAGTTGTTAAAGGAAACTATGTAATAGTTTGATGAGTGTGTTTCACTCATTTTCGCATATGCCAGTTTACACCGTCTGTGGCGTAGACGTGATATCCGACTAGCGAACAAAAGGCGGGCTTACTGCTCAGCAGTTCGCTCCGTTTTCCTTTATGGCTGTGAGACCTGGCCACTGCGAGTGAAAGACATCAAAAGATTAGCTGTCTTTTATCATAGGTGCCTGCGTTCTATCTACCATGTGAGGTGGTGTAATAAGGTGAGCAATATTGAAGTTAGGCGCCGAGTACTAGGTAAGGAGGGGAAATCAATCGACGAGGTTGAAAAGGCATACTGACTGAGACGGTTAGGACATGTGTTACGTATGCCTAGTCATCGCCTTTCTCGACAATGGGCAATGTTAGCTGACATAGGGTCAGGCTGGAAAAGAGCTAGCGGCGGTCAAACCAAAACATGACTGTACCAGTCAATAAAATCCACAACAGTTAGTTTAAGCCAGTCACGTAGGAAGGTGTAGACTTCCTGGTTGGGGTCCTCGGGACAGTAAAAACCAATGAAGTTGTTATCATGGTAGTAGAAGTGGTTGAGTAGTTTTCTTTTCTATGCACAGCTCCGTGTTTTCTATGCGAATGGCCAGAACTTCAGCGATACAAAGAAGACGAAACTGTATTGCCTTTGGTAGTTTATTCTTGACTAAGTAGATTACTTTGAAGTAAGAGGCGTTTGTTGAGATGGAATGATCAGTGTTAACCAGGTATTCATTTATCACACTCCTTATAGCACCAATATTGCCTTTTCGCCACCATGCTCAATGGTCTTCTTGAATCCTCTTGGACAGAATGTGCATCGAACGACCTATGTGCCTGGCTCAACAGCAGCAGGTGAACTGATTTTGTATTACGAAACTCCAATTAGCAATCTTCACCTGTTTAGTTTAAATAACTACAACCAATTGTATTTTTGTTTGACAAACTTAATGTACACACACATACAAAGTAACACATATATATTTGCGATTGTACAGCTAAGGTGGAAAATGAATTCGCCGAAAAGAGACTCTTCGCGGAACTACGTGTTTTGTTTTCATTAATGCCTTGATGGGGATTATCCATGAATATAATCTATTTGTCGAAGCATCTGAACAAGAAGCCAACATGCCAACCTGAGACCGAGCACTTCGGTCCAGTCAATCGACGGGAAAATCTAAAATTCAATTATATATGTGGTATGTAATTCCTTAAATTTTAACTCCCTAACTCATTGAGAACTAAATCATATTGATAATAGTATTCAAAAATATCAACATAACAAAATAATCCCATTTATCTAGTATAACACAGCGAGTGAAAGATAAAATACCAAGGTCAAAAGTTTGGATCACACAAAATTAGACGAACTAGACTGGTAGGCCCCACCAATATAGATAATTTGGAGAAAAACTTTTTAATTACACCGTATGTGGTCAAACTAAATTAAATATAAATAGAATTAGACTAAACAAAAACAATAAAATCTAATATAGTGCGATGAAGAAAGAAGTGGATGGGAACATCCGAAAATAAGTTCCATAAGATTGATTTAAAAGCTGTTCCGGATATGTCTGGGAGAGAATTCCGTATATTTCACTTTCAAATCAACTGAAAATCCTTCGTTATGACTTTTTTTTTTTCCTTCACGTTCCCAGTGGAACATAGGGCTCCAAGCTAGTGGCTTGAAGTTTCTGTAGCAGTGTTTAATTTTTACAGGATGGGATTGCTAGCCTCATGCCCAACTTTTCCTCTTTACCAGCATTATTTCTGGCTCGGTGAGGTAAAGGAGTGCGCCGGCCGGGGATCGAACCCCGGACCATATGCATGGTCGGCGAGCGTCCTAACCGCTATACCACCGACGCACTTCGTTATGACTTAGCTATACTTATTAATGATAACTGACCTAGTCGTATCATGTCACTTATCTTCTCATCCAATGTGTTGTCAAGGCATTTCTGTTTTTCTAATTCTATGCGTGGTTTTCTAAATTGCGGTAACTAGAAATATTCTACATTTGTCCAAAGTTCAACTTAGATGATTCAGTTGGTCAATAATTTTTCAAGTATTTGTTTTGTAGGGATTTTGTTTGATTGCATGGAGGATTTCATAATGAGCTGATATCGGTTAGAGAACCACTGGAAAACCTGGAAGTACTGGACAGCTGTTTCGACCTAGTTTGGGGCTCTTCAGCAGCTCGCCATGTAACCAGAAGGCCCTGGGTTCGAATCCCGGTGTGTGCGTACTGATTAAGAGTCCCAACTAGGACGAAACAGCTGTCCAGTATTCCCAGGTTTTCCACTGGTTCTCTAACTGATGTCAGCTCATGATGAAATCCTCCATGCAATAATTTTTCAGCTGCTTTTGCAAGATCAGTGGTATTTCACATGTAATGGCAGAAGATAAGACAACTGGTAACGGACTTCAAGCGCTGATTTCAGTTTTGGATCCCCCTATCAGTCTGAATCTACCGCCTACCGATAAGTTGTGTCAGCAGCAGACGCCACTCATATTCAAGCTAATTGACCGCATTATCACTTGCTTCATAATTATAAGATTGATAATATTCAAGTACTGACATCATATGCCAGGACCTGAGGCGAAACCCTAGTAGGAAGCAACCGGTTGGATGTCCCAGAGTGTCGTACAGAAGAGTAAATGAAAGCCTGTGGGCAATGATGAAGTGAAGTGAAAATGACCTCAGAGAAGGCAGAGCAATGGAGATGTGCTGCTGAAGCTACATGTTCCATTTACAATCCATAAGAATGAATAATTACATACAGGTAGATGATACAAACTGAACACTCCCTTCAAATACAGAACGGAGGATGAAATTTGTTCTTATTTTTCCTACTGATCACCTAATTTGCAGATAATCAACGTCGTTTGGTGTTTTCTGACAAGATTACAGAAAAGAATGCAGAACTTGTAGTTTACTTGTTCCGCGTATATAAAAATGACACTTCTCTCACGGGAGAAAGCAGTAAAGAAGTATGTGTTAAATTTTTTTTGTTGTTTGCTAATTTCAATTTTATGAAAGGCTAGTAAATCATCTTTGTGACGGAGTGTTACCGGGTTAGAGATTCGTACAAACTTCACTAGAATGCGCCTCGAGACAAGATACTATAGCTACTTGATCACTGAACACGAATTGTGCTAGTGCTATTATATGTGTGACCCTTTATATTGTTGGCAGGATACGTTGTTTACTTCCAGTATCTACTACAGTATTCAGTAGTCATGTGATCAGTGTTTAAATGAATAGTCACTTGGTCAGCTGTACTTTAAGAAAGGTCGTGTCTCATTCCGTAACTTGTATGTGTGTAAATTTCATGATTTACTACCCTTTAACGTATGCATAGCAAAGCCCTAGATGCAATCGTAGGCTCAAAAGGTCTAAAGTGTTAAGATAAAGAAAGTGGAAGTCATTTAAAAACTCTAATATGAAGATCAGTATGAGTTTCACAAGAACAGATATGTAGGTAATTGTTCTTAATGAAAATGTATGAGGCAAGTAATTGAAAATGGTCCGTAAGTTGAGTACAGTTTTTCACTGTCATGGAAAATTATACAGGAGTGAACGAGACGTGTGACCTGATTCGAAGTTGTCGCATATAAGTAAGCCGTTTATCGAAGTTCGGTACGGCTACAAGATCTGCCTGTTCGTATTTTGGTATCTCTAAGACTTAAATAATTCGTCTGCTAATGTAAGTCACGTTTTTTATGACTTACAGGATTTTTGCTTTATTGTCTTATACCTAGATATCATTCATAAGGATAAAGCAAAATGAAAGCCCACTGAATTCACTCCAAGAAATAATTAAACAAATATATCTTCCATTTCTGATCTATCAGATAGATAACTTGGGTCAATTACCCTATAAAGAGAAAATGAGGTTTGTTAGTGATGTCGAAGAATACTTAAATTTACTTGAGTGTAAGTGTAATTTTCTTTAGTGTTTCTGTTATTCTGTTGCCAAATAAGTAGGATGTGTTTCCTGACCGATTATATTGTTGAAACAAGCAATAAAGATTAATAAAGCAGGATTTAATGAATTCATCGAATTTCGGTAGAACTCGTCAGCTGAATACTCTGCATACACGGATATATATACTTTTGAAATTACATTGGGAGATATAAGACTGATAAGTAAACAAACTACATTGAATTAGTCATGCAGAAAGACACGTGCTAATGTTTTCCAGGTCATGTTCAAATGGATAAGGGGAGAGAGAGTATGAGAGATCAAAATTAAGATAAATTGCATTACGCTTCAATTACATCACTTAGATAAACAATTATTCATTAGAGAATATAACAAGAATTTCAAACAGACTAATATCAATAGTAATAGTTATAATAATAATAGTGTTGAAGTGAGTTAAGATAATCCTACTGATAAAGGATAGTTTTAAATGAATCAAGAATAATAATAAGAGGTAGAATAATAAGTAAGACGAATTACCATGGTAGATTGAGAGTCCCGACCATCTCCTTTTGTACACAGAAACCTGGTTTATAAACTCGAATTGCACAAGCCTCTGCAATTGCAAGCATCTTCCTATTTCTTTGTCTGCTGACAATTATGAATGACTTGACCGCGTTGATATCATCTCCGTAATCCACAAGATATTTCGTTATTGAGGATTTTGATACTTTCCACTCAGCTGAAAATGATGAAATCTTCTTCGGCTTTGAACAGTCCCAAAGCATTTATATATCCATAATAAGCTTTGTAACTTTAGGCTATTGGAATGTATAATGACAAGAGGATAAGGAAATCAAATAAATAAATTAAAACAGAAGCAGGGTAACAAGGCTTTCTATCCTCAATACAAAAAATATCCAATTTCTGACTACTGAAACTCTGCAACTCAAGTTTAAAGTGAATAAATTTATTCTTCAGGCACAGTAGTTACGTTAGGAATCTAAAGATTCTCGGCATTCTGCAAATCTCAATGTATTTTTGTCAGATTAGAGAGTTTTACTCCCATTGTTTTAGCACAAAGTTCCTATATTATGAGCATTAAAAAATGTAACGTAAGTGGATTTACAATATTCTGAAGAAATACAAAGAAGAATAGATATCAGGAGTAACAGAATAACGGGAGAAATTAACCCAGTTTCTGACGGCAAAAAGAAAGTATCATATAATCCCTAATGCCTCCTAGACTAAGCCATACTTTATAACGGCTTCCGATCGCATGAACTATATCAAAAGAACCGCAGTGCATCAACTAGATATTCTTTTTTGATTCACCTTACATTACAATATAATTATTTATTTCCTTCTCTTAAAAATTACAAAGGCAAATAAACAGTAAACGAAATTAAAATATATTAGACGGCATTCCTCAAAAGTGTTCAAATCATTATTTGTCACATATAAAAGTGATTTTATTTATCAGATAGTGATCAGCGCACTCAGGCATTCACTGACCCGAGGAATTCGAACATTTCTATAAAGATACTCGAAAATGATCATCTAGCAGATCAGTGTAATATGTTTAATGCACCTCATTTCCAAAAATGACGTAAAACCATTTCACATCACCTCTAGTGTATTTGTAAGATTGACTCAAAGATTCTTTTTCACCTGATAGGTACAGCTATTTGTTCGTCAGAACAGTTTATGCTTTCTGTGCACAATAATTGCAATTTCAGTCACCTAGAAGATCCAAACAGTTACATGGGAATGGCAAGCAATATTACAAATGTTAGCCGATTCGAAGAATGCGTCTACCGGTGGATACTACAGATCTCAGTGGTAAGATTTCCTTTTTGAAGACCTGTTGTGTTAAACTGTAATCATTCGGTAGATCATGAATTCTCCGTATGCTTACTTTACCAAAAACTGAGTAAATAGCAGACTGTCGTCATCTTACAGCCTTAAATAAAGTGTTGTCTGTTGAAGTTGCCATAAATCATAGTCACACAGTGACAGAAAATTTAATGGAATATAAAAAAAATGAATAGCAGTAATAACAGGTAGGCATAGAGTTGAGTGTAGTAAAGATTGCCACATGAAAAACAATAAAATACTCCTAGTGATGAGAAAATGAGAGAGAGAGAAGAAAGTGAAAGGTTGCCTTATTGTGTCTTTATGTGTCTGTTGACACGATTAAGCAGTACAACAGTAGGGAAGAGGATGCTGAGGTAAAACAACTTTGAAAAACAGTTTAAAATGGTTTAAGTAGATGGTAATTATCTGTATCTTCAGATGTGGCAGTCTAACTGCTCTTCGATCTTTGAATTTTTCCCCGCGAAACTTTCATTGTCAGTTTGGAAATCAAGTTTAGTATTACCACGTGATGCAACGTAGTTAGTTTTTCACTATAAACATATGTGATGAAAGACTATTATCTTTTTACTAAAATACCATCAAATAATTCAGACAAAAGTATTTATTCTGATTTTATCCCTTCTCCAGACATCTTCTTGATTGTGTAATATCACTGACAAATCTGTCTGATAGAATCACCATGTTCAAAATACAGGAGTTAGGTTATATGATGTCAGCGAAAGAGTTTATTCTTGTGATGAAGTTATAAGGCTTAGTCACCGGAAGGATTCAAACTGATAGTTGTATATTACAAGTGATACTGTCGTATCACAATATAAGAGAACTGGTAACAGACCTCCCCTATTAAGGAGAAACACATCATATTTATACATTTTTTATGACATTAAAAGTCGGCTAGTTCATCAGCGGACAATAAACTGTTCTATTTGGGTGGCAACTGGTTCAAAGTTAAACAAGGGGACAAAAATCGTCCAGTGAAATTATTTTCTGGATACAACGTAAATTACATCCAGATTTGTGCAAAAAATACGTATACTTCTTCAGACATTGACTTAAAATGTTGATTTTAATTTTGGCCACTTCCTATCAGTTTGCATCTATATAATCCATATAAATCGTGTCCGCATAACACAACAAAATACAACTGAAAACAGTCACATTAGTGCCATAGAATGTATGCATTATCATCACTTAAATTCTAATACACATTATTATGCAAAGGAGAAGTTACTAAATATAATGATATAAAGAATTAGATTTGCGCATCCACTTGCATCAATAAGAGACTTATGATTACATGCTCGCATAAAATAATCCCGGACTAAAAATATCCGCTTAGTTTTAATTTAACATAAATTATAACAAAGTTCATCTGTCACCTTAAACATTTACTGGATTAGAAGCTAAAAAGCTTAATAATTTATTGTCTCAGATAATTCACGAAATAACATGGATAAATATCATAGTTATTGCTAAAAGTTTCACTTAAATAAATGTAAAATGTAAATATATTTACAAAGGTAACCTTTGCCTTATGAACTGTTTACTTCCCATTGACATTCAAAGGCACTACGAGAAATGGATTTTGTTAGAGAAGAAAATCAAAGTGTAGGTCCTAGTGAAGAGAACAAATTCTGGAGATGTTGCATGATACGATACAGCAGTATTCTCAGTCAGATGCAAAACGACAACATTAGCCGCATTTTAGCTGTCCTACAACTAGCCAAATCTGATTCAGTAGACGTGAGTTAAACCCAATTCAAAATTCTGCCATCGTACTTTTTTCTTCTCTACAGGAATCACCCATGTGGTAGATAAAGCCATAGGTCAACATTTATTATTTTAGTATGTACACAGTTATTTTCGGCAGAAGACAGATACATACTATTTGGTGATTATTGAATAC
Organism: Trichobilharzia regenti; assembly: GCA_944472135.2. Classification (NCBI taxonomy): domain Eukaryota; kingdom Metazoa; phylum Platyhelminthes; class Trematoda; order Strigeidida; family Schistosomatidae; genus Trichobilharzia; species Trichobilharzia regenti. The sequence goes on along the minus strand of OX235270.1, from coordinate 70,565,632 downwards.
TCCCAGTTTTTACCGCAGAAATGTCAACTGACGTTCAGTTCGACACATCTATAAATTCTAACATCAATAGTGACAATAAAGTTGACTGTTCGTATGAACTTTCAAAGGTGGCTGTCAATTTCTATATCAACCTGGTTATTCCTAAAGGTCAGGTTTGACAGATTGAAAAATGATATGTTAATAAGTATCAGTGTGGTGATCCACCACCTACTTTCATTCCTTTGAATCAGCTCAGTCGCATGATTCTGTTGATAGATATGTTTAATCCTGAAAAATGCTTTATTTCCTTGCATAACAGAATGTTATTTCACTTTTACATTTCTTCTGTGAATTTGCTACATAAAAATACTCAAAACAGTTGGTTGGGATATAAGCTGTGATTGCTTTTGGCTTAAATTTGCACACATATATTTATATATAACTTATTCGGTAGGATATGAAATTAAATTGTATCATAGAATAAATAGAAACGCAGTACAATGGTCGGTAATAATTGCTGGCTTTTATTACGTCGTGAAGTTGTTATCCTTCTATTTGTGTTCAATTTATACTACTTATCAGTAGTAAGTAGTATGAGTTATATTTCAATAACCCTACCATCACTGCTTAATCATAGTCATTGATTTCCATTGGAATTTCTCCCCGTTGATATGTCTACATTCTACTTAACCTGTGGTAATTATCTTCCTGTGTTAAAACGGTATCTGTCGTGCGTTTTTTTCGTGCTCCCCAGTCTACTGAACATCATTTATTTAAATGATTAATATAATCTTACAGACAGACTTAGCACTGACAATATTATTCTGATTAATAATACTCTTACTACTGGTCGAAGTCAAAAGTTGTTGTGGTTACATTTATTTACGCTGACTGCAGTCACCTAACCTTCTTTTCAAAGATTTATAAGAACGCTCAGATGACTAAGGAGGTGGATCCATTCTTGTTTTATTTTGTGTGTTGATTACTTTTATCGCCCTACATCATCTGAAAGTGACTGTTTTTGATTCAAGGCTTGGAACAACATAAAGGAAAGGATCGTTGTTACTTATAATCAAGCAAGAGAAAATTACAGACTTCTTCGACCTCTAGAAAAATATTGTACAAATATGTACATGTACACTGTTGTAAGTTTTTGTTTTTGTTATTTAAGAAATTTAAACAAAAAATTTATCTTCTCATCACATTTGCAGGTTTATGTTTTGTTATTAACAAAGGGAAGATAAAAATATTTAGTAACTGACAAACAAATAGTTAATCCTTTTAAACTTTGAGTATCTTTGTGTGCAGATCTTTGCATAAGCTGTCTGTTTAGTGACTAAGCATATTCACAAGACATAGACATTTCTTTTTAAGTGAACTCAATATGACACAAAATCAAAGTATTGCGTCTAGTGCTCAGCATATATTACTCGATGCTTTAAACTCACCAGCAGATGGAGAGAAATGCCACGATTATCTTGAAAAATACATCATCAGATGAATAAATACAACCAACTATCAAAATGACCACGTCGATTTTTTATATTTCTAACGTCGTACCATAAATCTAACCCTTTGAGGAAACCCTTGAATAGGGGAGATTCCATCTTCCTATCAATAAAAATCATCCCACTAATTCATTAACTGACAATTGTTTTCGGTGAATTTCAGTAGGAGAAAGATCAGATAAGTCAGTCACATTTAATCGGCGAGCCAATGATTTAAATCAGCTAAAATAATTTATCACTTAGTAATAATTTGATACTATATTGTGTCGGTGGCACAGCGGTTAGGACGCTCGCCGACCATACACATTGTCTGGGGTCCGACCCCCGGCCACAGATGCACTCCTCTACCGCACTAAGCGAGAAATAATGCTGATAAAAAGAAAGGTTGAGCATGAGGCTAGCGACCCCATCCTGTAATAATAAACACTGCTACAGAAACTTCAAGCCACTAGCCTGAAGTCCTATGTTCCACTGGGAACGCGAAGGAAAAAATATTGTGCTTTCTTTAGCGAATCACTTACATAATCTTTCTCATTCTGTCCTAAGCCTTTCATCATTTAACTTTGTTTGTCATACTGTATACAGACCATGCTGAAACATGAATTGCCTAAGGTACTCCGAATCCTTCAGACGATTCATACTTGTTCTACGTACTATAAGAACTCTGTTAACATGACAATGCTACTGACAAAGGTAATTTAATGAAATTACGTTTGTTTTTAATAAATTACTGTATATAAATATATCGATAATAGACTACTGGAACATTGGAAATGACATCCCACAACTGTTTATACAGGTAACAAATCATTCTGTTCTGATCAGAGTTTAGAGTTCCCGGGATTATCTGATTAGCACTAGCTGAAATGTGTCTTGATAAGTGTTCATGTACCCTTTATAACAATGGTAAAAGTAAGATATCTTAAAACTTGCAGAAGATCACTCTATGAACAATATGAACAGTAGTGTTCTCCGTGTTTACTCCTGATGTTGATTTATTAACTTTTGGATACAGTATATTCAGGATTTCTATCGAGCTAACTTGTACAATGTTTTGGAACACGTGGAAGTGAAAATTATTATGATAGGTTTCTGGCAACTTCATCACTCGCAAATTAACTCACATTATTTGTATCCAACTATTCATGTCTACCAAACAGTTATTTATAGCGTCATACAACTATACTAGGTTATGTATGTCACTTCAAAAGCATGACTTCAAGTATCTTAACGACAGTTAGGTTCATGGACCGTTTTAGTCAGCCTTTAGCTGTGGGACGAGGAGCTTTGATATCCAATCATTGCATCAAATGTTGTGGTAATAATTGAATCATAAAATAGTAGTGCACTGACCAACAAGATTAAGCGTGATAAAATTCTAAAGTTCTAAAATATTACCAGTACTTTGATGTTCGCTTCATTTTATTGCTCAGATAATTCTTCTGTGCTATAAACATTCTTACATAAATTTAAGAACTGTAGTATAAAAGACATGAAAACAACTGTCTTTCGCACTGGCACACCACTACGAAGCATAAAGACACTGAATAGTTGGAGCCAAACAAGTGTGTCTGGAAGGTAATATAAGTACATATTTGATAAACTGAATTATATAACATTTGTTTTGTGCTCAATCCATAGATTTTAAAGTGGATTCATCATAGACTGATATTAATAACTGACAGGAATTGGAAATTATATTCTCAATTACCGCTGCTGCAATGTAACAGCTAGGTCAGCTACTTAATAATCACCGACTGAATTTATTGTGGGGTCGACAGTGAACGTTATAAAAGAGTCGTAAGGTAGGGAAAATAGGTGCTTACCTAACACTGCCTTATGATGAAATCTGTCCGTAAATATTTGACCCAGTAAATCTTATGGTAACGCCAAGCTAGTTCCAATTCTAATCAAAAGCCAACGTTCCAATAAGTGGTAACATATTATTATGTAAACAAATAGGAAGTAAAGATTTCTCATTATAAAGTGAGTGATGCTTAAGAAAGGCTATTACTTCCCTGCTGCCATTACCGTGTGACATATTTAGCTTTGTTAAAAATAAAGCGTCCTGAAACCATCTGTGATGCCTTTTACTGTACCAAGGAGAACTGGTAATGCAAAGAAACACCTGTTTTGGGGCTGTTTTCTATCAGTCCAGAAGGTGACGTCGACATGCGTTGGAAATCATTTTGGTGCCAATTGGTGGAAAAACGTTTAGTCTTAAATTTACTAGGTTAGAGTTTAGATGAATCTATGCAGAAGGTATTTGTTTTATATTGGCACTAATGATACTACTACTACTACTATTGCAGACAATAATAACAGAAATAATAATACCAATAGAGAACTAACTTCATAATGTTTGTCAGAAGTTGAATGCACAGTATAAGTATTTTTTGCACATGATACAGAGCAGTCCAGGTTATTTGTATCATTAGAATTTAAATGGCATTCTAGTGTTTATATGGTATAATGGTGTACTATGTCATATATTGCTAGGAGTTGAAACCACGCACTGATCTTCCTGTGGCTTCTTTACCCATTTCAATTTAAATATTACTGAACAAGCATCCATAAGATCAATAAAATATCACTCTGATTTCTACATGTTCCTGACGGTTTTTACATACATGCATACTGTATAGAGCATCTTATTAGGCTTTAAGAAACACACGGAAGCTTAGAAAAGGGATACAAGACAACTACAGTGCGCAAAGGGAAAATGTATGGCAGAAAATACTAAGTAGGTAAGGAATAATGGAGGATTTAATCACTATGGATGACAACATGGAGGGAATACGCTTCCGACATTATGAACAGTTCCACTGATATTCACCAACGATTGATTAGTAGCATCTTGAGAACTCCAATGAATCAGTCAACATCTCATATGGCCCAAACCAGAATCTAAAGACTTCACGAACTGGTGCGGTTTTCTGGTCCCTAACTTTACAACACTATACCTATAAGTGTCATTGAATATGACAACTTCAGTCAATTTTCAGGCCAAAGCAACTGAACTAATGCTCAGCATACGTACTGTTTTATGATTACATACATGATAACTTAAATTTAGCTATTACTATAAAGCGATTGTTTTTATATCCTCAAGGCTGCTGATAACTGCATGATCTACGACAGCTGAATTCTCATAAGACTGGAGCTAAAGATTTACGTTAACTGAATACCTTGCAATCTGTGTCTTCATTCCAGTTAGGTACTACTGATTAAAGCTATTATTTCCAAAGACCCGAGAGATCATATACAATCTGCTATCAAACTAAGAGTTTAATCGTATCCGATCCATTATTATGTTTTAAAAAACGAGAGTAATCAATCAATAATATGAAAAATATACTATTTGAAAGATGAAAAAAGCATGCCCGTTAGGTACAATAGCCCATTTATTCAGAGTCCTACGTTAATAATTCAATTAATTTCAGTTCACAACTACATTCACTATTATTATTATATATATTATTGTATCCTTTAGTTCCTAGAGGAACATAGGGCTTCAGCTGAGCGTCTCCATTGCCTTCTGTTTTCTGCCAACTTTTTCACCCCGCTCCAAGTCTGCCCACATGCTTTCATCTCCTCCTCACATGACTTCCTCCAAGTCACCCTTGCACTGACGACCAACTCGCTTCCCTTTCGGGTTCCACTCGAGGCTTGTCTAGTGATGTCACTTGATGGTTTCCTCAGCGTATGGCCAATCCATCTCCATTTCTTTCTGCCTATTTGTTTCACAATCGGTTCCTGATTGGTTCGCTCCCAGAGATCCCTGTTGCTGATCTTTTCTGGCCATCTGATCTTGAGTATTGAGCGGAGACAGTTGTTAATGAAGGTTTGAAGTTTGTTCACTATATTCGTATGAAATAACTGATCCTATGCCTGACCTAGACTTCGTAGAAACTGAAAATATTTATCTATCGAAGGAGGAAAACAGCTCGCAACTGATGACTCGACACTTAAGTTTCTTTATATACCAAACTTCTGAATTTCTAATTTTTGTTTATTTTTATTTTATTTTAAATAATGACTACAACGACAGGTTATCAATCGAATAGTTGTAAACTGTAAATTTCATCTATTATACAACAGTCATAAAGGAAATATCGAGAAAAAACTAGACGATGAGTTTCTTCGAAAATTAGACGACTGCATAAAGCTAAATGAAGTTTGTCAAGCCTTATTTACAAGATATTTTACAGAACAAAATAAAATAAGCAAAAAACTATCCAGGAACCAGATATTCGCAAGTTTTGACCAACTATGTTCACGATTGAAAGCATTGAAGCTCATCTCAGAAAATTTGAAAGTTTATGAGTTTCTACATTTACTACCTTTTGATGGTACGTTCAGTTTCTGCAGCTTTTCCCTACATAATTTGCACTAGTATTCTGTGTAACTATGTATATCACCATTATTATTATTAGTTTCTTGCGTTCTGAATGGAAAATATGACTTCGCAAGCATATCTTCACTGCATTCTGTTCTTTGTCGTCATTTCCACTGCTCATAAGCCTTAATTTCCTCTTAGCGTGATATTCCCATTATCGTCAATAGACGCCAAACTCGAAGTTTCTCATTCAGGTTACACTTGAGGGTCTGGTGTATAATGTTAGTTAACAGTCTCCTCAGCGTACATTCAATCTATCTCCATTTCCTTTAGATGGGCGATAGGTTCTTGGTCGATTCGTTGACACAGTTTCTTGTTGCCCATCCTTTCTGTTCATTTGATCTTCGGTATCAAGGGAATACAGACGCTGATAAAAGTCTGCAGCAGCCTGTTGGGAATGCTTTCATACCACGCGTGTGCCAAGTCTCTGAACCATACAGAAGCAGTGACTGACTTGACAATAATGTTGAAAATCTTAATTTTGTTCTTAATGCTGATTGCAGCAGATTTCCACATGATTCAAGAGTAGTGAAGATCAGTCTTGCTTTTTAGATCCTGTCTTTGAAATCCTTATCTGTGCTATCTATAGTTGAAACGATGCTGGCTAGGCAAGTGAAAGAAGTGTCTTCGTTAATATTTCCCCCTTGATGTTTATTGGTGCTTGTTGTGCTTTATTAAATGGCTGGATGCAGAATACAGAGAACTGGCTATTAAGAATTATATGTACTTTATTGTGTGGTATACTGAGGAGTTTAGCTGTTACTAAAGTGGAAATACAGTATCTGCACCTGTTGTCTACGAATTCAGAAAGAGCAATGATTGTTATGCTGCAGCCACATTTGACGCTACACAACCGACTAAGTCTACGTCATGTACTTATCTTAGTCAACGACACTCTTCAAGTGTCAGCAGTCTCTAAACAGGCTTCTTCAGCTTTCTTGTGTCGTTTACCCGCATCTACTATTCATAAGCTAGCATCTTTGCCACCAATAGGAAATTGGACTTGTAATTACTAAAATTGGCTGAAAAGTAAGCATTGTGTAGTTTATTCGGCATCTCCACCTTCAATTTGTGTGAATGTTTGCGGTGAAATAGAAAACAAAGATGTTTATCCGACATATAATTCGCCTAACTCATCTAGTTCGCAAACTAATCGATTCAGAAAATCATACCTGTCTAGAACACCATTAACTTCTCTTGATACATAATGCTTGTCTGTTTGTGTTGCTGCGGCGATGGGTCAGGTAACAGACATAAAAAAATCACATACCAGCTTATGGTGGGACTGAAAATAAAATTAACTTAACATGAATTTTATGTGTTGGAAAACCATTGAAAGCCAGGGAGTACTGGACGGCTGTTTCATCCTAGTTTGGGACTCATCGGCAGTGCGCACCTACTGGGGTGAAACAGCTGTCCAGTAATTTTTGGTTTTCAATGGTTCTCTAATTGATATCAGTCCGTGGTCTCACCTGAAACAAGTAGAATCCCTTCCAACTAATTCTTGAAAATAAAATATTATCCTTCGAATTTAAATACTCTTTCAATGAAAAATTGTGATTTGGCAATATTTTCACAAAATATTGACCATTTTCCAAAACTAACTGATAATGTAAATGTCAGCCTGTTATCTGATAACATTCACGCTTCTCAAAGAGCGGCTATTTCAAATTGTGAATGGGGACTAATTTCTAGTGATCTTGATTGTGCATTCACACCTGTTGGATGTAAATTTCGGTCTAGGTGGATCTCAGCTGATTCGAAGCTGTAACTTTCTTGTAAAGGTTTAATTAATTTAATTTAATTAACTGATGACAGGGTACCGGCAGAGCTACATCCATTGATTTCGGTTCTGAACACTTTTCCTTCACTCCAAACTCATCAAGTACCGCTATTAATGCTTTCTCTGTGAAGATGCATGTCACAGCTTTCAGTATTATTTCTAATACTGTGGTGAGAATAGGCTGCTAGACAATTGGTAGACATTAATTTACGTCAATGTCTAGGTTACTAATATTGGCCGTGAGAAAATATGAACAAAGCTGATTCAACAACTAGTCACAGCAGACTTAACGTGGGCAAATAAGATTCGCAGATAGATGGTTCACTTTCCGAGAAACCAGAAACAACCAATCAGGAGACTGTGTTTATTTGCTTGAATAAGCTATAATAATGTACAGGAAATATATATAAATACGTGTTGATTTCCGTAATAAAAGGATTTGTTTCCGGCCCTTGTCTTCTGTTGTTACAATGCTACTATTACGAATATTATTATTACTACCATTATTATTATTTCTATTGAACGTACTGCTTCTGGACCCACAACTTCAAACTTTCATAAAATCGCATCTAAAACTCCGCTTCAGGATGTGCAAACTCATTTTAAAACCATTCAGAGAAATTGTAAATAAGGCAGCACTTTGACACGGAATCAAATAGATCTCTCACTCGAACTCTAGGTAGCATGAACAAAATGGAAGTGAGTATAGGTAAATGAATACCGTGTCACACAAGTCCTCATATCTCTGGTGAACTGTATGATCTACTGGAAAAAGCAGTTACTACCATATGCGCCTGATTTCGACTAATCTTAAAATAAATACCTTTCTCACGCTAAGCCAAGCTTCGACCAGTTTAAATCACTGTCAGTAAATTTAAATCAATGGGCCTACTCACTAGATTTATAATAGCGTGACTGGACGGCCACACACCAGACTTCATGTAACCAGTCAAATTAGTGTCACATAAATTTCATCCTTAGTTTAATTACGTATCTCATTTTCTCATAAAAATCAAATCGCAGCATTATTATTATAACTACTCATGCACTGATATAGCCTTTTGCTCCTCGTCTGAGTATCGGACGCTGGCATCTCATGTGACACATAACAGTAACAATCGCAGCTATATATATTCAAGAAATAGGATGTAGTTTTACAAGCATATAATACAGAAAACACCAAAACAATAACAAATAAGTACAATGAATACACTATATATGAGAAAATCTATGATAATAAGTTTCATGAAGTGTAGATTTTTACTTGAAGGATGAAAAGAGGTTAAAAATTATACTGAATAAAAAGTTGTTTCTTAAGAAAGACTAAACCATGTTTAATAATGCAGAACGAAATTTGCCTATATACAGCAAAACGATAGTCTGAAAAGATGTTAGGTCATGCATTTTTGACAATCAAGAGCCTTACAAATACATGCTATCTTCTCACTTTCACCTTCGAATTCCGAATTACAATCGTAACACAGCTCCTCCCCTTTTTTGATTCGCTTATTAGTAAAGTTCAAAACATGTGAATGATCAGCCAATTTTGCAAACTTCAAAAAGCCATTTGGCTGACAGGAGTAATTTATGTTAGCGAGCTATTCCTCCACTATCTGTAGCATTAATAATTGTATTTCTGTCGAGATGGAATAAATATGTATCGGTGTTATGAGCTGCATAATACTTGTCTTTTATCAGCCATCACTGGACGAACTTAACCACTATATTTTCCTCTTTCAAGTCTCAGGCAGCAAAGAAACCTATGAATATGTGAGCTAAAAAGCTTGGCATTAGAATTCATTTTGGTTTTCAGACCTCTGTACCCTTGATATAGACTACTGTGACGTTGTCTTGAAACTGTGATATTCATCCCATGCACTTTATTTTAATGGCATAATCAACAAGATTTTGGATGTGGCGAAATTTGAACATCCGGTGACAAGCTGTTAGTACTATGGCTTGATAAATTCACCAGAATCACGTGGGCTCTTCAAGTATATTCTTTCAAATAGATCCGACAGTGCATATCATGTTGGATTTCCATCTAATGATACTACCGATATCAGTTGTAGACGTCGAAAGTTAAACAAATAATCCTCCACTAGCCTATCAACGGCATCTGTAGATTGTTCGATTGAATGAACTATGTGAGAACTATGTTTAGCCCGAATAAATCTAAACGCGTAAATAATTAACCTGACTGATTGGTGAGTCTTTGTTCAGTCACACTATGCTTGATAAATACGACTCAATGCAGGGATTTAATTTGTTGATAGTAGTGTAGGCGGGCTAACTGGACCTTATCTTGCACGATAAAGTTATTATAGGATTAGGAAAAAAGGTGATTATACAACACTAAGTGATTTTAAAAAAATTTTTTTTCTATTTTTGATTACAGCTCGATTCCACACTGTATTTTTGGTACAAGTATGGAATTTTCAGCATGTGATATCTGTAGCCCAAATTTTGCAGGCCGACCATAGATATCAGGTGTGCGTTGGCAGAGGATCGAACCTCGGATCATGTGCATGGTCGGTGAGAGTCCTAACCACTGTGCCACCGACGCAAATACCTGTATATATTCGTAGTTATAAGAAATGGGGCTGAAAAAAGCGTGCAAACTCACACGCATGAATCAGCCACTGACCTGAAAAGACAAGATTGTAAATGATATAATGTTCTTATGTGAGATTAAGGTAGACGGTTGTTGAAAACTCCTACCTCAGTTTGCTGCTGAATATAAAACTCATAACCAGCATCATGTTCTTTTGGTGGGGTGTAGAAATCGGTGCCATTTATCATTTGGATTTCATGTTTTCCTCGACAATAGTGGTAGGATACAAGTTTTGCCTCAGCATTTCCCTAAATCTCGAATTGTTCATTCACTAAAATGTTCTCTTTTCATTAATCCTTCTAATTAACGATAACAGAAAATGGATTACATTGCTTCGTCCGTTAAATAAAAGGCTTCATTCAACCCCTTATATTATCAGTACGGTGGATTTTGCTGAGTCTGGATAGTTAAAACTAACTGAATGTCAATGTGTTAAGTTGTTGATAATGCCATTCCATTATTCTGTAGATATTTATATTACACTTCAGTACAACTGCTTGAAGAAGGAATCCCCATTCACTGGAAGATCAGCTTGCTCTTTCTTGTCCGAATGTCAAACTCTTTCTTCCTGTAACCGTTAAATTTAACATTTTCTGTTTGTGAATAATCTGAAATCGAAGTAAAGGAGATTAGTAGACTTCTCATTTTCATTTACTAGGTTTAAGTGAATCATGGATTCTGATGGGAGTCATTACAGCAAGAACTACATGAATTAAACTCTGGTATCTCTATTTGATGTACAGTATATCCAAAAAGAGGCAAAATAAAGTATATATTACTGTTTGTCACCTCAAAACGTTTGAAGTAATTAAAGAATGTTCCGCTTTTTTCCTAGTGACTGCAGATACCAAAATCAGTTAAAGAAGAAAGGGAAATAAAATAATTTAGAAGTGTACAATTTACTAACTAACTTTCACCCTCATCAAGAGACTTAGTTATTCTCGTAACTTTATCAACAGTGAATAGAATTAGCCATACGTGAGTCGCATAAAAAGTGAACAAAATCTGAGGTGAATGCTTATGCCCAAAGATCACCTACCGGGGATAGCGAGTAAATCTAAGGGTTAGTATGAAAAGATGCTTTTGAATGCAACTGAGACAGAAACTAATTGACTGTGAAAATTCGAAGTGTAAGAAAGAGAAAGAGAAAGCAGTTCACTGATATGACATATGAATAGTTCATAACAGATAACTATGGAGGAAAGGGGAAAAATCTCAATTGCAGCCGATTATTCAATAATTTCCATGTTTTGAAATCATGTATAGAGCATGTGAAGCTCTTTTCAAGTACCCCCTCATTTTTACATTACATTCACATTTCTTCGTAGAAAAAAATACCAGTTACATAGAACAACTGAAGATAATAAAACAAAATATTTCAACACATGATTTGAATCAATTATAACCAGTGATGGCTGCATTAACAAGGCTTTGCAGGAATTTTCCCAAGGTATCGAAGAATTACAAGTAAGTGTCCACCTGATATAAACAAAATCTTGTTGTGAATAAATCTATAAGTGCTTACTTTTCCATCATGTATACAGTCATATTTAACCTGTACGATAGACGGTAAACAACGTATTTCTAAATCATTTAAAAGCCAGAATTCTGAGTTGACTGAAATTTGGACACATTTATTCTACTGTATTTGGATAGCCAATCAACATGTTGTTTGCCTTCACTGATCAGTCACCTGTACGTCTGCATGTTTTCTGTAGGTAAATGAGGGGCTGATCATCATGATCAGAGTTCGTTTGATGGTTTTGATCTAGCTTCCTGCCTTAATCAGCGTCTGAGTTAAATTTTCAAGCTGTCTGACGATGATTCACTACTTTATACTCATTATCCTCATTCACTTCTGTAGTTTGAACGATCAATTCTAGGGAGTTTTTGTTATGAAATATGAATAATATTATCAAAGTGTCAGTACTGCTAAGTGTACAGTATCATAGTTTGTATATAATAACTTAGTCAAGCCTATTCTAAAACTGGATCTATTGCATTGACAACTGGATAGGTATAAGTTTTCCGGATACATTCAAAGTAGGCAACTCTGTAAGCGAAAATGCGGAGAATGTATTTTGTTTTGATTTTTCTAAATCAAACACCCTCCTAAGGTATGTATCCATCTTGATAACGTATTGGTTGTAGTAAAATGTGAAATGCAATACATCCCCGTAAACAATATTGACTCTTCACCCCTCACTCAATATGTGGTCAACTCAGACATACACAGGGATATGGAATGAGATAATGGTGAAACTGTTCTAGACTGTATTGTGTCCACTAGGAAGGGAATAAAATTATTTGAGTTTCCTTGTTAGTGTTCTGCACCATTTTATGAAATAATCTTATTATTTATTTGTAAACTTTTAATGAAATAATGATCACTAAATAGGAGAGCAATTTTGGTGAGAACACGTATTTTCCTTCCATGGAATTCGAAACATTTCTTTTCAAGAGAACACTTTAAGCCATCAGTGTAGATCTATTTAACATTTCTTTCTTTTACTTATGTGACGATAACGCAGCGATTATTCTTGTGGACACATTATCAAGCTACAATTATTATTGTGACTTTGGCGATCCATATTAGTCTGCAGTTATACTTTATCGCCCTCTCAAAACTTCGCTTTTACATCAGTAACTTCATGAAAAGGTTTAGAACTTATCGGTAACAGTTTTCAACATATTTATGCTACATAACGTAGTTCATTCCAGCTACATTTAATTAAATATAATTTCGTTTACAAAAGAGTATTAAGATTGCAAATAGATAGAGGACTGATAATTTCATGGAGCTAAATGAATGACTAGTCCTGCGACAGCTAAGTTCTACCCTTTTTCTACGGACTCTGTTTGTAGCTGAAAGTCGGTTACGTATTCTTAGAATATTTTCAAAGAGCTGTATTTTGCTGCACAATTTCCCCGCAAAGGAATAATTTTATTTGTCATTTTCATACTAGAAGAGCATTACAACTGCTGTCGACCGTTATCTAAATCAAGACTGTAATATTCAAGTGTATTTGAAGCGATTAAATAATGTTGTTCACTTACAACTTCCAATCGTCAATCGACAGCAACACTGTCAACATTTACTTTCAACATTTAATAATGAAATGGAAAGCGTAATTACACTGTATAATGAAAACTGTTATTCAGCAGATATTCCACGAGACAGTCCCTGTTTTGCGGGTAAGTGTAAGAAATTATTTGTCAGATGAGCAGTTTATTCTAATTTCTGATAAATATGTCTAAATGATATGTTAGACACCAAATGAAAATCCACACTTCTTACTGATGACAACTTTCGTTATGTCATCGCCTTCCTGATTTAAAAAAATCCATTTTTCATCCGATTCCATGACAATCCTTTCTATTAAAACAGTATTTCTAGTTTGACTATACTTGAATTTTTGATAGTTAAGACAATAATAGTGATAACTTATGCTTGACGATAGCCAGTCATATGTATCTTTAAAATCTTGAAGGTAGATCATTGGAAATGTGATTTATAAGTTAGATATGATAGAGAAGATTCGAAGCTCAGGTGGATGATTTTGATGTGGTTTTGTTCTCTGAGCTGGATGGTTAGTTTGCGAAGCTTTCATCACCTTACTGGGTGACATCTTCAGCGCATACTTCAATTTGAAGTGAGCTTTTAGATTTCTCCACGAGTTTATTAATCATCTCTCCTGGTGACCTTGGACGTGATTGGTTGTTTGTGTGTGTTTTCACACCTTCTAGGTTACTTGTATTGGAACCGGTTGTTTCTTTGACTTGAACTTTGACCCTTTGTGTGTGAAGTTTCTTTCTTATTGGTTGATAAATTTTGTCTATCTCGATGTGTCTATTGATTGATGATCCACTGGAATGCCAAGCTTCTAAAAATTCTCTAGCATTCTTGTTATTTCCTTTGTCTAATATTTGAACGTTGTCCCAGTCGAATTGATGTCCGTAGTTGTCTGTGTGTAGTGAAATGAGGGAGTGGATATCATGTCTTTTGACGGCTAGCTTATGTTCGTGGATACGAAGACGAAGGGGACGTCCACTTTGGCCGATGTAGTGTTTTTCGCAGTTGTTACAGTTTATTTTGTAGATGATGTTGGTTTTGTCTTCTTTCGCTGTTGAGTCTTTTGGTTGACATAGAATTGAGTGCAGCGACTTTGTTGGTTTGTGTACGACGTCAATTCCTAAAGGTTTGAAGAGTCTTGTAGTGATTTCTGAGATATCTTTTATATATGGTAAGGCAATTTTCTTTGTGCTTTCCTTGGTGGCTTTTGCTTTGGTAGGTTGGCTTGGGGGTATATGTCTCTTGATGAAATTCCGTGGATATCCATTCTTTTGGAAGACGTCCATGAGATACTTTTCTTCAATTTTTCTTAAGGTGGGAGTGCTGCAGTGAGTCCTTGCTCTCTTGAATAGTGTTTGTATGCAATTCCTTTTGTGTGTTATTGGGTTGTTGCTGTTGTAATTCAGTATTTGGTCTGTGTGAGTTGATTTCCTATAAACTTGAGTTTCTAATTCTCCTGTAGTTGTTCGCCTGACTAAGACGTCCAAAAATGGTATTTTGTTCTCGGATTCCTCTTCTCTTGTGAATTTGATGTCGTTGAAGACGTTGTTTATTAAGTTGTGAGTTTTATCTAATTCGTTTCTTTTGATGATTACAAATGTGTCGTCGACGTAGCGTATCCAAATCTTGGGTTTGATCTTTGGTAGAATTATATTTTCGAGTCTTTGCATCACTGCTTCTGCAATCAAACCTGATATTGGCGATCCCATGGGTGTTCCTTTGACTTGTTCATATATTTGGCCGTTGAATTGGAAGTATGTTGTTAGGCATAGATTTATGCATTCCATCCAGCTTGTGTGTTGCATTTTTGATTGTTGTGGCAGTTGTTCGTCGTTGCTAAGTAGTTGCTCCATGGTTTCTTTTGCTAGGTTTTGTCCGATGGATGTATATAATGCTGTCACGTCGAATGATACCATTATTTCTTGTTCATCTATTTGGATGCCTCTGATTTTCTCTAGGAATTGGATAGCAGAGTTGATGGAGTGATCGCAAGATTCCGTTAGGTGTTTTAGTTTTCTGTATAATTCTTTGGATAAATTATATGTTGGAGTTCCTGGGAGTGATACAATTGGTCGTAATGGGATATTTGCCTTGTGTATTTTGGGTCTGCCGTAGAATCGGGGTAGGACTGGTCCATTGGATTTCATTCGCCATTGGTCTTGTTTTGTGATCTGTCCAGTTTTGGTGAGCTTGTTTAAGGTCCTTTGGATGCGGTTATCCAATGTTTGTATGGGATTTGTTGGGAGTTGTTGATATACATCTTCATCTTTGAGTAGTTCTTCAGCTTTCTTGGTATATTCTTCTCTGTCCATGACTACTGTTGTTCTTCCTTTGTCGGCTGGTAAAATGACGATGTCCTTCCTATTTTTCAGCTTTTTGAGGGCCTTTAGTTCTTGAGCGTTGAGTTGTGTGTGTTGTCTTTTCTGTTTGACCATTGGTACAATTGTTTGGCGTATCTCTTCCTGTGTTTCCTCGTTCAAGTTTGATGATTTGAGTAATGATTCAAAGGCAGCGAAGAAATCAGTTTTTGAAGCATCTCCGGTGTTGTAGTTTAATCCTTTTTGTAGTAGTTGTTGTTCCATTTTTGATAGTGGTTGTTTTGATAGGTTGACTACGCAGTCTATGGGCGTATTGTCTGGTTGTTGTTTTCTAATCTTGGCTAGCTTGGTTTTGAGGACTCTTCGTCTTTGTTCTCTGTGTTTTTCACTTGACAGTGTAATTGCGGTGATCAGCGTTGACAGGTGTTCCTGGTTGAGGGTTTTCTCTAATTTTGCTTTTTGGATATCTATAATTTGTTGATATTTGTTGATCCGATAATGTGCGTCTGTAATCATTAATTTGACCATTCGTCTTCCACATTGTTCGGCCAATTTCCATCCCATTGGGCAGTTGACTGGTGGTTTGTATCTTACACTGTTTGGTAGGATTGAATGACGAAGGCACTCATGGAGAAAGAATAATTGTTCTCTGGTGGATCCTTGCCTTTTGGCGAAGTCTTCCCACTTTCGAACAGAGAGAAGCGTATCCCGCTCGTAAGATTTAGATATGATAGAGAAGACACAGACCAAATACTGAATTACAACAGCAACAACCCAATAACACACAAAAGGAATTGCATACAAACACTATTCAAGAGAGCAAGGACTCACTGCAGCACTCCCACCTTAAGAAAAATTGAAGCAAAGTATCTCATGGACGTCTTCCAAAAGAATGGATATCCACGGAATTTCATCAAGAGACATATACCCCCAAGCCAACCTACCAAAGCAAAAGCCACCAAGGAAAGCACAAAGAAAATTGCCTTACCATATATAAAAGATATCTCAGAAATCACTACAAGACTCTTCAAACCTTTAGGAATTGACGCCGTACACAAACCAACAAAGTCACTGCACTCAATTCTATGTCAACCGAAAGACTCAACAGCGAAAGAAGACAAAACCAACATCATCTACAAAATAAACTGTAACAACTGCGAAAAACACTACATCGGCCAAAGTGGACGTCCCCTTCGTCTTCGTATCCACGAACATAAGCTAGCCGTCAAAAGACATGATATCCACTCCCTCATTTCACTACACACAGACAACTACGGACATCAATTCGACTGGGACAACGTTCAAATATTGGACAAAGGAAATAACAAGAATGCTAGAGAATTTTTAGAAGCTTGGCATTCCAGTGGATCATCAATCAATAGACACATCGAGATAGACAAAATTTATCAATCAATAAGAAAGAAACTCCACACACAAAGGGTCAAAGTTTAAGTCAAAGAAACAACCGGTTCCAATACAAGTAACCTAGAAGGTGTGAAAACACACACAAACAACCAATCACGTCCAAGGTCACCAGGAGAGATGATTAATAAACTCGTGGAGAAATCTAAAAGCTCACTTCAAATTGAAGTATGCGCTGAAGATGTCACCCAGTAAGGTGATGAAAGCTTCGCAAACTAACCATCCAGCTCAGAGAACAAAACCACATCAAGATTTATAAGTTGTTATAAGCTGAAAATTACAGTTAGATAGTTATGCTCTTGGATAATCCCATCAAGGCATTAATGAAAACAAAACACGTAGTTCCGCGAAGATTCTCTTTTCGGCGAATTCATTTTCCACCTTAGCTGTGCAATCGCAAATATATATGTGTTATTTTGTATGTGTGTGTACATTAAGTTTGTCAAACAAAATTACAATTAGTCATGGTTACTTCAAATAAACAGGTGGAGATCGCTAACTGGAGTTACGTAATACGAAATCAGTCAAGAAAATCGGGTGTTAATGAAATTAGGTTAATAACAAAGGTGATGAGTTGTCACAAACTGTTGTTAAAAGAAGTTATGTAATAATATGAATAGCCTTATGAGTGAGTTCTACTCAGGACGCAATGTAGGAACAAAGTAGATAATACGAAATTACGAAACAGTTCTAAATGAATACAAGAATTTTAAGCAACTGAAGAACAGGCAAACAAACAAAATTAAGTCAGTCATCGACAATCAACAAAGTTGTTACCATGACAGTAGAAGTGGTTGAGTAATCCTCTTTTGTATGCACAGCTCCGGTTTTTCTATGTTAATTGCCGGAGCTTCAGCGATACAAAGAAGATGAAACTGTATTGCCTTTGATAGGTTATTCCTGACTCTGTAGATTATGTTATGCATTTAAATTTACTATTATCTTCATTACTTTCAGGTCGTATTTACTGGGCACGTAACCACTACCTTCGTCTTTCAGAACTAATGTCTGAAGTCTCCGGTTATGTTAATATGATGGGGTGTGAAAATTATGTTCACAAATTGACCCGGAAATATAACAAAGTTCTTGAAACTCTGGTTACTTATGAAATATCGGTGTACAGAAGCTGGGTTAATGAAGTAAGAACTCTCATGTCTGTTATGTATCCGTAATTGCGTTATAAGTCATGTGAAGAGGTCCAATTTCCTCATAATTGTTCACTTACATATTTCTGTTTACTTCTTTCTTTCAAAACATCATATTTATTTCAGTTTGTAACATGACTCTCAGCCTATGTCACTAACAGGGACCTTCAATCAATGGAAATACTGAGCGAGTTGAAAATTCATTGATTTTCCTTAGTGAGCGTGAAGTAAGAATTCTATCTGTCATCTTCATGTGCTATTTCAGCTGTGCCAAAAAAATGGTTCATTCCCCACCCAGACTTGCCTACTATACTTCATTTAGTTTCTCCATCCTACATTTCATTTGCAGACACGAAAAAACCTCTTTGCGAGTGTATGTGTTGAATATCAAGTGAAATTTCATCCTTTCAACGATAAGTAAATTTCACTTCTGACATTGTGAATTCTTATGTGAATGGCAGACGAGTATGAGAATATTTTAGAAAATTAAGATGAACGCCATTATACACTTGTTTTTAATTGAATGGACACTGTGAATTGAATGTAAGTGATTAAAATGCCGCAAAACTGTATGTCAGCTTCTCAACCAAACCGATATTGACACCGTGCATTAAAGATAGATTGCCCAAAATGGCGACATCAATGTGTGTGTATAAATTCAACTGCTCCTGTGGAGCTAGTTATATAGGTCGTACCCAGAGGAATTTATCTTTACGCACTCGTGAACATATTCGTGTTTGGCTTGGGAAAAGAGCAACCAAATCACTAAATAGTGCAATTCTGTTTCATCTAGTGGATAGCGAACACAGCATCAAAGTAGATGAGTCATTTACAGTTGTGTATCGAGTACCGAACAATCTCCCCAAAGGCACACGATTACGCCTCCTAGCCATAGCTGAGGCTTTAGAGATTAATAGAGAGAGACCAGATCTATGTGTACAGAAGAAAATTATTCATTCTCTACCCTGGCCTACTATAAGGTCACCAGGATCATAATTTTTTCGCACTATTATTATCATTATTATTATTTTGTGATATCATGTATTTATTATCCATTTCTCCACCCAGTTTATTTCACCTCATTGTTACCCTTATTTCTGTCAACCTTTATGATTTTATACTAAGCCTACCAATTCTGTCAGCCCTCACATCCAGTGCCTCCTATGTTAATGTGTATTTGTATGTATTTTGTGGTTATCGCATTTTTCTCACCCCAAGGACACTTTTATTCTGTTAGGTATAAAAGAATACTATGTCACCCAATTCATCATTCACACTTCATCACATTTTTCTGGCAATACACCCTTTACACATTAAATTGACTATGCTAACTAATGGACTTATAAGCGAACAATATTGTTTTCAATTAGATCTTCTTCAGGCTTTACTCTAATTTACATAGACTTATATATATAAAATTTTAACCATGGGTTCTCCGTTGGGGCCAATTTTAGCAGATTTCTTTCTTGCCAAGATTGAAAATGGTCCATTGAAAAAAGTAATAGAAAAAGCTGATTCTTATTTTCGTTATGTTGATGATACCTTTATTATTCTTGATGTGAAAGCTGACAAGAATGAAATGTTAAAAAAGTTTAACGATGCACATCCATCGCTTATCTTCACTTGTGAAGAAGAATATGATGGTGGACTACATTTTCTTGACGTCCAATTGAGCAGAAGAGAGGATGGTTCACTAAAGAGAGATGTCTATAGAAAACCTACATCTGTAGGACAATATACACATTTCCTCAGTTATGTACCAATCCGTTACAAAGTCAATTTGGTCAGATGCCTGACGAATAGAGCAAGACGCATCTGTACAGATGACTCTCTAGAGAATGAGCTAGGATACATCCAAAATACGTTAGTCCAAATGGGTTATCCTAGTAGATTTGTCAGGAGACACATGAATGCTAAGTGCAATAAAGAGAAACCGACAACAGTTAAAAAGAAACAACTGTTCATGAAACTGCAATTTAATGGGGACGTGGCTAGTGAAGTCTTACATCAGAGATTATCGAGAGCGATAAAACGGACTTATACTGCCGCCACCCTCTGTTTGTCATTTTCCAGCCGGCCAATTTTGATTGCTCAAGTGAAAGATAAGTTACCTAGTTGTGCCACTTCCATGTGTATCTATAAATTTAGTTGCTCCTGTGGAGAAAGCTATATAGGCCGAACAACTAGACAGCTTAACAAACGCATTAATGAGCATCTTCCTTCATGGTTCGGAAAAGGTCAAATAAAGTCCATACGAAGTTCTATTTTGGCTCATTTGATTGATAGTGGTCACCAAGTGGACAAAAATAGTGCTTTCAGAGTTATTTACCGCATTCCATCAAGTCTTTCGAACGGAATCAGAACCCGTCTTTTACACTTAGCCGAAGCTATGGGAATTCAAGAGAACAATCCTAGCCTTTGTATACAAAAGAAATTTGTTCTACCTTTGTCTCTCCCTTGGCCTAGGTGAATTCTATTCAAAACCCTCCCACCCTTTCTTATCATCCCTCTCCTTCGTACTTTTATGATTTTTATTTAAACTCTGATTATCGTTCCATTTGATTTGACCTAATTTATTTATTTATTGAATTGTCTACATATATGCGTATACTAACTTTGTTATTCTTATCACCTATATAAGCCTTATTAACAATATTTTGTTATTATTATAATCATCGCTATCAACTTCGTTCAAAACATTTACCACAATATTATTACTAATATTATTATGATTATTATTATTATTATTATGATTACTATTATTATTTGATCCACTAAATCACCGTCATTGGTTAAAATTTTATATATATAAGTCTATGTAAATTAGAGTAAAGCCTGAAGAAGATCTAATTGAAAACAATATTGTTCGCTTATATGTCTTGTTCTAACTAATGGACTATCACCTCAACTTACACATGTACCCCAATACAGTTTCTGATATTATTTTCATTTGCCTTTATTGGCTATATGTACTCTATTACTCATGGATTTATAACTGTAGAGCCTGAAGAAGAAGTTATCCAAAACAACTGTTCACTCAAAATTTTGTTTTGATTAAGATAGAGTTTTCTCTCAGGAGAGCGTTTTCAGTGGCTAAATGTGTTTTCGGTTGTGTCATTTGGAAAACCACACAGTAGTACTGCATCAACACCAGTGTTCTTATTTTATAATATGGAACGCTGAAGCATGAGAATTTTTAAAACAACACGTGATTGTTATGCGTTAAAACAAAGTTGGTTTGTGACTAACTATTGAAAACTTCGAACCACATAATCTGAAACTTGAGTTTTGGCACACGAGTTTCAGTTCGGCTATCCGCTTTGCTCTATGAATCCGTAGTGTTTAGAGTTGAGTCATTCTATCGAGTGCAATTTATCAGTCTATCTGCAAGTACTTTAGGAGCTGAATCTGATTTCTCGTTATAAATTTATCCACATTTATCTTGTTCACTGACAGCCACAAATTACTTAGTTGTGGATACTGAAATAAGATATTGTATTACTGATTTTAACATTTTTCAGATTCAAAATGATCTGCAAATTTTGAATGTTCCAGTCATGACGATGGTTAAACACAATGAAGAGATTCATGAATGCATCAACTTGGATTTCAGAATAAAATCTCTATTTCGTGAAGTTGTATGTATGAATCGATTACATTTACCTATCCCTCAGTTAGCCTGTGACATTTACAGGAAATCAAAATCTATAAAAACTAGATATGACAAACTAAAAGTGAGTGCTTTGAATGTTAACACTTTAACAGTCTAATGAGCGAATCATTTAAAGACTCGTCTATTTACGATTCCCATTATACTCGACATATCCGAAAATGCTGTGTACGACAACTTCGAGATTTGATTTGTATAGTTTTCTCTGTCTTCTCCTATTTGTTGTATGGGCAGTAGAATTCTCCATATATCTGGGACAGGTGTTGAATCATTCCTATTACATGTATTTGCAGTTGATTCGATAAACAAAGCTTCGGTTATCAATCTCTCCCTATACCCTGTGACATTAGATTTTAAAACTGTCATCCTATCCCATCCTATTGTATGGTTGTGTGTAACTGCATGTAGTGCTATAGCTGAACTACTCTCTAGATTTCTTATCTTATTCGGGTCAACCAATCTAGATTTAGCTAGGTTTTTATGTTCGGCTAGTCTGACTGCCCCTGTTCTAAGAAGATGGGAAGCTAAACACTAGTGTTTACAGAAAACCCACACATTCAAACAGATATTTGGATTTCCGATCATCCCATCCTATGTCAGTAAAAATAGGATTAGTGAAATGTTTAAATGACAGAGCACAAAAACTAAGTAGTACCAAGGAAAATCTAAGACAGGAAGTGACACACATAAAAGAAGCCTTGAAACTTAATAATTACCCGGATAAATTAGTCAAGAAATATGTAAGTAAATGTAAAAATAAAATAAATAATGATAACAGAGATAGTGATAATAATAATAATAACAATAATAATAATGGTAATAATAATAGTAATAATAATAATATTAATAACGACACCAACAATAAGGAATGTAAATCATCAACAATAATTCCATACAAAGAAGGAACCTCGGAAGCCTTACGCAGAATTCTTAACAAGGCAGGAATAAAAGTGGCATTCAAACCCACAAACTCAATTAGAAACAAGCTTTGTCGGTTAAAGGATCCTGTAGAGCCATTAAAACAAAACAATTTAGTTTATCTAATACCCTGCA
Source organism: Trichobilharzia regenti (assembly GCA_944472135.2). Lineage (NCBI taxonomy): Eukaryota > Metazoa > Platyhelminthes > Trematoda > Strigeidida > Schistosomatidae > Trichobilharzia > Trichobilharzia regenti. The sequence goes on along the minus strand of OX235270.1, from coordinate 70,542,668 downwards.
ATGATTGTGAGGTCAAATACATAGGTCAAACTAGTAGAACAGGGGAAGTCAGACTATCCGAACATAAAAACCTAGCAAAATCTAGGTTGGTTGACTCAAAAAAGATAAGAAATCTAGAAAATAGTTCAGCTACAGCTCTACATGCAGTTACACGCAACCATACAATAGGATGGGATAGGATGACAGTTTTAAAATCTAATGTCACAGGGTATAGGGAGAGATTGATAACAGAAGCTTTGTTTATCGAATCAACGGCAAATACATGTAATAGAAACGATTCAACACCTGTCCCAGATATGTGGAAAATTCTACTGCCCATACGACAAATAGGAGACGATAAAGAAAACCATAAAACTCAAATCTCTAAGTCGTGTGACAAAAATTGATATGATTATGAACAATAAGTTGTGTTCGAAACGTCATCCAGTATACAATACTGTTTCACTGTGTGATACATTTAATAATCAAACTAATATGTGTACGACAACATCACCAGTAGTAACTATGTCACGTATGTGTTACTTATTCGCCTGTCATACTGTTACCAAAGTCTCTAGACTTCACTTAAGATGGTTAGAATATGTAATCTCTTGTGCATCACGTCTATAACTGACTGACTCTAATTATAACACTTTTTGACATTTTTAGATGACTTGTAGAGGAATGTATATTCAAGAGCAAGAGAGTTTAACATTTTTTCTAGAGTAATATGTTAAATGCTGCTCTGTATAAATGCGTTATGTTAGTTACATACTATTATTTGAGAAACAAGGCGTGTCTAAAATGTGAGACAATAAACATTGTGAATAACTTCACTATTTGAGCATGAATTCGAAAATGATCAAGTAAGTGGAAGATTGGAGACTTATAAGGTTATGATAGAAGGTAAATACAACATGATCACTATCGCCTATATTTTTATGTTCATTACTCGGAGATGATGGGGATATAGAAATGATGCCTGTTGTGTTGAATAGGGTATATACTGAATTTTGAAATTGCCTTATATTCAATACTGTGAAATTTTTCATAATTATCCTGTAACTTTCATTTGTGTGGGTGTTTAACTGTGATAAATAGGCTTGAGTCATCTCTAAATATAGCCATATGTTAAACCCCTTGGTCTTTTCTTACCATATATATATATATATATATATATATATATATATATATATACGGATATGTAAGTCTAATAACCCAACAGATTTATATAATCAACCAAAAATGTTGTAGAAGAACAGTTTCACTTCTTCAAATGTGACCCTTTGATTCCCCAGCAAATGAGAGAGCTAGAATCCACACACCTCCTTACTGAAAGGTATCATTCAATCATCATTTTAGAAATACTCATTTTGACGATTCAAAAACAACCCAAGATATATAGCAACAAAAGTAGTGATATTTGATTTGTCACAGGAGACTGGAGATCTTACTAACGAAGATATGTGTCCACGCTAATACCCTCCTACCAATTTTACATCCTGAAGGCTGGAAAAATACGAAGGAACTTTTGGAAGGGTGACATTCAGCGGAAACTGGGGTCATTAGACATCTTAATGAATGCATGCTGTATCAATGATGAAGCGAATAACTCACTGATGCATTTCGTGTCTTCATCGAATAAATTAGAATGGTAAAAATTTGAGAAGTAGTCACTTGAAGATACTCATGGTCGTGAAACATTTTACAAAAATACGCATACACCTGAAGAATACTTTACTTGTGTATAGGGAAATTGCATGGATGATTTCATCATGAGCTGAGGGGAATATCAATGAAGTCATGTAACTTTAATGAGAAAACCCTAATAAACAGACACAGGACATTCATGTCGAATCCTTTTTCAGACGCTAACACTTTTCATTACTAATCTTGATCTTGTTCGTATAAGTCATTGTCATTAATTTCAGTTTCTTTGATTTGATTTGGTTTCATAGTGTATACTGTCACGTGTCAGTGATATCATCAAACGTATTTCTCCTGAAGTAGAGATGCTTTTGGCTGTAAAATTGTATAAATTTTATCAAATTTATTATGAAGGATTTTATCAGCATAACTGGCTTAGCTTAACGACAGACAAGTGGATTGAGGTAATTTAGTGATTTTGCTTTTACCACAGTGAAGTTGTTAAAAGGATAAAGTTTTATTAAATGTGTGATTTATTATTCAGGGGATATTAACCACTGACTGAACATGGTAACATAAACATCAGTTTTCTACACCTTCATTCCATTGGCATAGTTATGTAAAATTATTCACCGTACACTATTCGGAACTAAGTGATCGAGGCAGTTTATTTTATTTTAACCTCGCTGTTGTGACTTTTCATTTAGGTTGTTACCAAATGACGTGTTGCTTTGGTTTACACATCAAACACATTGAAAATTAATATGCTGAAGTACTAGTTGATTCATAATTCTATTTCTTTTGAATGATTACTTAGCAACATGTCTTTTGCTGTCAATCAACATTCCCCATAAGTTTCTTTTTGTGTCTATAGCATTAAATTTTGTACAATTAGATACATGGCGTTAGTATGTTCTGTTCACACTAAGATATAAAATGACTCACATTTGATTTGAAAATATCACGATGGAAGAAAATCCTTCTCGGTATGTACGATGTGTATTAAGTGTGAAACTAGCATCACGATCATTGAATGATATCGGATACATTTTATATTGAAATAAGATGATCTGCTCAAAATAGACCGTAATATTCTCTCTATCAACTAAAAATATGATTAATATTTCTACATAGAGTGACACAAACTTATAATTTGTGTTTTTGATGTGCTTGTTCTTATCTGTTAATGAAACTTTCACAGGTGATTGAAGAACACATTTCATCAGTGGACTACACGATAACTCAAAGTGAACATATAAAAAATCAGATTAATTTGAATCTGAATACAATTGCAAAAAGTTTGAAGTTAAATTTCTACAAATGTGCAAACAGAAAGCAAGAATCATGTCATTTATTCTCTTTACATAACAGTAATCCAGCATTCATGCCTGCTTCTTGCATAACAGTTTCATCTTCAGTGCAGTGTAACAGTGAAAGTGTTGAGAGAGGTTGGGAAAGCTCAGTTTGGTCGCTGAATGAGTTGTTGCATACTGTACACCTCATCTGCACAAAACAAGCAAATATAATGCAGAATATGTCAGAAACAATTAAGTTATCAGTTCACGACTATATTCAAGTGTTAACAACAGATTTTTTTCAGTACTTAAATAATGAATACTTCAAAGTTGTGCAAAACGGTAAAAATAATAATTGTGTATATTTCTACCGTTATTTTAGAAGATTTCGGTCACTGTTGTTATAGACAACTGAAATTTAGTATGTTTAATTACAACCTACCAGACAAATGATATTGTTTCTTGACCAGTTTCAACTTCCTAATCCGCTTTTTCGATAAAATTGATTCGATCGATAAAAGCTTGGTCTTAGCTGGTAGGTATCTCCTAGGGTAATTTTAGTCAGAAACTGAAGAAGGATTTATTATTTTCTTATAGGATGAATTATGCCTGTCAAATGTTTCTTCAGACCTAATGAGATCCAACCTGATGTTCAGGTAAATGAGAACAAAACCACTTCTGGATACAACAAGAAGAAACATTAGGATAGTGAAGGTTATCCTCAGTAAAGAAATACTGTAAAAATATTTTTACAACAATAGGTATAAGCACGAACTGCTCATGGCATTTCAGAGTATAGTAAAGAATTCTGTCGTCAAAAGAGTTAAACGGGAGATTCAGTGTTACTGAAAACCTCCCGAAGAGCATGGATGTCCTTAAAAAATTCACCAAGAAACACAAAAGGGAATATATATGTATAAAACTAAACCTTCAGTCAATAATAATAATAAGAAGAAATCTGTCTCGCACACAAGGGAAACAGAGTATTTGCAAACAATGCAGACAATAACCAGTGGCTCCCTAAAAATGTGTCCCCTTAGAAGACAACATTGTTTCACAATGCAACAATGCGAACAAAATAAACCTTACCGAATTAAATAAGAACCTTGCTAACTCTCTAAGTTTTTTTTCACACTCATTTATAGTAAGATGAGTGTTAAGAATGAATAGAACATCTGTCATTCAGTTATTTGGGCAAATTTGGAGATCCGATTTCTAAAGTAAACTCCCAGGTTTCCAATGGTTCTCTACTGATGTCAGCTCATGATGAAATCCTATAACCAATCAAATAAAGTAAAAGAAGCTCTTTGACGAGTAGAAATACAGCAAATCTTTTCGGCGTGTATAAGTCTTTAAGAATATTGGATTTACATAAAATACAGGAATCTACGTTTCACCACACCCGTTACCATAATATATATACAACCTAGCCTGAATATTTAACAGAACAGTGCAATCCTTGTCTTATTACTTTGTTAATTGTGCATTAGTTAAGCGTGAAGTTATTCGCATAACTGTCTATTTTACTCAATACTTTCAGCTTACTGATATGATTTTCACCTTGTTAATATCAATTCTTTTCCATGTAAAACACTTACTTTTCTAGTTCTGGGATGCTGGTAACGCCATTCCTATTCCCTTTCATAAGAGATATACAACGATATTTCAGGGATTGATTTCATCCTATGGGTAGGTTTTGTTGGTTTATGATGGGTAAGACAAAACTGAGAAGTCTTCTGAGAACTTTCAGTGCTAACCTCAGAGCGACTGACATGAGATCCGCCTATGACAAATGAAAGCAATTTTACACTAATATTTAATTTGCACTGGCTTCCCAACTAAAGCTTCTCCTTTCATTGTATTAGTGATTCACATCAAACTTACAAGTGCTTCAGAGTTAAGGATTATTAACCACTAAGTAGGATTCAGCTTTGGTAAACATGAAGCGTCTGTGAGGAATACATTCATAACTCAGGTTTAGTTTCCAACTACAAAAATAAACATTTATTTTACATTCTAATAAGAAGTGTTTGTTTTTTGCTAAACATTTAACATCTTCAGATAGATCAAGAAATGCTGGTGAATCCATTAAAGAAAAGCGTGAAGCGAATTCCTTAGAATTTAATGCAAAGGTAAATACTGCTGAAGAAAGCGTGGAGCTGATCTGCCGAACTCAGACAGCAATAAATGAAATTATCAGGTTATATACTGACAAAACAAAAGATGCTATTATCACATCGGTTCGTGTGGCGTTAATGGAGTTATGGAAATATTTTAATACGAGTGAAGTTTGCAGCTTGTTGACAACCTTCTCCAGTGGACAAAATATCGATATTCGTAAGTGAAATCAAATAACTTTTAAATAATTTTGCTTCATAAATGTTTGATGTATAAAGTGTTTTCATCATGATAAAGCAATTATTCTGGAATATGTTTGTATTAACAATGCTAAATATTTCTTACTAAAGCTGATTTGCTTCGGTATTTCTTTGAGTGTTTATTATCTTGTATTTATTATATTCATGTCGTTTTATTAGAGCAAACATTGTCTAGATAAGACGGGACACGCTGCCTATCCTCAGATTATTTACAGTTGTATAACTTATCAAACGACTATTTCCTTCGATTGATATCAGTCTTAACGTAATCAGATTATGTGCAAATAGTTTTACTTTCATTAAGTTCACAGTATTTATGTAAAAGACACAAGAGTTAAATGTGTTTTTTTGGTTTACATCGCCATTATTCATTATTTCCATATTTGTTGATCACCGAGGTAGTAATTCTGTTTGCTCGTTATATGCCGAAACTGCGACTGTCTTAGCGTTACAAAGGCACATTATGTACATCATGAAATGCTTCGATAGACTGCATCAAATATAACATCTATTTAACCACGTTGATATTCAGATGTTTTCTTTATGATTTACACTCTGAGCTCAGAGAACACTAATCATTGCAAATCATCCACCTGAGCTACAAATCTTCTCTATTACGTATACGTTAAACTAAATAAATTAAATTTTAGAAGCTTATTTATGTTAATTGTATGGGTAACTATGATCGCTTAAATGGCCAGAAATACCTGATAACTTTATTTATTTGGTACAATACAAACACAGTTACACAGCCTTTGATTTGGAAAGTGCTATCTGCCTCTCTTCTTCTGTGTCTTGAAGATCTTAAACTTTTGACGTATTACTTTTCAACACTTTTACATTCTCTTATCTTCAAAATTGGTCAACTATTGCTCTATATTTTGTCACACATACGCGTACACTTTTACCCTGTCTCAACGCACTTTGTGATGATATATAGGTGGATGCAGAGCAACTGATAGGATAAAAGTGTTAGAAACTAATGTAGTTAGATGGAGACAGAGATTACCCTATATACCTCATCTTTCATCATATGGTGAAGACTAAATACATGAGATAGGAATGACACATCACACCTGTCCCGAAAATAAAAAAACAAAACCATACGAAGCAACTTAGGAAGAAGTCAGGTGAATATGTTGATTTGATTATGAGCAATAAATTGCGCTCAAAAAGTCATCCAGTTATTAACACTGTATCACTGACTGTATGTTATATCAAATAAATTTATCCACTATAGAATGATATTCTACCACACCGGCTAAATTCTAGTCTTAGCAGAAAGAAAATTGCTAGAAAGTATTTTACAGTTTAGTTGCCTGGAGCTTTGCAATGTCATGGAGTATTATAGATGTTTACACAGTGGTTAATATTTTCTTTGCATAATGGCTTTGATTCGAATAGGAATTAAACATTTGGGACATTTATTTCCTGATACCGAAGGAATTGGCGATTACCTCAAATGTCCCATGGTAGTATCTTTTACTTTCTTAACTATTATCATTACTATTTTACTTCTTTCCATCTGTCACGATAATAACAATTATCGTTATTTTTCTTATAATAATAATTATTATTAATATTGTTGTTATCCTTATTTTCTCTCTTTTGATTCCCAACATTTTTCACTTTTCCCTCTGATTGGTAGTTCTTTATAGTTTATTATCTCAGTTTCAAACCCCTTCTACTCCCCTGTGTCCCTCAGTCTAAACAAGACGCGTAAAACATTTCACCCCTCATTTTGTTATGATTAATTCATTGTAGTTTATTTAACAATCCCCACTGAGACATAAAAACAAAGAATTCAGCGAAGAAAATTCTCTTTTCGAAATACACCAATAATATCGCACATTAAATCACAAAGAATACCCATTTATTCATAAGTAAAAATACAGTTTAGTTTGTTCAGCGAAGAAATTTCTTTTCAACGACTTCATTTTCAAGCTGCACAGTCGTATTAATATTACAGAAAAAGGTTATTAAGTGGCACTAAATAATTGCTTAGTCAATATACATATATATGTGATAAGAATAACGATAATTAAAATGTTATAATGGGTAGAGTTGAAGTGTATAAACTACAAAATTATTAAAGATTGTTTTACAAGTGAATTGATATCAAAAATGTTTTTAAAATGTCAGGTGTTGTCAAAATAATTTAAAAATTAGGAGTACGATTACGATAAGAATAAAAATGTGAAGTGAAGTGGAATGAATTCAAGTGGTAAAATGAAATAAAATAAAAACTAGAAAGAAAATTATTATGACCAAGGTAAAGAAAGGGGTTTGACAAAACGCTTTTGAACACATAATTTAGGTTTCTGTTCATGTATAGCTAAAGCTTCGGCTATGCATAAGTGAAGAAAACGTAAACTTTTGGAGCGATTCTATTTCGCCATGTAGATAACCTTGAAGGATCAATCACGTGGGACTGAATGGCCAGACTCTAACAGTTGATAAAAAAAAGACGACTTCGCAGTTCTACGTTCTCACTTTAGTATTAACACGCACACAAAAAAGCTGATTGTTATTGTCTGTTGTAATTCATATATACATATATATATATATATATATATATATATATATATATATATATACGATTGCATGACTATCAATGTCAGTTCCTAGTTTGTTTATTTACTATATATATATTACAACAGACAATAACAATCAGTTTTCCTGTGTGTGTGTGTTAAAGTTTGACAGTGTGTGGAAATACTAAGGTGCTATCATAATTGAATTGAATTTTTGATTTTCCCGTCGATTGATTGGACCGAAGTGCTCGGTCTCAGGTGCCGACATGTCAACCTGAGACCGAGCACTTCGGTCCAATCAATCGACGGGAAAATCGAAAATTCAATTCAATAATTAATATGACCCGTTGCACAAGAGGTGGCTCTCGTGGCCCAAGTGGTCTAGTGGATAACGCTTTGGCGTTTGACCACTGGGTTCGAGCCTCAGTGGGAACATCATCACTCACTGAGAAATGCAGGTACATCCAGCTGACGAGTCCCAAATAGGACGAAATGCGCATCCCCGATTCCACTGCTAGCCACCATCCACCAATTGTATGCTATCATAATTATTGGTGTATAAGATTATGAATCACAATTGATTAGATAGATGGATGAATAACTCGATTAATTGAGGTCAACCTAAAGTTCAGTAAACATGCGTGAAATAAATGGTCGGAAAATAAAGTACATTTGGAAATGTGAATAGTAATATGATAGAAACATAAAATGTTAGAATGTGATAACATAAAGTAAAATGAAATAAAACCAAAACAAAATTGGAACACCGAATAAAGAAGGATAACAAAGTTGTTATGTGGATTACATAGTAAAATCAAGACCATGGTAACGAAACAGATCGTACAAATTGTTTTTTACACAAAGTTCTGGCTTTATATTGTGTGCAAAGCAAATGTACTCTGGCCCCTTTCGGCAAACTTTGTCGGACTTTGTAGACTACATTAAACGATGTCTCAGATGCTGCGAGGTCAGTATCTACAATATGTTTCAATATCGATGAATTAATGCCTCTACGTTCTCCTTTCCGCAGCTAAACTGAAAGGTGCTCAGCTGCGTGTTATGTTTCCCGACGGCCGTCCTATGTACCTAGTTCCGCAAGAGCAGGTGAACATATAAATACACATGGGATTTGGCAATCGACGTAACATTCCCTTGACATTAAGGTGCACTAGTGGACGGCTAGAGTAGGTTATTCGTAAATTGGCAGCAAAGAACGTTTTTCTCACTGATCTCGTTAGACGATTTTTAAGTATTTCACTCGCAGTGTTACCCCTAAATTCTAAGTTTAGGTGCAACACTTTTTTATCTACCCCGTCAATCTCTGTACTTCTTCTATGTACTTTGCTACCGACCTCCACGAAGCGTAGTAGATGCCCGTTCTTAATGAAGGTTTCTTTGAGTTGTTTAAGTCCATTATCAACAATACAAATTCTCCACACCCGTGTTGAGAGAGAACGGATTAGATTCCTTTTTCTATCTTTGAATACAAACTGTAAAAATTCGTCAGCTGTCACGTCCACTTCGATTTTCTGTATACAGATATTTTCAAAGACTCGTCAGCTGTCCTTGGGAATAGATCATCAAGGAAAGATATTTTTCTTTCAGTTTCTTTTTATAAAGTAACCTGGATAACAGGATGACTGTCACTGAATGCTTTCAGGATGTCATTCAACTCTCAGTTCTCGTCGCATATAATGAACCTGTCATCCACATATCTTTTGTAGTAGCTAAGTCCCTTCATAGCAGATGTGAGAGTACTGCTCTCCAAACTAACCAAAAAGAAATCTGCTAGCAACGGACTAATTGGCCAGCCTATAGCTACTTCATCTCTCTGTCTATAGATCTCACTGTTAAAAAGAAATTAGAGATTGAAGATACATCGAAGCAATAGTTGTTTCAAGTATGATGTGGGCATTCCCACATTTACATTATGTAAGTCTATGTAATTACAAATGAAGCGAACAGTTTCACTTAATGGAACATTGGTAAAAAGTGAGCATACATCAAGTGAAAACATAGTTTTCCCAGTAACAATATCATTAACGCAGTTAACATATATGTATATATATTCTGTGAGAAATACATGCCATGGAGGGATATATGACTTAAATGGAAACCAACCAAATCTTAGCGAAGCAACACCTGCATAGTAATAAATAAACTATATATGTCTAAACCAAGTTCACTTTTAACAGTTTGAAAAAATTTAGGCATTGAGTATATGATATTCATTATAATAAAGATTTTTGTATTTCCCAATGAATGAAAAACAAAACGATATTGTTTTTACTGAAGTGTCGCTATTTAGTGCCAATAGCTTTATCAAAGTATTATTAAAGCAGAATTTACAAAATATCAGCTTATGTATAACAATGGGAAATGCCCCCTTGCTGAGGAACGATGATTAAGTTGTAATATATATATACTGAGATATTGTAAATTCTGGTTTAATAATACTTTGATAAATCTATTAGCAAGATTAAATAGTGAAGCAAAAGCAATATCGTTCATTGTTTTTCATTCATTGGTAAATACAAAAAACATTTATTATGATGAATAAATTGTTTATGCATTGACAAATGGTATTTGTGTGACAAACGTGCTAGGATGAAATCGATTATAAAATATTGTAAGGTGAAAGACAATTGTTCTGATTAGTCGTAACAGATGCGTAGAATGTGGGATAGGAAGAATTGACAAGTCACTTCACGGTTATGAAAGGTGTTAGGTTAGTGACTAGCACAAAGTAGTATGTATTTAAGAGGAGATAGTAAAACTGCAATGAGAAGTTTACTATGAAATAACTATATATATATATATATATATATCACTGTATGTAGGATATTCAGGGGCGATAGCTACCGAAATTGTATGAATTCATTACTTCTTGCTCTAGTGACATTCCCCGTTAGCTTTAAACCAAATATTGGATATGGTTTAAAAAGACAAAATTCTTGTGAAGAATTTAGTGTTTTTACGAAATACATTCTGATCACACAATTAGTTGACAGATGAACATATATGAAAATGAAAAAATGAATTAGCAGTTAAACTAAACAAAATAACGAAGGAGCTAAAAATAAGAAGGAATGACAAGTAACACTAATCTTGATAATATAATAGGGATAATCAGGATCGGTTGAATACGACAATAAATTGTTTTCACCCACACATACAAGAGGTACTTAATTTCACAAATATCTGTTGTCTCAGAATACTGTAGTATGCACTCTGTCGGTTTTTATGCAGAATTCTGAAAGTTGTTTTGGCATCAGTGTTGGGATTCGTATGAATCACCTCTTTTCCTGTAGTTGTGACTAACAGTCTTGAAGGTGAATTACATTTCACACCATTTGAATTCATGTTCCCTTATCCTCACATACGAAGCGCTCTTATTCCTCCTCTTTGTTTTAGTGTATTACCATAGAATTATGCACATTGATAAGATAAATGGTATGTGACGTAAGTGTTTGAGCAAGAAAGTAAGCTAGTGGAAGCACAAGCTTCACACACCTTATGTATATTTTTTATGTGGAATATATGAAAGCTATTACATGAATGAGCTAGTTTGTTTATCTGTAAAATGTTTTTCATAATGCTAAGCTAACATTTCATGAATTCTTTTGATCAGGTAATTCACAACCTAGACCGATTGTGAAATGTGACATCCTTCTTTCTAACAGTAAGCTTGTTTTAAGTCCCACTTTGGAAGAGATACAAGCTGCCATTAGAATACTGGTAAATTGTATTTTAAAGTGTACAAAGTCAATTAAGAAATGGACTTATTCACAGACGACAGTGTGCAAAGTGAGTTTAGACAAGATATTTCACTTTCTGTTGGGTTTGTTTCACTACAGACTAGTTCCAATTCAGAAGGGTCATATTCTATGGAAAATAAATGGAGACTTTGATTTACTCTTAGATGAATGGTAACAAATGCTTCCTCACCATCTTATTTCTGAATACACCATTTTCTATAGTATGGGATGAAAGAAGTAAATATAGCGGAGATTCTACTCTTAGCTACCGCATTGTGAAATGAAGCTTCTTCCTATCCCTCGACTGTACAGAGTGAAACTAACTTATCAGTGTAACTTGTATGCATCATTAACTTGACACTTAGTGCTGAAATGCAAAAGATGCAAATGTCACACCAGTAAACGAATTCATTTATTGAGTATATCCTGTTGATAAATCCCAGTCAGAATGCAACCCAGATCTAACATTTTCAGCTGACTGCTTTTTAATATATAATATAAGTTGTGAGATTTCTGGAAGTCATATTCCCTGAAGTCTTTCAACTGAAATGAAAGATCATTGATAACGTCTACGATTTGTAAAGTGAAGGCTTTTCAAACAGTTTCCTTCGGTATTTTGTTGATAAAATGTCAGTTACATTTACAGTTAATAGACTTCATCATTCATAGAAGGAAGTGCAAAGTGTTAAACTGTATCGAGGATTAATATTTAATGCAAAAGTAACATGCACATATCATTGATTAAAGATAATGTGAAGTGAACATTATTCACGGGACTTAATACATTTTAAGTATTTGATATTTATGAGAGGTGGACTATTTTATTTTTCCAGTCCATTACTCGTAATAATTCTAGTAAGAAATCAGTTACTTCTGGGATGACAGTTGCACTTTTCTAGGCTAATATTCCCTTTTATATTCAGTTAAAAAGCAAACAAATAACATTACGTAAGAGTATGGAAGTTTTCACACTGTTTTATACATTTAATTTAGCATCTCTTTAGCTTACAAGTAACTTTCAGTTTCCTTAATTTCAGTTAAATAATGCTCAAAGTATGTTTGACGAATTATTGCACGGATGCCCAGTCAATTCGTACTTCCATGATAGCATATCTGAATCGAAAAGTTGGTATCAAGACGTCAAGCATGATGGAGAAATTTATCGATTGAAAGCGCTTTTGTCATCATGGCGTTATACTATGAAAATGGTTTCATTTTTACCTGAAGGTATGCATGTACATAGTAATATTCCATTCTTATTCTAGAACCTCTGCAAGTATATTATTATTATAATGATGTTTAGCTTTCAAAATACTCAGAAACCACAGAAGTATTTAGTTAATTTTCGTAAAACGTGAACAAGATAAAAAAGAAAGGCACATACTACTAACGAGAAAAATGTCTTTTATTGCGTTCAAGAGGTTAAACTGGATGTTTAATTAATGGATGATATGGGGTGAATGTAAATGGATTAAGAGAGGTTATACATACATTTGTTCGATCTCCTGTGAAAGATATTAACCTCACCCGAAGTGAAAATTAGTACTTGTCTAGACTTTCTATAACATTCTAGAAAAAGAGAAGTATTCAAATGGATTTAGCTATATTCTGTAGCTTGTCCTATTACGAACTCAAGAATGCATAAATGTTATCGCTAAGATACATACATTACCCATGTATGAATATACATTCTGACCTCATTCAATGTAGTCGATCTAGAAATAATGGCTATAGAACTAGTGACCAGAAAATATGTAGTATTACTCAGGGCAATCTATTGAAACTTATGTACTTGTGTGAGAGTTTACAGAGAAACTATTATTTGAAGTTTAGATAGCCTGTGATTTTTACAGGAATGTCCACTGTCACCATCCAAATATGACGTCATTATACATGTAAAATTTAAGATATTGAAGGACCGGTCTTAAGAATATCGTGCATAGTGGTTTCGCTGACTATTTCACTTATTCGAACAATCACATGAAGTATTATGTATTAATTGTAGCGAAACTTCAGAATGTAAAATAGTCCTTATAGATGAAAATGCTGACAAATCTCAGTCTTCCGAATCTCTTCGCAAACATGAGTTTGTTCAACATAATTCTGTCTTGTCAAACATAAGATGACGCTGTATATGATTAACTCGTAGCTTAAGGACAAATTGTGAAATAATTGGGGGTAATGATCACTTTATGTATTCGGAAAGTTGCATAGGCTGCAAGGAACTGGTTGTGGTATCATTCTGCTTCTGTTTCATCACTATGTATGATTGTGACTATGCCCAGTTTAAGTATTTCCTCGACTTATGTTTCGAAATTGAGAGCAGTGATATCTACAGTGTGTGCAGAGCTTACGCAAAACACTACCTATAGACTACTATTTTTCTCCCCTTTGCAACCTGCTGTATCATGTTATTCAAAAGATTCTTCTAGTAATCTCACCTTACTATTCATCTACCTTGCTCCAGAGGATTAGTTAATTTTATACATGCACACAAAATTGGAAAAACGGGAAAATTCATCACTCACATGGTCACAGAACGTCAAGAAACAAATGGATGTTAATAATGCAGCGTGTGCTACTGACAAGATTTATGAGCAGTATTTAAAGAGATGTTCATTGGCAAAAAAAAAACACCAAATAACCCAGAGATAGATTTAAATCCAACCGCAACAAATGAATCAGTGTTGTGGGAAAACATGGGAGATACGAAAAGAAGATAAAGAAACACAGTACGATAGGCACAACACGGAAGATCTGTACAAATGACGATTTGCAGATAAGGTGTACATAATTTCCCTACATAGAGATATCGAATTCCAAATAGACATCCCGTTACCAAGTCTTCTGTCTTCCGTCCCTTCGGTAACACCATACTCCCGACCCTAGAAACATATGGAATGTTTCTAAAGTCTACTTCAGACAGTAAACATATTTTGTCAACTGAAAGGCTTAGGAATGTTTTTCAAGCTTATGTCTTGTATATTCAACAATAAAACGTGGAAGTTAATCAATTTCCGTCACCGATATGTCTTACAAGTAATGTTTGGCACACTCGACTTTTAATTGTTTCAAAATCAAGTTAATTAATGCTGCTATACCAAACTAGCTTGTCGCATTCATCTGTATTTTAACGTTTTTCATTCTCAACATTTGACTTTAAATGCTGCATTATTTGCAGCAGTCTGTGATGTGAGTTCTTACATTAACTGCCTAATTTTGATCACTCCTCGAGAATTACTAGCGTTTTAATTCCATTACTGAGTATACTTTTCTTGCTGTCACACTAGTACAACTCCTTTAAAAAAAACCGCATATATATCTTTTTACCAGTCATCGCATTCATTTCCTTTTTTGTGTATATAAGCTAATGAGTGAAATAGCTACATGGTATCTTATCTCGATCTTAATAGTTATTCTTCTCACTTTTTATTCCTGATGGATATAACTTTGATATGCAATCACAGCATTATCCTGTTTAATTCATCTCTTCCCATCAGTCTTCATTGTCACCAGTACTGTGTCTTTTTCAAAATACTTTAGGCGGTATTAAAGAATTAAGAAGCATAACGGAACCTATGGAAGAGTACTCCTGTCTCTGGACAGTTAAGCCAACGGATAACCTTTTGAAATTCATGAGTGAATTCAAAAAACCAACTGTTATGGATTTTGAAGCGAAATTTCAGGAATATAAAGAAATAGATTCTAAAATAAATTGTATACCCAATACTTACATAGTTGGCTCAATTGAAGTTCATACAAAATCACTGCGTTCAGTATTGAAAAATCTGCTGTTGGAGCATGAAAAGGTATTTTTTTTTTAACTTTGAGAAACTTCATTCATTCAAACTTTAGCATTATTTGTACAAAGGCCTGCTTGCTGTGAGGAATCACTGAAGCCCCATGGTGAGCCACCACTTTCAATTTCTTGTCACAGAGAAGAAAATACAGATTTCAAGGAGGTACAAACTCCAAATAAACTTATAAACCTTTCGGATTGAGCTCTTACAGCCTCGATGTATCTATTTATTCCGACAGCTTAATGTCTTCAGAACACTGGCAGCAATGTAGTTTTTTCCTGATCATTTTAAGTATTAGTGTTATCATTGTCTTCTTATATGCTTTTATTCGTCCCTTGGGTCACACTTGGAATATAGGGCTTCAGTAACACATCTTCATCGTATTCTGTTCTTTGTCGCCTTTTTTAGCTGTTTCTACGACTGCCCACGGGTTGATATTTCCTCTTCCCTTGATCTCCTCCATGTCATCCCTGAACCTGTTGGATCCCATTCATGTTCCACTCAAGGCTCTGAGTTGTGATATCACTTAAAAGTCTCCTCAGCCTATGTCCAATACACCTGTGAATATTTGTTGGATGAGAGATTGTTGCCTCGTGACCTGTCTCCCACAGCTCATTGTTGCTCATCTTTTCTGACGGATCATCTGATCTTCAATATCGAACGAAAGCAAGTGTTGACGATAGTCTGCAGCCTGTCGAAAATGCTCTTGGTGACGTATGTGCCAAGTTTCTGAACCATATGGAAGCAGTAACTTCACAATAGTGTTAAAAATTTGGATCTTGTCCATTATGAAGAGTGGGGTAGATTTCCACACTGACTTCACAGTAATAAACACCTTTGTGTGAAATCATGATTCTTCCCCATGCAAGTGAAAGAAATAACCGATTTCATTCAGATTTCACCTGGGGATTCTGATTGGTGCTGTTATAAAACTATTCCATTCAGATACGTTCACCGGTTTTTCCTTGTTGCTTTGGCAATAATTAACCGATGAATATAAAATACACCATATGTCAACCAATTAACATGCCCTTGAACTATAAAAATATAAATAAATATAAATATAAAAATATATTGACTGTCTTTTCGTAGCTGTACATAAACTTGGTTTTGGTTTAGTTTGGATTTATGAGATTACATAAATGCTCACTAAATCAAAATCAAAGAGTATGATTCGGTAGATGGAATTTCTGTGCATCGTATCAAATGGTTCAAACAGTCATAGTGCGCATTATTGATGTACCTGTCACTTGGAGTATTCTACTTCAATCTAGGTTTGATTTTCAATGTTTCTTTAGGAGGAAACTCATTTAATGAGTTTTTAGAAGTTTTTGTACACAAAATGCGTCTGAACACATTCATCTACACATCTGTATATTTCAAATGGTTTTAAAACTATACAGCTTTATGTTCTACCTAGACGTGTTTGTCAAATAATTCAAATCCTTTTTGAGAAAACTTTCAGTAATTTTTTTCGACAATGCCTATGACAGAGATCTCAGCTGCATGAAATCAGTTCACTACTCAATTTTTTTTACTTATTTTAGGCCTTTGTACAAAAATGCACAGAATTGTTTGTCGAGAAATTGAAACGCATTGTTTCTACATTTGAGAAATATGAAAATACACTTAAACGAAGCACTTCGGATTGGAATGAAATGCCAAAGTGGATGGATATTTTGCAGGAATTCTCAAATTCAGAGGTTTCATTTGACATGGATATCACCAGAGCTGAAGTGAGATAATATTATATTCTATGCCTTGATAAATAAATACAAGTCAATTTTCTCTTAAAAAATAAATTTTATTTCTTAATTTCTAATTAAGATGACTTAGAGTGTTTTATCTGTGAATTATCTCCACTAGACGACAAATATTTTTACAGCACTTAATCTGATGGGATATATCTACTTAAATTTCATTAGGTTATTGATTTAAGTTGAGTTAACATTTACCACTGACTTCATAACCAAAATGCCTATTATTATGAACAATAAGGATAACGTCTGTTTAGGTTCGATGTGGTCACCAAAATATGATATGGGTCATTTTGACCGGAGCTAACAATAACGACAAGGTAAGGCAATAAGTAACTCGTCTGAAGACCGAATACTAATACTGATTTCAAATCACTCTTGACACTACAGATCCCACCCAAATGAAGATAGAAGACAGACCAGTCTGAGTCGGTAAGAACAATCGGAATTCACTATACAAAAATACATTTCATGCAAAAGTCAGAAATTTAAGCTAAAACACGACTAATTTAACTGGTTAACTAAGTGCGGGTTTCATGGTAGTTAAGACTACTTATTCTGCCTCATTTTAATGGTTTAAATGTGTCCAGACTGGTTGTGAGTGGTCTTCTACTGGGTGTCTACACTTCAAACAGTGAAATGCAGACGTAAACACTGATAACTTGAAGTAGTTGCTTCATATAAAATCCAGTGGCTGATGCTAATACTACGTGGAACTATACAAACTCTCACTTCATCAGACTTCTGAATTCCAAATGAATAATCTGGAGATAAACCGTAATCACATCGGTTTTTATGTTAGAATATTTATTCACGAGTCCATATCTCCACCTATTAGTAAAATGTAAGATTGACAGATATCTCACCACTTACTTAAGCATATTACGTATACACATTATGATTATTATTGCTCCCTTGGGTTCCTAGTGGAACATAGGGCTTCAACTGCACGTCTCCATTTTCTTCTGTCTTCTGCTATACTTTTCGCCTGCATCCATGTTAATCCATATTCTTTCAACTCCTCTTCACACGATCTCCTCCATGTCACCCTTGGACGTCCCACACGCCGCTTCCCTTTCGGGTTCCACTCGAGGGCTTGACGCGCGATGTCACCCAGCGGTCTCCTCAGCGAGTGTCCGATCCATCTCCACTTTCTCCTGCATATTTGTTGGGCGATTGGTTCTTGCTTTGTTTGTTCCCATAATTCCTTGTTGGTGATTCTTTCCGGCCATCTGATCTTCAGTATTGAGCGAAGACAGTTGTTAATAAAGGTCTGCAACAGCTGTTGGAAATATTCTTTGTGACCCGCCCCAAGTTTCTGATCCGTATAGAAGAACTGACTTTACGTTTGTATTGAAAATCCGAATTTTGTTGGTGATGCTGAGTGACGAAGATTTCCAGATTGATTTCAGGCTGATGAATGTGTTTCTCGCCTTCCCGATTCTCGCTCGATTTGACATCCTCGTCCGCTCCTCCTGTAGTTGAGACAATGCTCCCTAGATAAGTGAATGAAGTAACCTCTTTCAAATCCCTCCCGTTGATGGTGATTGACGTTGGATGTTGCTGCTGTTGTTGTTGTTGTTGGTTGGTTATTTTCATAACCTCCGTCTTGTCTATGTTCACCTGGAGTCCTGTCTTTGCTGCTTCTTCGACCAGTTTGTCGGTTTTCGCTTGTAAGTCTTCGATTGTGTGTGACATCAAACATAAATCATCCACGCGAAATCCAGGTCTTCTAGGTTCTTCACGTCGGTCCAGGATATTCCTGTCTTCTCGTTTCCCACAGTCTGACGCATAATCCAGTCCACCACAATTAGGAATATCATTGGTGATAGTAAGCACCCTTGTCTGACTCCTGTGTTTACTCCAAACGCCTCGCTGAGTCTTCCGTTGTGGATCACTTGGCAGGTGCCGTTGTCGTACAGCTGTTGAATAAGGTTGATGAATATTTGGGGTACGCCATAGTACTCGAGTAATTTCCAAATTACTTCACGATCAACGCTGTCGAAGGCCTTCTCAAAGTCTATAAAGTTGAGGTAGAGGTTTGATTGCCATTCCATGCTTTGTTCGATGATGATGCGTAGAGTTGCAATTTGGTCAGTACATGATTTGCCTTTCCTGAATCCAGCTTGTTCTGGTCGGAGTTCTGTCTCCAGTGCGTCCTTTAATCTCTCCAGGATGATGCGACTCAGGATTTTACTTGGCGTCGATAGGAGCATGATTCCTCGCCAGTTCTTGCAGAGTGAGGCGTAAGTCGCCCTTCTTTGGTAGTTTCACGAGGTAACCTTTCCTCCAGTCAGTAGGCACCTTTCCCTCCTTCCAGACCTTTTGCAATAATGGAGTCAGCATGTCTGCTGTAGTCTCTGGGTCCGCTTTCAGTGCTTCAGGGGGTATTCCATCTGGTCCGGCTGCTTTTCCAGCTTTCAGAAGCTTGATTGCGTTCAAGACTTCAGCTCTCGTTGGAGGATTGGTGTCAACTTGCAGTTGTGTGCGCGCTGTTGTTGGTATTTCTGGACGGGTTGCAGGTGATGGTCGGTTCAAGAGTCCTTTGAAGTGATCCGCCCATTGTTTAATCTGTTTTTCTTCCTTGGTAATTGGGTTCCCTTGGCTGTCTTTTATAGGTTTCGCTTGTGTTGGTCTCTTCCCGGATAGAGATTTGGTTATCTGATATAGTGTCCTCAGGTCCCTTTTGCCTGCTGCCTTCTCAGCTTCAGTGGCGAGGTTGTCGTAGAATCGTCTTTTGTCCTTCCTAGCACTTTTCTTCACTTCTTTGTCCAATGCTTTGTAAGTTGAGCTCATCGTCTCCTTCTCCTGTCCGTCCTTGCATTGAATCATTTTCTCTTTCACCATTCTCCTCTCTTCTATTAATTTCCAAGTGTCCGTTGAGAGCCATTCCTTGTCTTGTCTCTTCTTTCTTCCTAGAACCGTTGAACACGTTTCGTTGAGAATCGCCTTCAGAGACTTCCAATGTTCTTCCACGCATGATTCTTCAGTGATGTCGCGTAGTGTTTCCTGCTTTGCTCTGACAGTTGCAGTGAAAGTGTCTTTTGTGGTTGTGTCCTTCAGTTTTTGAGTGTTGAACTTGCATTGTGGCCTATCCCCAGCTATCCTCGAGGCTTTTAGTTTCACCTTGAAAGTCCCTTCTACTAGATAGTGGTCTGAACCCACATCTGCTCCTCTCCTTGACCTTGTGTCCAGTAGGCTCCGTCTCCACTTTCTTGAAATTGAGATGAAGTCTATTTGGTTCTTGGTGTTTCCATCTGGTGAAATCCATGTCGTCTTGTGTATATCCTTGTGTTTGAACACACTACCGCCAATCACCAAATCATTGAAGGCGCAGAAGTCTGAGAAGAGTTCACCATTGTCGTTCATTTCACCGAGGGCCTCACGACCCATGGTGAGTTCTCTTCCTGTGTTGTCTCCTCCCAGCTTCGCATTCATGTCGCCCATCAGGATTTTGATATCGCCATTTGGGACGTTGTCCATTATTGCTTGTAGTTGTCTGTAGAACGCCTCCTTCTTCTCTTGTTCTGAGACGTTTGTAGGCGCATAACATTGAATGACTGTAACTTTCCTTCCTTTTGAGTTGAACCTGGCTGTCATTATCCTGGAGGAGATTGGTTCCCACTGCATGAGAGCTTTGGTTGCTGTTGGTGACATCATGATGGCCACTCCCTCGGTGTGCTCATGGTTGTCCTCTGGGTGGCCGGAATAGATTACTGTCTCTCCAGTAGGTAGTTGGCACCTTCCAGTTCCGTTCCATCTGCTCTCGCAGATTCCCAACACTTCTATTCTGTACCTTCTCATTTCAGCGGCTATCTGGGCAGCCTTTCCAGTTTCGTACATTGTGCGAACATTCCAGGTACCCATCCTTACTTTTGCTTTCATCGAAAGAAGGCACATCGGCTGACTGGCTTCCCGAAGGCTTTCACCAGCCTGCGTCATTTCACTTCCCCGATTCCAGCGAAAAGTAAGGCTATTGCTTATGTTTTTAGAATTTTTAATATATTTATTCGTTGAAGTTTCTGTAGCGATTTGGTTGTTTTACAGGGGTGGAGTTGCTAGCACCACGCCCCAACCCTCCCTCTTTACCCGGGCTTGGGACCGGCGAGAAAACTAGTAAGCTAGTATCTGACGTATGCACATATTACACACGAATTAGGATCTTGTCAATGAAGATCTAAGAGTCACTGAATATGTTGACTGTTTGCCGAACAATATCATACGTAAAACTGGGAAATTGCTTTTCGTTAATAATATCAGTATGACTGAACACACGAGTGGTTTGTCACTAATAAGCAGGAAGATGGAAAATGGGGAAAATATGTGATGACTGCTTACATGTTTCTATTGGTACAAATGTCTATCGAGAAATGACCTCCAAATAAACTGACTTCAGTGTATGTGATATTTTTTGACTATATAAATTGTCTACTGATAAATCAAAAGACATGGGATGAGTGAAGTAGTATTTGATAAACACAATTATGCTAATGTATTTTAATAGCGGAGCAAAATGTCGTTTGCATCGAAACTAATAAACTTTGAAAGTGGGGATACTGATCTCCTTTCGCTTTTTACTTTCTTCTTTTTCCAACATTCTAACTCGATTTAGAAGTTACCATGCTGTTTAAATATACTGAGACGGTCACTTTCGGAACTTTAAGATAACAATTTCGTGCTTTCTACTAGCTGAACAAGCCTAATGATAAAAATTCAACTGATTTAAGGTAATGTTCATGCATTCTTTATAGTAAAGTCCTACTTGAAATGACGGAGTTCTCAAACCAGACAACTACGATTCATGTTATCTGATTTGATGAATACCCTATGTAATGTGAAGTTGAACGAACTGGAGATATGCAATAAATCATACTGCTAATATTTGATTTTTATACAATTTTGTTTTAGACTCGCTTTATATTATTATAATGAATAAAGTTTGATCACTTTTATATTATACTTAGTCAAAATTGTATCACTGGTGTAAGAAAATGACTTTCATTTACAGGAAGTGCATTTAATTATGTCACAATTCAAGCTAGTTTTGCCTCAAAGCTATTCTGATTTGATCGATAACGCACGATGTAGCTTCAGAAGGATTAAGCAAAAGCTTTCACTTATAATGGATGAGAGTTATTCGCAGCAGAGTGCACTGTGTACCCAGATCAGGCATAAAATCAAAGAAATGAATGAAGATATTCATGGGTTCATTTGCGACTACACTGTGGTAAGTCCAATATGTTCTCTAATCATAAGATTTTACTACAAACGAAACGTTAACCATGCAACAGATCCTGCTATCTCACCATATCCATCTGTATTGATACTCAGTTATATAAAGAGGTGAAATATATATATATATATATATATATATATATACATATATAAATCATAAGTGAAAAGTTAACATGACTACTCAATAAAACAGTAAGACATCGAATGAGCCATAAAAGTAGTGTAATATCTTGTTGTGATCTATATGTATTGTTAAATTCACACATTTAGTACGATCATGACGCAATAAATCATCGTCACCTTTCCATGTGATTCATAAATAATCTGGTATACATATGCATGTGATGATGGCTTAACTCATTGTTCTAATAATTATACTGGTTATTCCTATTCTTCTGACTATGCTAAATTGTAGCATTTTTAATACTGTGTAACTGTTTTTGATGCTTGATTAATGTATGCGATAATAATTCCCACCGTAATATTAGGAACACAATATTCAGCTAAGACATATGTATCATTTAAGTTGTACGGTCATATACATGCTTTTTATGAGAGCTATGTCGTCAGGATATTTAAAAGATGGAATATTTAAACTAATAATTAATTACTAATGTTAGTATGAAGTGCAGTTGAAATATTTGTGAGTATGGTCCATCTTAGGATAGCAATTGGTAAATCAAACGATGCCACATAAAAAAGTTCATAAAATGTGTACAAAATTCTAGAATTGATAGGCAAATAAAAAACGTCATATTCGATGATGTGAAAACTGATTAGATAGAATTTAACAAAAATACTTTTGATTTACAATGACAAATGAAAGAAGTAGAATAATATCACAAGCAATTCAGTGTGAGAATACCAGTAGGAAATAAAAGACAATTCAGCAAAGAGACTTTTCTTTTTCGATGAAATCATCTTCAGAGGCTGTACAGTCGTATCTATATTTACCGTAAATGTACAATAGTCCATTAATGAGATGAGTAATAGGGGCGAGGGTGACACAATTGATATAATTACTCATAAGTAGCTTCAAAAGTTATAAATGAAGTAATACTCAACGGTTAAAAATCTTATTGCGTGAAAAGAAAGGTAGTCGAGTGTCCATTTAACAAGTCTGCAAAGGGTGAGAAAAATAACAAAAGGAACACGTGTGTGATAATAGTGAATTGCCTATTAAAGTAAAAGCAGACTAAGAGTAAAATTGAAAATTAAAAAATTAAAACTTTTACCAAGGAATGGCTAGTGAAGCGGTCAAGACCAAGGTAAAATAAGAGACTGGGTTGCATTGAAGAACTGCCAGCGTCTCCGCCATACACAAAGCCGAAACCTAACGCCCTCTGTACCATTTGACCTCATCTTGTAGATGATCCTGAAAGACGACTCTCACAGAGCTACGTGGCTTGAGTTCACCAAGTACTTGAAAACTGAGCTAGTAACAATCTTGCATTTGCTAACCATGCCGGATAATGTTCAGAGATGCTATCTGAAAGCCTGCGCCTTTGGGGTTAATATAACTAGCTGCTCACGAGCAGGTGAATTTATAAACACACATTGAGGTGGCCCAAAGTGGTAGTTCACCTTTCGCACATTCATTAATCGTTTGTCAGCTTTAGAAACTGATCTGCATCTCAGCCGAATAAAAGGCTTTTCTCAGTAATTTGGAGAAGCATTTCTTTAGAATATCAGCTGCGCTATCACCTTTAAATTCAACACTGATGAACAACGGTTTCTTTGATACTGTCTGGTTCTTTCAGGTGTCTGCTTTACATTCATGTTTTTCTCGATGAATCTTGATGGATATCCATTTTCCACGTCTGAATAATACTAATACTGACAATAACAATCGTAGTAGTATTAGGTGAAGAGTAAACAGATTAACTAAATAAAGAAAATGAAAAATAAATGAAGTATCAATTGTTGGTTCTCAAGGATTTCATTGCTTACTAATATAATCACGAGTTGAATTCAGGTAGAGAACTATTGGGAAACTTTGGAGAGCCAGATACTTGTTTCGTTTTGGTTTG
The DNA here is from genome assembly GCA_944472135.2 of Trichobilharzia regenti. Classification (NCBI taxonomy): domain Eukaryota; kingdom Metazoa; phylum Platyhelminthes; class Trematoda; order Strigeidida; family Schistosomatidae; genus Trichobilharzia; species Trichobilharzia regenti. Next base: position 70,518,255 of record OX235270.1, on the reverse strand, counting down.
GGACTTCTCATTGCTTTACAGCTAAAACTGTAGATATTTGGTAATATATTGCAAAATTCATTTAGAGGACAAACTGTGATGTTCTCTATGTTTCATTCATGATAGAGGAAGAATGTTGTGCTCTTCTTTACTCGGTTACAAAAAATGGTTTAATAGACTCTCTGGATAGGATAGGATTACTAAATACTGTCATTAGAAGGAAACCTTGATCACTAATACACTAACACCTGGGATAGTGTTACTTATAAATAATTTGTTTCGATTCATTATTTCATAGAACATGTTGGATAGATAAAGCTCTTCTTGCTCCTAAACTATATATACTACATAATTCCTGATTTCTATTTTATTCTACCGATACCCATTTTGTCCTATTGGAGACGGATCGGTTGGGTGTACCTTCAATCTTCAGTGAGTGACTGATGAGGTTCCCACCAAGATTCAATAAACACATCATTCACGATTTCTAGCACTAAAAAGTGAGTTTTGTAGCTCAGGTGGCATAGTTGATGACGCTTTGTGGTTTGGAACAAAGGATGGTGGATTCGAGTCTCAGTGAGAACACTATGAGTCACTGGGGATTGCAGGGGTATCCATCTGACGAGTCCCCCAAAGGACGATATGCGTATCTTGGATTCCGCCGCCAGTCACCACCCACCAAACGATATAGTTTGATTTCCTGAAAACGCTGAATGAATATTAACTTTAATAGCTTATTCTAAAGTGTTTATATAATGCACAGACTTTTCAGCGGAAATTATTGCACAATAGCTTCTCTTTGTACAGAATATTCAAGTAAGACAGTTACTGAAAGTAAATCGTGTGATACACCGCTTTCCGAACTGAAGTGAAATTCCATCCCTTATAATATTTCTTCTTTGCCTCTTTCGACAAGTGAATAACGTTTGGTTGGAAGCAAATTATGAAACACGCAGGAGTACACTTTTTATGCTTAGGACATAATAACAGTAGAATACCTAAAGACTGCAGGTAATTAGTTTTATTTCCCAGACAGTGGCAGTCTGTACTAAAAGCCTTGGTGATAGTAATCTAATGTGCTGGAATATTATACCACCCACGAGTTCGCTTTTTCTCAAATTCAGTAGAAAACTGCGAGTCAGCAGGTTGTAGACGCTTCAAGTACTCGTGAGAGTAGAAAACACCAGTAGAGGTTATATTCAAATAGATTAAAACAAAATGAACAAAAGAAATTATATGTGGTATGTAATGATGGAGTTTTTTGGCAGTCTAGGTTTCGAACAGACAGCTTTTGATTTATTATGAAAACTTCGAATAACATAACTTTCCTCAACGTTTTTCATCTCTCATCAACTTGACATCGGGAAAACTCAAGCCAAAATAATTTTTCGGATAATAACCTCTGCTTCTGAGCAGATTAGCGATTATGACCGCTGTACCCCTCACTACCTTCATGGAAACTTCAACAGAGTAGATTCCCATGATCAAATGTACTATCCGCTTTTCAATTTACCTTGAAATACTTAAGTCTGAAGTGGGATACTTTTTAAATATTAGATGTGATCATATGTATAAAATAATTTTCAACCTCTCGATTTTATCTGAATTCTTCAAATGAGCTCATCATGAAGAATAAGCTGTATGAACCATACTCTAGGTAGGACGTTTCTTTGCAGTTGTTACAATCACTGAATAAAGTCTCTGTTTCTGTTTTCGACATAGAACTTTGCACAAATGTGCGGAAGTTCAAGTCGCCACATTCCGTGTAGCACGCGAAGCAAGAGAAGAAAGTACAAGAAAAGCATAATAGAAACAGTGAGCAGAGGTGTGAGACAAAGGAGTATTAAAGAAATACAAAACAGTTTCATTGAAGATCATAAGTCACAGGGAGTGGATGCATCTGCGCCACTGAGAACGGTTTTGAGCCATGTCACCAATTGTTTCCAACCATAGATTTTTACCGTCCCGAGGACCCCAGCCTGGAAGTCTACACCTTTCTACGTGGCTTAGACCAACTGTTGTGGATTTCATTGACTGGTGAGGCCAAGTTTTTGTTTGACCGCCGCTAGCTTTTTTCCAGCCTGACCCTATATCCGCTAACATAGCTCGTCGAGGGAGGCGATGGCTTGGCATACGTAACACATGTCCTAACCATCTCAGTCTTTGTAGCTTCACGACTCCGTCGATTGATTTCCCCTGTTTACCTAGAACTCTACGCCTAACCTCAATGTTGCTCACCTTATTATGCCACTTTACACGGGAAATAGAACGCAGGCACCTATGATCAAAGACAGCTAATCTTTTCATGTCTTCCACTCTCAGTGGCCAGGTCTCACAACCATAAAGGAGGACGGAGCGGACTGATGAGCAGTACACCCGCCCTTTGGTCGATAGTCGAATAAAGTAAAGAAAATCTGGTAAAAGATTTCACTCCTTTCCAAGTAGATGATATTTATTACTAGACTTAAACAAACTGTAACAGTAGAAGACGAGAGACTTGTTATCCTTTTATATCGAAATTATCTACACCCTATCTTCAAAGCACAGTTTGCACAGATCGTCCATGCTGTGCCTCTTTTGACCATCATGTTGTATTTCTTTGATTTCTTCTATGTATCGCCTCAACGCTGTATCATTTGTTTTCTTTGACATCATATCTATCTCCTTGCTGTTTGATGTTTTTTTTATGTCAACGAACATCTCTTTATGTACTACTGATAAATCTTATCAGTGGCACACGCCACAAAACTACTCAGTCTGCAGCATAATTTATTCATACGTGTACAACATTATTAAATGTTCCTATAAATTTAAGTACTTTATGCTATTTATTGATTGTAGAACCAATGTCTGACTTCAAAATTGTATACTGTTTTAATTAACCTTTCATCATTATATCAGTGTTTTTGATTATAATATATTTTAACATTTTAATTGCACGTCGTATTATTATTATTATTTCATGTATTCACACCTTTGACCTAATTCCCTCACTGGATATAATTTCTTAGTATCAGTATTTGACATTAATCATACACGTCCGATACCAAGTGGAAAGAAATCTTTGAGCTCAACTCTTCATGTTATTTTGTACTTGAACGTTGGACAATATATCACTTAGATGATGCATACGGAAGGTCTAGAGTTTGTTGTCATCCTTTTAAGTTAACTAGCTTCAGATTCAGCGGTCAAAAGTAATGGGGGAAAGATTTTATTAAAATGTGTAGTTTGTTTTGTTTAGCGCTCAAATTGATTGTAATGTTTTAATAATGCTTCACTTAAGAGAGGTCCATCCAGTGTCAACCTGGCTCGTTACGAAGATATTGACCGTCAGATTGATTTTCGTTGTCAGTATGAACAGTTATTTAACAAGGCGGAAAGACTTCATCGTTGTGAACTGTTGTTTAACTTGGACTCAATAAATTTAAATCAGCTGAAACATATTGGCCAACAAACACAAGCATTCTTGAATTTATACAAACTATACAATGACTTTAATAAAACCCTGGATTCATACATGGAAACATTTTGGCTTAGCATGGACCTTAAAACATTTGAAGATGAGTTAAAGGAAATGCAGAATAGGTGAGACTGTGAAGTCGTAAAAAAACATGTTTGATTTCGTGTTAAAACTTTTCTTATAATAATAGCATTATTCTTCACAGTGTCTACATAATGTACAGAATTTTCAGCGGAGTTTATTGCATTGTATTTTCCCTTCATACAAGATCTTCAAATAAAACATTAATTGAGCGTATATCCTGAAACCTGAGCTGAATTACAAACCAATCCATCATGATATTTCTCCTTTCTCTTCCTCAACAAATGCACGATATTTAGTTGAAAGACAATTATAAGAAGTTGAGAAGTAGAGTTCTCTCAACTATTGGGACACGTTGACACACACAATCAGCCCCTTTCTCAAGTTTAATAGAGACTTGCAAATCAGAAGCTTGTAAACATTTTAAATACATACAGAAGTAGATAATACAATTAGAGGCATATAATAAACGATTAGAACAAAGAGAAGGAGAAAAATTATATGTGATGTAGAGATGGAAGCATAAGATGGTTGCAGGTAGTCTGTAGGAAGCCTTGAACCTAGATTTCGAACTAGTTAGCACACACCAGTCAGTGAGGCGTATCTGCAACCTTGAAGGGATTTATACCTCTTCTGAGATTCGAATCGTGTCACCCAGTGCTGCAGTCAGACACGTTACCACTAAGCTAATCAGGCTCGAGATTGACTTTTGTGGGACTGTATTGGATATTTTTGATTGGATGGTAGTCAGTAACTAGTGTAATATGTCTAGTCCTATTTTTGATGCAGACTGAATTCTGTCAGTCACGTTTGCGATGTGTCCACCATTTTAATGTTCTCTGACCACAGCACCGGGTGACGCTTGTCCGAATCTCCGAAGAGACATTAGTCTCTTCAAGATTGCAGATACGCCTTGCTGACTGGTGAGCACCAACTAGTACGAAACCTAGGTTTAAGGCTTCCCGCCGATTGCCTGCAGCCATCTAATATCAAGTATTCAAAATGCACCACTGGGAGCAAGCTACCTATAGTGATGAACACACTGCAAACCTGACCAATAGAATTCAGTCTGTACCAAAGATAGGACTAGACACATCATATTAGTTGCTAGTGCCGAATTAGAGATAGTAGTTTTCGGTAGCTTAAGTTTTAAGCAGGTCACTGGTCGTCGCGGACTTTAAACTCCATCCTCGCATATTTAGACCATCAGTGCCAGAGTTAAACAATTACTTACCCGCAGAAAGAAGGTTGAAATGTAACAATGTAGACAATTTTCAATATACATGAAACGGTTTCTTACTGATGTTCCGTTTCCCATCTTTTTCATCAATGCGAACAAGTGCAACTGAAATGTTCATAGTTAATGCCTACAAAGCTTTGTTCTTGATTTCTGCTTATAACAAACTAAATCCTTGTTGATACGTTTGTATTCTACAACCGTATTTGAGCATATGTATATTTTATTTACTTCAGTAACCACTTAAAGTATATAGATATGTGAGATAACTAATCTAGAAATACCTGATTACAATTCAGATGTCGTGACCTGACCAGATTTACACGTACTTGGGCTGCATACAAAACTGTGCACGAGAAAATAGACGAGTTTGTTCGAAATTTACCCTTACTTCAGCAACTTAAAAGCAGAACTTTACGAAGAAGGCATTGGACTAGGATTGGACAGCTAACGAAGATAACTTTGCTTACTAATGAAACAATCGACTTGAAATTCAAGCATATAATCGCTGTTCTTATGAGTCTAAATGGTGACAGCAAGCAGCAAATTGAAGACATTTGTGTAGCAGCTCTTCGTGAGTCAGATATTGAAAGACAATTTAATTCACTAATTGGAACATGGAAACGACGGGAATTTTCACTGAGTTCATTTAAACACCGTGGTCATCTCTTGTTAGACAGTGATCAAATGGAGAGTATACTTCAAAATTTAGATGAATCTATAGTCATACTAAAAAATCTGTTAAGCAACCAGTAAGTTATACGTTTTGTTTTATCTGTGAAGAGTGTGAAAGAGTCAGCTTGTTGTATGGTGCATACTAATGTGAAATGGTACTTACTGTATTGGACGTGTGGTAACTTCAAGCCAAAAAGTTAATATATCTGTTAATTTTCAGTGCTGTCCGATAAATCAATATTCAATATCTTGTCTTAAGTTAAAAATGTCGAAAGTAATAAAACTTCTTCTGAATGTTACTTTAAATTTATTCTTCAGTAACTAGAATGGCCTGATGTCCTGTTTATGCATGAAGTTAGTGAACTAACTTATTTAATAAGAAAAATTACCAGTGATTTCCCATGCCACCGTAGCGGTGGGGAAAAACGAAACATTAGACTTGTTGGGAAATTTATAAAAATGTCTATTTTTGATTAACATCATGGATAGACTTTTAAATGCAAATGGTTGTGAGATTTTCCAACTTGACGTTGACAGTTGACTGTGTTGATAGGAAAGTTGTGTTGTAGCTCCTTTTAGCTTGCTTACCAAATGACTCAGCGGAGGCATTCAACTTATAGGTAGATGATTGACTTTTGCTTAAACTTGAGCTATTCACCTATTCAGTTCTATGTAATGTGATGATCGTTACATATATGACAGGGACAAAGTGCGATGTTTTTGCAGCATAGAGGTCAATATCCTTGTAATCGATTTCAAGAATTTTTCTAACATAAACTAACACATCATTCATTGATTCATTGGTTTAGTGAAATAACTCTGAGTAACAAACAGCGAGTACTTTTCTGCATCTGATATCTCTTGTCACTTGCAAACTGATACTAATTTCAGTAAACAAAGTCTACCAAACGTGGACGCAATAAACTAATCGGATAGTTTTCATATTACTAAATCTGAGCTTATTAAACTTCAGTTAACAATAAACAAACTTCTGAACAGGTGAATGTAAGGTCTGTTTGAAAATCGACACTTTTTTGTCAGTAACTTTTTTCTATTTAATTTAAGCCCACAATAGTTCATAAGAAGGCTTATAAGTGGATATAATCTCCGGAATGAGTCATTGCACAAATATATTCATATTAAATTTAATATGTCTAACTAATACCTAATTTAACATTTTAGTCACAGTATTCCACTGCGTATCCAAATTCAAGCTTGGTTGGTTAACTTACAAACGACATACGAGATCCTCGAAAGTTGGCTCAAAGTACAAAATCTGTGGATGAATATGGAAGCAATTTACAATACAAATGATACTGTGATTAAACAACACCTAAGAGAAGACACCAGAAGATTTTACACCGCTGATCGTAATTTTTTAAAATTAATGGGACGCATTGGAGATATACGTTGTATTGTTACGTTTTGTGTCAACAGTGACATATCATTACATCATTTATTGAATCATATAAATGAAGAATTAGAAATTTGTCAGAAATCATTGACCAACTATTTACAAATGAAAAGAAAATTATTTCCACGTCTTTATTTCATACCTGATTCATTGTTGGTGGAAATTATTGGACAGATGAATGATACTGCCAGTATGCGTGTTATACACAGACATATCAATAAACTATTTACATATGTGGAGAAATTAAATTTTATCAACAAGAATAATGCTAATGAGATTGTTGAAGTATGCTCATTCGACGGAGAAAGGTTGTCAGTAAGTGGAAACTATTTCGATATTTATGCGAGCTGTATCATTTCAAGTATTTTGAGTAAACTGAATGTTTTAAAATAACTATTGACTCTCATATTGTGTCTGATATACTGTTTGCACATAACTTCGCCATAAATATGGGTTGTTGTGCTTTGGCTAAGGGCTTACATTTATTATCTTTGAGGGAGGATATCACTACAACACTTCCCATTCTTACAAAGAGGTTGCCAGTGTTTCCTTATACCAGAAACCTCTAAATCCGGTAATGTATACTTCATCGATAATTGATATAACTGATATTCTTGGTACAAAAATGGAATAATAGAAACAGAGTTTCTTGACTAGCGGTATTTAAAAATAATTTCATTCTTTTCATATCGCTATGTACGTTGGAATCTTTTTATCCATCATACCAGCTGGATTCAGTAAAATGGTCTCCTAGTGAAGCCTTGTCAAATTTGTCATGATTCACTAGAGGAAATAGCAGATTTATAGTCGATTATAGAACACACATCAATCAAATACATTTCTTCTCTTAATAGATAGCTATAGTAAACAATGAGAATGAATTTAAACGATCCAGGTTTCTGCATTGAAGAAAATTACATAGATCACAGCATGATTAAATTTTATTTTTTTTTTAAATGTATTTGACGTTCACTTGAGAATACCACTTGTATGTTTCTTTGATTGTTTGTCTGTTTTTTTTTAACTTTTGATTAGTTAATGATACCTATACGTTGTGAAAGTTCATGTGAGATCTGGTTGTCAAATCTTTTACACTCTATTCGCCACACATTACAAAAGCTATTAGAAAGTATGCATCATTCAATTGTTATGGTTAATGATGACAGTTTCATGGAGATACTCATCAACAATCCAACACAACTCGGTATTCTTTGCTTACAGTCATTGTGGACAAAAGACATCTGTGAAATGTTGAGTTCAAGCCAAAAGATTTCACTAGTTAATATTTATAGTAGCATGGTGTATCATAAATATGACTGTGGTTCAGTTAGAAAATATTTCCTAAAGGTTTACCATACACTTGTAAACCACACAAAGATGGTTAGAAAGACCAATCTGCAGCAGGCGAAATATGAAAATCTAACAACACAGTGCCTAATCCTGAAGGAAATCTTAGATCAACTTGTAAGTTAATTTCTCACATGACTGTATTTAATTTATTGAATGAATACTCAAACAAATCTGTTAAACCAGTTTTTTTTATTTAAAAAGCCTATACGATAAATGCAGTTATCAATAGAGTTGAGAAGTGTTTTTTTCTTGTAGTTGAATTATGTCATCAAAATGCATTAGCCTAAATTGGGTGTAGCGAATAAAACTGACTCGTTATGGTCTGAATGCAGGAAACAGATTTTGTGTTCTACTGCATAGCTGTAAACGTCCTTGAGACACACCTGCAGTCACGTAAAGCTCCAGAGACAGGAAACAACTATAGCATCAAAAACTCAAAATTACTTGGACAGTTCCGTTAGGCAGCTATACATTCCCTGCTAATTTGTTTAATAGATATGTCACACTGTGAAATAGTATTATTTACCGGATGATGCTTCGAACTCAATTTATTACTGTTCGTAATCATATCAGTTATAACCACACAACTTCGAGACTTTTGTTTTACTGTTTTCTTTATTCTTTACTATTTGTCGTGGGAGTAGTAGAAGTTTCCACATGTCTGGGACAAGCGTTGAATCATTTCTGTTACATGTATTCTCTCTCAGTTCGTTTGATAGATACGTCTTTTGTTACCAATCTCTCCCTTCATCCTGTTATATAAGATTTTATAACTGTCATCTTATCCTATTCTATACTATTGTATGGTTGTGTGTTATTGTATGTAGTGCTATAGCTGAACTATTCTTTAGATTTCTTATCTTATTCGGGTCAACTAATCTAGATTTTGCTAGGTTTTCAAGCTCTGATAGTCTGACTGTACCTGTTATACTACTCTGACCTATGTATTTGACCTGCCAATCATTGCAGGGAGGATACTAGATAAACTAAATTGTTTTGTATAATTGGCTCCACAGGATCTAGTCGAAGTAAAAAGTGAGCACTTAGAATCAAGTAGAATATTTCCAAAATGGTGAGATCAGTAACGGTTTCCAGAAGAATCACACGCCAACGCTTCGCGTAGACACTCCAAGGAGAGGAATGACAACTCACTCAAACAACATCATATCTTACAGAAGGCACATTATCAGTGTGCACACAGTTAGAGACTAAACAAGCACAAATACAAATGATAAGGATCAAATCAACGTGTAATATGAAAATGTCAAAATAAGTCTAAGAGAAAAACAGATAATAATTAAAAAGTTAGTTGAAACATCTCAATAAGTATGAATCTGTGAGTAGATCGTTCAGGTGGGATTTGCCAAACAGTCTTTATCTATTGAAAAGAAAGAAATATGACATGAAACTATTAGCGCGACACTTTTACTTTAATTTACATATATATACGTCTGACAGACCTTGACTTTGGTTACGACAACTCAACTTTGCTTCATAACCGTTGCAATTTGGTCAGTTGTTTTCCTGATGTCTTTCAGAAGAAAGTACATCTCCGCTTTGTAGTATGCCCAACACATTTTCAATGCATTTCAGACTTACTGTGGCTTTTTTTACATCTGAAAAATCGTGTTTTGGAAGTCAAAACTAATTAACAATGTCTCAATGCTTCGAGTGGTAAGTCAACAACACAGTTTTATTCTCTCACCTGTAGGACAAGAAATTATAATCTGTCAGGCTATTTCATAGATAATTTCGTTCCACTTGAGGTGCTACACATCAAGACTTTTTGAATAAATGATCTGTGGAGTCATTAAACTACTCTTTGATGCTTTTGTCTAATGTGAAATGTTTCATTTATAGATAAGCTACTTATGAGTAGTAACACAATAATTAACGCACCAAATTAGCAAACAGTGTATACATTTAAAATTTCTCTGATGGAGATAATTTAGTATGCGTATCCAACGGAGAAGTGATGATATTTATGTCGAATATACAGACATGGGAATACTTTAAATCACTGGTTTTGTCTTTAGTAGCAGAGATACACCAGTTCGAATCCCGCACCACCTCATGGCTCAATGAAAACCCAAAGTAGAGTCTGTTGTTTAAATAATCGCAGCCTTTTAGAAGAAGAGAAAATACTTGTTAATATAGATTTAATTGCCTTGACTATGGATAACAGTTCACAAGTATTAAGGGCATGGTTTAAAAGCTGGTGGATCATTATCTTTTTTGACAAATGTTGTTTTCTCCTATAATCATACATTATCCAATGCATGCAGTAATTTGAATAAATAAAGATTATAAACTAAGAAAGAATTTGCATTACACATACCTTATCGAAATATATCACTTTAACAGGTAAGGGCAAGAATTCAAAGCGCATGTGATTTTGAATGGATAAAGCAAATTCGCGTTTATTTGGATGAGAGGAGAAATTGTGTGCTCACAATATCCAATATATCATTTGACTACGGTTATGAGTTTGTTAGTTGTGCTGAAAGATTGATCATAACTCCGTTCACAAATCGGTGTTTTATTGGGATGTCACACGCTCTAAATGAAGGATTCGGTGTAGCTATGCTGGGACCATCTGGGACGGGAAAGAAGGCGATGGTGATGGTAAGAAACAGTGTTTTTAGATGGTTCGTTTTTAATGCATGAAAAACCCCCATTCGACAAGTAGTTCAGTGAATTTATTTTCATAGCTGTACAATTGCAAATATATATGGTTGTTTCGTATGTGTGCATACATTAAATCTGTCAAACGAAAATACAATTAGTAAGTTTTTGGAGGAGTTACGTAATACAAAAGGCGCTCAGAAGAATTGGATTTTGATATAAGAGGATAGTAGGAAAAGTGATGAGCTGTCACAAACGATTGGTAAAGAAGAGTTAGGTAATTTTTTTGGCTGACTTAATAAACCACTTGTGATCTTAACCTGAATTAATGAAGCTGAGCCAGCCACAAAAGTATACTGAAGGCATCCATGAAGGCCCACACCGACTAACTGACAACCTTAATCGTACCTTACAACTTTATTCTGGTAACCATCGTTCCATAACAAGCATCAGGAAGGAAGTCGTCTTTTCCCACCTGCCAATCACGTATACCATCGAAGAGTGAAAATAAATCAAATAGCTGTAAACTATCGATGGAGAATGTCAGTGGAAGTGGATTCCAGTCACGTACTAGTCAGTGCACGTATTCCTCCGACTGAACAGAGATAGGAGACAAGCAGCTACGAAATAGTTATTTTTCGGTGACGACATAGTGTTTATTTAGGGAAGACATAGCTTAACACATACCTGAGTATGAGAGTAATGCTTATCCTGGGGGAGCCTGGCTTCATATTCAGTCTATTGAAGAAGTAGTGTCAAATGTTTTCAAGAAACCTCTGGTAACTGCAATGGCATATGAGAAGGACGGTAAATTTAAAATTCAGACACTTAACAGGCGCTAACGCACCAATGACCTTGGGGCGATAATTAAGGGCAAGGTAGTGAAATCAGGTAAATAACAATATATTCATGAAAAAGTCTTCAATGAAGTGTAATGATATTAAACGGAATATCTGGTTAGTTTTGGGTTACGTTAAGTTTAGGCTAGAAACACGTTAGAGTTGCGTTGAACTAATTAGTTAGGGTATTAGAATTGGTTGGTGTTAGGGTTAGGTGAGGGAAATTCGAGGGTTGACTTTGAGTCAGGGGGTCGAGTTTACATTTTACAGCAACTTCTGTTCACATGGTCATTGGTGCATTCACACTTCTTTGGTTTTTAAATTTGATTTCAGACATGAACTCATTACGTCTCCGTGGAAAGAAGTCACATACCGCTTTCAGGTTAAGAAATATTGCAAATATTGGACAACAGATATTAAACCTGTGTGCCATGATCTTTTTTTGAAGAGTGAATTGATGATCAATACATTCTCGTTTCCATAGGTTCAGTTTTATTCACGTATTTGACTAGATAGTAATTTTAAGTCAATTACAAACGAGTATGTATGAAGAGTGACTCTACTTTTGTTTACAGTTATTAAAAAACGCATAATTTTTTGACATTAAGTGTTCATGACAGTGATTTGTATATTTCTTATTTATCATTTGATGCTGACTTGTAAAACCCATTATTATTTGAGATTGCATTATCATGCTCATACGGTTTAATTTTGCTTTCATCTTCATACGCGATTACTATATAACAAATTTTATTTCAAACCTAGGAAATAAGCAGAATACTTGGCAAACATTTGATGGCATTCGAATGCTCCAACGAGAATAATGTTCATCAGCTAATAAGTGTTTTCAAGGGATTAACTCAGTCAGGCTCATGGGGGATTTTCGGGAATTTCAATTACATTGAAGAGACTGTGTTGTCAGTCATTTCCCAGTATATATCGTTTCTACTTAATTTAAAAAACGAAAAAAAACTTGAATCTCCATGTTGGTTAGACAAAGAAAATCTAATTATAAACAAAGAATTCGGTATCTTCATAACTTTGGTAAGTTTGACTTTAGCCAATAATTCTTAGAGTCCAGACACTTGGCTGCAAACTGTAAGTCTCATGATAATTCGAATAACTCTCTAGATGAAAGCGAATAGCCAAATGTGTAGCAACTCAGCCACTTCTCTTTCAGTGATATGCTGTCAAACTGAAATAACTTGCTTAAACTACATGACTTGACTCAGTGTGTGTAGGTTCTTACATGGATATTGAAATTCATTTATTTAGAAATGCAGTGAAAATACTATTATGTTTTGAAATTCATTCCTACCTCCAACAGAATGAAGATGGTGTCAATCTGTGCGAACAGATTATCTATCTATATTCTTTTACGAGTATACTGACAAATGACTGAATCATCGGATCAGTATTATAGTTTATTTAGCCAGTCTCTGTTCATTGCGTTCATCAGCATAATAAAATACTAAGTTTTAATTCACAGAACTACTTCATTGTGCTTCCCACTCACATCCAATAAGCAGAGCGCCTACTAGTGTCACTAACTGGTTTTCCAGGTAGTTGTATTATTTTTCTTTGAAGATGTTGGCAACTGCGATGATTCGAACTGCTGCATTACCATGAAGTGATTATTTTATTCTCAACTAATCCAAAATTTCAGAATTCACCTACTACCAGAAACCAAGATACGACAGAAAGTATGAAAAATCATTTTCGCTTTATCGGGGTGGTGCTTCCGGATTGTCAAATGATACTTCGTATTCGATTAGCCACATACGGATTTTCTAACAGTAAATCATTAGCGAGAAAACTCTGCAATTTCTATAAGGATTGTGAAAGATACCTGTGCGCTCAAGTAAGTCTTCAAGCATGTGAACATTTAGATTCCTTCCTTATGTATTCTATTTAAACTTTAATATATACTCCGAGCTTTTATACACAGTAATGAGTTAGTCTAAAATTGTAAATTTTATGAAAAGTATACCATTCATTGGTTATAAAGCTTCGATACGTACATGTTGTTGTACCAAGTTTGTAGCAGTAACCTTCCAATACTCCCTAAGAAAAAGAATTAGTAAAACTGTAGATTCCTTGCAACATCAGGTATGTACAATAATAAATCATCCTAACTACTTGCAGTGGTCTTGAATACTTCCGTGAGATTCAAGAAAGAAACTTCACAGTGATCTTTTATGATGGATCAGTTTGATACTTACAGGTGTGAATTAGTTATACTTCAAGAACTTTAAATAAGTCTGCTGTCGCTGATTGATCATATGAGGTATGAAGAAAGTTGTTAATTATCAGATAGATTATAGGCTATGAAGTGAATAGGTGAGAATTTATGACTTTCAGATGAATACTTTGCATCATTTTCTGAGTTGTGAGGAGAAATACCCACTGTCTGGATTAATTTGGGTATAAATGAGATATATTGTTTGGAGCCTTCAATGAAATGACCAAAAATATTTTCAGTGACAATATGCTCATTTCTAAACTCTCGTCAGTCATGGTTGATTACAAAAGTTATGAAGGTGAAACATGAATTGTTTTTCAGCCTGCAAGCATTCTTCCTCTTGTATACCAGCAATCGCGAATAGATCTGACATGGATTGCTAAAAACTGACTGGCAATACATAGGGTTTTGTTCGTTAGCAAACATAAAATCTTACGTTCGGTAACTGCACACAATCAGTATTACTTCACCAGCACAACGCTCACAGCCTAAATGAAGCAGAGTGCTCAAAATGTAATGCTAATTAAATGCTTACATCTGGATGTTTAGAATGAGTGCTTGTTATACATTTTTCTTCATGCTTGATTCTTAGATTTACTATGATTTCGGGTTGAGAAATATTATCTCCATACTTGATGAAATTCGTTCAACACATAACATACATGAACTTATCAACGAGGAACAAGTTTTAGTAAGACATTTACGCGATAGAAATTTACACATGTTGACTTCCGAGGATGAGCCATTGTTTTTGCAATTATTATCTGATTACTTCCCATCTATTAAATCAACTGATTTGGATGAGCAAGCTAATGAATTCGTCAAGACTGTGGAATATGAAGCCTCAAAGAATGGTTTGTCTCCATATAAACCATGGATAAGTAAAATAATAAATGTAAGTACGTTATTATTATTATTATTATTGTTACCTTGAGTTCCGACTGAAACATACGGCTTCAACAAAACATCTCCATTCTGTTCTATTTTCTGCCGTACCCTTTATCGTGGTTTCTAATCGCCTCCCAACATGACCTCCTTCATGTCACCATAGAGTGAACTAGTCGTCGTTTCCGATTCTCATTTCAGTCAAGAAATGCTCTGCCGCGTGATGTCATTCAACGGTCTCTTCAGTGTATGCTCAATCAATCTCCATTTTCTCCTATATATTTGTTGAGGGATAAGTACTTAGTTTTTTTCCATAGTTTTTTGTTGCTTACTCTTTCTGGCCTGCCATTTGATCTCCTGTATGGAGCCACCCTACGAAGGTGGCAGTTAATGATAAAAGTCTGTGATAACCTGTTGAGAATGCTTTCCGTGATGCTCCTGCCACGTTTCTCACCCATATAGAAGAGCTGAGTGACTTCACATTTGTTCTGAAAATCCGTATCTTGCTCCGTATGCAGGCTGAGTGAAGCAGAAGATTTTCAAACTGGTTTCAGGTTGATGAAGGCGTATCATGCCCTTCCGATTCTGGTTGGTTTTGACATCTTCATCCATTACGCCACCTGCAGTTGCAACCGTGCTTCCTAGATGAGTGGAGGAAGTAACCTCTGTTAAATCTCTCCCGTTGATGGTGACTAGTGTTGCTTGTTGTTGTTTCCATTGATTGGTCACCTTCATCATCTCTGTCTTCTCCATGTTTACCCGCAGTCCTGTCTTCACAGCCTGCTTCTTCAGCCAGTTTGTTGCTTATCGCCCGTAGGTTTTTGAGTTTGTGTGATATTAGACATGTATCATCTACGAAATCCAGATTTTCTACAGTCTCCTAGTGTTCCTTTAAAAATAACACTCATTCTGAAGGATGTTGCCGAAGTTGAAGGAAAACTAAGGTTTCAGCACAAATGTTGCTCATTGTCTAGAAATTAAGAAGCTATCGTAGTGTTTACTATTAACAAGAATGTGTAGGTTGTATGCAGTGTGCGAAAATCACATGGTCACGTAACGTCAAATAAAGGCTCAGACGAGAGAAATGCAGGGGATTTATCATTATCATAATCACTGTAGGTAGCATGGAGATGAAAAGACCGAGACCTGATAAAAAGGGCAGCGAGCGGTAAACATGATTATTTTCCGTGAATTCGAATTTTAGTCTGAAAGTTTTACATTTTCTCAATAATGAGTAAAATTTTCTAAAAAGTCATTTCGGTATCAATTTCCACTGTGTTGTTCTTTTCCTGCACGTTGACTTTACGCTTTCTTCAGGTTCATTTATCGCAACACACAGCATTTTTATTTACGAAAAAGCAAACGTTCACGCTAAGTAAAATTGCCAACCGTCTGACAGTTACTCACTTCAGTTTAGGTAAATGAACAACAGGCTCTTAATTAAATCGAATGAAATGGACTTGATGTTACGAAACTCTTGTGCACAGTGGACTGAAAATCAATATTTTACTAGTAAAACACTCAGCTGAACTGTTGGTTTTCAATGCCAATAAACAAATATTTTTGGTAGGGTTGTGTTATCTGAGCAGGGTGATTTAATTGCCTAGCTTTTATAGTTTTTGTGGACAACATCTTCAGGCCTGAAAACACAGCCACACAAAAAGTCATTCTATCTGAGCTAAAAATCTCCTCTGTCATTTTACACGATAAATGACTAACAGTTCCATTTTGGTTGGCGGTGACTCTTCTGACCAGCAATTAGTATTCTGATCGAGTGTAATGTTTATTACAAAGCATTTTATCCATGTGGTAGCTAGAACTACTAAGGTACTGGGGAAATTTAAGTGATTTTGTATTGAGTTAGTGAAAAATATCGTCTGTAATTATTTAGGTAAGCATTAATTAGTGATTTTACAAATAACGGATTTATTGTATAATGAGTGAACCCATTAGACTTCATTTCTTTTTCCCCAGCTTCATAATCTTTTCAATAACGATAAGAAGAAGAATAACAGTGGAATTATGGTGATTGGCTCAGCTGGAGTGGGCAAATCGACAGCAATCAGCACGTTAATTCGGGCAATGAATAAATCTGATAAAAGATATAGAGAAATACGTCTATACCACAAGACAATCACACGGAGTGAAATCTTTGGATATCTTGATAAGAAGAGTAATTCCTGGACGGATGGCATCATCACAAAATTATGCCGTAAATATCTGAGAATGAAATCAAAAGAATGCTGTTGTTTCATTATTGATGGATCAGTTGAAGTGGATTACATGGAGTACTTGCATTCTGCTTTTGAGGGTAGCAGTCAACTGCTGCCTTCAAATGCCTGTGATGCAGATGACAGTTTACGTGAATGCCAAATTATTTTCGAGACTGACAGTGTGAACAATGCTTCACCCAGTTTTATTTCGAGGAATGGGGTAGTGTACATGGATACCAAAACACTCAACTGGTCAGCTGTACTTGAAGTAAGACGATAAAACTACTCCAGAGAAGTTCTTGGTTGAGGTTTATTTCTAATTCAACTTCTCAAGCTAAGGTATTTGACAGGCTTAGATAAGTGCAAACGTATTTTTATAGCTTTTCTTTAAAATTGTTGTATTAGTTTTATGTAATTAAGCACATTCATATTAAGTGTGATCAAGATTTGACCAAATCGCTCCGAAATAATTAGGCGCCGAGTGAGAAGAAGACATCTGTAAAATCTTAGAGAAATTGAAATGAGTAATTCCAAAGATTCGTTCGGCAAACTAGTCCACGCTTCTTCAGGGAAATTAATTGAAATTAACATAATTAAGCATAGATTATGGAAAATTACACTATCATGCCAGACAAGATCATCAGTATGCGTATTTGATTTGGTTTGATTTCTACAGATTATAATACTTCATAGTAAACATATAGGCGTATCAGAGAGAAGTCGATACAGTTGGATTTATCTACTCAGTCTAGGTTATGCATTGCATTTTCCGTCAAAGGTGATTGAATAAGTAATTGTAAAGATAAAGCATATTTTACACACAAACATGTAGTTTCTGCAACAGTACAAGCACTTCATTTTCAAAATGTAGTACCTTAATTTTCTAGTGTACGCCTGATAACTTTGAAATGAAAAGATTTACCTAGAATTAGGATTGTGCAGTAAGCACTGATCTATGGATTTAACCAATATTTATTGACCGAAATGGTTGCCCGCGAAAGTACTCAGTACACCGAGTTTGGAGGGAACTCTGCGAAATTAAGGTCATTCAGTGCAGTCTCCTGGGTGAAAAGATTATTACGTGTTGCAAACTGTTTTATTGATTAATTTTTTCTTTCACGTTCCCCAGTGGAAAATAGGGCTTCAAGCTAGTAGCTTGAAGTTTCTGTAGCAGTGGTGATTACTTTTACAGGATGGGGTTGGTAGCCTCATGCCCAACCTTTCCTCTTTACTAGCGTTATTTCTGGCTTAGGAGGTAAAGGAGTTCGTCGGCCGTGGATCGAACCCCGGACCATGTGCATGGTCGGCGAGCGTCCTAACCGCTATACCACCGACGCACAAACTGTTTAGGCTATTAAAATTGCATATTTTCGCATAGAAAAGGACGGATAAGAAAATAGGGCTATTCTATTTGTTGATTGGCTTTGATTATTAGTAAAATTAGTTCACTTCCGGCGAGCTCCGAATTCAATGAGGAGCGAAAGCTGCACAAGAGGAAACTTACGAAAAGTCTCCGCAAGGACCGTGAACAGTGGTGGGCGACAAAAGCCAAAGAGATGGAGAAAGCTTCGAGGATAGGCAACACCAGGCAACTCTTTGGACTCATCAGGGAAACGGGTGGGAGAAGACAAATCATTAGTGAGACAATCTCGGAAAAAAATGGCACTATAATTAGCTCCCAGGATAGACGACTGGATCGTTGGAAAGAGCATTATGAGGAGCAGTTTAATTTGCCCACAGCCACGCTCAACCTTCCGAGCATCCAACACCTCCCTGAATGGGATATAAACACAGGTCCTCCGTCACTAACTGAGGTTACTAAAGCTGTCACCAATCTGAAACTAGGCAAAGCAGCGGGACCTGATGGAATGACTCCAGAGGTATTTAAGTACGGTGGAGACAGCTTACTGTCCGGATTAACTGAGGTACTAGGCAGCGTCTGGGAATCAGAAGAAGTCCCATCGGGTTGGTGTAAGTCACTGATTATCCCCATATACAAGAAGGGAGACAAGTCTTCCTGTGATAATCACAGAGGGATTAGCTTGACTAATATAGTATCTAAAGTCTTAGGCTCAATAATCATGCGTAGACTGAGTGGTGCTCGGGAAGCACAAACACGAGAGAGCCAGGCAGGCTTTAGACCAGGAAGAGGGTGTATTGATCATATCTTCACCCTCCGACAGATTCTAGAACATAGGCATTCCTACCGGCGTCCAACAGTCATTATATTTCTTGACTCTGTCGATCGGGAAGTTCTCTGGAGATGCTTGGCTGTAAAGGGAATTCCAAGAAAATATATTGCACTGATTAAGGCACTCTACTCGTACTCATACAGCCAGGTGAGGGCTTACGGCGAGCTGTCATCTGAACTGATGACGACCAGTGGTGTCCGTCAAGGATGCCCATTATCTCCTTTTCTATTCAACTTCATCATAGATGTGTTAATGGACTTAACCCTAGGTGACTTCAGCGACTCAGGGATTGACTTGCTACCGGGGAATAATCTCGTTGACTTGGAATATGCAGACGATATAGTCCTTCTAGGCGAAGACGCTGACGAAATGCAGAGTCTTCTAAACACCTTGAGCCGCAATCTACGAATGTTTGGCATGCGATTCGCTCCCGCCAAATGCAAGATGATGTTACAGGACTGGACTACATCGACGCCTAGTTTAAAAATAGGAAGTGAAGTGGTAGAGCACGTTGACCGCTTCACTTATTTGGGAAGTACCATCAGCCCCAACGGGCTGATCTCTGACGAAATCTCAGCACGAATACAAGGGGCTCGTTTCGCATTTGTTAGTTTACGCCGACTCTGGCGTAGACGAGATGTTCGACTATCGACCAAAGGGCGGGTGTACTGCTCATCAGTCCGCTCCGTCCTCCTTTATGGTTGTGAGACCTGGCCACTGAGAGTGGAAGACATGAAAAGACTAGCTGTCTTTGATCATAGGTGCCTGCGTTCTATTTCCCGTGTAAAGTGGCATAATAAGGTGAGCAACATGGAGGTTAGGCGTAGAGTTCTAGGTAAACAGGGGAAATCAATCGACGAAGTCGTGAAGCTACAAAGACTGAGATGGTTAGGACATGTGTTACGTATGCCAAGCCATCGCCTCCCTCGACGAGCTATGTTAGCGGATATAGGGTCAGGCTGGAAAAAAGCTAGCGGCGGTCAAACAAAAACTTGGCATCAGTCAATGAAATCCACAACAGTTGGTCTAAGCCACGTAGAAAGGTGTAGACTTCCAGGCTGGGGTCCTCGGGACGGTAAAAATCTATGGTTGGAAACAATTGGTGACATGGCTCAAAACCGTTCTCAGTGGCGCAGATGCATCCACTCCCTGTGACTTATGATCTTCAATGAAACTGTTTTGTATTTCTTTATTACTCCTTTGTCTCACACCTCTGCTCACTGTTTCTATTATGCTTTTCTTGTACTTTCTTCTCTTGCTTCGCGTGCTACACGGAATGTGGCGACTTGAACTTCCGCACATTTGTGCAAAGTTCTATGTCGAAAACAGACAGACAGTTCACTTCCTTCATAAAACACTTTTCATATGACAGGTTTTGCTTTTAGGTATAGGATTACAGTTTAGGTTTTGGTAAACTCTCCAAATTTATGTAATTTATTATTTTTCCTTTTGGTTTTTCCTCCAAAGGTGTGGCTGATGGGAAGAGCTGAGAAAGATGTGAATATTCTGAAGTCATCAGTAGAATATCTTTTCCCGCTTCTATACACATTTATCTGCAATAATTTTAGCGAAGTGCAAGTTGTTGAATCAGAGTTATTTTATTTCCAACAGTTTTGTCAGTTTTTTGAGACAATTATAAAAGAAACGACCTCTTCTGAAAAGATTTTACGATATGCAATATTCTCACTTATTTGGTCATTTACAAGTCTTTTGGACTTACGTGGACGGCAGAGATTTTCTGTTTATCTGAACACGGTGAACAGACACTTTAATATATCATTACCAGAAAGTGGAAATGACAAAACAATTTTTGACTATGGTCTCGACAACGACGGTAAAGTTACCTTTTCATTCTTACCTATTCTAAACAATTTGCTTATTTAACTCAGTAATTCGTTTGAATTAAACGTTTCTTGGTGATGTGATGTAGGAATGATCTTCACATTACATAAATTAATCTGCTTTAAATAGCATAATTTTGCTCCAGTTAAAGGTACTACTTTTAACCATATCTCCAATTCGATGATCAAAGTGTCTGAGATGTTTTTTAGTTAATACAGTAAACCTCATGAAAATGTTTTGCTCTAAATCAATTTGGATTTTCCCTTTGATTAATTAAGCAAGAAATAGCATGCTTTTGCTGATACGTTGGCTCCCAGTACGGATGATTCTACGGTGTCTGAAGATGAACGTGAACTTATTTGGTGGGTGGTGACTGGTGGTGGCACTGAGAATTACGATTTTATCCTATTTGGGACCTGTCATCCAGATGTACCAGCAATCTGTAATGACGGATCGTGAAGCTCAAAAACAGCACATTTAGTTTCAGTCAGCGAAACATTATCCACTAGACCACAGATATATGTATATATGTATTTCCACGTCTCTGTATTTGAAACAGCAGCTGCTGTAAGTTCGATCCCCTGAAATTATCCTCACCTAACCCTAACACCAATCAATTCTAATACCCCAACTAATTAGGCCAACGCGACTCTAACGTGTTCCTAGCCTAAACTTAACGTAACGCAAAACTAACCGGATATTCCGTTTAATATCATTACTTTTCATTGAAGACTTTTTCATGAATATATTGTTACTTACCTGATTTCACTACCTTGCCGTTTATTATCGCCCTAAGGTCATTTAACCTAACCTAGAATATTTGATCCTGTTAGGTTAAACAATCTAGAAAAAAGCTCAGCCGTTGCATAGCATTCATTTGCGTGTAATCACAAAATAGGGTGGAACATGTTTATAGTATCAAAAAGTATAGTCAGGTGGATAGAAGTTTTGTTTAACGATTTAACCCCGCCTACGTGCAAAGGGAATGACATCACGCCTATAACGGAGATATGGAAACTGGCAACAAACAACAAAGGAAAGTTGGAGAGACGGAAAGAGAGAAAATATACATAAAACACAAACTATGAAACAGTGTTACTAAAATTGATTTGATTATGAGCAGTAATTTATGCTCAAAATGTCGTCTAGTTGTTAATGCTTCATCATTGTGCGATATTTAAAATGAACTTATCCAGTATGGAATTACATCCTGTCGCGGTGCCCAAGTCCATCACTTAAATTTGATTCATTGAGGAATATTTCTGGCAAAGTTCAACAATAGCGTCCCAGGAGTGTGAACGCTTCAATGACCTTGAACGCATCCTAGTCGTTGGCTAATGGCACCTTCTATTATCATAGCTGAAATATCAATGCTATTCACCAGCTAAGCAGCAAATTTCACCCAGATCACGTTTTTAAGTACTGTTTCGACAATGTGTTAATAGCTCGTTAGGGTTAAGATAGGTATTCGGGTTAGGGTTAGAATCAGGGTTATAAGTACCATTAGAGTTAGAATTACTGCTTGGATAAGGGTTATGATTAGGGCTAGGGTTAAGGTTAGGGTTGCGGTTAGGAATAGATTTATAGTTAATGTCATTTATTTTAATTTGTTTTATTATCCTCATTTTCCTGGTATTTAGTCGTCGGTCTTCTTACTGGAAACCATAGTAATTTAACCGAGGGCTTTGGCAAGGACCGCACAACAAGATAAGAGAGATGAATGATTCACAAAAACAGCACATCTCCAGTCACCTCGATCAATACGTCTACAGAAACTAGTCTAAGTTAGCAACTGATACTCCTCATTATAATTGGGACGTATTTTTAAGTCATATCTGAGAAAGATTATCTGTTTAATGTGTTTTCATGCATCTTCTTGTAAATATACGTCATTTTTCGTGCAAAACTCCACCAGTTTTCTGATTGGTCGGCTAAAGGTCACCCGTGCGTCCGAATCCCTTGGGACGCTATTGTTCAACTTTGCCATATTTCCTAAGGAATGAACCTCTTATAAGAAGGCGTTTATTTTCGTATAGGGAAGGCTATGAGGACACATTTTCTCAGTCAGACAGTTAGGAGAATTAGGATCTTTTTGAAGTATAGTAGCATGAAACACTTGATTACACAAGAACAGTATCGCTTAAAATAATTTCTGTCTTGTTAAAATTATTCAAATATTACATTGTTTCAATAACATAATTCAACTTGTTCATTATGAATATATCTATGACCATTAGGATAACTTTTAAATAAATTTTATTCTTTTTAACAGTGTGAAAATTTTAGGCATTGGATATTTGATATACATTATTATAAAATTTTCATATTTTGCAATGAATGAAAAACAAAAACGATACTGTTTTTACTGGTGTTTCTCTGATAGCTTTGTCAAAGTATTATTAAACCATAAGATTAACATAAGATTTTGGTTTTAGTCTAAACCAGAGAGAATTTCCAATTTTGGGTTTCAGTTCTTGAAGAAGTCTACTGGTATTCAGTTTCATTTTTATTAAATTCGGTAGATTTCTTCTTTTTCTTCAATAAGTAAGTACGGTCCATCGGACAAGTGTTCATAGTTTCCTTCAAAACATCAGGCACATTGCAAAGCAATTTTGTCTATATGAAAGACCGAATCCGTAAAGATTCTCTATCTAATTGTGTGTAAAATAAAATGCTCGGGATGTGATGCAATATACATTGGACAAACATCGCGAGAAAACAAAATCAGAAGAAATGAACACCGTAGAGCATCTATCTGACCACCAAGAAATCCAGTTGAACTAGAAAAGCTTGAAAAATCATCAGCCATAGGTCTGCACGCTATAGAATCAGGACACAAAATGGATTTTGACAATACTGAAATAATCCTGAAAAATTTCAGAGATCACAAAGAACGTCTGATATCAGAAGCACTTCATGTCGAATGGAATCCAAATTGCCTGAATAGGAATGATGGACTAAAACAGAATCTGACCTGGCTACAACACCCTCCCCATGAAGTAGCAAAATCAACGCAAATGTGATGAGCAAGTTCACTATGTGAACACACACTACTTTCATAATTCTACACACTGACAAAATCCAACAATCTACACTTGATTTTGCAATCTACACTTATTTTTTTAAGCTTTGTTTTGATACTAGGGTAGATGTACTGTTACCTCCCTTATTTAGTTTTTTAGTGGTCTTCATTGTTATTTTGGCCTTCAGTATGTCCTTTTAACTTGACCCAAGTCTATTTTCTCACCTCTTAACTCTTTGTTGTCTTTACCAATTGGCAAACTGGACAACGCGAAAATCACCGCATGTTGATGAACGATAATAATAATAACAGCTTTATTCCAAACGGTATTTGTGGTACAGGTATGGAATTTTCAGCGTGCATTACAGTATATTGCATCTAATTACCTCATAAATTATATAAGATTTTTAAAAATCAAAGATAAATAAATAAAATTAAGAAATATTAAAAATTAAGAAAAAAAACAGCGTAGAGTATTTCATTTCAAACAATGCACCACAGGATTTGAAATATAAAGTTGATGTGTGGTAGAAGATGAGAACAACAGTGTAATAGTAACGAGGAAAGGAAAACAAAAACTAATGGAACTATTTGTTAGAGTGCTGTAGTAAGTTTATCGTGTCATACCTAACGGATTTCTCATCACATAACAGCTATGCCAGATATGGTATTGTGGAGTTTTTGTATTTGGTAGTCCTAGCATATAGCCTCCTATAGCTGCTTCTAGTTCTACCAGATGAAATGCAAGGAGATAGATGCGTATAGAGAGGATGCTCGGGGTCCGATTAAGTTGTTATCTATAAGCTGAGATTTTGTAAATTCTGGTTTAATAATACTTTGACAAAGCTATCAGCGAAACGTCAGTAAAAACAATATCGTTTTTGTTCTTCATTCATTGGGAAATACAAAACTTTTATAAAAACTTTTTTCAGTCTGCCTATATGAGTTTTATCAAATGCACTTTTCACTACTATACCTAAGGAAATCCTCATGGTTCATATGTAAACATATCAAGCTGTTTCCAGTTTGATCTCTGGTATTCATATTCAAAAGTATTAAATATTGTGGTTAGATAATCGTATATCATTTCTATTTTTGACGACTTTTGTGGAGAGCAAACAGACATGGAAATGTGTAGATATATGATCTGGTGGGTAATGGTCCGGCGTTTGAAGATAAGGGTTCTGGTTTGGATATCAGTGAGAACACCATCACCCTCCGTAGGTTTCAGGTACATCCATTTGACAGGTTTCAAGTTAGACCAAATGTTCACTCTGGATTTCACTGCTAGTCACCGTCCACCAAACTAATTCATGCTGAAAATCCCTTGAATAATTAAAAGTGGTAAGATTGAGAAACGAAACTGGTCTGTGTGATCAGTTACTATTCATCCGTTGTCAGTAGTTTAAGTTAACTGACTTTAACCTGTGAATGAGGACTGAAGGCAACAAGATTGCTAGTAGAGAAAGTAATCCTGTAGTTCTTATATTCTGCCTTTTATTCATATTGCATGTTTCTGCACACAGCTGTCTCTAGAGAACCTGAACCAATCCACTTTGTACTAATCTGTGGGTTAATTATAATTTGGATGAGGGAAGCCATTGCCCTCCCAGAAAACTAGGCTGACAATGAGGTTGGAAGACAATTCTTCATCTCATCTTTCTAGTAATATATTCACTGGGGGTGTAAACTGAACTAATAAGTTCTCCTAAAGATATTTCCAGGGGATATAATTTAGATCTTCCTCAGGCTGTGCTCAAATACAGCTTTCCTCACATGTCACACTGAATTTGTGAACCGAATGCAAATGTTAAATATTGTGAATATATGAGTAATAACATCGATAATAATAATATCGTCAATGATAACAAAAGTACAAATAGTTTATGCAGGTGGAAATAAGAATAATGAAGACAGCATAAAGAAGTGAACTTTTCAGTAATTAACTGAAATCAGAATCTTACAAAATTAGGAGTTGTGTAATGGTAAAGAATAAATAGATACATAATAAAAGTTTAAATAAGTATGATCAATGTATGCAAGGGGTGAAAAGTTTTAATTATTCGATGAGATTTACCTAGCTCAAGAAACAGATAAAGCTAGAACCTTTGGCTATAGATAGATGACGACTTCGAATTCCCTTCGACGCTTTTCTTCACTTTTCATACACTTGCATTTTTAGTTCTATCCTAGTCAAGACATTCAGAATTGGAATTTCACTCACTGATTTCTTTCTAGCTGTTAAATTTGATTTCACTGAAGACGTTCTAAGTTACCTTGTTAGTGCTTTCTGAACCATTTCATTCAATAACGACAAGTGTCTTGTCCCAGTAACGTATCGCGATTTGGGCTTTTAATATCAGTGAAACTATAAATTTTTATTTCTGAATAAGGGCTTTGTTAGTTAATCCCAATAGAATCCATCGTATTTGTGCTTTGTTCCTTAAGTTCATGAATGTTTGATCATTGAACTGACAAAATTGTATGAGACACAAACCTGTGAGATGTATCTAGATTAAACAAAGAATTTTCGTGTGTTCACAGTGGTGTTCATCGTTGGGAGTGGTTCATGAATCATTTTTGCAAGTTGGTGCGTCCATGCTGACAAGTCGTGATTTGGCAATTTGTATTCGTAAGGAGAGCAGAAAATATATCCAGACTGTTAAAAAGATGTTGCATTTTATTAGTGGCGTCATCCAACACGACGTTTCTGTCATTAACTGTAGTACATTCATCTAGGAAGTCGATCCATATCTATTCATTTGCAGAAATATAGACTACTGTACGGCAAAACTTGGTAGTCGAGTATTAAAAGTGAACATCTTGATTGGTGACCACTTTAGGAAGACACTTCGCGAGTTAATCAATCATCGTCCTTAATGTAACCATGAATATTGCATCTATGAATATTGCGTCGGTGGCATAGTGGTTAGGACTCTTACCGACCATGCACATGGTCCGAGGTTCGATCCCCTGCCGACGCACACCTGATATCTATGGTCGGCCTGCAAAATTTGGGCTACCGATATTCATGCTGAAAATTCCATACTAGTACCAAAAATACAGTGTGGAATTAAGCTGTAATCAAAATAAATAAAAAAAATCTAAAAGTTATTGGTAAATAGGGTACGCACTTTTCAGAAAGAAACAGTACTTAATAGTGATTTTGTGATTAGCTGCCTATTGTTGGCAGTTGTTTCGCATAGCTTTTTATTTCTTTTAAGTTGAAGTTAAGTTAAACAATAATCAAACTCTAGTTTATATTTACGAGCCTTAAAATAATGTGGCAACTATTTACATGACTACATTTTAGTAAGTAGTCTGTTTTGAATCCTTCCCTCCGAAGTTTCATCAGGTAGTACACCTTTCAAACTCATGCCTCTCAGCTTCTTCTCTACTGAAACCTACTTTTCTTTTACTAAATGATATACATATAAATTACATTCTGTTTTGTTTTTGTTGGATAGGCAACTGGATCCTGTGGTCGAAACGTATCGACGCAAACTTTACTGATGAATTTACTAGCCGAGGGACTATGAACTTTTTTGTTCCAAACGAGTGTACTAATTGCGTTGAATACTTTCTTCAGACAATGACAAAAGCAGGCAAACCTATATTATTAGTAGGTGACATATGCAGTGGGAAAACCATGCTGGTTAACCGATTCATTTCCAATTTACAAAAAGAAAACATGGCCAATATGTGTTACAATTTCACACATAATACAAGTGTTGAAAGTTTTCAGGTGAATTTGATGAAATTTGCTTATATAATAATAATGCAAGCTTTTAAAAATATACGTCAACATGCATTGAGGGTAAAATCTGAGTTGAAATTGATTAAACTAAGTTATGAAATATTACCACAGGTTAACTGCGAATCATTTTTTATTAGATACATCGCTATTCACCATTTACACATATTTCATACAGATTTCGTATTTTTCGAGTGTAAAGAAGTTCTCCTCCCCTAGGATTATATATAGGCTTGCATAAAGTTTCTGACATTTTATATTTTGGTAC
Organism: Trichobilharzia regenti; assembly: GCA_944472135.2. Taxonomy (NCBI): domain Eukaryota; kingdom Metazoa; phylum Platyhelminthes; class Trematoda; order Strigeidida; family Schistosomatidae; genus Trichobilharzia; species Trichobilharzia regenti. Next base: position 70,490,177 of record OX235270.1, on the reverse strand, counting down.
TTCCACGATTTAATTAAAAGAAGGACTGGATGAATAAGCCAAATTGAAGTTGTTACCCAGAGTTATTCGCCTTTTCGTAAATTGAATTCACCTAACCTCAGATAAAATCCATTAATCTGAGTGTCACAGACTCATCGTTCACAGTCACAGAACATTGGTTTGAGTTTTTCAGCTTGGTGCAAAGTTAACTCGCTCTTCTATTCTTCATTGTGAATCCAGGTCACTACCGGACGACGTCTAACAAAGTAGGAGAGACCATTCAGTCTATTAGAGTTCGTGCTTACTATTCGATTACTTAGTATTTTACACACAATTCTCTCTGTAGATATTACGTTCTGTCACTGTGATTTAATAAATGACTGTATTTTTAGTCTCATCCTAATTCGGGACTTTCCCCATGACTGCTTGATCACAGATCTACCAGGTATCGAACTTACGATATTTACGCTGTGAGGGCAGATATCCACTAATCATTGGTTCTCTGAGTGACATTAGCTTGTGATGAAATCTCACCTGGAACTGACCGAAATCCTAAAAACCAACATTTGAAAAACTACTTAAATTCGCTTTCGTCTAGAGAACATTCGCATGACTGTAGTATTATGGTCATTCATAATTCACTTTCAGTTCAGTATGAATAAATATCATATTGGATTCAGGTGTTGGTTTGTAGGGATTTGATTGGTTTTCAGGATTTCATCATGAGGTGACATTAGTTAGAGAACCATTGGAAAACCTGGGAGTACTGGACAGCTGTTTCGTCCTAGTTTCGGCAGAAGTTAGAATTGATGGGCCATTGGATAGGGTCCCAGTGGCTTACTGCTATACGAGCTCGCCTTATATCCAGAAGGTCCTGGATCCTGGTGGGTGCGAAATGATGAAGAGTCCCAAACTAGGACGAAACAGCTGTCCAGTACTCTCAGGTTTTCCAATGGTCCTTGGACTGATGTCGGCTCATGATGAAATCCTGTATATCATATTGGGTTTCTGAAAGGATCATTTTACATTTTCACCTCAGTTTCTAAATGCACACAATTTCAATTATATCTTCTTACTAATTACAAACAGTATTTTTCTTTCCTGTATCGTTTTCATTTTTTGACGCATTCTGTAGAGGCTGATCATGGAATGTACCAGCAAGCCATCCGAGACTAAGCCCTATCCAACAGATGAAAGGGGTTACACCGTTTTCATTGACGACTTACATATGCTTATGCAGAACAGTTATGATGAACCGAGTGTCCATGAATTTTTTAGACAACTGGTTGAAATGGAAGGATTTTATAACTGGAAAAAATCGAATGAATTTGTATCTACGACAAACTTCAATGTAATAAGGTTAAACCTATACATATATGCATACATATATATTATTGTTGATGGTCATTTTACATGTATTCAGTCGAATAACGCAAATTTGTCATCATGTGTTGGGAAATAAACTAGCTGGTGTGCCTAATTGTTTAGTTGACATTAATTTCTTGAATAGCATTCTAGACATCATGAAATTAAGGCGAAATAGTTAAATCAGTAAATCATATCAATATGGCTACCAAAGCATAGCATGTATTGGATAAGTGTTACATTTCCAGGTAAACAGCGTCATGCAAGAACTTGCACATCTTTGTTAAACATCCTAAGAGGACTGTGAATCCCGTCATATAATATCATTTTCATATTGTCTGTCAGCTGAAACCTCTAGAAAGTCAATTAAGAAAAGGCTGTGATCTGCGAGACTATCTTATTCTTTCGTTGCTTCATACAGGAAGCGTATATTTCTAAGCACTTCACCTAAACTTATCCCTCTTCTCTCATGATTGTATGGATCAACACACAGTCACACTAATCCATCTTAATGATATCCAGCGTTTTCACTGCTAAGTGCTTAGAATACAGCCTAATGACTGCACAGAAACTAGATGACAGAAACACTTAGTGGTGTCACTTGTGAGATGAAACTGATTTTTCTGTACGTAGCCTGAGTTTCTGCCTACTTTATTAGACTATGATTGTATTATATGCCTCGGTAGATGACAGTCGTCATGAGTACCTTCTTGAGAATCATTGACAAGAATCAATAAAAGCTCAGCTACTGAACACAGTATAGCCCAATTGTGTAGTCACCTGACTGTTGACGAATTTTTTCTACGCGTTGATATCTTTGGGCTTTTCTAATCAAATGAATGATCAATGCTGTCTCAAGGTTTACCATAAGAAAAAGCCAAGGAGAATGCTTCTATTGCCAAACATTCCGACAAATTGATTTAAAACACAATTTACATTACAGAGGTATACTTAACTGGCTTTACTTGACAACACAGAATTAATGACGATCACTGGTCGAAATTCCAAATCATTTAGTCTAGTACGAATAAGGCCAGATCAAATGTCTGGTGTTTGTACCATGATGAACATTCACAGTCAATAAAACGCATAGGAGAGGGTTGTAGTGAGCTCCTTTCATCGATACTTGATAACTTTCAAACAATAATCATAATAACAACCCACCATTAATGCATGTGAAGTGAATGATTCAGACGTGGATGTTGTCATATCACCGAAATTGTCTCTCAGTCAACAGAATAAAATAAAACACAACAGTTTTAGTAAACACTTTTCTTGTTCACTTGCACTAGAAAGCTATTTGAAAACAATACAATTACTTATCAATTTATGGTCCCTGCTTATCTTCAATTAACGTAGAACATCGCATCAGATTCGGAGGCGAAGATAGCATCTTCGTTAGTGACGAGTTTATCGTTCGAGCTTCTAGAGAGAACAGATTCTCTTGTCAGGTGTTTCAGAGCACGCATATTCATATAGGCAGCTAGATCAGATAAGAACTCTAAGCGTACTCTGAATATATCGCCCTTTTGTCGGTAATTTTCAGTGACATAAATATCTTCTGTAGACTGTCTTTTCAACACGTCTTTCTTGCTACTCGGTCTCTTGTATATTGAACTCATACGTAATGAAGACTTAATTTTAATCTTTTTTCCATCTTTCGTTATTGTTAAACATTTGCAGGTGAGAATACTTTTCAGACACAAGCCACAAGAATCTGTCAGGTCGTCTACTTCAGATGTATCACTTACTCCCAGGATACCATCGTGCTTCTCTTCGGTTTCAGATTTTGTAGGTTTGGCTCGACAAAACATTAGGGAAATTAGTCGTTTCACTGATCTTTGGAAATTTATGTCTACGGTGATCAGGAGGATAGTACATACGATGATTAAGAATATGCAGATAGAATAAGTTAACAATAAGTTGAATGAAGCCATTCGATGACTAGTGAAATGAAGAGATAGATCAGTTCTATTATTGTCATTTCTAGTCACCATCTTTACTGGATTATATTGCGTTGTACTCAAATTGTGCAACGTGTAAAATTTCTCATTCACAGGACAACACTATGATAATCACTGACACAGAGCTAGCGATTTTCCGAGAACTCGACACCTTTGATGCTCACCAATGTTTATTTAGTAGAATTTGTAGTCTAATCACATTATGTCAAACACAATATTTATATAGTTGATAGATTTCAATTCGAAGGGTTGCGATCGATAAGAAATCTGAGTTCTCTGTATTAATATTAACTGATAAAATATTGGGTATACATAATGTCTAACTGTTCGCATCGACTGATATAATCGTATTAAGGAATGGGAATCAAAATGTCACAGTTTTATTTCTCAAGATATGGCACAAGCAGTGACTGGCTCTTGTGCTCACAACTTCGTTTTCGTCTGAGGCGTTTTCAAGAGTTAATTAATTGATCCGTGCTATTCAAACGATTGTTTTTATTTTCATATTAGTATGTGGCCGCTATGACGACACCCCTTAAAAGGAGGAGTGATATATCTACACGATTAATACGGCATTTTTGTATGTTAACTACTGTACTGCCAAATAATCAAACGCTGGACTACATATTTAGAACTATTTGTGAGAAATATCTGTATGAAGTGCATAAAATATCCGATGAAATTATTTGTCTAATGAATAAATTGATTCCAATCACGCGTTATGTTTGGGAGCAAACACGAACCAAAATGTTGCCGACGCCAGCAAAGTTCCAGTACGTTTATACTTTCCGCGATGTATGCAGAATATGGGGAGGAATAATCACCGCAGACAGGAAGGTAAGGGAAATTTAAATTATGGTAACATACTAAGTGACTTTGTACATCTACATTAAAATGAGAAAATTCCCATTTTCTATGGTTGGTTTGTAAGGATTAGATTTGTTTATACGAGTTTGACCACGGATTGATATCAGTTAGAGAACCATTGAAAACCAGGGATCACTGGATAGCTGTTTCGTCCTAGATTGTGAATCATCGGCAGTACGCACCCATCACCGCGTTTCGAATCCAGGACCTTCGGGTTACAAGGCTGAATAATATATGAGCTAGGATGAAACAGCCATCCAGTGTTCCCTGGTTTTCAATGGTTCTCTAACTGATATCGATCCGTGATCAATTTGGAAATTCCTATTGATAATCAAGTGCGTCGGTGGCACAGTGGTTAGGACTCTCGCCGACCATGCACATGGTCCGAGGTTCGATCCCCTGCCGACGCACACCTGATATCTATGGTTGGCCTGCAAAATTTGGGCTACCGATATCCACGCTGAAAATTCCATACTTGTACCGAAAATACAATGTGGAATCAAGCTGTAATCAAAAATAATAAAAAAATAAATAATAATAATAAAAAATAATTAAGTGACCCTATAACGTAACTACAATTTAACTAGGTCTGCATCCACCATACTTCAAAGTTTTATCATCTTACAAAGGAAATGTTTACAGGAATGAATTTATTAGAAAGCCATTATTTTCATCTTTTTTGATCGAGATTTGTTATAGCTTAGCTTAAGCACGACTTTTTTACATCCATTCCAAGCGAACTTAGTTCACTTTTTTGTTTAACATAAACCGAAGGTCAATGAACTGATACAAAGAATTTTCAGCTATGTAATGCGTTGGTGAAAATGACGCCTAGACTGTTGGTAAAAGTTCATAATGACAATCTTCTGGTTAGAAAAAAAATGATAAGTAAAAAAAATCCTCTCTGCAAATAATCTCAGTCACTAAAAAGTTCTCAAAGATGTGACTTAGAGTTTGAGGAATAACGCTATGATCTCCTCATAGTAAAAGAGGTGCCAGATTTGGAGAGTTGCCATAAATTCCTCTCTTCCTTCCTTGTCAATAAAAAGCCCGAAAATAATCTACTATTAAGGCTCACATTTCATTAAAAAGTTGACATTTTTATCAAAAGAAAGTCCAACCAAAGAACATTCTTTTCGATAAATTTGTCTTTCATCTCTATCGAAAATGAAATTCCTTGCTCCGAATTCCTTTTATCCTCTAAATGTCTGAATGAGAATTTTTGCTCTGTTGACATTTTTATGTAAATCGTTAAAAAATTTGAGACTATTTAGAGGTGTGCCCCATTCTGTTTTACACCACAAGCGTTTCATCCTCATACTTGCCTAAAATTGTGAACATTCACCTCTAAATTTCTAAAGAATGTTTCAGCCACAAAAGATAAAAACTGATTTTGTTTGTGTATTACTTACACATGCATGAGAAGTGTATCATTTGTGCAGAGTTTTTGAATAACATGAGGGATGGACATAACACAACATACAGAAAATGTTTTGGCTTAGACCCCTTAATTTCACTGATAATTTTTTCACTTATCTGTATGTCGTCGATAAAGGCCATCAGCGGAATACTGTTACCTCTTCTGGAATGCCTGCATAGACTCCAGTCACGGAAATGTCCCTGTTGTTGCATGTCTACAGTGTGGTAGCATGAAATCTTTATTAAGGGAGGAGATGGCAAATGTATTCCTATCAGTATTCACACTGTGACCAAAGATTTTCAAATGCAAGTGGATTCCTGCAGGCTCATATAAAGTGACTAATCTAAGACTGACCCAAAAAGCTTCAAAATGACGAGAAACAAAAGCTGCCCAAATGTAAACTGACCAGAAGTTCTGGAAACAACATTGAAAATTGGGAGCTAACGAATGGAAAATAAGTGGAAAAATATGAGATCTGGATAATACCCATCAACCACTGAGTATATTAAAAACCAGGTCATAATCATCTATAGTAAGTAAAACGAACTGCAAATTAGATAAAACTGCTATAAATCTTCATATCAGGCAGTTAAAACACTAAGAGGAACAATTTCAAGAAGATCTCAGCTGGACTGCAATGCGTCATATCTGACCATCATCATACGCTAGCCTAAATGAGGTGTAGAAATCTGATACCCGTTTGTAATCACTTTTTTAATGTAGTTTTTAAACTAAGTCGAAGGAGAAGTATCTATTGGTTTGATACCTGAGATATTCAACGATAATGGTTGTGAATTAATAACTAGAAATCTGTGGTCGCTTGATGAGGCTTTTGTAGACTGCTGATCATACTAGTCTTTAATGATAAAAAAAGTGGTTTCAGCCTGGCTACCACAGTACTTATGATTATAGGTTCAACAGACTAAGTGGAAATCCTTTGACTGGAAGCTAGTTACTACTATCCAACCAAAGTATCCACTATAATCCTACAGGAGGCTAATTGCGAGCCTGAATAGCTCAGTTGTAACGTCTCTGACTGCAGCACTGGGTGACGTGGGTTCGAATTTCAGAAGGGACATAAGTTCCTTCAAGGTTACAGATAAGTCTTACTAACGAGTGCCAACTAGCACGAAACCTATGTCCAAGGCTTCCTAACGATTGCCTCCAACCATCTAATAAGTGGAGATCGAAAAAGCAAGTTTCAGAATGCCGAAAATATTTCCGGCACGAAACAGTGCCCTGATTACGTTTTCTCCTTGATACATGGCACAGCCATGTTTACTGGCGTCCAACACTTGCCATTCTTTTTGACCTGAAGACTGCACTCCACTCAGCCAAATGAGACATGTTGTGGCAATGTCTAGCTGTAAAGGTGATGTCAAGGAAGTGTATTAGACTATACAATGTGCTCTTTCCTATCTCTTGCAATTGTTTTAAAGCATACAGAGAGATATTATCTGAAGTGACGACAGCTACTGGTGCTATTCAGGGATGTCCATGTAAATATTCTGATTTAATTTAATTACACATGTATTATTGGACGTAACTTCACTTAAATTCTGTGTTTTAGGATTTTATCTTTTTTTTATCAAGTGACAGTCATTACAACTTACGGCATGCAGATGATACAATCTTTCTAAGTGAGGATGCAAAACGCAGAGTCATCTGAAGACCTTAAGCAGAATTATTGGCATATTAGGTGGGCAACTAACCAGCAGTGCAGATGTATTTACTTCTTTTCACCATCCATATCCTAGTAATCTACACTATTTCACACATAAATACTCCTTCTATCTAACATTTTTGCTCACTGTTGTTTCCCCTCACCCCATTTCTTTACTCTGGTTTATGTATGCTTTTACTAAGTGTGGTAAGTATATATATGTATATATATATAGTATATATATATAAGTGCGTCGGTGGCACAGTGGTTGGGACTCTCGCGGACCATGCACATGGTCCGAGGTTCGATCCCCTGCCGACGCACACCTGGTATCTATGGTCGGCCTGCAAAATTTGGGCTACCGATATCCATGCTGAAAATTCCATACTTGTACCAAAAATACAGTGTGGAATCAAGCTGTAATAAAAAAGTAAGGATAAAACTTGGACACCGTGGTAGTGCAATTCCATTATGGACAAAATTTTATTTTGATAAAGTCACAGTAAAAATTATTGTATAACACTGTGGTACGCAAAATTGATGCGCATTTTTGTGTGAAATTCTATGTTAGTGAGTAGGGTTGATATGAAATGTATATAAATAGCTTTCATTTTAAAGAATGTTGTTTCTATTTTCGAGATGTTTAGAAAAACAAGAATGCTGATCATATATATATAGAGAGAGAGAGAGTGAGCAGTAATGTTGTTGGTTTAAATTAAATGTTTGATTATTTGGTTTACCATGACATGAACTGCTTCAATTTTACAGATTTCTGATAGAATAAAAAGGTATGATTTGAGTTGTCTTCGGTTATAACCGTTGTAGTAGACATAAAAGAAGGGAAAATTTAGTTTTCCATTTAACTTTAGTGTAGTGCGTCTAATTTTTACTGTGTATACTACTCACCTGTTATTCACTGACTTATTACTGGCTTATACAGTTCATTACAGTAATATCGGTAAACCACTGAAAGTATGATGCTTTTGAAAATTGAAAAGTTTAATTGGTGAACATTGTTTAAATATGTTTCACAGGTGTTCAAGTCAAAAGAGAGTGTCTTATCATTATGGCAGCATGAAGTTCGTCGTGTACTTGCCGATCGCTTGTCTGTTGTGGAGGATGAAAAATGGTTTGATGCGAATCTTATTCAAACAGTTACAAGCAAGTTAGGAAAAGAATGTGAAACACTGTTGTCGAGTGAAGTCATTTTTGTGGATTTTATGGGGTTAGATATTCACTTAAATTCTTTTTGGTTCTCACTTTTTTGTTTTCATTTCTTTTCTTCTAACCATTTCAAAAATTGTTTACAGCGCCATTACTTCTTTGTAGATTATTTAAAGAGTTCAGTGAAAATAAGAAGTAAACTGTTAAATTGGACTTGAATTATATATATATACACATATATAAATATATACTTTCCTAAAATGGAAATACGTTTCCATCAACGAAATTGCATGGTTTAGCAGCATGATATTATTAATATTTTTTATTCTGCCTAGAAATTTAGACTGAAGGATTGAGTGACATATTTTCTATTACTATTTCAGTGTAATACTAAAGCCATGTTAAACACGATGAGTGACACTAGGAAAATTATCAACGATCAACTTAAATAGTATGACAGCTGAAAAGTTGTGGCGCATATCTCATGACAAAAGAATTACATTATTTCACTGATGATTTAGAATGCTTAACTGAAAAACCTCTGGAAGCACAGAATGGGATTATCATATCAACAATTAGTAACAGATCTTGATGAAAGCATGATGAAACAAACAAATCTGTTTTTGCCGAGACAGTGAACAGGTTTCTGTGATACAAAATTACTGGCATTTAACAGACCTCGCCACCTTTTAAAGATGAAGATCGGAAAATCAGGAGCAAATTCAAGGGCTGAATTCAACTGGGTTTTGAGGATAATGATTTATGAAGATGCAAAAGGATTATAGTAATATTCTTCAATGGATAGTGTCATCACTGTCGTTCTTTTCTTCACCCAGTTTGCTTTCCAAGTGGAACATAGGGATTCAACCTTGAACTTGGAAGTTTCAGTGGTGTTATTTTTATGGGGGTAGGGTTGCTAGCCTCACGCTCAACCTTTCCCTTTGTTGAGCTTTCAAACAACTAAGCAAGGTTTAGGAGGACGCCTCCCGGAAACCTAATTCTTATGCAGCATGCTATACAACAGGTTGTAGAAAAGCAATGTGAACTGTGTCAGAGAAACATTTGCAGGAAAGTCATTAAGAGAGAAGCTTTTACCGACAAACATGACCATATATTTTCGTAGTAATCATAATCAGTAAACAGTGATATACACGCTTCAATCAAGTCACACAGAGGGTTTCTTTTACACTGAACCATTAAATATTTGCTTGAATGCCTACGTCCATGAAAGGAAAAAATCCGACTAAAACCCGGAATACGTAAGACATTACCACGAAATAATTGCTATTTAGCTTAGTCAGTCCTTAAGAGGAAAAGGGAAGTAATTTATAATTACTGCGTAATCAGGTTTTGCACCATTAATCACTAAATAAATTAAAACTTGCATTCAGTGATCTCAGAATAATGTAACTTAACGATATCATTTTGATTTGTTGCGCAGACCTATATTTAGACCTGTAGATTTATTTTGGCGTAAGTTTTTTAACAGTTGACGATTTTGTAAATATCTCGTTAGAAAGTTATATTCACTTAAAGTGGTAGATAATTTTATGCTTAATTACACCAGGTTGATGGCTGTCTAGTAGTACTAACTTTTGGTTTTATAGTGTGTATATATCAATTTGGGTAACTGTAACACTGTTGTTTAAGGTACATTCCCTTAACATTAAACCGTGCTCAAAGGTTTAGTAGGAAACGTATAGGAAAACAGCACCACATTTGTCTTCTAATTTGTTCAAACCGTTTGTTTTATTATTCCCTTAACTGTTCTTTGCCTCTTTCTCCTCCCAACAGAAACCATGTTGAAAGACAAGGCCTTGTAGAAAACCATTTGAATGATGTACCTAAGGTTTATGAACAGGTATGCTAATCTTCTATGATGAGGAACTATTTGTTCAGAATGAATATGAATGACCAAGTTAATATATAGTTGTAAGGTGTTACATACTCCTGATTGATGGTTGTGAGTAGTTGTGTACCTCTGCCACCGGCCAGTAGTGTTTGCTAGGCAGATCAAAGTGATCCAAACGCTGGATGATGGTTCGAGTTGTTTGGATTCAGGCCCACCAGAGGTCCACTTGGTTTGACTCAGTTAGGAGGGCCGAATGAATATGGTGTCAAAGGAAACTGCAGTGAAGTTTCGCGTAAACATGTGTGAATTGCAAGTCGCGAATCAATTTTTAAGTAGTGAATTCTATTCGACCATTGTAATAGCTTGATTTTCTCGCCTCAATAAAGTGTTGAGTCAATTAATACTCAGGAAAAACCAAGGAAAACCATTTCAAATTTTCGTTTGAGTAAACTGTTTAATTCTAAACCATCAGATTGCTTTAATGTAAAGTTCTGTGAGAATTCTAAAGGAAGTCTTCTCGGTAGCTTACCTGGCCTGCATCGATTAAAATAATGACAGCACAGATTAGGATGTGAATATCAGCCAATATGACTGGAGTTTATTGCTCTGAAATGAGTGTGGAGTTTTAAAGCATTCAACACGGAGCAAGATCCCAATTTTTAATACTAATGACAAGTTAGGGCTTCTGTATAGTTGAAAGCCATAGATAATGCTTCACTGAAACCATTTCCACCAGTCTAGAGATCCTTATCAACACATTCCTTCATACGATAATAAAGGTCCTATGACCAGCCTAAAAGGACGAGCAACAAGGAGCTCTAGCTGGAATTAAACCAGACAACAATCTGTTAACTACAAAATGTACAGAAGGAGATGAAACGGACTAAATATACACTGAGGACACATTCAGTTGACATTTTGCACCAAACTCTAGAGTGGGACTCTAATACAAAAAGACGTATGGGCCTCTGAGGGCAATAATGAGAAGACCAAGTGACAAGAAAAGGAAAGTTTGTGGACAATCGTGGAACTGGCTAAAACTAATGGTAGTGGACGAAGGAAAATAGATATGCATCATCGAAGCCCTATATTACACTCTGGATGCAAGGAATGAATAACAGTAGTGATAATGTAATTAGAAGAGAAGGCAGTATTTCATGCACTGTGATAAACATGTCTCGAAAAATTTGTCTTCTATAGTGTTTCGAAAACAAATCTCTCTAAACTAGATGTAATACTGTTGTTTCCGCTACTTTTGAAACCTAGCAACCTGAATACCTAGTGACCTTGATAAATTATTCAAACTAGCAGAGTAAATCGTATTTATCACAACGTTATAAAGCCGAAATCACTTAAGTTTGGTTTTAGTGTGGAAAAGTCGTTATTCATCTGAACTTTAGTTTCTGTACTACACTGTAAGAAAGAAGCCGGAATGAAATAAATGAGAGTAAACTCATGAAAAGAACAGTGACTTGATCTGAAGACTGAGCTTCCATTCTGAAGAGATTTCCAAAGACGTCACAAACCCTAACAACAAAGCGAATTTGAATTAACATATGTTTTCACTAAATGAAAAGTTCTTATTAGTGGCATCTCGCAATGAAGCAGATAAATCCGCCTAGGAAAGAAGTATTATTGATTAAAAATTTATAAAAGTTGCTGTCAACCAAAAAATACATCTTAGTTCTTCGGGAAAAAGGGATAAATTTCTTCTGTTTTGGTGAACACTGAAATAACAACGTTTAAGCATACGACTTGCTTTTATCGTCATAAACTTCACTTCATTTCTGTAGAATTAAGCTGAATAAAAAATTTAAAAAATTAGAAGTATCACAAGGGTCTTTTTTGACATATTCCTTGGAAAGGAACCAATAATTCTAGATTTATCCTACCAAATCTTTCAGTTTTGTCGACTAATAAAATAATTTGTGTCAATTACAAGTTATTAGTGAAAATTTCGACCGGTGCATGCTCTATGGTCAGAAAGACGAGACAAGGAAGAAGATATGTTTGTCTTTTTGGCTGTGGCGTTTAGTATCTGAAAATGTTTATTCAGTGTCTCAGTTAAGGAAACTCACATCAACTTTCGTTCACTTTAAGTGTACATTTTATGCACCAGAGAATACATGTGCAACATGTTTGTTAGAAGTAAAATGAAGTATTTAATCAATTGTTTGCTTTTGGTAGGTGGAAGGACTAAGCTCTTTGTGCACTCATATCCAGCAATTACAACAATCAGTCCAGAAGAATAAAGCGAATTCCAAAGAGAACTTGATTTTATTCCCAGATTTCGTTCGTCACATAGTTCGCATATGTCGTGCTGTTCGCAATCCAGGTGGTCACATGCTTTTAGCTGGACCGTATGGTTGTGGTAAACGGTCGGTAGCTAAACTGAGCTGCCTCATCTCGGGCTATGAGGTTGTGGAGGTCTCTAGTTCCAGGTAAATAAAATCACTTTGCTGGTAATATTAAATAAAATAAACATTTACACAGGAAGACACAGTCCATATTCTAAGAATTAACTGACAGAGTTTTCAGTGTAGAAATGTGAAAAAAGTGTAGTGCTTCAAGTTGCCACTCCGTTTAACACCTTAAGGTAAGGAAATATCCAATGCAATTATAATGAATAGAAGTGTGTGACAGTATATTGAGAATAACTAGAATTAGATGCATCCAGGAATTCATAAAGATTGAATGCATCTGTACCATTGAGAATGATTTAAAGGCAAAGCACAAACAAACTCGAGCCAATTAGTAAAACACTATCATTTCACATGTAGCTTATGTACATTCAAAGTCAAGAGGCTAAATGTAATCATTCCATTCCTCAGGATCGTTATATGCGGATAACTAATCCAGACTAAGAACTTGCATTTACTTGGCCCAGTACAGTCAAGAGTACTTTAGAAAGGTAACCCAGATAATTTTCTTAATGAATGAACCTGATTTAGGTAAATATTTTGAGCAATTCACATCTTCACCATGCTTTTAACTGAATGCTTTCTATAACAGACTAGAATGGTTTTTTGAAGTAACAAAGAATTTCAGGGATAACAAGGAGTCCACTTAGAAGACATTCAAATATTCTGTTGTTTGAAAGTCTTTCTGTAGTATTCTCTGATACATTTTTTCCTCTGAATCCACAAGATAAAGCAGTTTAGAATTAGAGTTAAATATTTTAAAACATCTCAAACTCTCAACAGCTGAACGTGCATAGTTCTGAAGTTTGATTAACTTACTATCAGAGCAGTGTGTTTTTGTATCTCCAAGACATGATAACACTAATGCTGCAGCGCACTGACTGTTAATTTATTAGAACCTAATGTGATATGTTTTTCGAGTTGGTACACCTCCCATAATTCAGCCACCTAGTCACTGGGTAGCAGATGACATTACAACCTCTGTTTTTAAGTATGCTTCATTTATAACTTCTATGACATCGGAGCTCAGTTTTGCTGGTGCAAACCTCATGATTTCTCTTATAATTGTGCATGTGTACTTGTGATAAATGCCAGCAGGCAAGAAAATGCAGTTCATGGTTTTTTTTTCTCGCTGTCTACTCCAAACACTCAAAGTGAATACAAAAGTTTTTAAAACATACTTTGTACATAAAAAGAATGCTTGATTTTTTAAAGATTCGCTTCATGACTATCCTCAAAACTGCTTTTAACACAATTTACGTGCAAGTAAAAATAAGTTTATTGAAGACAGTAATGGGAAGGATACTCTTTCTTACTTGCTAAAACTTTCTTCAAAAATCCAAAGCTAAAATATCAACATTTATAGTAGTTTTTTCACTAGGCTGACGATGAAAGTAATGTCAGAATTCTCAGATTTTTCGAAAGCTGAAGAACTCAAACTAATTATTTGTTATTAAAACCACAGATTGCATCAGGCTTGCTCGAAAGGGAAAAAGTGTCAATTTTACATAGATGTTCTGTCGTGTTATCCAATGTCTTTAGTATATTTCTGCTCTTTTCCAATTCATTTGGAAACTTCATATTTTAATTTGGCACGATTTGCACTATATCTCAAGTTGAATTCTAACACAATTTGTTATCTAACCTTTTTCCTTCATAGTTAACTTTAGTCCATCACAATGAATAATTTTTTCAAACTATATTCACCCATTTATTCCATAAATAATCAGATTCTGAAAAGTCAGTACAATTCATACCATCTTTTTCCTTCACGTTCCCCGGTGGAACATAGGGCTCCAAGATATTGGCTTGAAGTTTCTGTAGAAGTGTTTATTTTACAGGATGGGGTTGCTAGCTTCATGCAGAACCTTTCCCTTTTACCAGAATTATTTCTGGCTTAGCGAGGTAAAGGAGTGAGTCGGCCGGGAATCGAACCCCGGACCATGTGCATGGTCGGCGAGCGGCCTAACCGCTGTACCACCGACGCACCATACCATTTTGAATGCTTCATTCCCTTCAGCATCTGTTATATATATCTTCAATTTTATAACTTTTCAAATAGATGAAATCAATTTCATGCTTAATCATACAGACACATTTTTACATTACTTAGATTCCATTCTAATGAAAGGAATCTATAAACGATATTTAAACTATATATTTATCTAACTTTCGGTTATTAATCATATAACGAAAATCCATTATCTTCCTTAAACACAGTGATTTCAAGTATCCAAACTTTGTTGAAAAATTGAAAGCTGCTCATCGTAATGCTGGCTTAAAAAATACTGGGACTGTCCTACTTCTTGCAATCAATGCTATTCTGAATGATACAAAAATTAATGATAAGTGTAAAACATTCAAAGACTCACCGACTGAATTAATCAGTGCAGTTCTACAGAATGGATTTGTAAGTAACTCTAAATAAATATCTCTAACTATATTTCAACTAACTCCTAACATCTAGTATTATGCTTATGATACTACACACAGTAAAATGGGATGACTTATTGATGCTCTAGCCAGCATGTCGTCATCCATAACTTATCCTGTTTACATAAACAGAGGTTTGTCGATAGTCAGTAGGTATCAGGTACGTGTAACAAATGACCGTTAAAAATGATGAATTTTCAGGCAAGCTATTTTAAAAATTTATTTAGGTTGCAGTGTGCGGGGTTATATATTCAGGAAATAATTGTAACGATATAAACGCACTTGTAATCCACAAACGTTTCCAACAGAATGAATTTTCACAACAGACTGAATCACAAAGCCTGAATTCAAGGAGAAATCGGTCCTCGTGTACGAGGTGCACTTAATTCCATTTATAAATTTAAATAGTAGATATTAGGAAAGCCTTTTTAGTATTGCTTAATATGTACAACTGTGATGAGAAAACAGCAATTGTAACGGAAGTTTCTTTGCTAAATTTTTATAAAGTATTTACTACAACGCTCTGTTAAGTTTCCGTAAAGATGGAAGCGCTAGTCCATGGGTTAGATTGTCCGCCTTTTGCCTTAATCTTCCTTCTTTTCTGGTTAGTTAACTAGGCAGCGAATTGATATGTACAGATCAGAAATGAAAGAGATAGACAGTAATAATAATAATGGTCCACAATCAAAGTGAATCACAAATAGTACAAAACTGAATCTGAGGAAATTTAGAGACTTTCAGTTTTTGGATTTAAATCACTCACCCTTAACAATAGTAAGAGGCTGGCTAGTGAAAACACGGAAGTAGTTGTACTGATGCAATGCCTATGATTTCAAGACGCTAAGATTACCTGAATTCTCCTATTTGTCGACCATTACAGGCATTAAAAATGTCTATTTCGTGTCTTATGTGGAACATGAATGCACCAGTTACAAGAATTTGGTTTTTAAAGATCGGCAGAATATCCATTTCTTTGTTCTTCCGAAGTAAGTGCCTCTACGTGTACCAGTTGATTGCTGAATATAGTTATAGGTACTGGGAATAGATGTAAGACTACTTCTGAATTATTACCTGCATTCATCTATACTTTTTAATCTGAAGTCATACACATTTCGGTTTTTGCTCTACCCTACTGCATTCATACCGCTTTCAGCATTCCGTGCAGCCATTATAAATAAATCTTACTTAACAACTTAGGTAGACGATGGGACAAGAATTATAAAAATATATATGTAGTTAATAATTTTCTAAATGCCACCCACTTACTTCCGTTTTGTGTGTAGATCTAAAAAGTTTATTTCATTTTTTTGTTTGCATTTCATATCAAGATTTACATAACATGAACACTAATAAAATTTCGTGAAAATATGGTAGTCTTGATGAAGTCTATAACGGATGCGTAGGGCACATGGTTCCAGCATCTGCAGGTTCTCGTTTCAAAGGAATCTCCGTAGCTAATGAAGATATGCACTAATCGCGCGAAATGTAATGCATGCAATGCTTAGATTAAAGATAATGTTGGACAAAGGAAAAAAGCCAGTTGATGGGATAATGATCCTTTGTTCATTATGGGATATATTATGCATACCAAGTTACCACCATTCTTGACAGGCAGGTCCAGCCCCAGTACCATTTCGTTCGCTAAGGAGGGGTAATACTTAGTTTGATCACTCATTATTGGTCTGTGATGACACTCATGGAGGGGTGAATAGCTTGGCTGTAGACTTCATGCATTGACATAGTATGTTTGTTTGAGTGACCATCAAACAGACCGTCGTGGAACTTTGCACGAAAATACACTCGCTCAAGTTGTTGCACTTCTATGAAACACATTTGGAAGTAGTAAAAAGAAAGTGTAGTAAAAATGACGGCCGATGAAGATCTACTGGAGAGGAAATTATCAGGTAAAGATTAGTGAGGATTTCAGAATAACGAGTAGATACAACTGCATTGTCGAGAATGGTTTTGACCAGAGAGTCTTCAACCACTGGTTTCCACAGTCGGATAGTGTGTAGATCTTAAAAAAAGTGGCTTAAAAATGTTTCCAACTGTGTAAATTTAGCTGTGTTTTCATATGTCTTCTTGTGGTTAAGATTAATTTTATTCTTAGGTAATTCTATTCCCCTTTACCTTGGTCGTTTAAATACGTGATTGTTAGATAAGAACAATAAATATTATTCCCGCGCTAGTAGGTGAATATTCATTCAGATACTTAGTTATGTGCCTATTTCCTATTAGACTGATGTTCCATGGGCTTTAGGCTTTACTAAGTATTTTTCAGTCTTCAATGTAAAATTTTGTAAACTGTGATTTAGCTCAGCCTATTGATAAAACCACGGTTTCGAATAAAATATTTTAAACTTATTAATTACAGATCCCTAATCTAATTGGAAGGGCTGAACTGGAAGAGTTTATTTGTCATGAAAATAATATTTCCTCAGGTTTTTATGATAAAATTGAACAGCGAATCGGAGAATTACACAAATCCTATGAGTCAAGTGTAAAACACCACCTACACGTTATTCTCTGTTATTGTTCTGAGAGAGATAAATCCATCCACAGATTGCCAAATATTTCTAAATTGATAATGTATACCACAATAGATTGGTTCTACGACTGGTCTCCGGAGGCATACATGACTATAGCAGAACACATGTTTCAAAACAGTGAGTTTTCATCTGAAGATAATGTTGCTGAAGCTGTTATGAATGTGCATATGAGCGCTTCAAAGCTTTGCTTAGATTACTGGATTTGTTTTCAGAGAAGCGTTTGCTTTTACCCTGCGTCATACATATTTTATCTTGAGCAGATAAGAAGAGTAAGTGACATAAAATGCAGCACTACACACTACTTGTCCGCCATTGTTGTTGTTTCTTGTCTACAATTATTAATGTTTTTAATCACTTGCTTAAAGATTTGTTGAAAATTTCGTTACACCTTATATCTTTTTTAATAAATCCAACACCTCATTTTCAACATCCTCCCTAGTATTATTCAATACTAGAATGAAATTTTTGGCGTAATATCAATATATTACTTAAACAGTGAATAATAGGCTACTACTGGTGTTTAAATAGTTTAAGTCCATTTGGACAGTGAAATACGTGTAGGCATTGTGTAAACACTTCACAGATCTACTATAGTTAGGTAACTTCCCAAAAGTGCAGATAGTTCAGCATGGGCGACGATATGGCACTGCTTGAATATATCCGCAGTTTGAGTAAGTGTTACTGGAATTTAAGTAAAAAACGATGAGTTCCCGGTAAAACAGGAGATATATAAAGGCAATCAATAATGTAAATGCAATTTTATGTTAGAAAGAAGAGAACACGAAGTTCAGCAAAGATATCTTTTCGGCGATTTCATTTTCAGAAGCTGTACAATCGCATTTAAATACATAATTTTAAATGGATACAATTCTTGTTCAATTCCACATAATTAGGACGGTGAATAAAAGGTGATAATTATTTTCAACTAGATATGGTTTTTACGACAGGCTTGGAAACAAAATTACCCAGAATTAAGACGGATATCAAGTGTGTAAAAATGAGCATGGAAACAAAACTGAAATAATAATTTTAACCTGAAATGGAAGTTAGGAGGTGTGAATATAGATTACAAGAGCCTTAGAAACACAAAAATTGCACATGATTAAGATATAACTGTAAAATAGTTAATTTTTAAATGAATTATAAATGTGAACATGAAAAGCATGGAAATAACCTTAAAATAACTGTTTATATAACTGAAAAACTGGGGTGAATCGAATGAAGTCTGAGGGAATAAGAATCACACACACACGGCGAACGATAAAAGATCAAAAAGAAAAAAGAGAACGAGAGGAAAAACAAAAACGGAATCTGAGGGAACATACCGAACTAGGTCCATGGTAGTTGTAGAGGTTGGACTAATTTCTTTTGAACACACAGCTCTGGTTTCTCGATGCATATTGTGAGGGCTTCTGCAGTACAGGGAAGTCAGAAACATACTGCTTTTGGTAGGTTTCTGTTAACTTTGTAAATTACTTTGAAAGAATCAGTTGAGATGTTGTGGGAGGTGTTGTGTTTATCTTTGAATTCTGAAGCCTAGACATTACTATAGAGCAACATTTACCGGTACAGAATAGCAAGAACTCTTGAGCCAGCCAAATAAGTCGAATATCTAGACAATATATTGCTTATATCATTATGTGAACATAATAAAAGACTGTACCGCTACAATTAGCTTCGTTTTTAGGGTTTGTCGTTGAAGCATTCGTTCAGCACAGTCCACTATCTTTTGCACCTACGCACTTCATTGAAAGGATTTAAGGTGAATTAATGGCTATTTATTTCTCTGTCTAAAACTCAGTAAAAGATCAGAAAAATCATGAAAAAAAATTTAGAATAATATCTACTATTAGTAAAAGAATAACAAAACCACAGAAATCATATATTCGGTAAATAAGATCAATTTAATTTGATAAAAAAGGGTCGCTGTACTAAAGTTAACACGATAGGTAAACCACAGTGGTAAAACGTTCATATCTTGATTTATTATGAAATAGTATGACTGTTTACAAACAGTAATAATGTTCAAGCCGTTAATCAGTTAGACGAGCGAACGTTCATTTTGCACAAAAAGGCCTTTTTTCGCTAAGAATACATTCACATAGTTGTCATGCTATATTATGAATAAAAATATAAATATAGCAAAAATATTCATTCAGATATCTATAAAACACAACATAATCGAGCTTCGAGCAAAGAATATTCTTTTCAATAAATTCCTCTTCTGGCTCTACAATTATATACATGTTTATATACACAGATGGATACAGAACATAGGATTGATGTTAATCAAGCTTTCAAAGTTATTTATCGGATACCAACAAATCTCAACTTCGCCTTAAGAGTTCGATTACTAAATATTGCTGAGGCTGTTGGGATCCACATTAAAAAGCCTAATTTGTGCGTCCAAAAGAAGTTAGTTCAGACGCTGTCCCTACCTTGGCCATCTAGGTTTGAATGATTCTCAATTTTCGTGAAAATTTCCTAATTTTAGTTGATATCCTACTCGCTATTATATCTTTATTACTATTATAATTTAAGTATCTTTAGTGAACTGTAATTGCATTGATCTTGCTTTACAAATCGATATTATTTAAAAAACACTAATATTGTTATTAACTACCAACCTTGAATATTCTGTGTATATAAACATGTATATAATTGTAGAGCCTGAAGAGGAATTTATTGAAAAGAATATTCTTTGCTCGAAGCTCGATTATGTTGTGTTTTATAAAAATATAAATGCCAGTGAATGAAGATTATATGCCATTCTTGTTCATGTGAAACTGCTTCTCTGATAAGTTGATTTACTTACAGTTTTAATGAAAGGCATTGAGGATATGGTATGGTGTTTGTGTTTTTGCCCTTAGTCATTCATCTAAATCTACTGAATAAGAATATATATGTATAATAACGCCAAAAATGTAGTGATACATTTCTCATGATCAGTAGCATTGTTATTCTGCTACTAGGGTTTTCTAACTACTTTCAGTCCCTTACAGGTTGTTCGTAATTTATTACTTTATGTAAAGTAAATAAAGACCATTTCTCTGGGATATAGTTGTTCATCTGGTTAGTTTTGCGATTTCACTAGGGTTCCGAAAAATGAAAACTTATCTACTTCTGAAAATTTTCACTCAGTTTAATATTTGCTTAGTTTTTTAAGTGTAAAGACAGCTAACTTTTTACATTTCTTCCCTTAATATTTAGGTACATTCTATGCGACACAGCGAAATCATGAAACAAAATAATCACTTGGGCAAAAGTTTGCAAAAGATTAACAATATTAAATCTAGTGTTAACGATCTTAAAGTAACTTTGACGAACAACAAAAACCAAATCCATACAGTAGAAAAACAGATCAGTGAGTTGTATGAGGTTTTAATAAAGCAGAAGCAAACTGTCGAAAATGCACACCATCGTTCAGATGAGGTAAATACTCAGTTAAGAGAAATAAAGCAGACTATCAGAGAACAACAAAAAGCAAAAGCCATTCAAGAAAACTGTGTCACACCTGTGCTAACACGGTTAAACAACTCTCTTAAAAACATTCGATACACAGACATCAGACTACTGCGTAAATCCCAAGGACCTCCAAACTTACTTATGCGAGTTATGGACTGTCTATTAATACTACTAAACTATCCGTTAGATAAAATTCGCGTTGATAAACAGCGTGGAATCTTTATGCCGAATTCATGGAAACGTTCAAAAAAGCTCATAATGAAGCCGAATTTCCTAAATCTATTAAGAGATTATCCACTGAGAAGATTAAACCAGGAACATTTCGATCTACTGGAAGCTTATATATTGGAAGACGATTTTAATACTGTAACGCTTAGAAAAATCTGCGGAAGCTTATCTGGATTGCTTACATGGGTTTTGATTGTTTGTGAATATTTCTCGCTTGCCAAGAAACAAATTATTCCATTAGAAGAAAACATATCTGACTTAAAAAGGACATATTTTGCTATTAAAAGAAAGAAGTTGTATGCTGATACAGTTTTGCAGGACAATATGGAACTAGCCAACGCCCTACAAGAAAAATATGAAACTTTATTTAGAAGAAAGTTGAGTTTAGAGCAAGAGTCTCAACGCCTTTCAAACAGAATTTCAATGTACCATCAGTTTACAGAGGATTTTAGTGAAGATGGGATAAAGTGGAGTAGTCAAATTGAAAACTTAAAGCAGCAAATCATTCACTTATTGGGTGACTCACTCTACCTTGCAGCTTTTCTTGTTTACTGTGGGCCTTTTAATCGAGAGCACAGAAGCAAATTACTCAACACTTGGAGCTATATTCTTCTTAAATACAGAATACCACACCAGAACAATTTAAACATTATTTCTACCTTTATGAATAGCATTTCAGTAAGTAGAAAGTATTTCTTATGTTTTATATTCTAAATTTAAGACTTTTACTTCACACCTATTCACAGAATGTTAAACCATATAAATAACAATCTTATAACTATAATAATAATCTTCATTGTTTTTCCACGCGTTCTGAAAACGAAATTTCTCAAATGGATGTCACAGACGATACTCAGAGGACTTTAAGGAAGAGTTCTTACCTAAGCGAGAGTTAATACTACTTGACGTAAAGTTATCAAATAAGTCAGAAATAGCATAAAAACAAATTGCATTTATGGGCTGTGAATTAAAAAGAATACGTGAAAACTGTTCAGACAAAAAGGCCTTATTAGCTTAGAGTCTACCGTTTCTGCATAAAGGTTAAAACTTCTACATGCATTATCCGTTAGCTGGTAAATAATTATTCGATAAGCTGATATACAAATACATTGACAACAAACTTATGAATTTTGATGTAAAAATAATTTGCACACCTGAACTCAGTTTTCATTTCTGTTATACATAAAGTTGTTTATTTGTGAATAACTATTTATGCTTTTAATTTTCGATGTACATGAATTTAAAAAGTTGCATTTACTTTTAAATACTTAGGTGGACGAATCGATATTAGAAGGACTGGTTATGGATGATGTGTCTATTCAAAATGCTATTATTTTCGTCTTGTCGGAGCGTATTCCTCTGGTTATCGATCCACATGAACAATGCTTTCAGTGGATCAGTACAGTTCATCGTAATGCTTTGTCGGTAGGTAAACGAATATCAAACAGGAAAGTCTACATTTTCTATTCCATTCACTAATAAATATAATCAACTAGCTATAGACGTCTACACAATTTTTTGTTTAAAAATGTTCCATTTCTCTTCAACTGAAAGAAATAAAAATTTATTTATTTTACAGCATTACAGGAAATTCGAGTAGGACTAAAATTCTGCTTTATTTTAGAGTCACCGTAGATTACAATGATCTTTGTGTTGTGCTTACTTGAACTGTGTAGTTTGGTTGTTCCGGTATATTGGTTACATTTCACGTTCAGTTAAACAGATATGTGCATCAGAGTATGCCTGAATTAAAATGCCATTAGTCAAGAAAATATTAACCGCGACATAAAGTTTTCAGTTGCTGATAGTTTCTCCTCCGCAATCCACGACTAAAAGAGAATCAATAAACTATCGTAAACCACTAAAATAAGCAGACAGAGAGACTTTCTAGAGTGGCTTTATTGCACAACCCAGCAAACTGTAGCTTTATAGTCCGTTGCTAAGGTGTTTTAATGAAAGGTCATGTTTTCTGTGTGCTTTTTCAATGAAATTTCTTTTGAAAAGTTTTGTCCCGTATACATAATATCGGTATTATTGTATTCTTGAACTGCATTATATTTTCTGAACTTTTATCAGGAAATGTTGTTTGATGCTGATATCTACGCAATATAACCAATTAAAGGAGTCATTAGGTTCAAGAGTTAAATGTATATTACTGAATTTTTATGAAATCATACTGGCGTATTTTGGCATATCTATTATTATTATTTTTCCCTTGAGTTCCGAGTGGAACATAGGGCTTCAACAAAACATCACCACTCTGTTCTATTTTCTACCGTCCTCTTTGCTGTGGCCTTTAATCTCTTGATCGCAGGACCTTCTCCATGTCACCCTAGAATGAACTGGTCGTCGTTTCCCATTCTCATTTCAGTCAAGAAATGCTCTGCCGGACGATGTCATTCAACGGTCTCCTGAGTGTGTGCCTAATCAATCTCCATTTTCTCCTGTATATTTGTTTAGCGATACCTACTAAGTTAGTTTTTTCTCATACTTTTTTGTTCCTTACTCTTTCTGGCCTGCCATTTGATCTCCTGTATGGAGCCAGCCGCTGTTGATAAAAGTCTGTGATAACCTGTTGAGAATGCTTTCCGTGATGCGCCTGCCACGTTTCTCACACATACAGAAGAGCTGAGTTACTTCACATTTGTTCTAAAAATCCGAATCTTGTTCCTTATGCAGTCTGAGTGAAGCAGAAGATTTTCAAAATGATTTCAGATTGATGAAGATGCATCTCGCCTTTTCCATTCTGCCTTTGTAACCCTCATTCATATCGTATCCCTGTAGTTGAAACGATGCTTCCTGGATGAGCGAAAGGGTTAAACTCTGTCAAACTTCTCCCTTTAACGCCGTTTGGTGCTGGTTGTTGTTGTTGCTCTTAGTTGTTTATCTTCATCAACCCAGTTTTTCCCCACTTTCACTTGGATTCTTATCTTCACAGCCTTCTTCTTCAACCAGTGTGTTGGTTTTCGCGTACAAAGTAGCCATTCTTTTAATCAGTAGGCACTTTTCCTTGCAAAACTTCTTCAATAATGACGTTAGCATATCTACCACAATCTTTGAGTCTTTCCCAATGCCTCAGAAGACTTCCGTCTGGTCTTGATGCCTTTCCAGTAGGCTTTCATTATCTTCATTGCATTCAAGATATCAGCTTTTATTGATGGATTGGTGTCTATTGACAGGCAGTTCTGTGCGTACTTTTGGTGGTACTTCTGGGAGAGCTGCAGGTGATGACGGTCGATTCAAGAGTCTTTTGAAATGATCAACCCATTGTTAAATATGGTTCTCCTCCTTGGCAATAAGGTTCCCTTGACCATCTTTATAGATTTCGCATGCATGGATCTCTTTCCGGATAGAATCCTGTTTACCTGATATAATGTTCTGAACTCTTTTACCTGTGTACTGCCTGTTCTACTTCATTTGCGAGCCAGTGCGTCGTAGAATTGACTGTAGTGTTTCTTAAGAATTTTCTTCAATTCTTTGTTCAGTGTAGTGTACATTGAACTCAGCTTCTCCATTTGTTGCAAATCTTTACACTGGTTCATCTTCTGTTTCACCATTTTCCTCTCTTCTATTAGTCCACACGTATCCGTTGAGAGCCATTCCTTTTCTTGTCTCTTCCTTCTTCCTGGAACAGTTGTACACGTTTCCGTGAATATCGCCTTCAGAGAGTTCCAATGTTCTTCCACACAGGTTTCCTCGATGATAACACGCTATGTTTCCGACTTTGCTCTGATATCTGCAGTGAAGGTATCAATCGTAGTTTTGCCCTTCAGTTTCTGAATGTTGAACTTGAATTGTGGTCGGTCTGCAGTTGTTCTAAAGGCTTTCAACTTCATCTTGAAGATTCCTTGAACTAGACGATTATCTGAGGTCACGTTTGTTCCCCTTCTCAACTTTATATCCAGCAGACTAGCTGTGTCTTCACTTCTTTAAGCAGCACTGAGATGAAGTCTACTTTTTTAAAATAATAATAATCTACTTTGTTCCAAAAACAGTGTTTATAATTCATAATGGAATTCTCAGCTTTGCCACAATATTGCATCTCATTTACTCAAAATATAAATAAATCTAACCAAAGGAACTTGTCCATATTCACAGTAGGAATAACAACAAAAATGTGCGAAGTATAAAATGAGAGTATTAACTATAATAATAATGCTAATAATAACATTGGATTTATTTCAAACAGTATTGTTGATAAAGAATGAACATTTCGGCGTGTTATGGAGTACTGAATCTCATCACATAGCACAGTGAGGGGAAAAACAGAAAATAACAATCATTAAAGAGCTTGAATGATGTTTACACTTATGAAAAGGTAAACAAACGAAATGAGAGCACTATAAATATAAAAAGGACAATGACAATAAAGCTTGGTCGAATAAGTATGGTTTATTTACAAGTGCAAAGGAAGTTAGTTAGTTCGTCCCTGACATTATTTTCATAACATAAAATACGTGCCAAGTATAGTATAAAGGAATTTTTATAATTAAACGCACGTGAATAAAGTCTTTTGAAATGACTTCTTGTTTTACCTGAAGAGACACAAGGTGAAAGCTGCTGGTAAAGTGGATGCTCACAGTCTGACAAAATTCCTTTAACAAATTTATTGCATGAAATCAAGTGCCTATCAATGGCGATGTCAAAGATATGGCCCAGTGGAATACCACTGGCCCTATTGACAGTCTTCAGAGTCCTACGAAGTTTTTAAGCAATCCAGGAAAGAATAGGGGTGAACAATAGAGAAAAATAGGTAAGATGCAAGAGTTGACAAACTGTAAAAGGAGTGGTTGGGTTATGCCTGAGTGCCTCAACTTCTTAATGTAAAAAGTCAGACGCAATATTCTTTTAGAAATCGCTAAGACATAGAAAGACCAGGATAGATCAGAAGAAAGAATTAATCCAAGATACTTAGCTTCAGACTTCATTTCTATTTCACTATCGCCAATTTTGCAACGGTTATTAGAATTTGCAATTGTTTATTAGAATTATTAGCTTCATTTAACTTTCTTTTACACCGGAAACTGAAATTAACGGTCTGACACTTGGAAGGATTCAGTTTAAGATCCTTAGACGAAGACCATTTGCTAACTCCTGATATAAAGCTGTTCATCTTAGTGCAGTCAAGCTGAGAGTTAACAGACATGGAAATATTTAGATCATCAGCATGCTTAACAAAGTTCATTCCATCAGAGTGAGGCAAGTCATGCAAGAAGAAAGGAAACAGAAAAGGAGAAAGGACAGCGCCCTAAGGAACACCGGCTTCAATAAGCAATGAAGTGGACGACTCTCCCTGACATACAGTGTACTGCTTTCTTCCTGAGAAATAAGAATGCAACCATTTGCCACCCTACCGTCAGTTTCAGTTTCAGAAAGTTTGTTTAACAAAATGTCCCTAGGTACTGAGTCGAAAGCAGATGTGTAATCTAGGAAGGCGCAGCGAACAAATTTTGCCCCTTTGTCTAAACTGGAGACAATGTTATGATTCGAGACTGCAGCTGCATCCAAAGTACTTCTACTGTGCTTGTAGGCGAACTGTTTGGGATCGTTAGAGGCCTCAAACGTCACAGACCAAACTTATGCATACAGAAAGAGAGTGTGGTCAATCTCTCACTCGCTTGGTAACCATATCACTTTTATTACACTGATTAAAAAATGTTTCTGATAAAAATGAACTTGTACTTAGACAGGTGTTTAGGTCGACATTTAGCAGTTATACAGCAATGTTATCCCGTGAGAATTTAAAGCAGACGTTTTTGGCAACAGATCACTGAGAATTGATAAAAGTAGCAAAACCACCACCTCGATTTTTCCTTGAACTGCTTCGATCTTTTCCGTACATATTGAAATCATTTAGACAGATTGAAATATAATCACGCGAATTGTGGAAACAAGTTTCTCGGAGCGTCACTACACCAGAATTACGGTAAATGTTTGAACATGATAGAGCATTCAAGTAAATATCCTTGTTCGATAATGACCTGCAATATGTGCTCACAATCACAGTAACAGTCATCCGATGCATTGAAGTAGACTTTAAGGATTGTTGACACCCACCATGAGGAACTTGTAAATCAGCAAGTTGTAAATATTTTAAATGATGCCGAGAGTAAATAATACGATTTGGACACATAACTGAATAATTAAAACAAAAATGCAAGTAATCACATGCAATATAACTGATGGGTAATTTTTGGTGGCCCAAGGTTTAAGCAGACCGCTGATATTGTTTGTGGTGTGTCTATCAGGCGGAATCCATGTCATTTGTGTCTGTCCTTGTGCTCGTACATGCTGCATCCGATCACTGAATCCCTGAGGCGCAGAAGTATGAGAAGAGTCCTCCGTTATCATCTACTGATTCTCCGAGAGCCTATCGACCCTAAATTGACTTCCCTCCCCGTATTGTCTGCTCCCAGTTCAGCTTACATTCATATCACCCATAATGATTTGGATATCTCCATTCGGGATATTGTCCATTTCGGTTTGCAGTTGTCCGTAGAAATCTTCCTTCTTCTCTTGTTCCACGTTGTTTGTAGCACTGTGCGTACCAGTGGATGATTGCAACCTTACTTCCTTCCTTCCTCCCTTCCTTTTGAATACCATCTTGCTGTCATAATCCTACAGGGTGAGATTGGTTTCCACTGCATAAGATATTTGACTGCTGTTGGTGATATCATGGTAGATCCTGACTGCCTGAGTGTGCTTGTAGTTGTCGCCTGGGTGACCAGACCGGAGTAGATTACTGACTCTCCACTTGACAGTTTCGACATTCAACATCCATTCCACCTGCTCTCACAGATTTGAAGCACTTCTATACTATATCTTCGCATTTCTTTGGCTACCGGGTCCGCATTCCCAGTTCAATACATTGTACGAATATTCAGCGTCTCCATTTTTATGTTTTCATTCATAGGACGAAGACAAATCGGTTGACTGGCTTTCCGAAGGCTTTGACCAGCCTGATTCATTTCACCTCTCCGATTCCAGAGGGAAACGAGTTTGTTTCTCAAGTTTTGTATTTCTAAAGTTTTTCCTGTGCGTTGGTGTTTCTGTGGCAGTTTGACTGCTTTTGTGGGATAGGGTCGCTAGCTTCACGCCTGTCTATTGAAATGCCGTAATACACATGAGATAATGTTGCAGATACTTCGAAAATGGGATATGCTATATAATCGCCTGACTTTCTCTGTACGAAATCACTCTCCGTCAGTAAGCTAAATCGACTAGTATATTCTTCAACATTCTTTCTTATGCTTGATCGCATATTTTCTATATTGTGGGAACAGCACTGAAAAAAAGTTACATGCTCTTATTTGAAATCGCCAGGTGTTCATATTCATGTGAACAGATTTGACAGCTGATGCATTCGTGCACAATATTATCTACAACTACGTGTTAGTAGAGAATGAGATTAAGATACTGCAGAAATCATGTGAGCTTTTTTTGTTATTTTATCCAGGAGGACTCTTTTGTGAACAGCAGCGCTAATGCAGACTTGTAGACAAACATTTTTGATTCAAATAATGAACCATAAGACCATGGCATATTAAGATAGATTTTATTTATTCACTGTTCAGAAAGCTTCCAGATGAATCAAATAGTCTTAGACATCGATTTTGTGGTATTATGATTTCGTCCTTTTAAATACGATCCGTGTAGATTTTATGAATAACCGTATCATCCACCCACTGGATTGAAATCCATTGACTCATCGGTTCATAGTGAAGTCTACTTTGAAATTATTCAAATCCCTATTAAACTTAATTTCTGAATTTTTTTTAATTATGTAATAATTAGACTACAACACTTGATGAACTGACGTTTCGAAGCATTCTGAAGGACTCTCTCAACAATGGCTGCACGCTGTACATTAAAAATATTACTAGTTCTCTGGATCCACTGTTGACGCTTCTAATCGATAGTAATGATATACACAGAGGTTATGTTGACAAGGTCAGTAATTGTTTCATGAAATTTAGTTTTCTTTTAAGCCTATACCCTTGAAACGTTTCTTCAGAGTCGTAAGCATTCAGACCATACCTAAGGGTCATAATCACATCTTACAAATAGAAGGAAAACAGTTGAATGTGTAAAATCCCAGTTTAATCTTGTTACAATGAAAACAGTTACTAAATATTAGTATGTACGATTAGGTGCCAATATTAGTGATGGTGATAACTGAGATAATAATCAGGGAGATAAATTAGTAGACCAATTCAAACACAAATACACCCAACTAGGTGAAAACTGTGAAGAGTAGAAATACTGCTACCTTAAGAATAACATGTAAACGAATAAGTGGCATCCTAAATTAACGGACTCAGAGAAGTGTCACAAATGTTAACAAAACCAACCGCGCTCACTAATTATTTGTTGGCACGCCTGCAAACAACTAAATGAAGGTAAAATACTCTAAGATTGGTTGCTAGGCTATTTAAAGACATTAGCGCAATTGTCTCCAACTACTGGTTCACTCATAATCCTGTCGTTTGCCGTCAACTAAAAAGCCTCATTGGTACAACAATATTTATTTGTTGGTAATTTTTCGTAAACAATATATTGTTCATAATTATATCATGACATTCATATATACATATATATAAGTTTTTCCTTTTACGTTTCCAGTGGAACATAGGGCTTCAAGCTAGAGTCTTGAGGTTTCTGTAGCAGTAGTGATTATTTTTACAGGATGGGGTTGCTAGCCTCATGTCCAACCTTTCCTCTTTACCAGCATTATTTCAGGCCCAGCGAGGTGAAGGAGTGCGTCCGTGGTCGGGGATCGAACTCCGGACCACCCGTGTGGTCGGAAAGCACTCTACCGCTGCGCGATCGACGCCATATATATATGTGCTCAAAATATAATCAGTAAGTGAATAATTCTGCATCACTTTGTATTATATCAGGTAAACTTATTCTTATATAGGTAATTAAAGCTGTTTGAAAATATACAACAGCTGTAAGTATCGTAAGGTAAGCTGTTGGCCTGTCGCATTTGTTTTTAAGAGTATGTAACAAACTAGTCTCTTTAGTTTAATGTTTATGCTGACCCGTTTAATGAAGAGTTTTGGGAAAAACAAAAGCTGACTTTGAATATTCACAGTTTTTTTTTTATTAATTTTGAAAGCTATAGTTCACTAGACATACGATAAATAAATTACCTCATTTGACAGTGAGGTAATCTGTAGTATTCTGGGTCACCAATCAGCTTGCAGTTCACAATGAAGCATGCGTATTTCAGTACGCAACAAACAGATTATTTACCTTCAGCTTATCATAATCATCAATCACTTAACTATTTTTTCAAGTAGAAAAAAGTATTCAATTACCAATAAGCAATATGTCTGTCTGGATTCAACATAGAACTTGGCACCGAAGTGCAGCAGTTCGAGTTGCCACGTTCCAAATAGCACACAGAGGTAGACAAGAAGATGAGTGGAGAGAATTAATAGAGTTTGACAAATATAGGAGTGAAACAGAATGGGTAATGGTAGAAAGGAATATGAAAGATTACAGAGATTGAATACATCTGCGCCATTGACAACGATTTTGAGCCATGTCACCTATTGTCTCCAGCCATTGATTCCTAGAGTCCCGAGGGCCCCAACCCGGGAGTCTGCATGTTTAGACAATTTCTTTTGCTACAAACCAACACTTGAATCTTTTGCTATTGTTAGACTGAGTATTATACAGTGAAAGTGTTTTGTGAATCAGTTGGAAAATATTTCTTGACTTCTGATTCTAGATTAAAATTGACGATGAAGAGATTTTGGTACACCCAAAGTTCAGATTAATTCTTACTACTCCACTAAGGAATGTTTCATTGGGAAAACAAGTAATAGCCAGTTTGACTGTTATCGACTTCTCGTATGATGATAAATCATTTGAACAGTATCTGATGAATCAAATTATTGAATTTGGATGCAAGGTACGAAAAGCATATTTGATTTATATCTGTTTGGTTCAAACTTAAATGTTTTATGCCCTTCATATGTTAAAATACAGTCAAACAACTATTTTCCATGTTTAACTTTTCGAAAATTCTCAGTATGAATTAAAACACTAACTGTTGGAAAGATAACACTGTTTCTGACAGATCTATATGTCCATATTAGTTAAGGAAATAACAAGCCAAATGTTATATGATACGGAATTTGTTTGTTTAAAAAACAAAGCTGTTTTATACAAAGATGGCATATGTGAGTAGAGATATCTGGGTTAATTGGCACGCGAATACAACTCAAAACAGTTTTGCAAATGACAATGCTCCAAATAACCATCATTGTTGCATACATAATGAGTGCTTTTGATCGGTGTTTAGAACAGTTTTATTCGGCTTGATAGCAAACTTCACGTAAATAAATGGTGCATTTTTTCATGTTTTCTTACATTTTATTAACTGTGTCTCAGTGTCTCATTGCTCTGAGATATTCCTAATCGTGGTTTGTAGCATCGATCTTGTAATTATAGCGTAAAAGCTTTTAATCCAAAATAATCTTTGACAGTTGTCACCTTATGAACAACTATTAACCTTTCGTTTATTTCGCTAAGAATAGTTAGCTAGTTTCAAACGAATTGTTTCTGAAATAAAATAAAATATGATATATGATCTTTCGAGTTTGCTTAGTTCAAGTTGTCATTTTCAAAAAAAAAACGCTGACTCTGAATGAAAACATATTTCACCTTCATACTAATAGGTGTTGTTTGTTTTGACTATCACGTCTGGAAATACTTCTCGAAAGGATTCAGTCAAGATCCTATGGAATTAGTGTTTGAAGGGAAAGTAATTTCTCCTAGAAAGATATTTGCTTGTACCTGTTGCTTTTAGAGTAAAAATAGCCGACAGATCCATCGTTCTTTTATTCAAAAAAGTTGATCACATTTTTTCTGTCTTTGAATTTGTGAACAGATAAATTATTTAGAAACATGAGTCTATCCATCCTGAATTATGTGGAAAAATAAGCCACATGACTGGAAACATAGTTTTACCCCAGAGTTGAAGTTACATATATATATATATATGTATTTTTTATATGCTAACCCATGAAAATTATTTCAAGGCATTTTTTGAAATTACCAGTTAATAAATTATCCAGTTAGTTAATTTAACGAACCTAAAAGTATTAAAGCTTTTTGTTGGTGTTGCGTATAATAACACAAGAGCTTAATTTAAAAATATGAAAGTCATTTAACATTTGACTTGTTTGTTTTTACTTGTTTTTAACCATTATTAATGAACATAGGAACAGCAACCCACTTATTCCGACTTGATGCATACTATATATGAACATAAAAGGAAAAAACAAGAACTATTTACAACATTAATGTATCAGTTCTCCTCAGATGAAGATTCACTACACACATATTTGAATCCAATGAATGTATTCAATGAAATCAAAAAATCTATTGAAATCTATGAGAAACAATTGGATCAGATGACGAAAACAAAAGAAGAGATTGAGAAAAATTATGAAGTGTTCAGATCCATTGCTTGTCACGGATCATTATTATTTTTCCTTTTATTGGATTTAGCACTTCTCAATGAAATGTATCATTTTGGTGTTGGACAGTTTATTACCTTACTTAAAAGTGTTCTTCAGTCTTTAGATGGTCAAAGCACAGAAAATAATGGCGAAAACAAAATGAAAGCAGTTATGCAGAAAATGACTTCAACGGTATGGCGTTTTACACTGCAGAGTTTATTTAAAAAGGATCGAATAATCTTTACATTTCTATTAGCTCTTCGTCTACAAATTCATCTGAAACATATTGAAACAAACGAGGTACATACACTTTTAAAGGCTGGGTCACTATTATGCGCAGGAGACTTTCCATCAAAAGATATTGAATGGATACCACAGGCTATCTGGATTAATTTAATAAATCTTTCTAAGTTGTCTGTCTTTAAAGACATTTTGCGGCGGGTAAGTAATCAAGCTTTAACTGTTATCCTTGGAAAACACAATGGCATTTTATATTGTAGTTGCTTATATGCCTTCAGTTGCTACACACTATCTTTGTGATATAAGGGAAGTAACGTTCTTTCATATGAATCACATAAAAATCTGTTCTAAGGTGATTCTTATCATCATCATCAACCAAACGAAATAATGACAACGCATGAAAATGATGGGATGGGGCTGTAAAGATGTTAAATGATTAAAAATAATTATTTCTGTTTTTAAGACTATATGGTGTTTTTGTGCATTTTAACAGTAGTAATCCTTTTCTCAATTTAGAAGAAAATAATTTATCCACCAATAATTGTTGGAATATGCCTATTACTAAAAACTGAGCTGGGAGTAGTTTCTTTAAGAATATTGGGATACCTATTCAGTAAATTAATTGCATTTATTTCTTGAAGAAATGTTTTTACTTATACAAGTGTTTTGCATGACGCTATTCTTTGTAAATAAGATTCCAGTAAAATCTTGGTAATCACTTTCATCGTGATGAATAATTTGGTTTATTATGGTTTCACTATTGTTGATTAGCGATTACATGAAATTAATTTCCTTCCGATTTATGTTCGTTATAGGCACCTGTAACGCTCAGTTGACTCGAGGTAACTCAGGTATCCACAGCAGTCCTCATCATTGCAAACAACACACAGGACAGTCTCAATTTCTGATATGTATAAACAGAAAGTAAGCTACACACGAACTGGCTATGTTGACTCATAATTAATATTTCAGGCTTTGTTTAGATATCATTGACGAAGGATTCGAATTCAGTAAAGTTATTTTTATTTGGAAAAACAGATATTGGGTAAAAAGTATTAAATGTCATGAGGTCTTAGTTTGCGATGGCTCAGTAGTTTGCATGGATTGAAACCAGGACATTTTTATTAATCGGTGAGATTTTTGTCCTTTCAGTTACTCATTTATATTCACTTGCTAAACTGTTTCTACTTCCTAGCAGTAATGTGTATCATCCAATGTCAGTAAGTATTTTTCGTCATACCCGATTCTGTGGTGACCACTATTTACTACTTCACATCAATTAGACCTGGTCTCCGATGAGCAGCCGATGGAAATTGGACTGTGGATTCGAATAATTTTAAGCTTGAAGGTGTTGCAGATTTATATTGAATAGATTTTCATAGTTGTGTACAGTGTGTATCTGCTGACAAACTTAACGCAAGACGTACCGGTTCTTTTTATGAAACTTTAGATGTATACGAACAAAGTTTGTTTAATTGTTTGCCTATTCAGGTTGCTTGCTCAGAACGACAGTGGTACAAATGGTTTAATACACAATATCCAGAGGATCATCCAATACCTGGATTTTCAGAGTCGAACTTGCGTCCAGTTCACCGACTGTTGTTAATACGTTGTTGGCGACCAGATCGTCTGCATGCTGCATCAAAACACTTTATTGCAAACGTTCTTGGAACTGAGTTTACTGAAGATATAGTTTTCAGTGTAAATGAGTAAGATCGAAAGATATTTTTATTTGCTGTAGTCATGATTATTTCTATAAGAGTATAATCTATTAGTTGTCTTGCTCTTTAAATCAAATTGATTGATTCCATGCACTAACAATTTTTGCCACTTTATCAGTAAAACTGATAGCCTGCAAATTTATATACCGTTTATTTCTTAACCAATTAATTTTTACCAACATTAGGATTTCAAGAAACGACTTGTCTAGTATAAACGCCTCAATTTTCGTGTACATACCTACACAGATATGCATGGCGTTTGTAAAACGTGAGGCCGGGCATTTACAAGACAACTGACCGCTATAAATAAAGTAGATACAAATAACAGGAAGGTTTGCGTACAGTTCAGTGAATTAATTTATCAAAACAAGAGTTTAAACACAATGAGAACTTTAGTTTTTGTTAATATTTCCTGGGAAAATCACTACCCATAATCGTTCCAATTATCGGAATATGTGCCAACACCAATAACAAACACACTTGTAATAAACTGAAGCAAATGTCGGACATTTAGTTTCATCTATTAGAGAATATACTGGACACACAGAACTAATGTAAAAACTGTCTGTATGAAAAACATTCAGTAGTAGATGTACTTCATAGACCATTCACTTTGTAAATGTGGATCCATTTTTTAATACTAAGTTCTACTGACAAAAACATACCCAGGTATTATTATCTCATATGAATAATCCAATATTTCACATTTCTGACTAGCTTTTGTTGTTTTGACTGTCTCACTGCTTTGACAACTTAACTCGTCTCTCTTCATTTTGCATGCGAATACATTATTCGTCCAACTACAAACTTTCCAATGGATAATATTTAAGTTAACGTTCATCTTTTCATTTCTCCGTTTAAAATTTATCGAGTGACTAAACATTTCCAAGTTTCAGCATGTCACATTTATAATAATATTTTCACTACCTCCTTTTAGTTCTTAAGACTGTAATAGATTGACGTAAAAGGACAATGGTGAGATTAGCCATACAGTAGTTTAACTTAGTTATATTCTACTTTTTAAACAGGATATACCAGCAATCAACATGCACAACTCCATTGCTAAATATACTACAGTCAACTGGAGATGCAACTTCGGGGATTAAACAGTTAGCTGCTTCTATGAATGCTAAACTGCATGTAATACCATTGGGCAATGATCGGATTTCAGAGATACAGCATATTATAGACGAGGCTCTGCTTTCGGGTGACTGGGTCTTGTTACAAAACTGCCATCTCAATCTGAAATATATGAATAATCTTATCTGTTTATTTAGCTCACTGTCGTTTACAGCATCGGATAAAAATGCTACTTCGCATGATTTAAAAATAACAAATCAAAATGGAAAAGAACTGAACAAATTATTTCGTTTGTGGCTCACCAGTGAGATACACGAAGAGTTTCCACCACTATTGCTACAAATGTCTCTCAAGTATACAAGTGATCCACTGTCAGAGGACGGTTTACGCACTGCTCTATTAAGCACATATAAGCAGATTAAGGAGAACAGCTTAGACAAGTGTGGCGGCTGTGAATGGAATAAAATATTACATGCACTAAGTCTTTTACATTACACCATCGTGAAGCGTCAGCAGTATGATTTATTTGGTTGGTCTAAACCATACGACTTCAATTTCAACGATTTTCGCTTTTCCCTGAAGTATATTCGGAATCATATTGATCAGCTGCAACTGTCTAGAGACTCAAAAAGCTCTGAGGTAAGTTTCAATGTATATTCTGGATTCATTATAAAACAAGAGTTGAATGGCACAACATAATACGGGATTTTCATGCTAATTCAGCGGTAGAAAATACATCTTTTATTGCAAGTGGCACCCAAATATTGTAAAAAACTGCTTTTCTTACAGCCAATTGTAATCTTTTGTAAGGTATTTTGGTGAAATTTTTGATGCGGATTCAGATATTTACCGTAAACAGATTGTTTTGCTTTTAAAAATGTCAAGAACAAGTAAAACCTGTTTCTTGGGTGACGAGTAGTTCTAACAAAAGTGTAATTTCTCTCAGCCACACGGGCTTTACCTTGATACTAAATGAGCACTCACTGCCACATTATTTAAAGATAGTGAGTTCATTTCGTAGATCGAAATAAATAGAATAGAAACGTTTCACTGAAAAGCAGGTGATACAAACATTTTGACTTTAATTTGTTTGAATCTGAAAGTATGGAGGTTAACAATGAGCTAAAATTTCAACACGTTCAATAACAACAATCATTCAAATGGTTAACTTTTAATGCACGGCTAGTGCTTTTGACGAGTTGAAAAATGTTCCATTGTTCAAAAAGAGATACGTATGAATAGAAAATATACTTTGTGAAACATGTATTTAGCCTCGCAGACAAAGCTGATTACCGCGATTAGAACACCGTTTTTTTCGTTTCACTTCTTTATGTTTTCGTCATCTGAGCGCAACTTGAATAATGAAAATAAAAAAGTAGTCACTGTGATATAATATTTGTCATATTTTAAATAAATATTCAGTGAAAGTGAGGACGCTCAAGGACATTCATCGATTAAAAAGGTTTTATTTCGAATGTTTTATTCATAGCACAGTTTTCGTGGTACACTATCCCTCTTTAATTTCTCTTGCAGCTTAAGCTTAGGTAATCTCAGGCTTCGTGATGAATTTGATGCTTGAATGTTTGCAGCAATATTTTACTTTTCTGGATCTTATCACAGGCATATGTGCTGCTAAAATGTTTTGATTGGAAAATAATTACGTTGACTGAATATTTAAGGGTAGAAGTCGAAGATATCATCGACTATAAGATCTAGTGTACTCATCAATGCTATTTAATCCACACATTTATGTATTTTGCCACCAGTTTGTAGTTGAGCATCTTCCGTATATAGAAGCAGAAGGCATTAGGTTTCAATCATTGATACTGAGATAATTCCTGTGTTCCAATCAGTGAAATCTGTTGTTTTATGAAGATGATGCGTCGTGACTCAAGATTTTATGTTGTAATATTTCATGGATTTGTCAAATACTTGTTTGTAGTTTATCATTATTCCTTTGGATTCTGAATGGAACGTAGAGCTTTTACAGAAAATCTCTGTTTCAGTCTGTTCTCTGAAGTCTATTTCAGCCGCCTCCACTGTTGCCGATAATCTTCCATTTCTTCCTCATAAGACGTTTTCCATGTCGTCTACGGACACACAACTTGTCGTTTCCCGTTCGGGTCCCATTTGAGGGTTTGACGATTGACAGTCTCTTCAGATTATATCCAACCCATTTCCATTACTTTCATCATATTCACCTAGTTTACCGGTTCACTGGTTTACTAGCTAATTTCAAGCCCTAGAAAAGAGGGATGATGGAGCTTGGAGCTAGCGACCCCACGCCGGAAAATCATTTCAGTCGCTGCAGAAATTCCAAAAATACAAAAGGTGAAACTATTCCCTCTGGAATCGCAGAAATGAAATCAGGCAGGCAGGTGGAAGCCTTCAGGAAGCCATTCAATCGATATGTCTTCTTAGATGAAGCCAGAGACAAACATGGAGACATGAAATATCCGCTCTGTATCGTTTTCATAGCACAGAACTAAAGAATCATTCTTCTTGAAGATCTTCTGATTATAGCGTTAACTGGTGAGAAGACTGACCCATGGATCGGTTTATTGGCATTGCGTGCACTAGACTTTGGCCAAATAAGTGGTAGATGAGATCCTTTAGTTCTGATATCATTGAAATTTTGATTATCAATGCATCCATTTTTTCGCGAGTTTTTGTGATCTCTTGTAAGGTACATTTTCCAGTCATTTTCACTGCATGTTTATTGTGATCTTCACTTTAAAATCCTGAATTATCTCACAGAATAATTATTTTGAAAGTAAACTCGTCTCCACTTAATGGGACCAGTCATCCACCTCAAATTTTCTTTTTTGTTTATTGGTCATTTTCACCACAAACGACCGTTTTCAGACAGGATTCTAGATCAATATATATGTAAAACTTGGGCACTGTGGTAGTAAGTAATTCCGTATTAGTTTGTTTATTGGATATATCACATAGTGTAACAGTATTATTTCCTGGATGATGTTTCGAACCCAATTTATTACTGTTCGTAATCATATCAGTTATAACCGTACAACGTCAAAACTTTTGTTTTACAGTTTTCTTTATTCTTTCCTATTTGTCGCGGGGGTAGTAGAAGTTTCCAGATGTCTGGGACAAGCGTTGAATCATTTCTGTTACATGTTTTCCCCCGCAGTTCGTTAGATAGATATGTCTTTTGTTACCAATCTCTCCCCTCATCCTGTTACATAAGATTTTATAACTGTCATCTTATCTTATACTATTGTATGGTTGTATGTAATTGCATGTAGTGCTATAGCTGGACTATTTTCTAGGTTTCTTATCTTATTTGGGCCAACCAATCTAGATTTAGCTAGGTTTTTATGTTCGGCTAGTCTAATTGCCCTTGTTCTACTACTCTGACTTATGTATTTGACTTGCCAATCATTGCAGGGATAAATTGTTTTGTTTAATTGGCTCCACGGGATCCTTTAACCGACAAGGCGTGCTTCTAATTGAGCTTGTGGGTTCGAATGCCACTTTTATTCCTGCCTTGTTAAGAATTCTGCGTAAGGCCTCCGAGGTTCCTTCTTTGCATGGAAATACTACTGATGATTTAAATTCCTTATTGTTGGTGTCGTAATTATTATTATTATCACTATCGCTACTATCATTATTTATTTTATTTCTACATTTCCTTATATACTTCCTGAATAATTCATCCGGGTAATTATTAAGTTTCAAGGCTTCTTTTACGTGCATCACTTCCCATCATAGATTTTCCTTGGTACTACTTAGTTTTGTGCTCTGTCATTTAAACATTTCACCAATCCTGTTTTTACTGACATATGATGGGATGATCGGAAGTCCAAATATCTATTTGAATGTATAGGTTTTCTGTAAACACTAGTGTTAAACTTCCCATCTTCTTTACTTTTTACGTTGATTCTAAATCAAGGAAATGACGTGAAATAGTACGATTTCAACTAGTTCAGAATGTAATCAATTCTTTTTATCGTGGTTCATTCATTGAGGATCACGCGGTTTATGAAACAAGTTCTCTTAATCAGATTCTGCACTTATTCTGCTGGGGATGTGAAACCGAAGCCGTAAAGAGATTATGCCCCTTCGAAGCTGGTTTAACAGTGTTTGAGACACTTCCTGCATCTTCGTACACATAAGTATCTTAAAAGTCCACCATATACCTACTATGATACAAAATTATATATTTTTGGCATATCCTGTGTTAACGACTTGATTTCAAGTTTCGGAAACATTTTTCACTCTGGTGAACAGTCCTAAAGCTAAGGAATTGTTACATCCAATCAGTCATGTATAAGTTTTTGGTCGAAATAATTAATGGTGATTATGGCAATGCACTTACCTCGTATCACGTTTGGAACTTCACTGAAAGACTGAACTGCTATACCTGTAGAGGAATATTTTTTTGTTGGAAATCCGGACTTGGTGCTACTTTAAGACTCACTGATAGCTTTAAAAGTTGTATAAAAAACAAACTGAGATACTTCACAAATCTTGTGAAGAATAAATCTGGTGTTAAGTTAACTAAACTCACCGAAACGGACATTTGTCTTTCAGTGTCAGTAACATTAGTCAGCGCATGTTAATAGATCGCAACCTAAAAATGATAATCAACATGAAATAAGAACTGATGGGATTTCGTCTGAAGTAATTACTACGTATTTTTTTCAGAGTTTCATTTGGAAATATATGCAGTTTATGGTTGCAGAAATAATTTATGGTGGTCAGATTAGTGAAGAACAGGATGCACGAGTAATGAACACACTTGTCAAGAAATTCCTCCAGCCAGATATGTTTTCACATAGTTTCGAGCTGGCGCCGAGTCGCATAATTCCAAGTCTTGAAAAAACAACAAATTATGAAACGCTTGTTACCAATTTGTCAAATCGAAATTCAGTAGAAACACTTCACTTAAATCCTAATGCAGAAATTGGGTATGTCAAAGATTTCAAATAACGTTAACATAAATAGATGAACTATGCATCTCAGTATACAAACTAAGTTGAATAAAACATTAAAAGCCCATCCAAAAATTTCAAGTATATTTCTAGACACAATTTCAACTACTATTCATGATTTTTAAAGGTATTTTGCAACATTTGTATTCCTGAGGTATGTACCGACTTATAACCACAACAGAGGGGTTGAAAGTCCTTAAGCTTATAATAATCAAACTCAGAGGAAACGAGTTCACTGAGTTCATTTTCTATCTTAGCAACACGTAATGCAGGTAGCGGAAATAACTCAACACCTATAGTAGAGATTGGGAAAAAACTTGTTATCTGGAAAGGCGAAAGAATGGTTTACTACAAAACTTTGAAGATTATCACTATTGCATATTATTATTGCATCCTTTAGTTCCTAGAGGAACAAAGGGCTTCAGCTGCGCGTCTCCATTGCCTTCTGTTTTCTGCCAACTCTTTTACCACGCTCCGTTTACCCCGTTTTCACCTCGCTCCAAGTCTGCCCACACGCTTTCATCTCCTCTTCACATGACCTCATCCAAGTCACCCTCACGACCAACTCGCCGCCTCCCTTTCGAGTCCCACTCGAGCGATGGCTTGTCTAGTGATGTCACTTGATGGTGTGTTTCCTCAGAGTATGGCCAATCCAATCCATCTCCATTTCTTCCTGCCTATTTGTTTCACAATCGGTTCCTGCTTTGTTGGTTCGCTCATTGATAGAGATCCCTGTTGGTGATATTTTCTGGCCGGCCATCTGATATTGAGTATTGAGCAAAGACAACTGTTGATGAAGGTCTGAAGTTTGCTTGAGATGCTCCTTATGACGCGCTGGCCAAGTCTCTGATCCGTATATTAGCACTGGCTTTACATTGGAGTTGAAAATCCGGATCTTATTTTTGATGGTGAGTGCTACTGAACTCCACACAGACTTAAGAGTAATGAAAGCTTGTCTTGCTTTTCCGATTCTGGCTTTGATATCCTCGTCAGTTCCGTCTGCCTGTAGTTGAAACTATGCTTTCCAGGTTGGTAGGTGAAGGAGGTTGTTTCTTTCAGGTTCCTCCCATTTATGCTGATTGTTGTCTGATGTTATTGCTGCTGTTGGCGTTGACCAGGAATCTTCATCACCTCTGTTTTATCTATGTTCACTTGAAGTCCTATCTTCTCTGGATGCTTCTTCTGCCAACTTGTTGCTTTTCACTTGCATATCTTCCAGTTTGTGGGAAATCAGACATCTATCATCGACGAAGTCCAGATCCTCCAAGTCTTTTGTGTCAGTCCATTTTATACCTGTTCCCTCGTTGGTTGCCGTTGTCTGTCGCATTATCCAATCTACTGCAATCAGGAAGATCATTGGTGGTAGTAGGCAGCCTTGTCGAACTCCCGTGCTCACTTCGAAGGCCTCTGTAAGTTTCCCGTTGTGGATTACTTGGCATACAATATTGTCGTACAACTGTTGGATGAGATGTTGAATTGTCGATGGGACCCCGTAGTAGCGAAGTAGTTTCCAAATGACCTCTCGATCGACGCTGTCGAAGGCCTTTTCAAAGTCGATGAAGTTGATATAGAGAGGTGACTACCATTCCAAGCTTTGTTCAATGATGATTCGTAGAGTGACGATTTGATCAATACATGATTTGTTTCTCCTGAATCCAGCCTGTTCCGGTCGAAGTTTTTCATCCAGTTGGCTTGTTTGATTCTCTCCAGGATGATGCGGCTTATTATTTTGCTTGGAATGGACTGGAGCATGATTACACGCCAGTTTTTACATTGACTTAAATCTCCTTTCTTTGGTAGTTTGAATAAGTATCCTTTCTTCCAATCCTCAGGTGCTTTGCCCTCTTTCCACACCTTCTCCAGCAGTGGTGTCATCAATTCCGTTGTTGTCTCTGGGTATATTTTAAAAGCTTCTGCTGGGATTCCATCTGGTCCTGCTGCTTTTCCAGTTTTTAGCATCTTGATTCCATTCAGGACTTCCGATTTCGTCGGAGGATCGATGTTCACTGATAGTTCTGCTTCCGTTGTTGGTATTGTTGGGCGTGTTGTAGGTGGCGGTCAATTTAGAAGTCTTTGGAAGTGTTCAGCCCAGTGTTTTCTTTGTTCCACCTCTTTGGTGATTGACTTTCCATTGCCATCCTTCACTGGCTTAATCTGTGTCGGACTTTTGCCTGATAGGTGCCTAGTTGTTTGGTAGAGTGTGGCGAGGTCTCCTTTGCCTGCAGCTTGTTCCGCTTCACTTGACATGGTTTCACAATACTTTCTTTTGTCTTCCCTGGCACTCTTCTTCACTCTTTTGTTCAGTGTATTGTAGCTTGCATTCAGCACCTGTTTTTGTTGCTCGTCAGTGCACTGGATAATCTTTTGTTTCACTGTCCTTCTCTCTTCTATTAGTTTCCAAGTGTCCGTAGTGAGCCACTGTTTGTCCTGCCTCTCTTCTTTCTGCCTAGAACTCCCATGCAGGTTTGACTTCACACCGTTTTCAAGTTGTCCCAGTGCTTTTCGACGCTGACCTTTTCTCTAGTGTTGATTTGTGTCTCGGCTTTCTCCCTTATGTTTGCAATGAAGATGTCCTTTGTAGCCTGGTCCTTCAGCTTTTGAGTGTTGAACTTGGCTTGTGGTCCGTCTACAGCTCCTGTTTCCCTGAAAGCTTTTAATTTGATTTGGATTGTCCCTTGTACGAGATAGTGGTCTGAGCCAACGTCTGCTCCTCTTCTTGCTTTTGTGTCCAGTAGGCTGTGCCTCCACTTCCTTGAGCACCATTGAGGGAGCAGAAGTCGGCGAAGAGTTCTCCGTTTTCATTCATTTCTCCGAGAGCTCCTTTACCCATGATGAGTTCTTTTCCTGTGTTGTCTGGTCCTAGCTTGGCGTTCATGTCTTCCATTAGTATTTTAATGTCACCAGCTGGAGTATTGTCCATTGTTGCCTGCATATCTATAATTGTATATATTGTTGGATTTACATGTTCAAGTTGTTCCAAGACAGTGAGTCTATGGTTGAGATATCATTTTATTTAACTGTGCTGAACCATGTTGCATGTTGTTGTATTGTATCGTTGTTGTCGCTTTTCGCCCTTTTTGCTGTGAACTGTTTTCCTTTTTCTGGTGTTGTTCTCATTGTTTTGTCCGTTATTTTCCGATTTTGAGGGGAGCAACCTAAAAGGTCGCTTCTCTCTAAACTTTATCTTAATGTAACCATTCCTTTCTCAGGCGTGAGGCTAGCAACTCCACCCTGTAATCAAAATTGCTACAGAAACTTCAGCACAATGAACCTTTTTGCACCAAACTTTGAAGAATTTCACCTGAAATGATCTAACTGAGAACAGCGATTTATTCTCAAAATATAAAAACAACCTATCACTATTTGGTTCACCAAGCAAGCGAATTAACATGAATTATGACCTCTTACACGACCGAATTATTTTCCATTCATCTATAGATATGTGCACTAGCCTGCAAAAATAACCTTTTTAAAATGATAAGGTGAAAATAACATCCGAAATAGTATTGTCATTTCCTTTTTTAGGCTAATTTATGTTTTTTTAAACACAATTAATCTGCTTCACAGAATCCTTCTTGGTGTGAGACAGTACTGACACTGTGGCAATTGCTTCTTCATAACGTGTCATACAGGATGAATCGATATCATGCTTTTAAATTTTTTTCTTGACACGGGTCATTATGGGTTTAAATCGTCTATCGAAATTAGGCGTGTAATATTTTCTTAAATAATTCACAACAGAAGCAAACAGAATTTCGTCATTTTCTTCACTATTAGATAGGCAGTACCCGGATAAGTAAAAAAACAATTGATGAATCTGCGACTACTCCCTAAGTGTCACATGGAAATGATCACCGTGTCTGTGAGAAACTCGGC
This sequence comes from Trichobilharzia regenti, assembly GCA_944472135.2. NCBI lineage: Eukaryota > Metazoa > Platyhelminthes > Trematoda > Strigeidida > Schistosomatidae > Trichobilharzia > Trichobilharzia regenti. The sequence goes on along the minus strand of OX235270.1, from coordinate 70,445,456 downwards.
AGGTCACTGACTTACGATGACTCATTTTAAAGACGAAAAAAACAAATGAAAAAACACGTAGATCAGCGAAGTGTCTCTTTTCGGCAAATTCATTTTCCACCTTATCTGTACAATCACAAATATATATGTGTTACTTCGTATGAATGTGTACATTAAGTTTGTCAAACAAAAGTACAATTGGTTATGGTTATTTTAACTAAACAGGTGAAGATTAGTAATTGGAGTTGTGTAATACAAAATCAGTCAAGAAAATTGGGTGTTAATGAAATTAGGGTAGTAACAAAGGTGATGAGTTGTTACAAACAGTTGTTAAAAGAAGTTGTATAATAATATGAATAGCCTTATGAGTGAGTTCTACTCAGGACGCAATATAGGAACAAAGTAGATAATACGAAATTGCGTAACAGTTCTAAATGAATACAAGAATTATATGAGATTAAAGAACAGGCGAAGAAACAAAATTAACTCATCAAAATAAGGAGTGCGATAATTGAAAACCCATTTCAAAAAACGCCTCTTTCAAGGTAATCTACAGAGTCAAAAATAATCTATCAATACGGTTTCGTCTTCTTTGTATCACTGAAGCTGTGGCCATTAACGTAGAATAACCTGAGGTGTGCATACAAAAGAGGATTACTCAACCATTTCTGCTGTCATGGTAACAACTTTTTTGATTTGATTTTTGATTTTCATGACTTAACTTTGTTTGTCTGTTCTTCAGTTGCTTATAATTCTTGTATTCACTGAGATCTCTTACGCAGTTTCGTATTCTCTTCTTTGTTCCTATATTGCGTCCTGAGTAAAACTCACTCATCAAACTACTCATATCATTGCATAACTTCTTTTAACAACTGTTTGTAACAACTCATCACCTTTGTTACTACCCTAATTTCATTAACACCCAATTTTCTTGACTGATTTTGTATTACACAACTCCAATTACTAATCTTCACCTGTTTAGTTAAAATAACCATAACCAATTGTATTTTTGTTTGACAAACTTAATGTACACATTCATACGAAGTAACACATATATATTTGTGATTGTACAGATAAGGTGGAAAATGAATTTGCCGAAAAGATATTCTTTGTTGATCTAGGCCTTTCTGTTTTCATTAATGCCTGGATGGGGTTTATCCATGAATTGAAAAAGCAAATACACAACAAAGGATATAGATTATCCTACTACTGGTAGTTTTTATCTTAAAGCTCTAAGAACATTTTATGAGGTTCCGTTGAGTCTATGTTTGCATTAAAAAATTTCCATTTAGATCTTTTTACTTTCCTGCAGTTTGGTGTATTTAACTAAACAAAACTTTTGTTTCTACGTGGTTGAGCAAGGCGCACAAAAAAAGAAACTTTTGAACGGCAGAGTGATCAGTCAGCACAGATTAAGGAACAAAAGGATTTCTTCTTATTCCACGAATGTCCCATGAAAACTGAAACTCCTTTAAATTCACAAAAAGAAGGCATGATTATTTTAGACCTCATTCTTACCTATAAAACTTGGCTCTTCAACCAAGATCTGCTCGTCCTGAAATTAATTATGTTACCATTCACTGTTATTATTTATTTATTCCCTGGGTTCCAAATGAAACATAAGACTTGAGAAGCGCATCTCCACTGTATTCTGTCCTCTTCCATCTTTCTAACACGATTTGTCACAAGCTTCCAACTTCCCTTCACATGATCTCGACTATATCATACTCGAATGCACGCACCCTATTAGGGTTCCACTCAAGGCCCTGATTTGCCATATTGCTTAAAAGTCCTCTCAGAGTTTGTTCAGTCTTTCTGCGTATTTACTGAGCAGCAGATTCTGGCCTGCTGGACTTCTTTGTTGCTTATCCCTCTTGGTTGACCCCATCATCTACAGTACGCACTGAAGACAAGTCTATAAATGTCTTCGTAAGCCTGTTTGAAACACTTTTGATCACTTACAGGCCACGTCTTTGGAACATATTGAATGAATGACTCGACATTACTGCTGAAAACTTGACTATTTCTCCGCGTACTGAGGACTCCAGATGTCCACATTGATTTTGAGTGTCATAAACCCTCTCCAGCCTTACCTATTCGATTCAGATTTGCTTTACCGTCTTAATTGTTACCTCCTGCCTATGACTGAAGGGATAATTCCAAGTATGTCAGGAGGACTACTTCCTTTTAATTTCTTCCATTATTGGTAATTGGTGATTGTGAATGTTGTGGGTTGGGTATCTTTGTTGCATACTGTATCTAACTCCGATCTACATGCTATTTTACAATCACGGCTTCGCGTTCTATATTGGGTCAGATGACCAGATATGGACAACATTATATTAGAAAGCACAGGTGAAAACTCCCTTTTGAGAAACAGAACTGAGGCATCACATGTTTCATAGTATTAAAACTGCTTGATCACCAATTTTTGCACACTCGCGACGTCTTGATCCATACCAACTTTGTATTTCAAGGGAAGAGTCGGACAGAATACTGGAACTGGGCATCATTCTGGTGAAATTCGGCTGTGAGGTGATTACGGAGCTTTGAACAAACAAGAAGTACCCAAGAGACACATTTTTTCATATACACGACTTATCCAGAAGTTTTCCTGATGTTCACATTTTCTCCCAAATTGACATTGTCACCAAATTCTCATCCATTTCGACGACACTATTTGGTTTGAAAAAATTTATCCACATGCATTTTAGGCTAGTGTGCGCCACTCAGATATGCCAACGGTTAATCGATCATGTGCTTCGTGGTCTCTCCTTCCTCTATACATACATCGATAACCCACCAATTGTGAGCGCAAATCAGAGTGAACAACTGAGATATGTGAAGACTGTATTCGAAAGACTTTAGTTGTGCTGATTGACAGTCAACCTAAGACAATTGCTCAGGCATTTGATCTACAGCCAAGGATGACGCGAAGACCATTTAAGACTATCCACCAACCGATCTCTTTAAGGAATTACGAGGATTTTCGTTTCTTGACAGTTTTCATGGTCGCTGCATTCCCAACTGCGCTACTATCTCACAATCATTAACTGACTGTTTACGTGAACGTAATCGGTGGTTTCAATAGTAAACTCAAGCCTTTAAATCGTCCAAAAGTGTTAATTATCTTGTTAAGTGAAAAGACATTCCTAGTCAGACGCAAAAACTAAGCTTCTATTCCCCTCATGATGGACTACTAGAACTTAGCCATTGTGAGGCAGTTCAACAGCAACAAGTGTACCACTTTCATTCTTTTCGCCATAGCACTTTGGGCAGAGAATTGCTAGCAATTTATTTAGCTATCTAACATCTCAGATATCAACTATAAAGTACAGTTTTTATTTTCTTTATGGTTCTAAACAAAGCCTTATCAGCCAAAAAAGATAACTACTCACTTCGTGAATTACGGCATCTTAGGTTACATACAAAATTATCTCCGACATTCGACACATACTTGGTAGTAACAGCGAAGTTACAGACGCAAACACATACACATTAACAGTATTATATGCTTCGATATCGTTTGCAAACATCTCTCAACCTTACAAAATGATGATGTAGAAAAGAACAAGATTGCGTCTTTTAAAATAACATTCTTAGAACTCACAGAGATTCACTTTAGCATAGTGAGTCATTTGTGATACATCTAATGGTAAGTGTGGACCACTTTTTCTGGCAGCCGTAAGACGCACAATTTTTGAGAACCTTAGTAAATTTTCGCATCCCGGAGTCAGTGCTAATAGGAAGCCGCTTAAAGAAAGACTTATATGACCAGACATTGGTAACGATTCTATGAAGTGAACGCAAGACTACCTCCCTTGTCAAAGAGTTAAGATCCCTCATTGCACCAATGAGCCATTCGGTCGTTTTAAAATCCTTGACCGTAGATTCTACCATGTGCGTGTAAATGTCGCTTTTCAACTGCCTCCTTCCAATAGTTTCGACTATATTTTAACTTGCATTGATAGATACACTCGTTAGCCTGTAGTAATTCCTTTAACAGATATCTCCGCTGAAATAGTTGCTAAAGCTGAGGTTAAAAAGTGGATGTCAAACCTTGCTCTTCCATCTCCTATTACTACCGGTAGAGGTGCAGAATTTGAAAACTGTCTGTTTCAGAAGCTCATCAAATTAATGGGAATAAAACACATACAGACGACTTCATATTATTGCATTTTCAGTGGGACTATTGAACGATTACATAGGCAACTAAAGTTTGCACTTGCTGCCTCTCTGAATATAAATGATCAATCCACCAAACTCCTACTTGTACCACTCGGGATACCAGCAAACTTAAAGAAAGATATCGAATGTTGCGTTCCTCATTTAGTCTACAGGACAACATTGCAGTTACCAGGAGAGTTTTTCACTTCAGATAACCAATTTCCATCTAATACGACTACATGTATATGCTGAAGCAAAACATGTGTGAGCTAAAAATATCAATTCCACGACAGCAACGACGACCATCATAAATGCCACCACAATTGATGAACTCTGCTTACATTTTCATCAGGAGGGATAGTGTCTAGCGACCACTTCAACCAGCTTACGATAACTCATTTAGAGTTCTAGACAGAAATGGAGAAGTCATCATGGTGGAGCCAGCGAATAAAATAGATAAAACGAACAATGGATAAAAGAAGAGGCAGATTGATAATGAATACTTAAAAGTATTGGGTCGTAATGATGCCTCCGAATGTTATTAAAATATTTTTTAAAGCCTAGGTGTTTCAATGTGCAAAAATTGAAAAGTTTGAAGAAAAGACGAGGAAGCCTACGACATAACACTTGGGCTAAATTTTATTGTACTGATCCATTAAGACGGATCGTTTAAAAGCTCCTTAATCTTTTAACCTCTGAAACAGTTTATGATGAGTAGCGTCTTCATTATTAATGCACCCGAGTGACAACCGAGACTTTTGGTTTCAGTCTATCCGTTTTTTATATTTATGTTGATTACACTACGGATACTATGGTTCATTAAATTAATGTTTGGTATGTTATGTGACCATGAGTATCTCTAATCTTTACAGCTACTTTGCTTCTGTTGGTTGGCGTATCTTAGAATCTGTTGAAAAACTTCTTCTTAAAGACAGTGATACACATGGGCATCATGAGAGTTCAGGTTGTTTAACTGACTTATATGCTGACAACTCAACGCGTTTTCTCAAGACTACGGAAGGGAGCTCAATAAGAAATCCTGACCTCAGTGATGGCACCAAACTGGTTAACAGTTTAACACATATCTGCTATCAACTTCAATCTTGCATCCCATCAATTCTATCAACAAAAAATTATGAGCACAATGCTGACCCACTGGTAATTTTTATGCTAAGGGAATGCAGCCAAATGAATAAGCTGATTAAATTATTATCAGATGATGTTCAAGAACTTTTAAACATTTTACAAGGTCATGAAGTTATGAACAAACATGCGGACAAAATGTTGAATGAGATATACGAAACAAAAGTACCTGAGATATGGATAAAGGTGAGTTCAACTAGTTAAAAATTGTACTTTATTGTACTTCTTGCGAACAATTCTTTAATGTTTTAATTGGAATATTACAAAAAAAAACGATTCACAAAAATACATGCATGTAATTATAATTTGCAATTATGAAAAACATAACAATTAACGTTTACTTTTGAACAGGCACTTACTTAGTCTAATGGAAATACTTATATTTAAAAGCTTGACATTTTGTTTGAAGTTACTTGGCGCAGTACAGATTATTTTACAGTATAGGCAATGAAACAGACACGATGGGTGGTAACATAATCAGCATAATTAGAAGTAGAAACTTTTATCATAGAATTCCTAAGTTAAAAATTGGAACTGTTATCCAAGAGCTTAATGATTAAGTTTATTCAGTATGTGAATTAGCTTCTTCGAAGTTTATGATTTTCGCATTTGAAAATAATGCTTCGATAGTTCATGAGGACGTCGGTCATTTTCAAAACCGTATATCCCGACGACCCACAACTTTATATTATAATATAATCATTGTGAGAAAAGAAGAAATCTTTTTTTCCTTTCAAGATGTCATGGAAATCTGTTGCAATGGCATCATGGTTCAGAGAACTTCTAGACCGTCATATTCAATTATCAACTTGGTTGTCGACAGGAAAACTAAACAGCTATCGGATGACTGGATTTTTCAATCCTCGAGTAAGCCAGTTATAATTTTTACCAAGTTTACACTGTATTTAGATTGTTCTTAGCTTCTTAGAATGTAAACTTATCTGGATAAGAGATTATGCATTAAATCAATGTATATCTAATAGTTAACAGTGATGTTATAGTTACAGTATTACTTCCTTAGAATTACGTCTTCGTTTCGCTTTGTTCTCTGTATACCTGACTAACTGGTGGCACAATCGCCCACCTTACGCTGTCACTCCCATGTCACCACGGAAGGCCCACTTCTTTTTCCACTCGGGACTCTGGAACGTGATGTTACTCATTAGTCTCATCAGCATATGTATAGTCCATCTCCATTTCTATGTCCGTATTTGTTGGATGATAGTTTCTTGAATGGTTTATTATCAGACTTCCTTATTGTTTGGCCTTGAATATTGGCAATAGGCTTTCAGTATCGAGCCAGCGAAGGCAGCTGTTAACGAAAGTTTGCAGCCTGCTGCAAATACTTTTGGTAATTTGCGTGAACCATACAGAAGAACTGCCTTGACATTAATTTTATTAGGCAGACGCTAGCTGCCAGTGGAATCCAAGATATTCGTTTCGTTCTATTCGGGAAACATTGGCTGGATATACCTGCATTAAACAGTAAGTGGTGGTGTTCCAACTGAGACTCCAAAACACTAATCTTCGTTTCAAACTTCGGAGCATTATTTTCTAGAGTACTTGTGCGGCGACAGCCACCTCTTGTGCAATGAGGATAAGCTGTTAAATTTAGGCCATTTTTGTTTCTTCCAGCTAATTAATTCAACCGAAATGTTTGGCTACTTTTGATACCAATTTTAATCCACAGATGTCGTCTAACTATCCATGATAGAGGCCTAGATGTCGGCAAAAAATGGGTATTTCTCTTTAGTCGATTAAAGAGGAAAAACAAAAACTCACTTCAACAAAATGACTTGACATCAGTATCGATGATTAGAATGTTGTTCTTTATGCCAAGGATAGTAATTTCCACAGTGATTTTAGTGTAATATAAACCTTTCGTACTTTCCTGATCCCAGTTTCAAAATCCACATGCGTTAATCACTGACAAGGATAAATATCTGCTTACGTTTTGTGGAATTTTACGGATAATATATGGAATAAGTCAAGAAAACCACCCGAACTTGAACTTCGCAAATAACATCCTTATTTTATAGAAGCGGGATTTCATATAGTTATTCTCACTTTTCACACAAATAGCACTACTGTTTTGGTCTTTTGGTGCAGTAGATGGCACAGTATTTTCTCAAAATCACTACCTTATTGGTGTTCCTCTTAAGGGACACAAGATTTAACCAGTACACTGGATCCTTTATTACCCTACTTTTTGACGTAACAATGACGTTTACCTATTCTTTTCGTTTACACTGTGAATTTCACCTGTTGGTAAATGTACTTCAATATGACGTGAGTAATCTGTCTTCCTAACAGAAAGCGTAAGTATAAACCTCTTCTGTTGCAGCTTGCACACTGAAATAAGAAATAAACAACTAAAAATCTGAGTTTAAGTAACATGTGCAGATCATTCAGTCCACCTTATTTTTAAATGTAAAATGAACCTTTAAGTCATGGAGTTATGTGTTTAGCGTTGACACAGAATATTTATTGTTAACATTGTGAATGATTAGGCATCGTGAACAGATTACTGGATAAAGTATTAATAATAATTTTCTTTTTACCTAAATATATGAACACACTGTGATATTTTTATGCTGTCTGATGTGTAAATGAGTAAATGCTGATTATTTACAAGTCATTATTATTTTGAATGGCAGCACTGCACATTTAGTTTCTTTTATATCATCATGTTTATATCCACCTGTAAACTAAACTCTAAATCACAAATGAAATGCACTGTTCACCAAATATTTTAAAATGTAAGCACTTTCATTTAATTTATCTAACATTGTTACTGTTATTTTTTTTTCATACCGATAGGGATTTTTACTAACAATTAAACAAGAAGCTCTACACAAGTATTTCCAAGACTTGTCACTTATTGATTTAGATTTGAGATGTCAAGTGACTCAACTCTTTCTGGAGGATGCGAAAGAAAATCCAGCCAAAGGGATATACATCCATGGTCTGTGTTTAATTGGCGCATCATGGGATATTCAAAATGGTTGTCTTGTTGAGGCCAAATACAAACAACTGGGTCACCTGTTGCCGTTGATACATTTAACTGTTCACAATGCAGATGATAAAGACGTCTCAAATGTTATTCACACAGTTCAATCAACGATATCTTCTTCCTCGTCGAAGGATTATATGACGAGAAGTAAAACAATAAAATCTGGAATAATAAAGAAAAATAGCCAAGACATGAAAGCAACTAACAGGAAAATGGAGTTAGAGTATGCGCAGTTTATTACTCCTATATACAAAACCACAAGTCGACTGAACGATGACTATATCACTTCTTTGTCTTTAAAATGCTCGAAAACACCAGAAAACTGGATTCTCCGGGGGGTTATTATTACTAGTGATAAAATGTAATCAGAATATTTTGCAAATTTTACAATTAAAGTTTAATAAATGTTGTTTGTTTACAGTAACCTCTATATAACCTTTATTAAAATAAAATCCGTTTCGCAAAAGTTGTCTCTTTTATGTTCCGCATGTTCATATTTATACATATATACAAACATACAGACAGACAAACAGAAACACAGATAGATAGATAGATAGATAGATAGATAGATAGATAGAGAGATAGAGAGATAGATAGATAGATAGATAGATAGAGAGATAGATAGATAGATAGATAGATAGATAGATAGATAGATAGATAGATAGATAGATAGATAGATAGATAGATAGATAGATAGATAGATAGATAGATAGATAGATAGATAGATAGATAGATAGATAGATAGATAGATAGATAGATAGATAGATAGATAGATAGATAGATAGATAGATAGATAGATAGATAGATAGATAGATAGATAGATAGATAGATAGATAGATAGATAGATAGATAGATAGATAGATAGATAGATAGATAGATAGATAGATAGATAGATAGATAGATAGATAGATAGATAGATAGATAGATAGATAGATAGATAGATAGATAGATAGATAGATAGATAGATAGATAGATAGATAGATAGATAGATAGATAGATAGATAGATAGATAGATAGATAGATAGATAGATAGATAGATAGATAGATAGATAGATAGATAGATAGATAGATAGATAGATAGATAGATAGATAGATAGATAGATAGATAGATAGATAGATAGATAGATAGATAGATAGATAGATAGATAGATAGATAGATAGATAGATAGATAGATAGATAGATAGATAGATAGATAGATAGATAGATAGATAGATAGATAGATAGATAGATAGATAGATAGATAGATAGATAGATAGATAGATAGATAGATAGATAGATAGATAGATAGATAGATAGATAGATAGATAGATAGATAGATAGATAGATAGATAGATAGATAGATAGATAGATAGATAGATAGATAGATAGATAGATAGATAGATAGATAGATAGATAGATAGATAGATAGATAGATAGATAGATAGATAGATAGATAGATAGATAGATAGATAGATAGATAGATAGATAGATAGATAGACAGATAGATAGATGAAAAGACACGACTTTTTGCAATTCCGTTGCGATTATTTCGCATCACTATATTAATTTTGTTCGGATGTGTTGGCAAGTTTACCGATGAAGTCCAAAGCTCTAAGTTTATCATTCACATAATTTTGCAACTTGCGGAAAACCAGGTGATTAGTTCATCTTTTTGACAGGAGTATTCTTCATTTGTTTTCTGAAAAAGAGATTTTTGATTGGGTAGCTCTCCTAGATAAACAACATTTCTTTCTAGTTTCAGCATTATGAGTTTGTTATTGCAAAGAAATATTGGTTTATTTTATCAGTTTCACTTCATATGAGAATAGAATTTGGGCGCTATAGTGGAACCATTTTTTATAACACTGTGAGTTATACAGTGCCATTCATTTACTGATGACGTTTCGAGCACAACTTATTTCTCTTCATTTTATTTTTGCACTCATTTCCAGATTTTGTTTATGTTCTTACATTATTTCTTATCCTTTAGTGATATTGATAATAATATTTTCCGTATCTCCGGTATTGGTGTTCTGTCATTCCTATTGCGAGTGTTTAATTTATATCTGTTGGACAAGGATGCAGTGTGCTTCCCGTTTCTACCCAACTATGCAACTTTTTAAATTTGCAGCTGAATTTTCCTCTAAGTTGTTCACTAGGCTATATTTAGGATTTTTCATCCTTCCTCTGTGAAAGTGTCTTTAAAGGAATAAAATTTGGAGCAAACGTTTTCTTACTTTTCAAAACTCTGTTAGTATTCCCATTTACACAGTCGATTTTTATCTTAACCTCATCAATGTTCAATGAATTCTGGATTATTTTCGTGACATTCATTTATCAATCGAATGCCATATATACATCCATTTTAAAATTTTTTCTAGGTATGAGAATAAATATCCATTCATGCGTAGACAAGAGTTACCTGATGGTGGATTTGAAATTAAAAAGCACCAAATTCTATTTTGTCGTTCACTCACACATATATATGCCTACAAAAGCCATTCGAAAAGTCATCTGTTATGTCATTCTTTGATGTTTTTAGGATATTGTTTTGGTAATAATTCACCCATTTCATAATAGGTATATTTGATGTAGTTATAATATGTTTGATTTTCGACTGAAGTGAATAGGTTGAAGGCAGCTCACAACGGTTGCGATGTATGCACAGAACTAAGTTGCTGAGGAGGTAATTACAAATACCCAGTTTATACCGCGATTAACTTTTTCTTTAATCTATTTAAAATGCTCAGCAGGTCACATAGAGAAGAACTTCCACTTAATGTGGGCATAGCGAATGACTTCACTTGGTTTCACTTGCGACCGATATGTATTCAGAAGTAGAAGTTAAACAGTCAAGCATATTGTATCAGATCGTTGTAGTTCTACTTCTTAATATCTTTATCTAAACTGAAATGAGTTTAAATTCTAACTAGTAACAGTTTAAAAATACGTGGCCGTTCTTAAAAGCACACAAAATGTTAGATGAAGGAAAGTGTGCAGAAATAGGCATAATTCGATTAAGATTACTGATGATTATCAAAGTCCGGATGACAACATACAGAGAATACATTTTCACCGTTGTTAACGACATCGCGCTAGTTCACTAGCAATCTCACACTAGTGATTCCTAGATTCGCGTGGACTGCAGGCGCGTAGTCTCTACCTCCATATATGGCTGCAATCAAAATTTAAATACCTCATGAACAGTTGCTATACTTTCCTCTGACCACGCGTAAATGTTTCGCGATCTAATTCTATTCCAGATAACAATTCTTGTCATGGAAAGTGGTGACAGATAGTTACCAAATTATCTCAAATGACGGAGATTCACAAACGTATCGATTAACGTTTCGTTTTTACCGAACACTGCACCTATTCTCATTATTGTTGACCACCTAACAGGAGAATTTGAAGAAGTACAGCTAAAGTCGAAAGTAGCTAGAGTTTTACATTCTCCACTTTCATCACCCATATCTCACAACCATGAGGAAGATGTTCTTTAGACTAGTGATTTTATTAGTGCCCCCAACCCAAAATACTATTTTGCTTGTTTAAATTTCGCTAAAACAAATACATAATAGGTGATATGACTGTCCGAATAAATATAGAAATAGACAAGATAAGCCAATTTACAATATATTCTTAAAATAAAATTACATGCAGACTAATCACTTGTGATCCTAGAATGCACAGCAGCAAAACTTATACCAGACATGCTTAGGTCAATGCTGAGGACACACAGAAGATGTACTTTCTTGATGGTTCAATTTGAAGGTGATGCATCATCTATATGCTGCAGATCAAGGAGTTATTCCCTCTTGTAATCAGACAAGCCTCGAGACATTGAAGTTGGCGAGGGTCACACCCACTAGTGTATCTGTTGCGAAATTAAATATGAATGATTACAGTAGGCGTTCTCGACGCACACCACAAGCTGTCGCTACTTCTTTTGCTTATGTACAGCTTCCTTTATTAGTCAATTATACTTCTCTGGCACTTCGTACAGTGATTGCCACACTATGTGATATGAAGGACAGGAATACTTCTGCGACACCAAAAATCGATATGGGTTGGCACAACTGCCACTAACAATAATTCAGCGAGTAGGTTTCTATACAAGAAGGCAGTAAATCACTTTTTTGGCACAACCTATTTCTCATTTTTCTGAATGTCTGATGTGATGTCTTTGTCGATTGATTTTGCTAGATATCCCTTTTGAATGTTTTCATTCAGAGAGTTCCGTTCATCTTCACAATCGTCAGAGCCACCGATATGTCGGAGACAAGAGTCAAGAAATAATAGGCACTCTGGAAATTCCTCAGTTGACTGTTCCATGTGGGTTCTCTATGGAACGACCTCCCTGAGATTCCGCTGTTTAATTCGCTGTTTTAAAATGAAGGAAGGGAATCATATATTCTTTTTCTACTACAAGGGTGAACCTTACTGCTGGATGACAGTTATCAAGCACATGTGACAACTGATTACGGTCATAAGTATTATCAAATATCACCTTGAAAACAACTAAAAATGATCAGTGATGGAACATTTTCGAGGCTTGTCATAAAACAGTCTTATGTTTCACCATCCTTCTTTTCTCTATCACCTTATACTTGTCCACAGGCAGACATGCCTTTTCGTGCTTTTTCTTATTACACAAGATGTCTTTCACATCGTTCTCATATAGTTACAAAATTCTTACACGCCACTTACTCCGGTGATGTCTCCAACCTTCAGTTTTGTTGGAGACTTTCAAATTTATCTTGAAAGCTGCTTGTAATAGATAGTGATCTGGGCCCACATCCTAAACCTTTCTCGATTTTGTGTTCAGCAAGCTGTGTTGCCAAATTCTTGAGATTGAGATAAAATTTGTCTGATTTTTGTGATGTCCACCCAGTGAAGTCTGTGTCACATTATGTGTATCCTAGTACCTACATAAGCTGCCTCTAATCAACATATCGCTAAAGACGTAGATATCTATAAACAGCTCTCCATTATACTTAATTTCAACCTGAGCCTCTCAACTGTCTGTAGAACTCCACCTTGGTCTCTTCATCTGCGTTGTTTGTATAATTGCAATTTTCTTACTTTTTGAATTTCACCTTGCCGTAAGGGATTCTAGAAGGGATTGGTTACCACTGCATATGGGTCTTCAACGTTGTTAACGACAGCGTGGTAGCCATACTCTTAATGTACTCGTAGTTGTCTTTTGGATGGTCGCAGAATATTATTGACTCCTTAGCTGAGAATTTACAGAGCCCACTTTTATTTCATCTGCTTTCACGGACTCTTAATACCATATCACCTCTTTTCCTTCACAAGATAGGCGTCCCTCCTAGCTCCGAAAATCGCGTGAGAATTTCTTTCATCTATCCTTATCAAAAAAGACTTATTCAGTGACGGGCTTTCCGAGGACTCCCACTGGCAGCATGACCGGTCCTCAAAACGAGAAGCGTTCAGGATTCCAGTGGAGAATAAGTTCGATTTTTCTCTGCCTTGATGTTTCTGTAGTGGCTGCATTGTTTATTCCCACGTTCAACCTTCCTTATTTTCTGGACTAGGACTGGTTAATAAATCAGACGGGATTGAAGAAAAAATTAATCATTATTATCCTTTTTCACTGTCCTGATTAACGCAATAAAATCTACCCACAATCCTTTCAAGATAAGACTTTATCACAACACTTCTTCAATGGTGAATCGGGGTGCATTCTTCAATTCAATAAATAAAGCGTGTTGGGCGATGCTTTCTTCTGTGACATCAAAGTGTATGATGACAGTATTTCCATTACTTACCTTGATGTAATCATGCTTTTTTCCTGCACATACAACAAAACGTATCTTGTCAACCTCACAGAAGTGATTTAAAACCCATAAATTAGTTTCATACGATTTTCCTAAACCCTGGTGAGTTCCCACAGGTTAAGTTTAAATAATGGGCTTCAAACATTAAGTTAACCATCTGTCATTTAGACAGTCATATGCACGTGAGTAGTTTCAGCTACCCTCCTGCCAGACCTGTAAATATTAATCTCTGTCTTATGACATTACTAGAATGCAGTTTACCAAATCCAATCTTCCCGATGCCAAAACAATTATGCAAATGAGAAGAAAGCGTTAGGTTTGAAGTTAACCCTGGTTGGGAAGAAACTAAAATAAATTTTGTCCCTTTCCGTGCCTATCGTATGATTAAAACGTAGTGAAGAGAGGAAATCTTTAGATCGTTAACTAACTAGAATCCATCATTTTATCTATTATTCGGAAATCATGTGAGTTAAATAACATCTCATCTAGCGCATCTCCCGAAGTTCTTTCAGAGAATTTTTAGAAACTAAAGAACATGTCGGCTTTTTGTATTGATTCACAAAGCTGCAAGATGTTTCTAAAGATTCAAAGGGAATACAGAGACTAAAGTCTGAGTAGAGCTTTTAATCTTTAAAGTGGAAACTTTAAGAGTCTGTTACCTCTCTGTGAAAATTTGCAGCCAAATTAAAAATTTTTTTCCTTCTAAAAAATGAATATAAGGATTTATACTGCCACATTAACGATTACTCTCTACCATGCTAGATGACAAACATTTTAGTAATTATTTTCCTAACATTTTCTTCTTCGGTATTTTTTTCAGATTAGGTAATCGTGCATGAGAATTATTTTGAGTAGAAGTATTTTTTCAAGGGGTAAGAGAGAAATATTTATGAACTAACTATATTAGTGAGTTTATAGACTCTTGGTCGTTCATTTCTCTTTTGGTTAGATTAGATTATACCGATCATACGATTAGGCTACACGAAAATATCGTCTAATTTAGTCGGAAGGATAAATCAACGGAAAAAGACATTTTGTGAAGGAAAAAAAAAGGAAAAATGTTTTTCTACTTTTTTTCTCCATCAGATTCTTCGTTTATTCTTCTGCCTGGTATATCTCTATTCCTGTTTAACCTCATTTATAATACTGTGTAGACTCTGAACTTCATCATGCAGTAATGTTGACACAATCAATTCTCTTGTATACCATTCGGTATTATCCTACCGATTTACCCGTTTTGACGGATTACTGAGACAATAAATATTTGAAACTACAGGAAGTCTTTTAGTAATAGCAAAGACTTATATGTGGTTGCTTTGGTGACGGAAACAAAGCGTCAGACACGTTTCTTGCATATTTTTGTATAGTGCCTCCATGCACCACATGTTGCAGGTTTGATATTGGCTATGTTTCTGTTTGAGGAGAAATTCTTGACTTATCTAATTATAAGTCATGGCAGCTATGGATGAAGATGTTATCCTGATAATGTCTTCTACTTCCTGGTGTTCATTCTAAATTTAATTTCTTAGAGTAACGTTAAGCTGTTTATCATCAATTTTAATAGTTGTAGAAAGCTGACAAACTGAAATCACAGTGATGATAATGTGCTACTCACAACCTCTGAGCTCAGTTGGTCAAGAAGCAGTGTCAATGACCATCCTTATTAATAAGATTATGCCTTTCTTCTTACTCCTAAATCCCATATTGTTTTTCATACTTCACACTTCTGGTTTTTATATAAGTTGAACTGACAAGTAGATATATGACTAGATTGTTCGAAATGTATTACACAGACGTATCACATTTTTCAGACACACTAATGGAAGTATCTAGATACATTTTGTCTATTTCTGTTTTACCTTTCTTCAATTAGTTATCATTCAAGGGACAACAGTTGGACAACTGAACTAACCAGTTGTCTGACAAACTCCGATCACAGTGACAATGTGTTGCTTGAAACTAGTCGGTTGAAAGGAGGAATGTTGTAATTGATTGGACCTTGCTTCAGATAGTGCAACACTCCGTCACATGACATTACTGTCGATTACTATTTTCTCAGAAGATACTGTACCGAAAAGAAGTATACTGAAACTAAACAACCTGAGGATTCTATTTTAAAAATACTGTGCAGAATGTATCTGTGATTTATATATATATATATTTCCGAAATCAAGGTAGATTGAGCAAGATTACTGCTTTCATTATCATCGGTCTCATTCAGAACGAAAACAGAGTTTAGGTACTGTTAAACGTTTACGCTTATGACGATGTTGTGTGAATTAACTATAGTCAACCCAAGTTAATCGGTACAGTCTTTTCCAATAGGTGTAAATGGATCATACTACTTACAAGTAGCTTGATGCAACTTGTAGATATAAGTACATCAAGGCTATTTCAATTCTGAGTAGTACTATTGAATTAATCTGCCTAAATCTTTTCTAACTCCTTTCAATCGAACCTAATAATGAACTAAATATTTCTATTGACCAACGGTATTTCACAATTACTTATGATAGATGTGCTAGTAATTTGAAAATTTACAAATAGGCAGTTAAAAAATTTTCAAATTTAATATGATGATTGTGAATAAAATAACTAAAGTCTTTATTCTACTGTTTGCATTCCTGATATTTCACTGCCACCTTATATTGCCTAACATGGTGACAAGTAAATCATTTTTATGTGTGTATGCGTGTTTGTGTATACGCTGAGGGTGTAACACCATCACATCTTTGCGTATTTCACTCACAATAGACAACTAGATAAGAATTGAGAAAGTAAATTAAGAGTGTACACCTGACAGACAGTGTGTGACATAACAAACCGTGTAATAAAGCCCTCAGTTAATTTGAGACAATTTAATGATATGTCATAATACCACACAATGCAGTATTTATAACTAGTGTACAATAATACTTATTTAGAAAAAAAATGAGGTCAAATGATTTAAATAATACTAGTAAATTAGTTGATCAAGCATGACTGCAACACTCAGACTTAATACCTTTAAAAACAGTACTAACTAGTGTATTGTTAGTGATTTATGCCTTCAGATATTTTATGCTTACTATCAATAGTAAACATGACAAACAAAGCTGTTGTTCAGCACAGCTACATGAGTATAGACCTATGCAGATGATGGATGGCACATTACAGGTGTTCTTAATTCGATTTCCAGTCTTCATCAAATATAAAATAGATTATTTGGTATAAGAAAAATGAAAAATTATTTACTCAACGTTTGAATGAATGATTTCAACTGTCGAATTGTTTGTTTCACTTAACCACACGATACGCGAATAACGTGTCTTTCAGAATCTGGCTTGATTTGCAATTAAACATTTTGATTTTCACAATATGAAATGCATAAATTCCTTATAAAAACGTTAACAATACCTGTGTTAAACCAGCCAGTTTAATCGTGAGTTCAGTGCACAGCGACAGTTTAGAAAAACGTAGTTAAAAATTAAGTATGCTTGTAGAAATGTGGTTCAGTCAAGAAAATAAAATTCCATCACCCAGCTTAAAAAAAAATAATTCATCAAAGTATGCTTAATACATTCATTATAAATTATTTAAATTAATCCCAGCGTGTTAAGAAAATCAAAACAAGATTTTCCTGAACGTTTCGCTGTGTAAGCTGCCACAGCTTCTTCAGAATATTTATTCGGATGTTTATTCTAGGATGATTAATAAAAATCCGAATAAATATTCTGAAGAAGCTGTGGCAGCTTACACAGTGAAACGTTCAGGAAAATCTTGTTTTGATTTTCTTAACATGCTGGGATTAATTTAAATAATTTATAATGAATCGCCCTATGTTCCACCAGAAACCCAAGGGAGCAATAATAAAAAAAAATATAATGAATCAGTCTGACTCGGCGCTCAAATTATTCCAGTAAGTTCGTAACACCTATGGTTTGGAAACTTATATACTTAATACATTTTCACGTTGAAAATTCTGCATCAAAAACTTCAAGCTAAATTACTAAATCACCCTAATGTATTTAAAAAAAAAACATTTTATAATACTCACCTATGGAACTAAAAGAGAAACAAAAAAAATTTAGTACTTCATCTCCTAACCATTTTCAGATCAATTCGAGTGATGAAGATAACCAAGTGTAAGTGCACACATTTTTATTTCTTCCAATCTACTTACTCACAAAAGTCAGGTAAATGTCACTAAAATGATTTATTAGTTCCATTCATCATACATTGAATGACTACTGTTGTTTACACAAGCAAAGTTGAATTGAGTTGAATGAGAATGAGTGAAAAAAATAAACAAATAAATAAACGCAGACTAAAATTATACTTTTGCTCCAGATAAAATCGATCAAGATAAGCATGTAGTTCTAGAACTGGTCAATACTTCAGTATATATATATATATATATATATTCACTCATTAATATGCATACCTGAGATGGTGCGTGCCTGTTTGCATGCAATCAGTCTATGTCACGAATGAGATTTGTAGTGATGCGTGGTGATTAATAACTAAACTATTTCAGTTATTCACTAATGGAATTAACAATTTTAATGTTACTTTTTTCTATCCAGGGAACAGCGATCAGTGAGGCATACGATGTAATTATATATATATGTATTCAAATGATGTGAGAGTTCGAATAAATGCCTACTGATAGGTGCAGAAAGAACATTTTTAGAATAATCGATTAAGAGCAATTTTAAAATAGTACTGTTTCGTAAACATGCAACTTGGCAGAGCATAACTGATGAAAAGTAAGACTTCATTTCTTCGGTGTGAAGCACCAACTAAATGATGCACAGTCCCTGAACTGGATCATTTTCTCTCCATTCCCTTCGAATTTAAACTATGCCTTCATTCTATGTATTTCATTTACACACACTAACTGCTGACATAAGAAATGAAGCCAGCAATCAACTATAGTGTTAGTACTCTTCTTGCTATACTATTAAAGGTGTTATGAATTGTACAGAGTATTTTGTTTTCGAAAGGAAGACAGTGAACTAGTAATTACGCCTGTCGTTATTCCTCCCTTTTGTTGTAGTGACGCCTATCATTGTTAAGCCTACTATGTTCGAAATCATTGATATTTCATCTTTTCTTAAAGTACAGCTTGAATTGCATAAAGGGTGTTATTGCTGCCTGAGTATCCGCTTTTCGCAATATTTTGTTTTTTCTACCTGTAGTACAAGTGAGAATTATCTTACAATTTGTAGTCATCACTAAAAATATGCGTAGATGCATTAAAAAGTTAAAGTCTAGTTTTAACAGTTCCTCAGGTTTTGGTGACTTTAAGCTTAAAAATGAGTACCAGCTTAGCTATCATCCTTGGGTACAAAAAAAGAAGTTTCATTACTGCATCATAAATAGTAGTTAGATTTGTTAAACATCGTAATAATACAAACTGTGCTTTCTAAAGCGAATTGTTTTACTCATACACCTAAAATACATTTCCCAGCTCCTTGCTATGTACGCCGTCTTAATATGCCAGTAGATACTGGATGAAGTAGCTTGAAACAGTTAAATGTGGTCTGGCATTTTTATGTTTTCTGTTTCATAAAGACATACAAAAACAAAAAACGAAGTATGTAACCGTATTTGTGCATTTATTTGTAATTATAAAATAATCATATGGCTACGAAAACATCTGAAGCATCAGTTACTAATAATTAAACACACTATTTGCTTAGCGTGCTTGGTGAATTTTGTGATTGATATGACCTGAAATACTTCTGGTTGAAAATGAAAGGTAAAACTACCATAAATCAGTTTGCGGGAAGCACAGGAGCACAGAGTGAGGGCAAACGTTTTGTGCATAACGTTTAGGATGATTGGCAGAAAAATAAAAAATACGGAGTGGGAATTATTCAGGTGATATAATGTCAGCTGCGATGAGACTTTATTACCACTAGCTAACAGAATAAAATAAAGTTTTCAATTTAGCTCACAAACTGAGATTATTAAGGAAGCCATAATAAACCAGGGAGGGCAGGTACTTGGACCTAGTTTGGACATTTCAAGAAGTATGCAGCTATGACTCTACCGAGGATCGAATCTAGGATATTTAGGTTATGAGGTGGCGCAATCGAGTTTACAAACACTGGAACAGAATCTATGAGCTCTGAATTATTTTAATTAGCGACGTATTACTACACTGCTGACCACTGTTACCGGAGTGTATATGTCCGCATATAACCCACTGGTCACAACTTATCACTAGAACGTTGGATAAATTTATCCAGTAGTCAGTCACTTGTAAACATTAGACTCACTTTCTCCTGAATACAGCAGTCCACTGACGTTTATCACAATTAAATGATAATTTTATCAACTGGAAACCACAACCGATGTTTTCGAAAATAAGTCAGTCAAGATACCTCATTCAAAATTTAAGACATAGTCGTATAAAAGTATACATATGAATCAGTGACAGGGTCACTAAAAAACTTAAGGCAAAGCATTGAAACAGTACGGATTCTCGCTCACGTTCATTTGATAGACTCATAGTAAAAAATTATTATTCCCTTGGGTTCTGAGTGGAACATTGAGCTTCAACAACATATCTCCACTATCTTCTATTCCCTGTTTTTCTCTTCACCCGACTCCACGATTGACCAAACTCTCAAATCTCCTCCTCATACGATCACCTCCTTGTCACCCTACCACTGAAGACCCACTCGTCGCCTCCCATTCGCGTTCCACTCGAGCGACGATCTGTCACGCGATCTCATTCGACAGCCTCCTGAGTGTGTGTCCAATCCATCTCCGTTTTCCCCCACATATTTGTTGGTTGGTTCGTTTCCCGAGTTTGTTGTTGCTAATTCCTTCTGGACAGCCCTTTTGTCTTCAGTATGGAGCCAGCCAACGAGGTGGGCAACTGTTGATAAAAGTCTTCAGTAGCCTGTTGGAAATCCTTTTCATGACACTCAGTACCAGTTTCTAACCAACACAAAAGAACTGAAAATATGCTCCTATCAAAAATCACTGAAGTCTCCGTTTCAGTTAATATGCATTAAAGACCCTACTAGAAAATATTATTCTGAACTCTGATATTAGCATCAGTCTCAACGTAACGAAAACAAATTAAATGTCACAATAGTAATGGGATTAGATACTGAATTGTTTATGTAAGGAAAATACCCTTGCCTCTTGTTAAAAGAAGGATAGATAAACTGTATGTTATTCTGTGAAATCAGATAGGTCAGTTTTTGAAAACAATAGTAAATGTAATCTTAAAAAAGGCATATATGTATATTTTTTTAAGATTTGTATTCCAAAGTGACAAACCGCTACAAAAATGGTCAGGGAATATATTTAAAAAGCCCTCTGGAATTTTGATGAGATGATTATCTTTTATATTTTGTTAACAAACTTAAAAAATAAATCCAAGTGCATCCACTGTGTACATGCGTAAAAATACAGTTTGTTTCACTGTATCTTGTCCCCTCCTAAAGTGAAAAACAATTTCAGTTGACAGTCTTGTTACTTGCATACAATATTTTTAATCAGAAGTAAATTGCATCAATAAGGCAGGGTTGACTAGCGGTATTTTATTAAATAATAAGTTATGTTTAAGGATGTATATGCAGTAAAGTTGGATAGACAATAATAACAGCAATGTGTACTGTGTTATTATTCCTCCCGAAGGCGTTTATGCGGAGGTTAACGTCAATAGGTTGAGCGGAGCAAAGGCCTGATTTTACAGCAGAACATAAAGTGCCTTAGATGAATTCACCATTTCATTGCACTGTTAAATGTTAGAAGGCGATAGAAGCTAGGTTCTCATGGAGTTTTCATTAAAGCTGACTTCAAACAATCCATGGCTGAGTATAATGCAAAGATAACTCTTGGTGCAGTTCGAACGCTTTACTTAACAGACCACTTTAGTCACTTCTTGTGCAACGGACATCAATTATTATTTTGTTCAACTCAGTTTTTTAATTATCTCGTTGATTGGTTGGACTGAAATATCTGGTCTTAGATCATATTTCACCTTTTCATAGACTGTAGACCAGGAACTTAATTACACTTGCGCATAATATGCGAACGTGGATTTTTAAGGAAAGTTAAACTGTAAAGTATGTTTTCATATGGTTTAAGGACATTTTATGAGCAACTTCAAGCGTCGGTGGCACAGTGGTTAGAACGCTCGCCGACTATTCACATGGTCCCAGGTTCAATCCCCGGCCGACGCACTCCTTTACCTCGCTAAGCCAGAAATAATTCTGGTAAAGAGGAAAGGCTGGGCATAAGGCTAGCAACCTATCCTGTAAAATTTTGAAAACACTGCTACAGAAACTTCAATCCACTAGCTTGAGGCCCTATGTTCCACTGGGAACGTGAAGGAAAAAAAAGTTAGATGAGCAACTTCATTATCAACAGTCTGGCTGGAAAACATGTCAACGAAGAACAAAAAACTGATGTTAGCTAACAGGTCAATGAATAAATAATAATTTCAGCTCATGATGAAATCCTGAAACCAATCAAATCCCTACAAACCATCACTTGAATATCAGTGAGATGCTCACTAGCGACTTCCCTATTCAGGTAGGTAGTTAGTTACCTGGGGTTCTAGTGAGAAGTCGTGACCAGTGAGGTGCGGCGGGTTGGGTGTGAGGACGACTACTCACCGAAGATATTGGATAGGGGTAACGCTATGTCGTGAATTGACAGAAGTTAGAATTCATGGGCGATTGGATCGGGTCCCAGTTGCTTAATGGTATACGACCTCGCCTTGTAACCAGAAGGTCGTGGGTTCAAACCCTGGTGGATGCGTACTGCTGAAGGGTCCCAAACTAGGACGAAACAGCTGTTCAGTACTCCCATCTGGTTTTCCAATGGTCCTCTAACTAATGTCAGCTCATGATGAAGTCCTATAACCAATCAAATCCCTACAAACCAACACTTGAATAATTTTATGGTTGTGCTGATGATAATAATATGACAGATAGTGTTCGTAGAAAAAAATTGACAGTTGTTAATATTTCCTGATATGTTGTCATTTCACGCCTTGCTGACATGTAAATACTTCGCCAGTTGAAATTCGCCCAATGATTATAAGATTACTGTGGCTTAAACACAACTAACCAGCCCGATAATTCAGAACAGTAAAACAATCAGAATGAAATGCATTTGCATAATTTTTATTTCCTAACTGACATGAAGACTAGTTACCTGTTTTACTTTTTATAAAATAGGCGTAATAGTGCGTTAAACAACTTTAGTTGAGATGAATTATCGCCTGCGGTAAAAATTCATGTTTTTTTTGTCTTATTCATATATTCATTCATCGACCTTAATATAAAAGTTTTACTTTTTTAAAATTATGAAAAATCACATTTAGTTTGAAAATCATATTAGGACTATTTGTTTAAAAAGAGTAAATCTGCTACAAATATAACTTCAATCATAAGCCTACTTTTAACAGAACGTTCAGTGTTTGACGAACTATTGCGTCAATTCTTGATCAGTGTTCATATGAACGTGCTACATGTCTTAAATTTTTTTTACAGTTCAATAAACTTTTATATAAATATGCATATTATACTCTGCCCAAAAAAATAAGAAAATAATGAATTATATTCTACATGCACCATAAGTTTGTTTGGTCACAACTACTATTCTCACTCTGAATTGTTTTCGCTTGTCCCACTTATCACTCTAAATCCAAAAGTCTTTTTACAGCATTGAATTCTATCTTATAAAATTTCACACCTTGTTATGTAATATTTTATATTCGCTTACTAATCCTATAATTATACACCCCTTTCCAGCATCTATACATCTTATGAATTATTCTATATATGACATTAATTGTTTTGCTACTTGACATTTAACTATGATTACAATCACAGATGTTTTAATTGCATTTCACACTATTATTATTATTTCATATATTCACACCTTTAATCCAATTCCCTTACCGGATATAATTTCTTATAAACCATATATATACGATTGTACAACTTGATAATAAATTCGTTGAAAAGAATCACTTCGCTGAATATTGTGCTCTTAACAACTTAAGTCAATTCTCCACATTTCAATTCGTAGGTGTTGTAGGCTTAGTTGTATTCTATGGGCGGGATGGTTTGACTGTGGAGGACTTGTTGTCTTTCTAAGTGGACATATTCAGTAAAAACTTCAGTAAGAAATGAAGTGAGGTTTCAGAATTGTGCATGAGCTCATTACTCCTCTGTCCCGGTAAACTTGAACACAGTTGGTTATTTCCAGATGCTTTCCGCTGTAAGTTGCTTTTGTGAGACTTTATGTTATTAACTGTCATTACAGAATAGGTTTTTACCAACTTTGAAGTCATGTCATATGTTGGCTGCCTATGTCTACTGAAACGCAAAAATCACAGAGTTACGTCTCACTGTCCCAATGTAACTTGCACTATCCACCCAGGTTTAGAAAAGAACTTTAAACAAAGCATATTGAGAAGTTTGTAAAATCACAAAACCAGGACAGTGCTTAATTATGTATCTTTTTTAATTTGAAAGAAACTGCTTTTGATATATATATATATATATATATATATATCAATAAACTATTTGAAGAAGAGTTGAGTAACACTGTTATCTAAATGTTATTCAGTTTCTATTTATCAATCTAATTTTCAAGTACTTTTATTCAACGGAATATTCACATTCTAAAGTACTGAGTTTAAGGTCATTCATTATAAAGGAAGGGAGATGGTAAGACAGGTTTCTGTTTCTTTCACTTCATTCATTGTTGCATTTTTACCTACTTGATTTCTAACTTTTCACTTATAGCGTGTTTTCCCTTTAGTTCAACTACTACTTTTGCCTTCATCAGTTTAATTAATACAAATGCCATGTGATACAATCTCTTAAAATTCCTTTCCTCTTTAACTATTTATCTCTCTCAGTCGTTTCTGAATTTGTGTATGTTTCTCTCCCTAGTACTGTCTCCTTATCGATCATTATTTGATAATTAGTATCGTTATATTTTATGTAGTAGTGTTCATATTTGTTATATTTAACTGCTGAAACGTCGCTGAATGACTGAACGTTTGTTGCTAGATCCTTTAGTGTGGATGAAACAATGCTGTAAAAAGTTTTTCTCTCGTTTACTTGGAATGAGGATTTTATGCTGAAATATTACCCATTTTTCAAAGTTTGTTAAAATCTTGGATTTGCGGAATACTGTTGATGTAACAGTTGATAGTTAAAGGCGAGCTGGGCTCAAATGGTAGAGCACCAGACTTCCAATCCACAAGATACTAGTTGAAAACCTGTCGTAACCAGATTCTCGTTGCATCTTTAATCATTATTAATTGTGTTCAGATAAGTGTAAAGATACAACTGATCATCAGAATCAGTACTCGTTAATAATGCCTGGAGCCACCTTTTCATGCCAACTCAGATCGTATTTGTCAGTCTGTTTATATACTGTATAATACAAAGTTTTGTAAGAAGTATGAACTCTTATATATATGTATAATTGAGTTTCGAGTAGTACCATTAGGAAAGATTGAAACGTCCCGTCGTGTGACGCTGATGATTGTTTATTCAATAATGTATGGACTTGAAAACACAGCCGTCTATATATATATATTAAAGTAAAACGGTCTTATGCATTTTGAAGAACACTGTCCAAGATAGGGAGATTGTCATCCTTCATAGTGTTGAATTTTCATTTCATTGTGAGATTTTTATAAGTCATTTAAAATAATTCTTCTATAGTTTAGTTTGTAGGGGTTTGTTATGTTTTTACCAGTTGATCACGGATTGATATCAGTTAGAGAATCATTGAAAATCAGGGAGTACTGGACAGCTGCTGTTTCATTCTAATTTGGGAATCATCGGCATTACGCACCCACTGGGATTCCAACCCAGGACCTACCGATTACAAGGCAAGGTCGTATACCACTCAGCCACTGGGACCCAATTCAATGGCTCGTAAGTCTACCTGTCTGACTTCATCTACTGCTCTTATGAGGAACTAATTGACTGAGTGAATGCTAATGAATTCTATACATCCATGGATAATCCCCATCCAGGCATTAATGGAAAAAAACACGTAGATCAGCGAAGAGTCTCTTTTCGGTGAATTCATTTTCTTAACTGTACAATCGCGAATATATGTGTTACTTCAAATGTATGTGTACATTAAGTTTGTCAAACAAAAAGGTCCACTAAAGCCGAGCATTGACAATTTCCGACTGTATAAAAGATACTTAGACGACATATTCATCATTTGTGACAACAACATTGACCCCAACTTACAGCAGGAGACATTTAACTGTTGCCATCCAGCAATAAAATTCACCCTTGAAATGGAAAGCCAGACAAAAATTCCGTCCCTTGGTGTGGAACTAACAAGAAGAATTGATGGAAGATCGATCCATAGAAAACCTACTTGGAATGGTCAACTAACAAGCTTCTACAGCTGGTTACCCATTCAACAAAAGCGGAATTAAATTAAATCACTTGCCACACCCATCCGACGCATCTCTAGTCCCCACGTTCTCCAAACAGAATTAGATATTCTAAGAGAAATCTTCATCCAAAACGGATACCCAATAAGATTCATCGACAAAAATATCAAACCAAGAATTCAGAGAAACGAAACTTTAACTACGCCTAGAAAGAAACTCTACATGAACTTGGATTTCAAGGGAGATTTAACAAGCGATATTCTCAAGAGAAGGATCACATCATCTCTGAGTAGAACATTCTTTGCATCAACGCTAAGAATAGTGTTCTCCAGTCGCCCACTCATCTGCAGAAGCCTCAAGGACAAGATCCCGCATCTGACCACTTCTATGTGCATATATCAGTTCACCTGCTCCTGTGGTACATCGGTCGATCGACACGTACCCTGTCCAAGAGGATTCAAGAACATTATACAGCATGGTTGTGAAAAGGCAATAGTGGTGCAATAAGGCGTGTGATAATTGAACACCTGGTCAACACTGATCATTCCATTTCAACAAACTCCTCCTGCTTCAAAGTAATCTACAGAGTCACGAATAACCTACCAAAGACAATACGGTTTCGTCTTCTTTGTATCGCTGAGTCTCTGGCCATCCACATAGAAAACCTGGAGCTGTGCATACAAAGGAGAACTACTCAGCCTCTTCTATTGTCATGGTAACAACTTTGTTGATTTTGATGACTTAATTTTGTTTGTTTGCCTGTTCTTGAATTGCTTATAATTCTTGTATTCACTGAGAACTCTTACGCAGTTTCGTATTCTCTTCTTTGTTCCTATATTGCGTCCTGAGTAAAACTCACTCATCAAACTACTCATATCATTGCATAACTTCTTTTAACAACTGTTTGTGACAACTCATCACCTTTGTTACTACCCTAATTTCATTAACACCTAATTTTCTTGACTGATTTTGAATAACGTAAGTGCAACAACCGATCTTCACCTGTTTAGTTAAAATAACCATCACCAATTGTAATTTTGTTTGACAAACTTAATGTACAGACACATACAAAATAACACATATATATTTGCTATTGTACAGCTAAGGTGGAAAATGAATTGGCCGGAAAGAGACTCTTCGCTGATCGACGTGTTTTGTTTTCATTAAATCTATGTATATCTTTCGTCATAAAAATTTGCTAACCGTATAGCCATTCAGACAGGTTTGGAGAACGTTTACACACTGTGAATCACAAACCATTTTATACTACTACTTCATCATTTGATGGTAGCTGGAAAACATGGATCCATAGTATCCCACTCAGTGTCTGACTGTGAAAAAAACATCTACCTAATATTTACAAAATCTCCTTGTCTCACAACTGATTTCTGTTGTCAGGCCACTCTTTGAATAGTGCTCTTGCTAAATAGGCAATATTGTCCTATCACATCGAGGTCTACAAGAAGCCTAATGCCTTCAATTCGTCAAAATATCTTTAAACAGAAAGAAATGAATTCTCCACATCCACATAGACAGGGAACCGTACAAATTGTAGTGAGCTTAGAAGCAAATGAATCCCTGAAGAGCAGTAATTTGCTGTCACTAATATCTTGCATAAAATTTATTTTGATTTATAGCTTTGTCTCTCTTTCTGTCTTAATATGAATGGTATGGATAACAATAGCTTTGATAGTATTGGTTGTAATGATAATAGTATTATTATTATTGTTAGTTTTCATTATACACAAGATAGTTCATGATGGTTCTTCATAAAATACTTCTGTATTGTGTATAGATGCGTGCAAATTAACCTTAAAATGGAATACTTTGTAAACTCATAATCATGATAACCGCTGTGGAAATATAAAATCGAAAAAATGTGAATTTATTGTAAAATTGAAATGAACTGAACTGAACATACAAGTACACAAGCAGAAGTAGAAGTAATAATAATAAGTAGCTAAACAAAATAATGTTTGAGTAGATTACATACAATAAAGTATTTCAATAGATACTTTAAACTTTTATAATCCATATAATACAAGTAAAGGTGAGTGCACTTAAGCACACATAATTAATGAAATGTACACAGTCGTCAGCCCACATTTTTATACATACATACATAAATATACAAAACTGTGCAAATATATATGGGGTGTAATGATTAAAAGTATCAAAGTTTAGGCTTCTGTGGAAATTGAAATGTACATAAATTAGTTAATGGATGGTTAACACGGTAGCTGTATGATACATAAGGGATATTGAAGTCCATAGCTAAATTTTACAGCACAATCATCAGACTAACTGAAAGTAACCTACTGTGCACAGGATTTCGTGGTAACGTCAAGAGATTCATTTGTATAGAACAGACTAAATCCTGTTTCTAAACCTCATGGTGATTTGACCTCACCATTTGAGATAAACATAATTCACCAATGTCAAGTCGCCTAATTATATGGCCACACTGTTAATTGGATGAACAAAATGTAGTCATGTGGATAACCAAAGACATCCACATTATCTTAGTAGAAACGTCTATGCTTTAAACAGTTAGTGATATTAATTTGAATTCCTATAAGACGTCATAAATAATCATTGCTGATGATTTTCAGCGGATAAAATAATAAAGTGCTTCATATTGTACGACTCTTAAAATTGATTTCAAAAATAGAACAAAACAAAAGCAGATAGTTGAAAAAGAAAGTTCATTGAAATTGGAGAAAATGAAAAAAGCTTTTTATTGTTATTCCATTGGGTTATGAGTGGAACATTGGGCTTCAAAAACATATCTCCACTATCTTCTATTCCCTGCTTTTCTCTTCACCCGGCTCCACGATTGACCAAACTCTCAAATCTCCTCCTCACACGATCACCTCCTTGTCATCCAACCACTGAAGACCTACTCGTCGCCTCCCACTCGCATTCCATTTGAATGATGGCCTGTCGCGCCATCTCACTCGACAGCCTCCTGAGTGTGTGTCCAATCCATCTCCGTTTTCCCCTACATATTTGTTGAGCGATGGTATCTTGGTTGGTTTCATTCCCGAGTTTGTTGTTGCTAATTCTTTTGGCCAGCACTTTGGTCTTCAATATGGAGCTAATCAGTGAGATGGGCAACTGTTGATAAAAGTCTGCAGTTACCTGTTGGAAACGCTTTCCGTGATGCACCTGCCACGTTTCTCACCCATATAGAAGAGCTGAGTGACTTCACATTTGTTCTGAAAATCCGTATCTTGTTCCGTATGCAGGCTGAGTGAAGCAGAAGGTTTTCAAACTGGTTTCAGGTTGATGAAGGCGTATCATGCCCTTCCGATTCTGGTTGGTTTTGACATCTTCATCCATTACGCCACCTGTAGTTGCAACCGTGCTTCCTAGATGAGTGGAGGAAGTAACCTCTGTTAAATCTCTCCCGTTGATGGTGACTAGTGTTGCTTGTTGTTGTTGTTTCCATTGATTGGTTATCTTCATCATCTCTGTCTTCTCCATGTTTACCCGCAGTCCTGTCTTCACAGCCTGCTTCTTCAGCCAGTCTGTTGCTTATCGCCTGTAGGTTTTTGAGTTTGTATGATATTAGACATGTATCATCTACGAAATCCAGATTTTCTACAATCTCCTTAACAGTTCAACGTGTTCCTGTCCTCTCACTTCTAATGGCCTGACACATATCCCATTCTACCACAATTAGGAATATGATCGGTGATAACAGGCCGCAACCTTGTCTCACTCCTGTATTCACTTCAAATGCCTAACTGGGTTTTCCGTCGTGGATCATCCAACTCACTGCACGCCATATTGTTGAAATATTTTCCAAATAACGTTTTGGTCTATGTGCGTCTAACAGGCGAAATCCATGTCATCTTCTGTCTATCCTAATGCTTGTACATTATGCACCCTATCACTGAAGCGCAGAAGTATGAGAAGGGTCCTCCGTTATCATCTACTGATTCTCCGAGAGCCTGTCGACCCTTAATTGACTTCCCTCCCCGTATTATCTGCTCCCAGTTCAGCTTACATTCATATCACCCATAATGATTTGGATGTCTCCGTTCGAGATGTTGTCCATTTCGGTTTGCAGTTGTCCGTAGAAATCTTCCTTCTTCTCTCGTTCCACATTGTTTGTAGCACTGTGCGTACCAGTGGATGATTGCAACCTTACTTCCTTCCTTCCTCCCTTCCTTTTGAATACCATCTTGCTGTCATAATCCTACAGGGTGAGATTGGTTTCCACTGCATAAGTGCTATGTCTGTTGTTGGTAAGATCATGATAGTTACTCCCTGCCTGAGTGTGCTAGGGGTTTTCGTCTGAGTGACCAGACCGGAGTAGATTACTGACTCTCCACTTGACGCTTTCGATAGTCCACATCCATTCCACTTGCTCTATTTCAAGCAGGTGGATTCCAAGCACTTCTATACTATGTCTTCGCACCTCTTTGGCTAACTTTTCAGCCTTCCCAGCTGGCTTCGTACATTGTACGAATACCCAACGTCCCCATTCTTATTTTCGCTCTAATCGAACAAAGACACATTGGTTGACTGGCTTTCCGAAGCCTTTCACTAGCCTGCTTCATTTCGCCTTTCCAATTCTAGGGGGAAATGAGTTTGTTTTTTATGTTTTGTATTTTTAAAGTTTTTCCTGTGTGTTAAATTTTCTACAGCAGTTTGATTGATTTTTTGGTGTAGAGTCTCTAGCCTCATACCCAACTCTCGCTCTTTACCTGGGCTTTGAACTGAGTAGAAAACTAGCGAGCTAGTGAGCTAGGCGAGATTAATAAAGGCTTTACTGAGGAGTAATTTAAATGCACTCATAAGCAAAAGTTAGTAATAATGATATAGGTATAAAACTTGGGCACTATGGCAGAATATAACTCCATTACGGATAATATTTTATTTTGAAAAATCACACAGTGGTGTATAGTGAAAGTAAATAATGACGTTTCAAGAACAAATTGTTGTTCATAATCATATCAAGTCACTCAGACAACGTTCTTGCTTCATTTATATACATGAGTAAAATTGATTGGACATTTGAATGAAATCAGTATAAGATAAAGTACATTCAGAAATAATATTAGTGTTGTCGATCAAATACAATCAGATGGGAAATAAGATGTTTTTAACAGTAAAAATAAGAAACTTGTTAGAATGTTAGAATGTGAATTGAATACATTTTAAGACTATTTATTATCGTCCTCTGATTTGACTGGCGGTAATAATATCTTTCATATCTCCGGAATTCGCACTGAGTCACTTCTGTTGCATGTGTTGGGTGTAGACTCGATGAACCAGGATTCAGTAATCAATCTCACTCTCCCACCCACCCTATTGTGTAAGTAAGTATTTTTGTATCCATTTTATATAATCTTAAACTTATATTACCTATAACAACACACAATCCAGTATCAAAAATCTTTGCAGTTTACATTGGGGAAACTAAACAGAATGGAGAAAGAAATGTAGTTCCTATCAAAACAAAACTATCTACATTCATTTCTTCTTCCCTCGCTCTTTGCACAATTATTTTGATGTGTGTTTTCCCTTGCCCATCATCTCTGAAGATGAGAATTGCAGTATATGGTTACAAAAAAGAACAAAACAATTAACTTAACGCTAAAAGAAACCGAGAATTATTCACAGATATTTCGTGTTTTTTGGAAGTTATTCAGTAGTGTTTAGTCACCAAATTTATATATATATATATATATGCTATTATGTATGTATGTGTACGTGCGTCGGTGGCACGTGGTTAGGACTCTCGCCGACCATGCACATCGTCTTAGGTTCGATCCCCTGCCGACGAACACCTAAAATCTATGGTCGGCCTGCGAAATTTGGGCTACCGATATCCATGCTGAAAACTCCATACTTGTACCAAAAATACAATGTGGAATCAAGCTGTAATCAAAAATAATAAACAAATTAAAATAAAATTAGGTTTGTCCAAAAAATTACAATTGGTGATGGTTATTTTAACTAAACAGGTGAAGATCGGTTGTTGCACTTACGTTATTCAAAATCAGTCAAGAAAATTAGGTGTTAATGAAATTAGGGTAGTAACAAAGGTGATGAGTTGTCACAAACAGTTGTTAAAAGAAGTTATGCAATAATGTGAGTAGTTTGATGAGTGAGTTTTACTCAGGACGCAATATAGGAACAAAGAAGAGAATACGAAACTGCGTAAGAGTTCTCAGTGAATACAAGAATTATAAGCAATTCAAGAACAGGCAAACAAACAAAATTAAGTCATCAAAATCAACAAAGTTGTTACCATGACAATAGAAGAGGCTGAGTAGTTCTCCTTTGTATGCACAGCTCCAGGTTTTCTATGTGGATGGCCAGAGACTCAGCGATACAAAGAAGACGAAACCGTATTGTCTTTGGTAGGTTATTCGTGACTCTGTAGATTACTTTGAAGCAGGAGGAGTTTGTTGAAATGGAATGATCAGTGTTGACCAGGTGTTCAATTATCACACGCCTTATTGCACCACTATTGCCTTTTCACAACCATGCTGTATAATGTTCTTGAATCCTCTTGGACAGGGTACGTGTCGATCGACCGATGTACCACAGGAGCAGGTGAACTGATATATGCACATAGAAGTGGTCAGATGCGGGATCTTGTCCTTGAGGCTTCTGCAGATGAGTGGGCGACTGGAGAACACTATTCTTAGCGTTGATGCAAAGAATGTTCTACTCAGAGATGATGTGATCCTTCTCTTGAGAATATCGCTTGTTAAATCTCCCTTGAAATCCAAGTTCATGTAGAGTTTCTTTCTAGGCGTAGTTAAAGTTTCGTTTCTCTGAATTCTTGGTTTGATATTTTTGTCGATGAATCTTATTGGGTATCCGTTTTGGATGAAGATTTCTCTTAGAATATCTAATTCTGTTTGGAGAACGTGGGGACTAGAGATGCGTCGGATGGGTGTGGCAAGTGATTTAATTTAATTCCGCTTTTGTTGAATGGGTAACCAGCTGTAGAAGCTTGTTAGTTGACCATTCCAAGTAGGTTTTCTATGGATCGATCTTCCATCAATTCTTCTTGTTAGTTCCACACCAAGGGACGGAATTTTTGTCTGGTTTTCCATTTCAAGGGTGAATTTTATTGCTGGATGGCAACAGTTAAATGTCTCCTGCTGTAAGTTGGGGTCAATGTTTTTGTCACACATGATGAATATGTCGTCTAAGTATCTTTTATACAGTCGAAAATTGTCAATGCTCGGCTTTGTTGGACCTTTTTGTTTGACAAACTTAATGTACACATACATTTGAAGTAACACATATATTCGCGATTGTACAGTTAAGAAAATGAATTCACCGAAAAGAGACTCTTCGCTGATCTACGTGTTTTTTTCCATTAATGCCTGGATGGGGATTATCCATGAATGTATAGAATTCATTAGCATTCACTCAGTCAATTAGTTCCTCATAAGAGCAGTAGATGAAGTCAGACAGGTAGACTTACGAGCCATTGAATTGGGTCCCAGTGGCTGAGTGGTATACGACCTTGCCTTGTAATCGGTAGGTCCTGGGTTGGAATCCCAGTGGGTGCGTAATGCCGATGATTCCCAAATTAGAATGAAACAGCAGCTGTCCAGTACTCCCTGATTTTCAATGATTCTCTAACTGATATCAATCCGTGATCAACTGGTAAAAACATAACAAACCCCTACAAACTAAACTATAGAAGACTTATTTTAAATGACTTATAAAAATCTCACAATGAAATGAAAATTCAACACTATGAAGGATGACAATCTCCCTATCTTGGACAGTGTTCTTCAAAATGCATAAGACCGTTTTACTTTAATATATATATATAGACGGCTGTGTTTTTCAAGTCCATACATTATTGAATAAACAATCAGCAGCGTCACACGACGGGACGTTTTAATCTTTCCTAATGGTACTACTCGAAACTCAATTATACATATATATAAGAGTTCATACTTCTTACAAAACTTTGTATTATACAGTATATAAACAGACTGACAAATACGATCTGAGTTGGCATGAAAAGGTGGCTCCAGGCATTATTAACGAGTACTGATTCTGATGATCAGTTGTATCTTTACACTTATCTGAACACAATTAATAATGATTAAAGATGCAACGAGAATCTGGTTACGACAGGTTTTCAACTAGTATCTTGTGGATTGGAAGTCTGGTGCTCTACCATTTGAGCCCAGCTCGCCTTTAACTATCAACTGTTACATCAACAGTATTCCGCAAATCCAAGATTTTAACAAACTTTGAAAAATGGGTAATATTTCAGCATAAAATCCTCATTCCAAGTAAACGAGAGAAAAACTTTTTACAGCATTGTTTCATCCACACTAAAGGATCTAGCAACAAACGTTCAGTCATTCAGCGACGTTTCAGCAGTTAAATATAACAAATATGAACACTACTACATAAAATATAACGATACTAATTATCAAATAATGATCGATAAGGAGACAGTACTAGGGAGAGAAACATACACAAATTCAGAAACGACTGAGAGAGATAAATAGTTAAAGAGGAAAGGAATTTTAAGAGATTGTATCACATGGCATTTGTATTAATTAAACTGATGAAGGCAAAAGTAGTAGTTGAACTAAAGGGAAAACACGCTATAAGTGAAAAGTTAGAAATCAAGTAGGTAAAAATGCAACAATGAATGAAGTGAAAGAAACAGAAACCTGTCTTACCATCTCCCTTCCTTTATAATGAATGACCTTAAACTCAGTACTTTAGAATGTGAATATTCCGTTGAATAAAAGTACTTGAAAATTAGATTGATAAATAGAAACTGAATAACATTTAGATAACAGTGTTACTCAACTCTTCTTCAAATAGTTTATTGATATATATATATATATATATATATATATATCAAAAGCAGTTTCTTTCAAATTAAAAAAGATACATAATTAAGCACTGTCCTGGTTTTGTGATTTTACAAACTTCTCAATATGCTTTGTTTAAAGTTCTTTTCTAAACCTGGGTGGATAGTGCAAGTTACATTGGGACAGTGAGACGTAACTCTGTGATTTTTGCGTTTCAGTAGACATAGGCAGCCAACATATGACATGACTTCAAAGTTGGTAAAAACCTATTCTGTAATGACAGTTAATAACATAAAGTCTCACAAAAGCAACTTACAGCGGAAAGCATCTGGAAATAACCAACTGTGTTCAAGTTTACCGGGACAGAGGAGTAATGAGCTCATGCACAATTCTGAAACCTCACTTCATTTCTTACTGAAGTTTTTACTGAATATGTCCACTTAGAAAGACAACAAGTCCTCCACAGTCAAACCATCCCGCCCATAGAATACAACTAAGCCTACAACACCTACGAATTGAAATGTGGAGAATTGACTTAAGTTGTTAAGAGCACAATATTCAGCGAAGTGATTCTTTTCAACGAATTTATTATCAAGTTGTACAATCGTATATATATGGTTTATAAGAAATTATATCCGGTAAGGGAATTGGATTAAAGGTGTGAATATATGAAATAATAATAATAGTGTGAAATGCAATTAAAACATCTGTGATTGTAATCATAGTTAAATGTCAAGTAGCAAAACAATTAATGTCATATATAGAATAATTCATAAGATGTATAGATGCTGGAAAGGGGTGTATAATTATAGGATTAGTAAGCGAATATAAAATATTACATAACAAGGTGTGAAATTTTATAAGATAGAATTCAATGCTGTAAAAAGACTTTTGGATTTAGAGTGATAAGTGGGACAAGCGAAAACAATTCAGAGTGAGAATAGTAGTTGTGACCAAATAACTTATGGTGCATGTAGAATATAATTCATTATTTTCTTATTTTTTTGGGCAGAGTATAATATGCATATTTATATAAAAGTTTATTGAACTGTAAAAAAAATTTAAGACATGTAGCACGTTCATATGAACACTGATCAAGAATTGACGCAATAGTTCGTCAAACACTGAACGTTCTGTTAAAATTAGGCTTATGATTGAAGTTATATTTGTAGCAGATTTACTCTTTTTAGACAAATAGTCCTAATATGATTTTCAAACTAAATGTGATTTTTCATAATTTTAAAAAAGTAACACTTTTATATTAAGGTCGATGAATGAATATATGAATAAGACAAAAAAAACATGAATTTTTACCGCAGGCGATAATTCATCTCAACTAAAGTTGTTTAACGCACTATTACGCCTATTTTATAAAAAGTAAAACAGGTAACTAGTCTTCATGTCAGTTAGGAAATAAAAATTATGCAAATGCATTTCATTCTGATTGTTTTACTGTTCTGAATTATCGGGCTGGTTAGTTGTGTTTAAGCCACAGTAATCTTGTAATCATTGGGCGAATTTCAACTGGCGAAGTATTTACATGTCAGCAAGGCGTGAAATGACAACATATCAGGAAATATTAACAACTGTCAATTTTTTTCTACGAACACTATCTGTCATATTATTATCATCAGCACAACCATAAAATTATTCAAGTGTTGGTTTGTAGGGACTTGATTGGTTATAGGACTTCATCATGAGCTGACATTAGTTAGAGGACCATTGGAAAACCAGATGGGAGTACTGAACAGCTGTTCATATCGTCCTAGTTTGGGACTCTTCAGCAGTACGCATCCACCAGGGTTTGAACCCACGACCTTCTGGTTACAAGGCGAGGTCGTATACCATTAAGCAACTGGGACCCGATCCAATCGCCCATGAATTCTAACTTCTGTCAATTCACGACATAGCGTTACCCCTATCCAATATCTTCGGTGAGTAGTCGTCCTCACACCCAACCCGCCGCACCTCACTGGTCACGACTTCTCACTAGAACCCCAGGTAACTAACTACCTACCTGAATAGGGAAGTCGCTAGTGAGCATCTCACTGATATTCAAGTGATGGTTTGTAGGGATTTGATTGGTTTCAGGATTTCATCATGAGCTGAAATTTTTATTTATTCATTGACCTGTTAGCTAACATCAGTTTTTTGTTCTTCGTTGACATGTTTTCCAGCCAGACTGTTGATAATGAAGTTGCTCATCTAACTTTTTTTTCCTTCACGTTCCCAGTGGAACATAGGGCCTCAAGCTAGTGGATTGAAGTTTCTGTAGCAGTGTTTTCAAAATGTTACAGGATGGGGTTGCTAGCCTCATGCCCAGCCTTTCCTCTTTACCAGAATTATTTCTGGCTTAGCGAGGTAAAGGAGTGCGTCGGCCGGGGATTGAACCTGGGACCATGTGAATAGTCGGCGAGCGTTCTAACCACTGTGCCACCGACGCTTGAAGTTGCTCATAGAATGTCCTTAAACCATATGAAAACATACTTTACAGTTTAACTTTCCTTAAAAATCCACGTTCGCATATTATGCGCAAGTGTAATTAAGTTCCTGGTCTACAGTCTATGAAAAGGTGAAATGTGATCTAAGACCAGATATTTCAGTCCAACCAATCAACGAGAAAATAAAAAACTGAGTTGAACAAAATAATAATTGATGTCCGTTGCACAAGAAGTGACTAAAGTGGTCTGTTAAGTAAAGCGTTCGAACTGCACCAAGAGTTATCTTTGCATTATACTCAGCCATGGATTGTTTGAAGTCAGCTTTAATGAAAACTCCATGAGAACCTAGCTTCTATCGCCTTCTAACATTTAACAGTGCAATGAAATGGTGAATTCATCTAAGGCACTTTATGTTCTGCTGTAAAATCAGGCCTTTGCTCCGCTCAACCTATTGACGTTAACCTCCGCATAAACGCCTTCGGGAGGAATAATAACACAGTACACATTGCTGTTATTATTGTCTATCCAACTTTACTGCATATACATCCTTAAACATAACTTATTATTTAATAAAATACCGCTAGTCAACCCTGCCTTATTGATGCAATTTACTTCTGATTAAAAATATTGTATGCAAGTAACAAGACTGTCAACTGAAATTGTTTTTCACTTTAGGAGGGGACAAGATACAGTGAAACAAACTGTATTTTTACGCATGTACACAGTGGATGCACTTGGATTTATTTTTTAAGTTTGTTAACAAAATATAAAAGATAATCATCTCATCAAAATTCCAGAGGGCTTTTTAAATATATTCCCTGACCATTTTTGTAGCGGTTTGTCACTTTGGAATACAAATCTTAAAAAAATATACATATATGCCTTTTTTAAGATTACATTTACTATTGTTTTCAAAAACTGACCTATCTGATTTCACAGAATAACATACAGTTTATCTATCCTTCTTTTAACAAGAGGCAAGGGTATTTTCCTTACATAAACAATTCAGTATCTAATCCCATTACTATTGTGACATTTAATTTGTTTTCGTTACGTTGAGACTGATGCTAATATCAGAGTTCAGAATAATATTTTCTAGTAGGGTCTTTAATGCATATTAACTGAAACGGAGACTTCAGTGATTTTTGATAAGGAGCATATTTTCAGTTCTTTTGTGTTGGTTAGAAACTGGTACTGAGTGTCATGAAAAGGATTTCCAACAGGCTACTGAAGACTTTTATCAACAGTTGCCCACCTCGTTGGCTGGCTCCATACTGAAGACAAAAGGGCTGTCCAGAAAGAAATAGCAACAACAAACTCGGGAATGGAACCAACCAACAAATATGTGGGGGAAAACGGAGATGGATTGGACACACACTCAGGAGGCTGTCGAATGAGATCGCGTGACAGATCGTCGCTCGAGTGGAACGCGAATGGGAGGCGACGAGTGGGTCTTCAGTGGTAGGGTGACAAGGAGGTGATCGTATGAGGAGGAGATTTGAGAGTTTGGTCAATCGTGGAGCCGGGTGAAGAGAAAAGCAGGGAATAGAAGATAGTGGAGATATGTTGTTGAAGCCCAATGTTCGACTCAGAACCCAAGGGAATAATAATATTTTACTATGAGTCTATCGAATGAACGTGAGCGAGAATCCGTACTGTTTCAATGCTTTGCTTTAAGTTTTTTAATGACCCTGTCACTGATTCATATGTATACTTTTATACGACTATGTCTTAAATTTTGAATGAAGGTATCTTGACTGACTTATTTTCGAAAACATCGGTTGTGGTTTCCAGTTGATAAAATTATCATTTAATTGTGATAAACGTCAGTGGACTGCTGTATTCAGGAGAAAGTGAATCTAATGTTTACAAGTGACTGACTACTGGATAAATTTATCCGACGTTCTAGTGATAAGTTGTGACCAGTGGGTTATATGCGGACATATACACTCCGGTAACAGTCGATGAAGTTGAGTGAGGTGGAGAGGTGACTACCATTCGAAGCTTTGTTCAATGATGATTCGTAGAGTGACGATTTGATCAATACATGATTTGTTTCTCCGGAATCCAGCCTGTTCCGGTCGAAGTTTTTCATCCAGGTTGGCTTGTTTGATTCTCTCCAGGATGATGCGGCTTAGTATTTTGCTTGGAATGGACAGGAGCATAATTACACGCAAGTTTTTACATTGACTTAAATCTCCTTTCTTTGGTAGTTTGAATAAATATCCTTTCTTCCAATCCTCAGGTGCTTTGCCCTCTTTCCACACCTTCTCCAGCAGTGGTGTCATCAATTCCGTTGTTGTCTCTGGGTATATTTTAAAAGCTTCTGCTGGGATTCCATCTGGTCCTGCTGCTTTTCCAGTTTTTAGCATCTTGATTCCATTCAGGACTTCCGATTTCGTCGGAGGATCGATGTTCACTGATAGTTCTGCTTCCGTTGTTGGTATTGTTGGGCATGTTGTAGGTGGCGGTCGATTTAGAAGTCTTTGGAGGTGTTCAGCCCAGTGGTTTCTTTGTTCCACCTCTTTGGTGATTGACTTTCCATTGCCATCCTTCACTGGCTTAATCTGTGTCGGACTTTTGCCTGATAGGTGCCTAGTTGTTTGGTAGAGTGTGGCGAGGTCTCCTTTGCCTGCAGCTTGTTCCGCTTCACTTGACATGGTTTCATAATATTTTCTTTTGTCTTCCCTGGCACTTTTCTTCACTCTTTTGTTCAGCGTATTGTAGCTTGCATTCAGCTCCTGTTTTTGTTGCTCGTCAGTGCACTGGATAATCTTTTGTTTCACTGTCCTTCTCTCTTCTATTAGTTTCCAAGTGTCCGTAGTGAGCCACTGTTTGTCCTGCCTCTTCTTTCTGCCTAGAACTTCCATGCAGGTTTGCCTCCACACCGTTTTCAAGTTGTCCCAGTGCTTTTCGACGCTGACCTTTTCGCTGGTGTTGATTTGTGTCTCGGCTTTCTCCCTTATGTTTGCAATGAAGATGTCCTTTGTAGCCTGGTCCTTCAGTTTTTCAGTGTTGAACTTGGCTTGTGGTCTGTCTGCAGCTCCTGTTTCCCTGAAAGCTTTTAATTTGATTTGGATTGTCCCTTGTACGAGATAGTGGTCTGAGCCAACGTCTGCTCCTCTTCTTGCTTTTGTGTCCAGTAGGCTGCGCCTCCACTTCCTTGAGATTGAGATGAAGTCAATTTGGTTTTTGGTTTGTCCGTCTGGTGACACCCATGTAGCCTTGTGGATATC
Source organism: Trichobilharzia regenti (assembly GCA_944472135.2). Lineage (NCBI taxonomy): Eukaryota > Metazoa > Platyhelminthes > Trematoda > Strigeidida > Schistosomatidae > Trichobilharzia > Trichobilharzia regenti. The sequence continues at coordinate 70,404,474 of OX235270.1, read as the reverse complement.
TTTGTGCTTGTATACACTGCCACCAATCACTAGTTCGTTGAAGGCGCAGAAGTCGGCGAAGAGTTCTCCGTTTTCATTCATTTCTCCGAGAGCTCCTCTACCCATGATGAGTTCCCTTCCTGTGTTGTCTGGTCCTAGCTTGGCGTTCATGTCTTCCATTAGTATTTTAATGTCGCCAGCTGGAGTATTGTCCATTGTTGCCTGTAGTTGTCTGTAGAATTCTTCTTTCTTTTCGGGATCTGCGTTGTTTGTGGGTACATAACATTGTATAATTGACACTTTCCTTCCTTTGGAGTTGAATCTGGTGGTCGTTATCCTGGACGAAATCGCCTCCCATTGCATCAGGGCCTTCATTGCCATTGGTGACTTCATGATAGCCACACCCTCGGTGTGCTTGTGGTTATCTTCTGGGTTACCGGAGTAGATCACTGACTCACCCGTTGACAATTTGGTGAGTCCATTCCCATTCCATCTGCTTTCACATATTCCCAGCACTTGGATTCCGTATCTTTTCATCTCGTTTGCGATCTGGGCAGCTTTTCCAATCTCGTACATAGTGCGGACATTCCATTTCCCCACACAGATTTTTTCTTTTGGTGCAAAGAGGTTCATCGTGCTGAAGTTTCTGTAGCAATTTTGTTTACAGGGTGGATTTGCTAGCCTCACGCCTGAGAAAGGAATGGTTACATTAAGATAAAGTTTAGAGAGAAGCGACCTTTTGGGTTGCTCTCCTTAAAATCAGATAACAAGGGATAAAACAATCAGAACAACACCAACAAAGGAAAACAATTCACAGCAAAAAGGGCAAAAAGCGACAACGACGATGCAATAAAAAAACATGCAATATAGTTCAGCACAGTTAACTAAAATGATACCAAAATCACAGACTCACTGACTTGGGCCAACTTGAACATATAAATCCAATAATATATACAATTTTACATATGAGTTGTTGTTAAAAGATACAAATGTCCACAAACTTTGTTATAGGTATTAGTAGTCAATAATAGTAAATCAAGAGTTTAAGCGTTCGAAAGTTAGCGGAATTCAATAATTTCCAGAACTTCGTGGTGAACAATAGCAAAGAAATGAGAGTTTTATAATTCACATCAAAAAGTAACGCACTGATCGAAGAGCCCGCGTTCATTTATATCGAAGATTTCTCTTAGAATATCTAATTCTGTTTGGAGAACGTGGGGCCTAGAGATACATCGGATGGGTGTGGCAAGTGATTTAATTTAATTCCGCTTTTGTTGAGTGGGTAAACATCTAGTCATAGTCATTTATAGTGTAAATGAATGTCAATATACTGCAGTTTAAGGCCTGAAGAGAATTAGTCTAATCATCTACCTCAAAGAATGATGTCTATGAGCAAAAAATGACTTTAGGTCATGTTCACTGTTGTCTTAAAAAAACGGAGGTATGCTGTGGTATGCTTCTGCGAGATTCGACACAGACGTGATTTCAAGTCAGTAACTGTAACTCTAGTATTACTACGATATATATTTCATTCAAGTGAGTTCCACAGTGATGGTAGGAACAGTAGATTCGTCTAAATGAACCCTGTGGACCTGTTAATTTTACCGTGAAACCTTAAGATTTGGACATTGTGCTAATGTTTCTGTTAATAGAGTCACACTTTTCAATATCAGTGTTACATATTTTGGTTGTATCAAGATGGGGGAAGATATTTTGTTACTGGATTTTATTAACAGCCTAAGAACGACGTGTACAAATCAGAGTTTAATAACCACTCTTATGTCTTCCTCTAATCAGTTATGACACAGCACTGTAACTTCTAAGTACCTGAGAGTTTATTGCCATCTAAGGCCCGCTTGAGAAATGTTTCAATAAATGATTTTTCGCTATGCACCTCAGGCCTTTTCATACATACCTATGTCAAATTGCAGTAGATTATGACTATGATATATTTTAACTCTCATGGATTCCAATTTCTTTTTTCATAAGCCATTATATCTGCTATGTGTTAGTTGTTGCAATTATGTATTAAACTACCCTCTTTTTAAGTTCAATGAATCGATTCACCAGACGAATCAATAAATGTTATATTAATAAAGTTACCAATAGTTTAATTACTTTGTTTGAAAAATATCACAAATAACACGTTAACATAAGGATATACAATGTGGATTCACTTTTTGCTCAGTTAATTGACAAATACTAAATCAATGTTTTAGGAGACTGCAATAAGTTTTATCTGTCAGCCCCATGAAGTCTATGCCTTCTAAATTGAACAAATATGTGCCTGCTGTCTTACATAGTTAGTTATTATGATGAATAAAAGAAAATACTAGTGAGGTGAAATGTTCAGCCTACTGACAATTTTAAATTAGAAAAGAAATAATAAAATAACTAAAGAAACAGTTTGTAAGTGAACATCAGCATGATAAATAGCAGTGATGCACTAATTCTTTAAATGTAGGGTATGTTGAATGATAAAGCCATGATATTTTATTTCACATTCTAGTTTGTTCAACCGAGCAGGCGTAACCTGACTGTAGAGTTGCTTGTTCACACTGACTGAACAACAACTCCAGTCTAACTGTTAGATGAAAGAAAACTCAGATTTCGTCTTCTGTGCGCATGATGCATTGATAAACAGTCATCTGAAGTACAGATGAAGGTACTTGAAGTGTAAAATAGGAGAGAAACAACGATAAGTATACTGGCAGGACTGAATAATATTCAGTAGCTGAAGTTGTTAATTTCTCACAGGATATACAGAAAACTTGCCCAGGAATTTCCATTTTCACGAGTTCTTCATATCTTGTCTTTCTTTGTCTTCCTTGCATGAGTTTTATAATTTTTCAAAAGGATCTTTTATTTCTCCTCTTAGCAATGTAATCCGTCACTCTGGTATTCAAGATTCTTGTAGAAGACATTAAGAGCACAATACACTACTTACAAATTTTTGTTAGTAAAGCATGCCACACAATGACTTTACTACAGTGTCTGTGCATTATGTCTACAAGATATCTTTTTATTAATATGAAAAGAAAGAGTAACTTCTGATCAATGACTTGGAAAATGATTTTTTTTTATTTCAGTTACATCTGTATACATGAGATGACAAGTCTCCACTCAACCCTGCACTGCAGTGGAACTGGAAGGAGGAAGACAGACAGAGACAGAGGTAGAAAGACAGAAAGAAAGGAGAAAAAAGTTAGTTGCTAAAACAATTAAAGAAATAATCAATATGTATGTGAAACAAAAATGCAGTTAACAGTCACACCTAAATTTCAACATTAGATCGATGAACATAACTTCTAGAGTTTATTTTGTTAGTCTGTCCATTCATTCACTCACTCATTCATTAACATAATCACTAGCTAAATAACTCACCCACACATTTATTCAGTCGCTTGTTCACATATATATATATATATATATATATATATATATATTGTTTTATGCTTTAATTCATTCATATACGTCATCTAGAAAAGACAGAAAGAATGAGCATACACTATGTTTTATCGTTAACCCTTAGCCTAATTATATTACTGATTAAGTCATTGGGGGATCTGTTTTTGTTTTGAATGTATGTAAGTGTGTGAGTCTGTGAATCTATGACGCTTCTACTGCATACTTTCAGATACTGGAGAAATGTTCGCTTCAATACCTGATGCTTAGATAGAAAATATGAGGTCACTGTTATTTAAAAAAGAAATATAATTAACCTGACAGTAATTAAAAACACTTGTCCACCCACAATCAACTACCACCCCCCCCCTCCTTCAACTCTAGGTCCATCAGCTTCCACTAGAACTGTTGTTCAGACTGTCAGAGATAAATATGAGCAACCAGAATGACGGGAAGTTGGAGTGATGACTAGTGGAGATGAAATAGATGCAAGGTTAAATTAAAATCCCTATTCCACATTTTACTATACGTTCAGTCATTAAGAAAGCTCATTAAACTATGGTAATGAAGAGAAAACTAGCGCGTTTATCTTCTAAGTCATAAGATACTGATGAAAATATGACTTAGTTAATATTAATAACGAAAATGTGCATAATAAATTGTACTCCTAAAAGTTAAATGTGATAAAGAAAAAAATTGATAGACGTTGACATCAACAGGTGGCGTAAATTAAAATTCAGATATCTGTCTATCAATTTATTAGGTAATTAATACACGAATATTTTTTATATCTTCCATTTTTGAAAAGTGTCAACTGTCTTCACCTTTGTCACCGATCTGCTCATAACTATTGTCTGTAGACTAATCTGAATAAAAGAACAATCTTATTAGCTTAACCATCTGTGCTTATGATTTACAATAATTATAGTCGACTGTCTTCACATTTCATGTCTGTGCAGAGATTCATGATCAAGAAGTATGCGTATTTGAGAGGTGAATGGTCTTTGTGAAATAGCATTTAGCACAATGACCAGAAGTTTGAGCCACTAGTCCAGATACCCCTAGTTGAAATTCAACTGTGATCTAAGTTGTTATTTCGTTTGCAATCATTTTCCAACCAAGTGAGGAAAACTTCCCTTTAGCGATAGGCAATATACATAAATGATAGCCTATATAATTATCTATCCACAAATTCAGTAGACCAATGCACAATATTATTATAAGAAGTTGTTGTTTCCTAATGAATGAAAAACAAAACAGTGTTGTTTTCACTGAAATTTGACTAATTAGTGCTAAAAGCACCTTTTAGAATGTAGAAGTCGATGATAGCTTTTTTCTGCATGAACTAATTCTTTATTGTCAGGTATATGATTCAGTGGAGATAACATATATGTGAATACTGTTGCATTCGATAAGCATATGGATTATTAAAAAAACATCATGTGTATACGTAACACAGAGATACATACCATATATTTGTTGACTGTATTAGATCGTAGAACGTCAAATGCCTAATTTGTTTTCGAACCATTTAATCTCGGCTTTGTTTGGACACCTACAAGTGTACTACAGATAAAACAACTCGAAAAAAAATGTTCTTAACTATAAGTACCATATATTTCTTATATAAGTGTAAATAACACATCAACCTTTCGACTAGATGATACGATTTAAACCACGATTATACGAACAATTTATGCTTTATTAATGTCAGTCAGATAATTGAGGAATTGTGTTGTGATGTTGCCAAACGTTCAGATTAGCTATAAACAAAAAAATTTATGATTACAAAAAGAATATAAAAATATCCATGCTTTTTGTGATTAACTAATTGCAAAAAGTGTTGTACAACGCGAAGAACATGCCTATTAGTATTGCTTCAGACCACAAATAGACTAAACACCATCTGGTACCAAGATAAAGGCGTTGAACTATTCGCTTCCTTTCCTCCACGGAGGGACTTGGTGTCGCTTCAGTGGATTTTGTAACTTAAATTCATATTGTACTGGATGGCAATCCACACCCACAGAATTCTGGAAATGGTAGGGATCCAATAAGAGTAGTCTTGAATGTAATTATTTTTTCATTCATCCTTCTCCTTTCCATAATTTATAATCCATCTTCTGTATTTCCTTTATTTTTTTCCACTGGGTACATAACTTTCCGTAATCTGTGATTTATCCGCATTATGAAGTGGTATCTGAATTCATTTTTGTCGTTAATATTCGGGTTTATTGTCTATTTAGAAGTCAGTTAAAACAAGCTCTAGTTTGTTCATTTCACACGGTTTAGTTTACTCTTAATTCTACCTAGTAACTTCTGTTAGTTTGTAAGGACTTGCACAGATATTCAGAAATTTCTGAAGCGCCTTCATTGTTGTATAAATATTAAATTTTGTTGACGCTATCTATTGTGATAACTCATCTGTATTATTATACAACTATTTATAGGCTATAAAATATACACCGTAAAATACTTACAATGTGGATAATGCATTTAGTCACAGGCTAACTGGCTTTTGTTAGTATAGGCAATGATTAAACAAACAAGTTACTCAGAAAATAGTTATTTTTTCTAATGATTTTAGTCTATAGCTGTACAATCTTTCATATGATACAGAAAGGAAATGCTTAAGAATGGCATCTCAGCAGGTTTAAATTTCAAGGGTAGTTCAAACACTATGAAATAGGGTAATAAAGTTGTATAAGCTGATACAGCTAAAACTACATTTAGAGAAGTAGATATAAATAACATAACGACACAAGACTCAGTGTGGTAAAAGAAAAGAACTACAAAGGAAAAATATAAGGTGTTTATACACAGCAAAAAACCCAGATGAATAAGCTTTGTAGTGAGAATTTTAAAGAGTTTTCAGTCATACACCTGATTTGAAATTCCCTTTACAAAAGCATGTGTAGTCTGTGAATTTAACAGTCATCCATGGCTTATTAGTAAAGCCTAAGACGGTAGACTTTTACAAAGGAAACATCGAGAACAGTTGGCGAGACCTGATTCACGTGAGCACCTGAGCAGATAAACACGCATTCAGGTGTTCAGCATCTTTAGCTTAGACTTTATGCATACTAGAAGGACTACTTTTCGCATTATGCAGTTTCTTTCAATTATTTTAAGTGTAAAAATATGTGTGACTTTACATTATGGAAATAAATAGCTTAAATGGAGCCACTCTCTTATATATGCCCTGTGTTCAAAAAGGAAGCTTCATTATTGTATTACGTATATACCATAATATCCAATGGAGACATATATTATCAAATCGTGACATATTGTTCCACCCAATCTAGGAATGAGGTGGTACTCTTTAAAATATACCAATCACTAGCTGAAACTTTTCTGGATTCAAAAGGCGTGAAAGTTATTCAGGATTAGAAGAAGACAGTTCTACTGGCTCGCAAACGTCTACCAATCTAAAAAATTCAATCTTAATTATAGTCGACTGCATGCTTGAAACTTTTTCACTCCCTAATTATTTAATACGAACATTTTATTATCATCATAAAACCTAGTAATTCTCTGAATTCAGATCTGTTAGAAAACCAGTTATGCTGATTAAATTTATTATTATTAGTCTGCACTGTTTCCGTATTCTTCTATCCCTCTTTATCCCTTAAACCTTCATACACCAAGGTTATTTTGAGGTCATGAAAATTTTTTTAAATAATTCCTTCTTTTTGTTTATCACGTAAATGTAGTTATGAAAACAATTTGTTTATACTTAACATTTCTCGTTGGGCGTATCACACTTAAATTTTACTCCAAGACTTTGACAATTGGCAAGTAAACAACAAAAATTCATTATTTTAAAACTATGACTTCTTTGACTGAGAGAAATTACAAATTCTGTGAAACTTGTAAGAGTTTTAATGGCCAAATATTATTGCTACTGATATCAATCTTATGAACAGGATGAATGCTAACACACCAACGAAAGCGAAAGAGTGATTCTGTGTTTTAACTGAACACTTGAACAGATACTTACTGGCTCGAACACTGCTAAGACCTATAAGTTCGTTTTACTTCCAACTAACATTGATTGGCTAAGTTAATAATAGTCTATCTAACCAAGGTGATCCTATATAGTCTAATAACTAAATACTTTTAATGTTAAACGCAATCAGGAAACTGTTTTCCTTATAAATCAATGGATTTGTAAACTCATACCAATGTTAGTTAGAACAAAGTGCTTTAAGTTAAGCATCAGTTGTAGAACCACTGAAAACTAAGAACTACTAAAGAGCTGTTTTGTTCTAGTTTGGGACTTTTGAGCAGTATGCACCTGTTAAGGGTAGAACCAGTGAACTTTAAGTTCCTAGATGGACTTGCTGACGACTCAGTCGCTGGAACGGAATCCAACGATCCATGGATTCTAGTTTCTGTCATTTTGGATTATATAGCACCATTGCTGGCCAATGTCGTCGGCGAAAATCTTTTCCAGACCCAACCTCCTGGACCCCCCTTCAATGGTCATGACTTCTGATTAGAGCTCCAGGCAACTTCATTCTAAAATAAATCACAGATATTTCTTTTTACCTTAATATGCTACGGTTTTTACGGGCAACGAACAAACGTACTGGTTACAAATGCTCTGAGTGGTAAATAATTGCCACCATGATTCTGGACGATGGGGGTTCTAATATCTATAAACGCAATTTAATTTTGAAGAGGTTGTGTTTTCACTCGCTTAAGGTTGCTGGGGATCATATAAATGTATGGAATGAAATGAATGGCTCACTATTACTTCCACGTATTAAGTGCGATACACATCATCCATTTACATGATAACCAAACAAGGAACGCTGATTGGTTACTTGCATACCATGAAAACAGTGTTTGGTATTGGTGCTGACTGAATTCTATCAGTCGGTTTTGAAATCTGATCATCAAGCTAAATAACTTACTACTATAGTGCAGTTTGAACTGGTGTTAAGTGAGTGAAAGCAATCGACAGGAATTCCTAGATCTAAACTTCTTGAGTGTTGGCACAGTACTGGCAACCAGACGAATTCAAGTTACTTTATCTATATTTTTAGGAATGGGGTGGGGAATTCTAAGCAGCTATTACTTTACAAATCACTCTGAAGCACAAACATCTTTTATGAGGTTCATATCTTCTCCAAACTAATTTATATGTTTGTGATTTTGTTTTAATTATGTATCTGATAGGAGGACTTGTCGATTTACTTTGAAATAGGTTGTCTGGTCGAATTTAGAATTCATCGCTTTTATCAGCCATCAGAACTGAAAAGTAGGTAGGCATTTTGTTCATTCGCAGACGTACACTAACAGTAAGGCATTTGGAAAAAACAATCGATACGCGAACCACCTACTGTGATTTCAACTTCACCACTTTAATTAGCTACTATCAATCAAGTAGGCATTGAATAATAACTAACCAGTCAAGTAACTTGTTTCTAACTGACATTTGATGCACTATGTCAGATGAGTTTAGAGTTATGTTATGAAATTATCAGATCTACGGAAGACAGCCTACAAAAACATATATGAGATGATTTTCATCGAAGTAAACCTTCCACAGGTAAATATTTCTTAAGCACCTGTATAAATGTGTGTGTATGTTTAATCAGTTTTACGACAGTGTATACAGAATCTGTTCTCCTAATTTCAAAGCCAGAATTGGGAAAGCGAAACAGGCCTTCATTCTTCCAAATTCAGTGTGGAAAGCAAATGCACTCAACAAATGCAACAAGATCTGGATCCTCAGCATTAATTTCAAGTCAAATGTTGCCTATATATGGTTCAAAAGACTTGGATGGTGTGTTACTCAAACTATTTCCACCAAGCCGATAACTTTCATCATCAGTTGCCTTCAGTCTATACTGAAGACAATAGAGCCAGTCACGAGGATTAGTAGCAAGGAAGTCTGGTGACAAAGTATTATGTACTCGTCGCCAAATTATTGTTGTGTACTGGTCGAGAAATTAATAGTCCTGAAGTAAGAAAAACGGAAATCAGAAGACCACTAGGTTTGCGATGATACTTCTATTTTCCAAACACAAGGAGAATCAATAAGTCACACAAGAGTGTGAGAGCAAAAATATATATGAATGTCCAAACAAGTGTGTGAACAAATCAATAGACAGTCTTAACATGATTGGCTAATTATAATGGAGTATCGATCCATATATACATAGCAAAATATAGCAGACATGTCAACAAACACACATATTATATGGATATATATATCACCAAGATCAGACTGGCAACAAACACACATATTATATATAATATAAGGGGAATATACATTGTTAAAGGAGACAGGTTCATCAAAGTGAAATGGTCACAGACTAAGAGAGCAACAGAAAGAGAGACCACCATACACATATATATATATACATATATGGATACATATCACAAATCAACCAAGAAACAAATATCCAGAAAAAATGCAGAAGGAAATGGAGATGGACTAGACACACTGAGGAGGCCGATGAGTTAAATCGCGCATCAGGCTCTCAAGTAGAACCTGAATTGAAAATTACGATATGTGGCTGGCCGTGTAGCCAGGTATAAAAGACGGCAGAGGAAAGTGTAAAGTAAAGATGTACTGCTGAAGACCTACGTTCCACTCAGAACTCAGGGGAATAACAATTAAAATAACCTCGCAGATGTTTAATGCACAAAGTTTACAATTCAAGCCGTATAGAACGGTAAAATGGGAAAATATTAAAGGCTCTTAAAATTAATGCTGTCATTTTTAAAAACTTCAGGCAATAAGTGACTGCGTTGCATCTGTCCATATTATGAGTGTGTAACACTTAGTCATGGTGAGAAAGGTTACATTCAAAGGAAGTCATTTATCATAAGAAACTTGTTTTAAAGCTCCTTTGACTAATTTATAAAAAGTGTCTTTGAAATGAGCCTGTGATTGTAAGCATTAAATTTCTAAACATACATTAACAGCTTAAGATAAACACCTCATTTTCAGATTTGGCTAAACGTTATTACATTTGAAAATGTTTTTTTTTTCATAGCTGCGTTTTATTCTTATTGTTGCAAGTACTTCCTAACTGAATATTATTTGAATAAAAAGTAAACTTGTCACGTTGTCCCTTTGACTTACAAAAGCATTTTACTAATGATGACTGAAGAATAAATAATTCTTCAAGTTACCCTGCAATATGTTGGTCCCGTTAACTCTGAAAGACACTATGTTGCCTTGGCTGCAAAAGTGGCTTTCGCTATTCGTGAAGACCTTTTATATATTTCTAAATTTAAAGTATTCCCATTACTGTGCATATTTAATTCAGTAATATTTGTTTGAAATCTTTAATTATTTGACGATTAACCATCAAGAGAAGGAAATTAACAGAAATTAGTAATAATTCCGGCTGCTTATTGGCCACACTATAGAATAAAGATAAGAAATAACATATGTCTTTTTTTCATCTAAGCTGACTTTTTTTGCTTAGACCAAATTGAAAAAAATTGACTTCTTTATGAAGATTGAAAATTCCATCCCGAACTTGATCAGAAACATTTCTGTTCATAGTAAGTTTTTCATGTCACGTATTCAATGCAATCATCAGTGGTTAAAATTTAAGAAACAACTCAATAAAATCACTGTCTATATGATTTGTTTGAGAAAAAGACCTCACTTTTGTATAGAATTTGTCTAAAGATTAGTATTTTTATTGTGAATATTCGGGATTGTAATTTACGGACGTATTTTGATATAAAAAAGGGTGTTAGTATAATAACTTAAATGAAGGCATCTTATTTTCATTACACACTAGTTAGTAACTAGAGTAATGTGTATATTCCTTTGTTTGTTGCAGACTGAATTCTATCAGTTAGGTTTTTTAATGTGACCACCATTCTAGGTGGCTCGCTATCATGATGCACTGCACTCTGAATTGTTCCAATCAGACCGTTAGAGGCAGTCGACAGGAAACCTTAGACCTAGGTTTTGTACTAGTTGGCGCTCATCAGTAAGGCGTATATATAATCTTGAAGGAATCCATGTCCACTCTGTGATTCGAACACGTGTCATTCTGTGCCACAGTCAGAGATGTTACCAGTGAGCTATTCGGGCTAGCGACTGACCTCATGTTGTGCCGTACTGGATAATTTTAATCTCACAGGGGACATGAGTTCCTTCAAGGTTGCAAATACGCCTTGCTGTTGAGTTCCGACTAGCAAAAAACCTAGGCTCGAGGCTTTCTGTCGATATATATATATATATAACTTTATGGGACGTTCTAAAGATGAAAACAAATGTAAAGAAATTTAAAATCCTTCAAAGAGATGTTGACTATAAGTAGCCCATTACGTAAGATTAACAATCAGAATAATTTTGGCAAGTGACATGTATAGAAAAATTTCCAAAAGCAATACCAAGGTGGCAGTAAAGTCAAGGTAACTTTACCGAAGAAAAAAGTATGTGATAGTAATATTACAGGTTTGGTCAAGAGTTGACAGAAGTTAGAGGACAACTACTTCATTTTAGTATGGGACTCTTTATCAGTTCGCACCAGTGGAGTTCGAACCCATGACCTTCCGATTACAAGGCGATTTTGTAGACCATTCAGCCACTGGGACCCCATTAAATAGTCTATGAATTCCAACTCCTGGCGTTTCGCAACATATACATGTATAAAGCGCAACCATCAAAAAATGTCACTGACGAGTAATTGATCCTTCATCTAACATGGTTGACCCTTCTAGCTACGACACCTCACTAGAATAATAATAATGTGTAAATAAAACCGGTTAAAGTGAAAAAAATGACCATCTGCAGAGAAAAAGCCACGAGGAGCTTTTGCAGTCTAAAAGTCAACAGCCTATTGTCCAACAAATATTAAGATGAAAATCGTGATGTACTGAACTTATTTTGAAGAAATAGTTGATTGATATCACACAGCAGACCTCAAATGTAACGCGAGCGAGAGGCAACGAATCAGGGTTCTGGCGATGATATGCAAGAGATCATAAAAAATTGAATGAAGGCTCAAGGACATTCATGGAGCCAGTAAAAAATGATGATGCAGTGAAGTACAGGCAAGACATACTGCTCAAGTCCTATGCTGCACTCATTAGTTTGTTGTTTCTGTGATCACAGAATTTTCAGGATATGCAGACCACGTGTTGACTGATCACTATTACATGAATTCCGAATTAATTCCATGTACAAAGTTTCATCCGACAGTCAGTCTCTTCAATTTTCAGAAAAATCACTATGACTGATTTAATCCTTCGGTTTTATATTATTCCTACTCACGGGGAAAAATTCACTTCTATGTATCACTCATTGATAAAGTGAAAAGTGACAAAGTGGGAAACTTTACCACGAGATTACTAATTTCATGAATGATTCAATACAATATTTGATTATTTATATAGATAAATATTTGCACTTTCTAAGCCAGTAACGTACCAATGTTCATGAACAACATTACTGTGTGCAGCAGAGTTAAAAATTTTCACAGGTAAAAATCAGACCAGCAAAACATAAAGTATATATATGTGTAGGTGGATGGAAGGACGACATATATGTCATATCTGGTTAGGATGGCCATAGTATAAACAACAGTTGAATGAATTTCTTTTGACACACAGCACTGACTTGAATTTTCGAACAGTTAGTGCCCTAGTGTTGCTCAGATATCATAATCCAACTCACTTTGAAAGCACCAATTGGATTTTAAAAGACTTCTGAGTTGGGGTCACGTCTTGATTTCAGAAGTTGTTTTGTTGCCGAAAGTAAGAGGTTTTATCAGTAGTGAATCAATATATAAATATTTGTATTGTGGAACAGAATGAAGTCACTTGAAAAACAAGTAGTTTTCGTTACTAGAATATCAATGAAGAGGGGAAGAATGTGCTCAAGATCTCATTAGAATTGGAGATCGCGACAGACTGAAATAATTATATATATATATATATATATTTGTTTCAGGGTAAGAAAGAAAAACTGCCTCCGTGGCTAGAGGCAGTGTGCTTTTATTTAAGTTCATGCTGACTTCATCTGTTCCCCTCGTATTCATCACAGTGAAGTACTTTTCGAATTCTGTACTTTCATCAGTAGATAATTTATATAAAACAGGGGGGGGCTAGTTCAAGCATTGAGAAGTGGATGTCATCATTATGGTTAGAAGTTTTGTGTTTCAGTGTACATTAGCGTACATCTCGTCTATAATTCTTCCAAAATGTCCTCAGATGACCGAAATGTTCCTCAATAAAACTTCTTCCAGAAGTACGTTTTCACGTTCGTCTTTTTACTGAAAAAGACTTTCAATCATTTTGTAGCAATGAGTTCGATAGAGTAAAGTAAAGTGAATTTGCCCTAAACAGTGATTACATTCGGATAATAACAGTGTTAGTTACCCTGAAAATGTCACTATGATCTCAAAACTATAGTTGAGGTGAGCGTCTTACAACTTAAAACAACTAAAGATGTGCTACAGTACAACTGTTAACTTAGAGATCAAACCAATCTGTGTGGTCAGTAAATATAACCAACAGGAAAAGTAAAGCATCATTTGATTTGTCATCATGTTTTCTGATGAAATCATATGGCCATGTTAATCTTCATGTGTTGAGCATAAAGAATCTATGAGTAAATGACGGATACCATAGTTATGATATAATGATATTTAATTTTTCACGCTGTATCTACTTCACTGACTACCTAAAACAAAATTACAAAATATTCTAGGGAGAAATACAAAGACTGTAAACAGTGTCTTCTGAAATGTGACTATAAGATAATTCATATTAGGATCATATAAATTACTACAAACTTCATGCAAACTAGTGGAAAGTTTATCTACTTGTAGTTATCAATTGATATTAGGTGGTTGAAGGCAATCAAGAAGAGGTTCTGAATCAAGGTTACATGTCTGTTGGGACTCGTCAGTAAGGCATATCTGCATACGTTCAATCGAACGTCACCAAGTGCTTCAGTAAGAGACGATACCACTTAGGTATACTTATTTACGATTGATGTCCAGCAGAAGTGTGACTGATACACCGATTGGTTGATTACTTCTAACCATCTCAAATTAGAATTCGACGGCAAGTCATCCAGTTTGGTGGCCATATTGCAGACTTGTTTCATAGAATTCAGTCAGAAACAACACTAAGAAATAGACGCACAATATTACTTATTCCCCAGTGATCAATTAATGGATGGTAATCATTTTTTCCAAAACCTTAATTCATTCTATCTTTGCATGGACTTTAGCAGTCATTAGAAAGATACAGAGACAAATAGTGTATCCTTCCCTGTTATAGGGTAACAATTTCACCATACAACATAGGTAAGATTTATTTAGATTAAAATGTTGTGAATCATTCAATCACTAGGCACAGTAATAGTTGTATGACCTCTCAGTAAATCAGTCACCAAGTGACAATTTTTTTCTCTTTATGGAATCATTACCATAACCGTCAAAGTTCAGTGTTTTCCAGCGATATGTTGTGGCCGCTAACTACATATTTTCGAGAAAATTGTCTTTCTGAGTACCTAAACATTACTGAATGATGTCTTCACTACATAAGTGTCTTTATTTTTAGTTACAGGATTTCATCATGAGCTGACATCAGTTAGAGAACCATTGGAAAAACAGCTGGACAGGACAGCCATTTCGTCCTAGTTTGAAGCTCTTCAGCAGTGCGCGCCCACCGGGGTTCGAACCCAGGACCTTGTGGTTACAAGGCAAGCTCGTAGACCATTAAGTCACTAGGACCCTATCCAATGGCCCATGAATTTTTTATTTTTTATAAAAAAACTACCAGAATCTGAGGAGGATGATATGACGCCATTTTATTTCATCAGTTTTGTATACTCTTTACACCTTAAAATAGCTTTGATATCAATATCTTGGTCGCATGCAGTAGACAAAAGCCAATGAAATAAAATGATGTTATATTATCCAGCTCAATTTGTTTTTCTTACTTTCTTAAAAATTGATATGATTATGAACAATAAATTATGTTCGAAACGTCATCCAGCATACAATACTGTTTCACCGTGTGATACATTTAATAAGCAAACTAATATGGAATTTCTTAAATTCTATTAATCGAAAAAATTATATAAACGGATATGTTTCTTTTGGAATTTGAAAAACGAATTTTGATAGCTAACTGGTTAACTAAACCAGATTGATCATTATAGCATTTCTACGAATCAAAACAATTGATCACTTTAGTGAGCGAGATTTTAAAAAAGGAGGCGGTAAATTTGAAGACCACGTGATGGCGTCCAGTGATTTCAGGCAGTTTAGCTCTTTTCATTTTATGTAATGGATTATCACTTCGTGTTGTGATTTTTATCAATATCTGTGTTTTGCTACTGAGCTATAGATTGCTATAGTTTAACTGTTTTCTGACTCTGTATATTAGGCTACAGTCGCCATACTGTCAATTATAAACCTTAGTTTAATTTTATCCGGTACACGACATTCAGTTAAAATCGGCGAGAAGATGAATAACGCGAAAAAAAACTCATCTAAGCCTGCAAACAAACAATAAAATCCAAATTTTCTATACTTATGTCATATCGCTGATTCTATATGGTTCAGAGAGTTGGCCTGCGCCTCATGACTGACATTTTCAGTAGGCCATTGCAGACTTACACCAACACTTACCTTCAATCTGCCAAATCACATTGGTGACCCCAAAGGATATACATTGTGAAGCGCTGGCGCCAAATATCCCAACACCTCAGTGTCCAACAAATATGCTAACCGAAATCCAGATGGACTGAACATACTCTGAAGAGATGGTTGAGCGACATCACACACCAGGCTCACAAGTGTAAATCGAGTCAGAGGCCATGAATTAGGGTTTGTGGGTGACACAGAAGATACCATATGAAGAAAGAACGAAAGCTTGTGGGAAGTCTTGTAGTCAGCTAAAACGGATTGTAGAGAACTGACTTTCAGCCCAATATAACGAACAATATGCTAAACTCTCTGAATGGCTCTTCTAAGCTCTTGATGCCATGAAACTGATAGGATTACTTTGAAGAATATAATTATACAACTGTTATCTTGTGTTCATTTACTTTCAGAAGTTTTCCAAATGTTTCCTGGCAAAGAAATTCACCTGGAATTTGGTTAAATCTCCTCAGATTTTATGTATGTATAAGTAAATAGTCCCTAAGCTATCCCAATTATCAACTAGCAGTTATGAATTTACGAATATAGTATATCAGTAAGTCCACTGTTCTACCGGAACCAGAAGACTTTAGTAAGAATACACTTAATTTAAATAAGATTATCTGAGTTTATCATTAAAAAAACACCACTCGGGAGTCGCGTGCTCTAATTTTATAATTAGAAATATTTCTCAAATCAGTCGTATATTTTAGCTGTAAATTTCTGTTGAAGTAATCGTTCGCCTCTCAGTCTAATATTCTTTATAAATCGCCATTTCAAATGGCAAGTGTTTCAAAATTAGACTAAACTTATGAAATAATAAACATTCTGGTCCCCAATATCTGATTCATCACTATTTAGATATGTTTAACCTTGCCTAGTTAACTGGCTCGCTAGTTTTCTAGCCGGTCCCAAGCCCTGTTAAAGAGGGAGGGTTGGGTGTGGGCCTACAACACCCCACCACTAAATCCTTCAAAGTGCTAGAGAAACTCAACACACAGAAAATATATCAAAAATACAGAAGCAAATAAAAATCGTATTCTTCGCTCGAATCGGAGAGGCGAAATGACGCGGATTGTTGAAAGCCAGCCTTCGGGAAGCAAGTCAGCTGATTTGTCTTCTCTCGATGAAAGCAAGAATAAGAATGGGTACCTGGAATGTCTGTAGAATGTACAAGACTGGATGGCTGCTTAAATAGCCAAGGAGATGCGAAGATAAGGCTTAGAAGTACTGGGTATCTGCGAAAGCAGATGGAATGGATGTGGATTGACAACATTGTCAATAGAAGAGTCAATAATCTACTCCGATCACCCCGACGACAATCAAGAACACAATGAGAGAGTGAATGGCCTTCATGATGTTGCCAGTGAAAGCCAAAGCCCTAATGCAATGGAAATCAATTTCATCCAGGATCATGATAGCAACATTCAACTCCAAAGGAAGAAGGGTTACAATTATCATGCAATGTTACGCACTGTGCTATAAACAACGCGAAACAAGAGAAGGAGGATTTTCACAGACATTTAAAATAGTAATGGACAACATCCCAAATGGCGACATGACAATCCTCATAGCTATATGAATGCCTGCTGACTGGGAGCAGATAATACAGGAAGAGAACTCATCGTGGGTGAGGAGGCTGCAGAAGAAATGAATGACAGTGGAGAACTGTTCGTAGACTTTTGCGCCTTCAACGATTTAGTGTTCGGAGGGAGCGTGTACAAACATAAGGATATGCAAAAAGCAACATAGATTTCGTCTGGCGGACATACCATAAACCAAACAGATTTCAAATCAATACTGCATAAGGTAGTAGAGACGCAGCTGGTCTGCTGGATAAGTAGGTGAAGCTGGAAGTCATGAAAACAATTTCAAACATACCACTAATTCAATTTCAACATTTAAGAAATGAAGGACAAAACTAAAATGATGCCTTCGCTGCGTCGTGGCATAACGATTAGGACGCTCGTCGACCATGCACACGGTCTGGGGTTCGATCCCCGGCCGACGCACACTCGATATCAATGGTTGGCCTGCAAAACTTGGGCCACCAGCATCACATGCTGAAATTTTCATACTTGTATCAAAAATACTATATGGATTCAACCTATAATAAAATATAAAAAAATAAAAGATCAGATCAGAGCGAAATAGGAGACTTTGGAATTCCCTAAAGGCGATGTCCAAGGAAACGTGTACCACTATTCTAAGAAGAAAGAAGAGGCAAGACATGGAATAGCTGTCAACGAATACCTGTGGGCTAATAAAAGAGAGGAAAAGGTGGAACAGAAGATGACTCAATGCAACGATGGACGACAGAGGGAGAAGATGAGTTCAGTGTGCATTGCACTGAATAAAGAAAAGAAGAAGAGTGATAAGAGAGACGAAAGCCAATTCTACGACACACTGGTTGGTGACCAAAGCAGAACAGATAGGCTGCAGGCAAAAGAGACACCAGGAGACTATTTTAGATAACTAAGTCTCTATCCGAAAAGAGATCAACCCAGATGATGAAACAAATTAAAGATGCTCAAGGGATTCTGATTACCAAAGAGGATAAACAAATAAAACAATGGGCTGATCATTTTAAAAGACTTTTGAACCGACCACCACCGGCAGCTCGCCCAGAAATATCACCAACAGCACACGTGGAAATGCCAGTGGATACAAATCCTCTAACGAAAGCAGAAATCTTGAATGCAATCAAGCTGTTCAAGTCCAAGAAGGCAGCAGGACCAGACAGCATTCCTCCTGAAGCACTGAAGATAGCTCCAGATCGCCCCATTACTGAAAAGAGTTTGGAAACACGGAAATGTCCCTACCGATTGGAAAAAGTGCTACCTCGTCAAGCTATTAATGAAGGGCGACTTACACCTCACTCTGCAAGAGCTGGCGTGGAATACTGCTCTTGTCTACGCCTAGTAAAATACTAAGTTGCATCATCCTGGAGAGAATAAAAGATGCACTGGATACAGAACTCCACCCGGAACAAGCTGGGTTCGGGAAAGGTAAATCATGTGCTGATCAATTGCAACTCTACGTATCATCATCACAGATTAAAACATAGAATGGCAGTCAAATCTCTCCCACCTCAACTTCATCGACTTCATAAAGGCCTTCGACATCGTAGGCCGAGACGTAATTTGGAAACTACTTTAATACTACGGCTTATCTCAAGTCTTTCTCAACTTTATTCAGCAGTTAGCTATATGACTGTGCCACGTATCACGTGATCCACAATGGAAAACTCAGCGAGGCGTTCGAAGTGCACACAGGAGTAAGACAAGGTTGCCCCATATTATCACCAATGATATTCTTAATTTTGGTTCTCGACTGGATTATGAGCCAGGCGAGGAGTCAGGAATACACTGGACGACCGATGAGAAGACTCTAGAAGATCTGGATTTTGCAGATGATATATGTCTAATGTAAGAGAAACTCGAAGATTTGCTCGCGAAAACCAACAAAATGGCTGAAGAGGCTGGCAGCGCAGAAAGAACTGCAGGTGAGCATAGAGAAGACGGAGGTGGTGACGACAACCAGCCACCACCAACAGCAACAACAAATGTCAGCACTAATCACCATTAACGGGAGAGGTTTAACGGAAGTGACTTTCCTCAATTATCCGGCTAGGAAACACGGTTTCAATTACAGGCGGAATGGATGAAGATATTAAAATCAGAATCGAAACGCAAGATACGCCTTCATCAACCTGAAACCAGTTTGAAAATCTTCTGCACTCAGCACAAAGAACGTGATTCGTATTTTTAACACCAATGTGAAGTCGGTTCTTCTATACGGGTTAGAAACTTGGCCAGCGTGTCACGAAAAGGATTTTCAACAGGTTGTAGAATTTGATCAACAGCTGCCTTCTCTGGCTCCATACTGAAGACCAAATGGGCAGTCAGAAAAATAAGCAACAAGAAACTCTGCAGTGGAACAAACCAACAGGCAAGAGCCAATCGCCCAACAAATGTGTAGGAGAAAGTGGAGATGGATCGAGCACACATTGAGGAGACCGCCGAACGACATCGCACATCAAGCCAGTGATCGAGTGGAATGTGAACTGGAAGCGACGAGTGAGTCGTCAGCGCTAGGTTGACATGGAGGAGATTGTGTGAGGAAGAGATGATAGAGTTTGGTCAATCGTGGATACAGCTGAAGAGGACGATAGAAGACAAAACAAGGTGATGTGTTGCTGAAGCTCAAGGAAATAACAACAATAAAAGAGTCAGGCATCAAAAATATTCAGTGGGATGATCAAACGCAAAACCTGGTCAACACAAACTTATTTTCACCCAAAGAATCCTGCTTAAAATACAAAATGTATTAAGACTGGTCTTATAACTAGATTACTTGCAAATAGGACGTCCAG
Source organism: Trichobilharzia regenti (assembly GCA_944472135.2). Lineage (NCBI taxonomy): Eukaryota > Metazoa > Platyhelminthes > Trematoda > Strigeidida > Schistosomatidae > Trichobilharzia > Trichobilharzia regenti. The sequence goes on along the minus strand of OX235270.1, from coordinate 70,384,071 downwards.
AGTATTACAAAACAAGTCAGTGTTCCATGAAGTGGCACTAAGACATGCTCTGAAATGTGTTTTAATTTTTCTGCTCCTAGGTTGAATACTCCTCGAACAGATTTAATATTCCAAAATTGACAGAAAGCTTCATCATAACAGAGAATGACGACTACTAGAGACTTACAATAAACAATGAAATTGTTCTTCAACCTCTCACTTTCTGAAATCCAACTAGGTGTATAACTCACTAAGACCTGGTTGAATGATGAGAATGGACAAAGATGCATATGGTTTTTACAAGTAGATAAAGAATATCAATACCTTTTTGCACACATTATATTTGCAGACGAAATCTTTCTGCTGAAACAGGCTATATAGAATCATTAGTTTTGGGAATTATAATACTTGTAGCCAGGAATGACTCTATACTATTAGAAAGAACTAATTGCATTTCCCTTCAAACTACTATATTATACATGTGACTAGAAACAGTCAGTAATATTGGCTAAAAAACAGAGTAAGTATGGCTCCATTTGGATGATCAGCTGTGATCGAAATTCCCATCTGTAAGACAAATATACCTGTAGTACGCTCTCATCAGCAGTAATAAACATAAACTGGAAAATATAAGCTAAAGTTGATGTTATTTCGGGACTGCCCGAGATCAACCTCAGATTCAACCAATCAACAGTGTGATTCAGTAATGCTGTACAGTCATTTGTGTCTGACTAACTTGAAAGTTTTAAATAGATGATTGATGTGTAAAGTTTTGGCCTTCTAATTCTTTGGACTGTTTGCAAATGCACCCAGTTAGTAAAAATGACAGTTTCATCATTTTAGGCCGTAAATATGTTAACATGGACAGAATCCGGGGTAGTTTAACCCAGTAACTACCAATCACAGAATGACCTTGAACACACTAGTTCCACGAAAAAAGTCTATTTTGGGGCATAAAATACAGATAATTATGAAACAAATGTATAAATACTGTACGAAAATATTATACAGGATGCTTTTCTCTGAAGAGTGAACAAAAATGACTCCCATTTTCCCATAGAAGTATCAGAAGAGACGTACATGCATTCATCTAAATAACTGTATATAACACCCTTTTGAGACGGTTAATGGCTCTAATCCTGTTTCTCAACCCTCTTCAAAACACTTCAATGGAAGTGGTGTGGGCCTCTGCAATTGGATCCACAAAATCACCACTATGGTTTACTCTGTGATGAATATATCTTATTTAATTTTAATTTTATTTTTGATTACAGCTTGATTCCACACTGTATTTTTGGTACAAGTATGGAATTTTCAGCATGGATATCTGTAGCCCAAATTTTGCAGGCCGACCATAGATATCAGATGTGCGTCGGCAGGGGATCGAACCTCGAACCATGTGCATGGTCCGCGAAAGCCCTAACCACTGTGCCATCAACGTACATATCCCGAGCATGACAGAGAATTATATCCTTTCCACTCACTTATGTGAATTATAGATCGTCGTTTCACCAATTGAGTAATAATCGGCATTTAAGTAATTGATTTCCTAACCGATATTCTCTCGACCAATCCTTTTCGCAAAAAGGTTTCTTTCAATCCAATCACTTGAACGTTACTGCCTTTTTATGACCACTGTTGCATTTCCTCTTTATTAAGATTGTTTCATCTATATGTACAATGACACCTCCTCCAAATAGAGAAGTAACTCTCCCCATCATCCAAGATGCAATATCTCTGCAGTGCTTGTACCACTAAACTGATGAGACGATACTACTTCCTGTTTCAGTAGCTGAAGCTCTTGTAGCCTGTTTTAAATGACAAATGGGATCTAGCAAAAAATGCACCTACGGAATAGTAGAATCATCAATTCACCTTCACTCACACTAACTTGTCTCAAATAAATTTCACAACGGTGGACATGCCCATCAACCAATATGCTGAAGCTTTTTATGCCCATTATACCTGGCCAACAGCAACAACAACAGACAACAATCAGCATAAATGGGAGGAACCTGAAACAAACAACCTCCTTCACCTACCCTACCTGTGAACCATCGTTTCAACTACAGGCGGAACTGACGAGGATATCAAAGCCAAAATCGGAAAAGCAAGACAAGCTTTCATTACTCTTAAGTCTGTGTGGAGGTCAACAGCACTCAGCATGAAAACGGAAATAAGATCCGGATTTTCAACTCCAATGTGAAGTCAGTCAGTGCTACTATACGGATCAGAGACTTGGCCAGCGCGTCATAAGGAGCATCTCAAGCAAACTTCAGACCTTTATCAACAGTTGTCTTCGCTCAATACTCAATATCAGATGGCCGGCCATAAAAGATCACCAACAGGGATCTCTATCAATGAGCGAACCAACAAAGCAGGAACCGATTGTGAAACAAATAGCAGGAAGAAATGGAGATGGATTGGATTGGCCATACTCTGAGGAAACACGCCATCAAGTGACATCACTAGACAAGCCATCGCTCGAGTGGAACTCGAAAGGGAAGCGGCGAGTTGGTCGTCAGTGCAAGGATGACTTGGAGGAGATCATGTGAAGAGGAGATGAAAGCATGTGGGTAGACTTGGAGCGGAGTGAAAAAAGTTAGCAGAAAACTAAAGGCGATGGAGACGAGTGGCTGAAGTTGTATGTTCCTCTAGGAATTAAAGGATATAATAATAATAATAATACCTCCACATGAACGAATCCTTTTTTCTCTTAATCAACCTCACATCTAAGCAGTATTGGAAAATATTATCTTCACAAAATTTCAGACGCAACTGCGCTACAGCTAACATTTCTCTAGAATCAATCAGAATAGAAGCTTGAACCCGCAGGAAGAAACTCATTGATTTATTCGATGTCACTGGTGCGGCACACTCTATTGGTTGTCACTGGTGCATAAAGTTTAACTTCTCCGAGAATCCCGAACGAAATTACTTGGTTACGAAAATATTTTATCCCTGTTTACGGGCATTACAGAAAGAAAACTTAAAAATTGAAAGAAAGAAATTGAAGATCGAACAACAGATACAGTGCTTACCTCAGAAAAATAAACGGTGGCAAACCGATTTAATATGCAAAGTAGTGCTTTTTAATGTTAATTATCATATACTTACGAAATTCAGTGCACTTAAATTGGTCTGAACACGTAAAGAATATCCAGGTTAGTTTCTACCATGGTTTCTGCGTTGATCTTCAGAGATTAGAGCTCTAACTAGATTTAGACATTTATTTCCACACTAACTGGACACTCTATTCATATGCCTACAAATCTTTTATTTACCAAACTTGTAAATCCTGTGTGTTTTCAAGCACACAGACACATTTCTGAACCATATGCATATTTTGACAGATTTTTCTTCTAAACCATTGCAAGACCAACTCAGTTGTAATCAAGTTTATTTCATTTTAATAAGTGGGTTGTTTGCATAAGATAAATTTTTCTAGCTGAGTTAAAACATTGCTTGCGCAATACGAAAATAAGCGTTGGCATAATTATTCGAATCACAGTGATAATGAACAGACTATTAAAAAAAGTTTTATTTTGCAAAAAATCGATTTTTGCAGCCTTTACTTCCTCTCAAAAACTGATTCAGTAAATAACTAAACATGAATTCATGCATTATATATATATATATATGATTATCAGACGAAAGGTGGAGTCAGGCATTAAAACACGAAAGCTTTAAACCTGACGTATTCATAATAATTATCTTTGTTTTTGATACTATTTTGACATTTAACACAAAACAATTAATAATAATAACAATATATGCATATACATGTATAAATAACTGACTGAACTTAGTGACGCAAGTCAGACATTTAGTTAAATTGAGAAAGTAGTCACAGATCTTGGCACTTTAATGTATGTAAGCCTAAGGTATTGCATACTCAAGGTCTATCGAGAACAGACAAACGCGAATACCTCTAATCTATGAAGTAGACATAATTCTCTAAGAACTTTCGTCTCTGATATTATTATTATATATACTTTAGTTCCTAGAGGAACATACAACTTCAGCCACTCGTCTCCATCGCCTTTAGTTTTCTGCCAACTTTTTCACTCCGCTCCAAGTCTACCCACATGCTTTCATCTCCTCTTCACATGACCTCCTCCAAGTCATCCTTGCACTGACGACCAACTCGCCGCTTCCCTTTCGAGTTCCACTCGAGCGATGGCTTGTCTAGTGATGTCACTTGATGGCGTGTTTCCTCAGAGTATGGCCAATCCAATCCATCTCCATTTCTTCCTGCTTATTTGTTTCACAATCGGTTCCTGCTTTGTTGGTTCGCTCATTGATAGAGATCCCTGTTGGTGATCTTTTCTGGCCGGCCATCTGATATTGAGTATTGAGCGAAGACAACTGTTGATAAAGGTCTGAAGTTTGCTTGAGATGCTCCTTATGACGCGCTGGCCAAGTCTCTGATCCGTATAGTAGCACTGACTAACTTCACATTGGAGTTGAAAATCCGGATCTTATTTCCGTTTTCATGCTGAGTGCTGTTGACCTCCACACAGACTTAAGAGTAATGAAAGCTTGTCTTGCTTTTCCGATTTGGCTTTGATATCCTCGTCAGTTCCGCCTGTAGTTGAAACGATGGTTCACAGGTAGGGTAGGTGAAGGAGGTTGTTTCTTTCAGTTTCCTCCCATTTATGCTGGCTGATTGTTGTCTGTTGTTGTTGCTGTTGGCTAGGAATCTTCATCACCTCTGTTTTATCTATGTTCACCTGATGTCCTATCTTTGATGCTTTTTCTACATCCAACTTGTTGCTTTTCACTTGCATATCTTCCAGTTTGTGGGAAATCAGACATATATCGTCTCTGATATTATCATCAACCAATATTTCAGTGGTGTATGTAAATAGTTGTTTATATTTTAATGCTGGGTGATATCTCAGGTACAGTTACGAAGACAATTACTCAAAGTCATTCCAATTTTTTCTTCGTGACCTGGTAAACATGTATCAAAGATGTTTCCACTAAAGTGGTCATAAAGTGTTTGATGTTGATTGATCCACAGTTACTTGCCTTTCTACTTGCATACTGTAGTTGGATCTACGACCTTCGATGTAATTAACCGATACAAGACCTCAATTTTACTTGTTTTTCTTTCAGAAATAAACATAAATGACTTTCTGATAGACTATTCAAATGCATTCGAATAAATTTTATCAGTCGTCATCATATATTTTTTGAATAACTTATCAGGATACCAGTTACTTTCAGTCTTATTTGAGTCAATTGTAATCAGGTCATTTAAAAATAATCTTTACATTCAAAAAGAAACTATAGTTAAGTTGACATTACTTCCACCACTATAACCTCTACTTTCCTCCGGTGCATTATGTGATGTAGTGATCTTCTCTTTGTTACTTATTTAAAGATAAAATGCTGTCTGCATTTTTATTAAAACGGTTTAGAATGACCTGAGAAAACTAGGAAAGCGTGATTCCATAGGCTTATAAATAAAGAAAATTTACAAATATCTTCTGTTAATCTAAGTTTACCTGTAAAAAACTTATCCCTCTATTGCACAGTCTCTTTATTCATTTACATAAGTGTGTTGTCGGGGTCTAAGACACAATTGTTTTAAGTGTGGAGATAATCAAATGCTATAGTGAATCATAAGTGAACTGAGTAGTCTGGTGGTAAAGCTTATAACTGTTTCAGTAAATGATATATATGCCAGAAATTTCCTCAGGAATATAAACGCTTCAGAACATGGGAGAAAATCAACTGAAAAGATTTTTTTCAGTGAAGACTGGAAAAATTGAAGAAGAAGATTGTCAAGTGAAGCTTTATACACAGAATTAGTTCTGTATTCATCTAACAGTGAATAGACAATATGTGGTTTGCATATCCTGAAAATTCTATGCATCTTATAACAAAGTAATGAGAAGAAATGAATCTACATATCGAAGCACTAAGAACAAATGTCTGCGTTTGAAACATCAATTACGACATGATAATGTTTCACCCTCTGATACTTATTATAAACAAACTAGTATGGAATAAATAAAATTATCGTATTCGAGAAAACTGCACAGCAAGATAAAAAAAATCAGAGTATACTGATACCAAGGAATCTTTCAAATACTGAATATCGATGATCTTCAAATAAATACGGTTAGCAATATAAAAGATTCGAGATTTTCTGAATTTGAAAAAAGTAGGTGAAATGAAGTCCAAACACTCAGTCATATGTTTAACCATAAATAAACGTGACTAGTTTGCGTATGTACATTTAATATGTTGATCTCTCTAGACACACTTATCACAGACAGTGGTAGTTCTGACATACACTGTACTTCATTACTGCAGCGCTAAGGATATTAAGTATCTTTAAAAAACAGACATCAATAGGAGTTTAATTTCCAGCGATCAGTATCATTTACATTAAGCATCCACTGCATTTATAAGCCACTGTAAGAGCAGTAACTTAGCCAGTAGCAAACTATTAATTATGAACAAGTAACACTAATTTTCGTCTAAAATAATCAGTTCTTTATTGTCTAATTGTGGTATCGCTGAAGTATTTGCAGCTCAGATTGCAGCTTCATTAGATAACAGATACAGAAAAAACTTGCATAGTGGTCTTGAATAGTTTGTTAGCAAAATTAGGAGTTTACACAACAGTAAAACCACTCAAACGACTTACTCTGTCACTTCTTCACTATTCGTCTTGAAAAAGGTTGAATAAAGTTCACCAGTAATAACGGTTAATGAATAAATCATGCAGACTAATACACTACAGGCTAGTTTAAAACTTATGTTCTACTTATAAAAGCATATTTAACACCTTACACTCGAAAATAAAATCAAAGTAATTGTTGTACAGTAATTGTTTCTAACCATTGTCAACATGGTTGCATTTCGTTATGCAAACTACCTGTGAATTATTTTATTTCACTAGGATGTTTGCACTGAAACAAAGAATAAGTGTTCTTTCAGTGGACAATAAAAGTAGCAAGCAGCAATGTTTATAAAATAGTACGAGGCAGAGAATCTAGTTGAATTAAGTGAGTGCCTTTTCTCAGTGTATTTTTCCATGAAATGTCAGAAGTTTTATTAGCTGCCTGCACACAAGTGTGCTGCCAGAACCATTCTTTAAAATTTACCTTACAATAACACTAGTGCTGAAAACATTTATCATATACTTTACCAGTTTAACTGGTGGACGTGAATATACTTTAAGGAAAATAAATCTCAAATAGCCAGTATTACAGGCAGCTACTCTGACGACATGTTAAACAAAGAACTAATTATTCCATATGATGTTATTAGTTTTACTTAGATACTGTATCCACCGGAGTTAGTTAAAAGTATGCCACACAAATGCACACGAATATATATATATATATCCAAAACACTTAAGGTACAGTAAGCCTCTAAAGTGTAACAAAAAATGTCTTACATGGCTTTCTAATTCCATGAATAGTTTGTAAAGCTTTTTATAGGTTGACCTTTATACAGTCGATAGTTTATTTTGTCTATGATTTATTTACAAATGTTTACCTACTAGGAAGGTACACTTAAATAATCATTTCTTACATTTTGCAACAATTTCTACTGATTGGCGACCTAATGTTTGTAACGCATTCTCATATCTTGGGTAGTGAATAATTGTTTGGAAATTTTTTCCTCTTTGTGTATGTTCACTTCAAAGATGTAGTTATGTTCTCACTGAGACACAGAACAACCAATGGTGATCGCATTTTTGAAAGTTAAGAAATAATGAAAATTGCCTGAAGATGAAATAGAAATCTGGATGACCCGGGGCTCGTGAATTACTAATCCAGGATAGTACACATTTAGTTTATGAATCCTTACCAAGAAGTAGTCATATGAAGACCTGTTGAGAACCATTTTTTCATTTCCCCTTGAATAATGACCATTTATATCAATCAATAGTTTGCCAAGACTAGATAATGTGACTATGGAATCACGTTATTGAAGATCCTACCTTCAAAACTTAATTAGAAATGAAGTAAGTAGCCCAACTGAGTACCCTTCAGAGCTTACGGTCATAAAAAGATAATGAAAGAGGCTTTGGACGAATGAACCATACATTCTAGGTTGCATTATCAGACCGTGCAAATCATTAGGAATAATATTGTAATACTTTTGCGGGTGTCAAACATGCAGAAGTCATTGAACGCTGTGAGAAATCAAGTCTTTAACAGCACAATAACATGCATCTGTATGCGCATGTTTGTACAAACCGATTTTCTCGAACAAAGATTTCGCCAGCCGTTATGAAAAATGTGGCTAATATCTTTTATAAATGCATCAGTGTAATTTACTAGCCTCAGCAGAGTAAATTCAACAAACTAACTAGGATGACATAATACCACTTTATTGCGTTATTTCTAATTATCTGCATATAAAATTTTTAAAAATGTCCACATCATTATGCACAAATATTCATATCCTTTGCTGATTTGCTTCAAGATGAATACCTTTCATATTACGCCAATAAATGCATGACGAAATGCGTGGATAAAATAAAAGGTACTAGTTATTTTGCCAGTACATTTACATATGCATGTACATAAAATAAAATAAAATTGAAAAGGTGTAAAATCAACCATATATTTTATACAGGAGTTATAACATTTGTATGGTTCGAAGTTATTGAAGTAAGATGAGCAGACGTCAAGCAGTAAGGTCTAGAGTGTTTTGGAAGAAAGTAAATAAGGAGTTACAAAATCAGACATGCATATTTAAAGTAGCATAAATACTCACAAAAATTTGAAATTTTCCATCACAAACTTCTTTTTGAATATTAATAAATTTCACTTAGGACAGTTCAATAATTACTGCCTCAGTGATACGTAGTAAAGTGAAACTCATCTCTACCTGGTATCAAAGGATTGACTAAATATCCTTCTTCCGTTTCTCTTCGGGGTATACATGTAAATTGTCATATATAGTTAAAAGTTAAGATGAAATAGGGAATTTCTAGACTAAGATTATCTAAGTGAGCAATTCGATTGGTAAAAAGCAGGTCAGTCTTCTAAACACCTGATTTTCCTTGAATTAATGCCTTAAGAAGACTGGTTTTTTTTCTCAAGTATGCTGAATTTTGTGCTTATATTTAGAGTTATCTGGTGTTTGTCAGTAAGTGTTTTGAGAGTACCAAATGCCTCATCAGCAATCTACAACAATGATGAGTTCATCCTGAAGCCTGTCCTATCAAATAAACGTTTTCATTCTGGGTGAATAATGTTCAGACCAGATAAATTTTATACCCTACTGGACAACGCTCATTGAAATTCAGAATCCTTACGTTTGCATATAATAAATATTATTGTTTCCTTCAGTTCCCAGAGTAACATATGGCTTCAGCCACACATCTCCATTGCGTTCGGTTCTCCGCCAACATTTTCACCTGGCTGCACGTCTGCCCACATGCTTTTATCTCGTCCTTACATGATCTCCTCCATGTCATCTTTGGACGGTCAACTCGCCGCCTACCGTTCGGGTTCCACCCGAGGGCCTGTCTTGTGATGTAACTCAGCAAAATTTAGCGTACTAATTTATATAATAAATATGTCAAGAGCAAATGTCTTGTAAGATGGTTATCTAACAAAACAAATTAAACATTTGGAAGTCGTCTCTTCAAATTACCTAATGAAATACCTGAAGTAATAATAATAATAACTAATGGACTGTCCACTGCTATTCTGTTCGTCTGATTTTGGTGAATTTGAAATGTGTGTTTAAATGTATGAACACAGTATCGATAGTCTTTATTAATAATAAGAATACATAAAACCATACCATCCATTTTTGAGAAAATGTTTACATTATATAACGTCTGAGAAAATTTGAAGCTATGTTTCAAGAGCAATTTGTTGACTTTCTGTGGACTGGCTAACCGTCAAGCGACTTTGTGGAACAATGAGTGTACCATAGATAAAAAAGGTCTCATTGGTTTGTGTATCTTATGCAGACTATACATATATTCACTGGTGTAATATTAGTGGCCTCCATCTTCAAGTTAATTATTTAATGTGAACATTTTTTTGCTTATTGGTGTTAAAACTGTTTTACTTTTTATATGGATGGCAAGAACCAATGAAATAAAATGATATTATGTTAATCTGAGCAATTTATTGATTTTGTTGTCTACAAGATCACTCACTAAGAGAAGGCATTATATGCAATCTTACTGGTTTTTGACCCTTGTTTATCACAGATAACATACTATGGCCATTGCTGTTAAATGAGTTAACAAATAAATTTTGAGTAAGCAAAACGGTAAAAAAAATTTTTATGAGCATTTGGATTCCACTGAATTAAACTAATAGTGCTCGCCAAGCGGATCAAATCATTGTAAAATGAATGATTTTGATCTATAAATTCTAACCTCTGCCAACTCATGACGTAGGAAGACCACTTAGCAATGTCTTCTTCTATGAATTACCGCTTCATCTTCAACTCGCTGAACCCTAATGGTCACTCTATTGGATCGGGTCCCAGTGGCTTAATGGTCTATGAGCTGGCTCACCTTATAACCAGAAGGTCCTGGGTTAGAACCCCTGCAGTGGGTTTATACTGATAAAGAGTCCCAAATTAGGACGAAGCAGCTGTCCAGTACTCCCAGCTGGTTTTGTAACTGATGTCAGCTCATGATGAACTCCTCCAACCAGTCAAATAGAATTCTTACCAAAACCGATACTTGAAAATTTTGATCTAGTTTACGTAAAAAATCAAAACATTTTGGCAAGATTGTTTTAACAAATGCCTAAAAGTACGAAGATTTAGTTGACACATGTCAACGAAGTGCATTTATTTAAAAGGCTAAATATTATACACCTGTGTAACAAGAAAGTCTGGGAACGAACCAACAAAGGAACTGTCACCCAAAAAAAAATATGCTGAGGAAACCGTGGAACGACATCGCACGACAGCACGTCAAGTGGAACCCGAATGGGAAATGGCTAGTAGTGTGTCGCACGGTGACATGGAGGAGATGTGAGACAACGGGCAGTTGTGTGGCTAGCTTGAGATGACCACAAGGAATAGACAAAAGTGGGAATGTGATTTTGAAGCCCTCTGTCCCACTTAGAACTTTAGAGAACAATAATAATTATACTATACACTATCATTAGAAGCCAGCCAACTCACTACGTCAAAGTCTTTCCCATTTGGACACTGGACATGGCATATCACACGATACTCATTAATAACTAATGCAATTAATCAACCTTCATTCATCGGGTTTCTTTTGTGTATGATGCATTGCAAATGATAGTAATTCAAATGCTTGATAGAGCCGCCTACAATAAAAAGCATAAACTGTTTAAGGCTGCTAGATTTCCTAAGTGTGTAAATTGACTCCAAACATACACTGACTTTTCATTTTAATTAACACAACCGGTTACCCTGGATTATTTAACTCTATTTTTTATACAAGGATTAAAATTAGGACAGTTATTCACCGCGTAAATTAATTATATATGAGGTCAGTTTGTTACCTTTTGCACGAAATAACAAAAAGAAAAAGAAGAGATTATTTTATTCACACCTGTCTACCCGTCCTTTAGAAAAGTACTATCAGAATACACTGTCTACATATTTAATCTTAACTGATCAGCTTACTCAACCGGTAATCGATCAATATACGTATATATCAAAATACGCTATATTCGAGCTGCATTTGAAGACAAATTTCTACAGCTCAATGAAAAGAATAGGAAGTCAACTGATTTTTACGCATCAATAAGGATTTTGGTCTAGTTCGACCCGTAGAATAATACCAATCAAGACAAGATGTACATATATACACACAGATTATATTTACGTTAATTAAAAGTTTTCAGTAACACTCAGAGTTCTTACTTAACTTCGTTTTGTACAGTAAAGCTGCTCAACAAAACAACCAATTATGGTATGCATGACTTTTTTGAGAGTGTAAATATACCATATTATTATTATTATTGTATCCTTTAGTTCCTAGAGGAACATAGGGCTTCAGCTGCGCACCTCCATTGACTTCGGTTTTCTGACAACTTTTTCACCCTGCTCCAGGTCTGTCCACATGCTTTCATCTCCACCTCGCATGACCTCCTCCAAGTCACCCTTGGACGACCAACTCGCCGCCTCCCTTTCGGGTTCCACTCGAGCGATGGCTTGTCTAGTGATGTCACTTGACGGCGTGTTTCCTCAGAGTATGACCAATCCAATCCATCTCCATTTCTTCCTGCCTATTTGTTTCACAATCGGTTCCTGCTTTGTTGGTTCGCTCATTGCCAGAGATCCCTGTTGCTGATCTTTTCTGGCCGGCCATCTGATATTGAGTATTGAGCGGAGACAGTTGTTAATGAAGGTTTGAAGTTTGTTTGAGATGCTCTTTATGACTCGCCAAGTCTCTGATCCGTATAGTAGCACTGACTGACTTCACATTGGAGTTGAAAATCCGGATCTTATTTTTGATGCTGATTGCTGTTGACCTCCACACAGATTTGAGAGTAATGAAAGCTTGTCTTGCTTTTCCGATTCTGGCTTTGATGTCCTCGTCAGTTCCGCCTGTAGTTAGACGATGCTTCCCAGGTAGGTGAAGGAGGTTGTTTCTTTCAGGTTCTTCCCATTTATGCTTATTGTGGTCTGTTGGTGTTGTTGATGTTGGCTATTATACTTTTCCATCCAGGTATAAATAACCTTCAAAATAATGCCATACTTTCCTATTTATACATTCATTAATACAAAAATTCAAGTTTAGGGTTTTTACATGTTTGATTGATCCATTTATGTGCACATTCAGAGATCTACCAAAAAACGAAACTTATTTAATGAGTGTTTGTTGGATGTGAAGTGCGAATCTGGGTTGCAGAGGCATTCTAGCTATACAAATTACCAGACTACTAAGCTGGTATTGAAACCGTTGAGCTACAAGCCTAACTGCTAACCAGTTTATCACCTCACTTGTCATTTCCGACTGTTATATGAATGAGTAATAAGTGATCCTTTCCTCAATATAATACTAACTGCCCAACCAGGTCTTTCTCCTGCTTATTCTAACCAAATTAGGATAGGAAGAGGAAAAAACACTGTTAATTAGAGGTGAGACTTCCTGAGGCAGTTTTGGGCTGACAGATGGATAATAGAGGAAAAAGTAAAGTTAAAACGTCAGAAGCTGGCCCTGTACATAGCTAATTGTCTTCAGGGCAGCTGGATGAAGTCCTACAATTCTGAATAATCATTTATTACATCGGAACCAGCCCATTAATCCTAAAATATTTAAGGAAATCTAAACAATTAAAGAGAAATTCAGATTTTGGGTTAGTGTCATGCCTCAGCTATGATCGTTACAGATGATGTCAAACTTAGACAGCAAATAAGAAATATACAATTACACCACTACCTTCCCTACTCTGTCACTTCTTATCGTTCATGATACTTTTTCACACAGGTCAGATTTAGAATTTGTTACCATTATGCCTTAGAGTTGCACACCCTTTTTTCGAACTATGTGTTTTTAAATCTCGAAAAATACCCATTTATTCATAAGTAAAAACACAGTTTTTGTTCAGCGAAGAAATTTCTTTTCAACGACTTCATTTTCAAGCTGTACAGTCGTATTTATATTACAGAAAAAGGTTATTAAGTGGCACTAAATAATTGCTCAGTCAATGTACGTATATATGTGATAAAAGTTATAAGGGGTAGAGTTGAAGTGGATAAATTACAAAAATATTAAAGATTGTTCTATAACAAAAATGTCAAGTGTTGTCTAAAAATTTGAAAAATTAGGAGTACGATTACGATAAGAATGAAGATGTGAAGTGAAGTGGAAAGAATTCAAGTGGTAAAATAAAATAAAAACTAGAAAGAAAATTATTATGACCAAGGTAAAGAAAGGGGTTTGACAAAACGCTTTTGAACACATAATTTAGGTTTCTGTTCATGTATAGCTAAAGCTTCGGCTATGCATAAGTGAAGAAAACGTAAACTTTTGGATCGATTGGATTTTGCCATGTATATAACTTTGAAAGATGAATCACGTGGGGCTAAATGACCAGACTCTAACAGGTGATCACAAATAGACGACTTTGCAGTTCTACGTTCGCCTTTCATTAACCAAACCGGATAGTGTTCAGCTACACGTTTTCGGAGATTACGCTTACAACGTCCAATATAAACAGCTCCACAAGAGCAAGTAAAAGAGTAAATGCACATAGATGTGGACAAAAGCGGTAATCTATCCTTGACGCATTGTCTGATCATATTTCGGCTGGTAAAAACTAGTTGCAGGTCAGCTGCAGGAAAAGTGCGTTTAACACATTTAGATAAACGATTTTTAATCAATTCTGAAATGGTGTCACCTTTGAATGCAAGACTCATAAACAGCTTTTTCTTTGGTACTGTGACTTGTCTCGGGGTGGATTCTTTCTTGATGTTACGTTCAATGAACCTTGTGGGATAACCATTGTTAAGGAGATTTGATCGAAGGTTATCTAGTTCCCTATCGATTGTCTCTGCAGAGCAGATTTTACGAATTCTGGAGCATAAGGAATGAATAAGATTTCTCTTTCTCCCTAAAGGTACCCAACTGTTGAAGTTAGTGTACTGCCCAGTGAATGTTGGCTTTCGGTAAATCGACCTTAGAAGCGTTCCATTCTCTCTTCTATCTAGCTTAACATCAAGGAAGTGAAACGAAGAATCCGACTCTTCTTCGATCGTGAAAAGCAAAGATGGGTGAGAACCATTAAATATTCTAAGAAGTTCGGCAGTTGAAGTGTTTTCATCACATACAATGAAGGTATCATCAACATATCTTTTATACATAAACAGACTATCGATGGTTTCCTTTAGTGGGCCATTCTCTAAGCTTGCCATGAAAACGTCCGCTAAGAGCGGTCCTAAAGGAGACCCCATGGCGACTCCATCCCTTTGGTTGTAGATGACATCATTAAATCTAAATTGCACATTCAGTGTGCATCTCAATAGTAGTTGTTTAAGATAATCAGTTGGTAAGCCAATGTTCATGCTATTTGAATCAATATACTCGCATAGATAGCAGATAGTGTCTACTAGTGGTACATTTGTGAACAATGAACAAATATCTAACGAAATCATATGCTTACCAGTCACATTAATTTCATCAACACAACTGACGAAGTCAAAAGTGTCGAAAGATACGATATTCTGTCAAGCTTGCGGAAGCGAATGCTAATTCTGATATGTGCTTTCACTCAAGAAGCCTTTATTCAAAACCTGCTGACTGAATGCTATAGACAACATTTTCTCATTGAGAAAAAACGTGTTTGCTTAATATCTAAAACTAGTAAATACACAGAGTTCGCTTCATTTCTTGTATATATATATATATATACGCTTATGTCTACTTGTAATACGCCCTAATATTGTTTCTCATAGCTGAGTACAAGTCATTGTAACAACCCAGTGTTTTTGTTCCATTGATTTCAGATTGTTTCATAATTTAAAAATAATGTCTTTGATAAACAGACAGTTTCTTTTACTTCATTTCAAAGTGTACAGGATATTTTAATTTCTCCGGACAATAAAGAAATAATGATGAAAATAAATTCAGACTGAAACTTTATTCTTATTTTTACTCACCAGGCACTAACAATACACTTCATACTGCCTATATATTTCAAAAGGTATCTTTAAAAGCAAAATAAAAGCATGCCTTTCTATTTATTCCACTGCGAATTAACTTTCTTCATATGACTATAAGCAATCACATATGTTTGTTTTATCGCATCCTGACTCTTTTCTTCGCAATAAACTGTAACTCATAGTGATTCTACAATATAACACACAACTTCAGGATTTATGGGAAAAGAGAGACAGCTTTATTTTGAACCATCTTTGAGTTCACTTAGTTTCATTTGCATTTCAATGGCTTAATTTACCTTCTCTATAAGATCAAGAATATTCGATATCAAAACAAGTGTCCAGTCGATAATATTAACACGACAAATGAATTCTCCACTTTTTTTCACCTACCAATCAATACCACCTCTTAGAACTAAATTGTGGATTCAAGTGTCATTCGAAACTCTAAGCGGCCTGTTGAAGCTTCCTGTAGACTAAGAATTTTGCATTGCTTCACGAGGATTGCTTGCATTGAAGATAGTCATTAATTATTCACAAATAACATCACAGATTAAGTCTCCATTATATTTACCATCTTTATTCAGCCCTAATTTTAATTAAATATAAATAAAGCGAACAATCAGGCAACTGGGTATACAGAAATTTCCGAAATTCCAAGCCAAACGAAATTCCTCAGATGCCATAATACTCATTTTTTCATAAACTGAAGCAGGCTAAATCACCTTGTAATCATTGCCCCTACCTTAAATAGTTTCACGTTCAAAGTGGCAGAAAACAACCATATCAGTATTCCATAAAACCTAATTCTAGGTACATTTGTTGTCGACAACACAACCATCGCTTACACTTTTTTTTTAAATTTTATTCCTTCGGCTCCCAGTGGAATATATGGCTTCAAGCTAGAGCTTTTAAGTCTCAGTAGCAGTGATGTTTATTTCTACAAGGTGGGGTTGCTAGCCTCACGCCCTAGCTTCCCTCCAATTACCGGTTTAGCGAAGCTTAGGAGTGCGCTGGACGGAGATCGAACTCTGGACCACATGCGTAGTTGGCAAGTATTCTACCGCAGAACCACTGACACATACCGCTAACACTTAAGACAGTTACTGTAGAATATCGCGAAATTATTGAATGATTGGGTAAATATTACTTAAAATGATGGTAGATAGCCTCGCTAATGACGTATAATATACTTGGTCCTTTCAATTATCTTATCTGTATGATGTAAACTCAGTTTTTGTTTCTTCTGACGTTTTCTAAGAGTGAGATTTTGAGGGTAGTAATTTCGATATCAGACTGTTAATTTGAGAATTCGAAGTCGCCTTGTATACACCTCTGATTCATTCTTTACAGAACCGAAACTCACAATAACTTTTGACACTTTGGCCCCTTATACGAAGACTTTGACAGTGTCTGTTGGTGAACATGATGCTGTTTGATTGACGGTGGTTAACACTGGAGCCCAGGAGAGGAGTTTTGTCCTCCAGGAGACTTGACAACAGGATGGGATATTCCCACTGAGAATCAAATTCAGAAAACAATTTTTAAACTCCATAGAATCAGTACTCGGAGCGGACAAGTCAATAAAGACACAGTATTTCACTCCAATAAATACCAATCAGAGAGAAGTACGAAATAACCTTAATAAGTAACAACTGATACCCATTACACTAGAGATGGTTCCAAAGTCACAGTAGTTTAGTGAATAGAGCCTTGGTATTTTAAACGATGGATGCTATCTTCAAATCTCAGTAAGTACGCCACAACTGACTAGGAATGCAGTACAACCTCCTGACGTGTCGGAAATAGAATTGCTGGCCATTGTGAACTAAATTTAATTAGTTGCCGTTGTAAAAGGTCACTAAT
This sequence comes from Trichobilharzia regenti, assembly GCA_944472135.2. Taxonomy (NCBI): domain Eukaryota; kingdom Metazoa; phylum Platyhelminthes; class Trematoda; order Strigeidida; family Schistosomatidae; genus Trichobilharzia; species Trichobilharzia regenti. Next base: position 70,366,632 of record OX235270.1, on the reverse strand, counting down.
GAGCATTCATCAGACAAACTGACACTGTATGTTTATCTAAAATAATAATAATAAAATACATCACACTTAGAAATCATGTTCATACTGACTATTTTTAAAAGTGACGGTGTTGTACACAGTCTTCTGGATAGTATAGTGTACACTTTTGTTGCTTAAAGGACTTAATCTATTTCCTGCTACTTACATGCTCCCTGAATTGATTGCATTGGTGCATCGAAGTAACAGTTCTTTCAGGTAATAGATAGGTATACCGACATCGATGCTAATGGATATCAAACCAAGACCGAATGACTGTTCACCGCTCCACACTTCCCATTTGAACTTCAGCACATGTCGGTCATAAACAAAAACTAACCAATTTGTTAATCTATCAGTTTCAGTCCTTAAAAGCTATTATGTTTTGCGGCTGCTCAGAGGTACAGTAGGAGTAAATGGCAGCTTCAGCATCTCTGTAACTCAACGTAGAAATGCAGAACCTGAGTGGAAGTAATTTGCCTTTAGATTGTTAACACGCTCCAGTGATAATCTGTGCTAAATACAAGGCTTCATATTTTCCAGCGGCATTGAAAACGCATGGAATTTCATATGAATTCCTGTACCTCTAGATATATTCTACTGACTAGCATTTACAGTGCATTCTCATTGTATGTATCTGAAAAATAGCAGATGAATAAGTCTTTCAGTGTAGATTACATGTTATTTAGCTGAAAATAAACAAATTCATATACACCGGGATGAAAGATTTCCTGTTACGCGTTTATTTGAAAGATGTAAACAACAAAAAAATAGGTGAATCTACTTTACTTCTTCAAGTTTTCTTCAGGTGCATACAACTTGAATCATAAAAATAAACAAGTAGTCATTGAAATTATGTTTTCATACTTTAGTCAATTCATATAGAGAAAAACAAAGTAGAAAACGAAAGAAATCAATAGGATGTCTATATCATACATACAGAAGGTTAGAATAATGAAAGTATGATTAGACTAGATAGACATATTTCTAAAGCAAATAGGATATTGTGTTTGGTTGTAATGCTTAGTCTCTACTCTCTCACAAAATGATTTCACTATTCACTTAAACTATGCCAAAAAAGATTATGCCAAAGTGATTACATAGTTATTTTATTACACTCAAGATTTTAAGCAACTGACTTAAATTCTTTTTAACTAAACAGAGTTCACGTAACGTAGCTTAGATATGCTTATTCAATAACCAGGATAATAAATCCACGCCATCCGAAGAAGTTTCAAACTGAAAGTGATTCTTTTATACAAGTTTCTAACTAATCAAATATATGCACATATAACCTTTTCGTAGCTGAAGAGTAGCTTCAAAATAATATGCAAGGATTTTTGAACAAAAATTAGATATTTCCAGATTTATTGAAGACGAAAATTTACTCTATTTTGAACTGTCAGCGACAGTAATTTAACACTCTGTATTGAAATATTAACAGCGCCACTAAATTGTTGAAAGACAAATCAATAATCTTCTAGGTTTAAAGTGGTATCATGGTAGGTTTCATTTAGTATTGTATAATTCATAATAAGAAATATCTCATCATTTACCATTTACCGAACTAACAATAGTTAGTAGAAACCCAAACTTTTATCTCCCCATATTAGATGTGCCTACTGTATAAAAGGCAGTAGTAGTTTGGCGAGTGCTACTGACAAGATTTACCAGTAGTAAACATAAATGCAGATGGATAGGAAGCGGCCAGTAGGGTACAGCAGGTTGAAGATGAGGCAGTAACTCATCGAAGAAGACATTGCGAAGTGGTCGCGTTACGTCGTGAATTGGCAGAAGTTAGAATCCATGGACTGGCCATTGGATTGGGTCCCAGCGGCTCAATGGTCTACAAGCTCGTCTTGTAACTAGAAGGTCCTGGGTTCGAACCCCGGTGGGTGCGTACTGATGAGGAGTCCCAGTCTAGGACGAAACACTTTTCCAGTACTCCCAGGCTTTCCAGTGGTTCTCTAACTGATGTCAGCTCATGGTGAAATCCTCCATGCAATCAAACAAAATCCCTACAAAACCAATACTTGAAAATTGAAATCAACATTTTAAGACAACGACTTGAGAAGTATAAATGTTTATTCTTCATATCTGGATCAAGTTCATGTTGTAGACATGAAATAACTTCGGTGGACAACATTTCGTCTCATTGTTTAACTTTGGGCCAATTGCCAGCCATTTAGGACAATGTATTTTTCGCTGACCTAGCCATTATTCTAATGGTGCAAAAATCTATGAATGTAATGTTTTTTTCCTTAGTGAATCCCGTTACCAAATTCTCCCGTCTTCTACAGTTGCAGTAGTGTAACAGGAGAAGATAAGATACTTGGTAACGGGTTATTGTCATGGATAAATAAATCATATGTATACATTCTTAGCCACATTAAAGCTCGGCTAGGTCAGTGAGCGATAAATTGTTCTGATAGGTTGGCAATTAGCCCAAGGTTGAGCAAGTTGTCCAATGAGGTTATTTCATGTGTACAACGTAAACTAGATCCAGATATGAGGAATAAACACGTCTACCACTGAAACCATTGACTTGAAATGCTGGTCTCAGTTTTGGTCACTTCCTATCAATCAGTATCACACCTCAGTAGCATTGGCAGTGGTAGTATTTCAAGTTGTGGTGAGACTTTCTTGACTTAATTTTCTATTTCATAAATTCTAGAATACGCGAAAGCCTTTCGTCAATGTTAACATATTAATCGGTGTACCTGAATAATCACTGTCTCCAACTGCTCAGCAACACATTTTAGTCCAATTCTCGTTTCCGTACTATCTTGTTAACACATTTCTGTGTCTTCATAGATAATCATATAGCTAGGTTTAATCCCAAAGGATACTTAACAGGAGGGAAGTTTCTGCATACGAATTCTCCAAGTAATTCCTGCTGAAATGATTTTAAAATTCTATGACCAACAGAATTAGAGAATTAATTATACACATTTGCCATCTGATCTCATAACAAGTTAACCCTAATGATTAATTAGCAACCTCTCATCTTTATCTATGGTTTGACTAAATCAGCATTCCACAAACATCTCTGATATTTCCAGCTTGCTGGTTCACAGCATGTAATTGTTTTATTGTATCTGTTTTGGTCAGATACAACCCTCTCTGGTCAGTGGCGAATTTCCAATAAACACTGGGATTGGGAGTAGAAAACCAGTGCTAAGTAGTGACAGCTTTTCTGTGACCACCTCTTCTAAACTCAGTTTACCCAAAAGTGAAATGAAGATTTAGTATAATAGGGTCACTTATATTTGGCATTCGGCGTTGCACGAATCATCGTCTAATCTGCTTTATCAATACTCTTTTCTTTTATATCACAACAGATGTGCTCTTTAAGAGTACAAATGTGGTATATTTAAAAGAAAATTTCTCAATTCTCTTCATAGTACTTTACATCATCTGTGTGCCATAGCGAAACTGGATATATGCGTTACAAGTGTGTTGAAAGGAAGGCATACACGAAACTTCTGATTTTATATTAACATCTGACGTGATGCTAAATGATAGGAAGCAAACAAACTTGAAATCAGCATTTCAAGTCAATGGTTTCAGTGGTAGACGTGATGTGCACATGAAATAACCTCATTGGACAACTTGCTCAACCTTGGGCTAGTTGCCAACCTATCAGAACAATTTATTGCTCTCTGACCTAGCCGAGCTTTAATGTGGCTAAGAATGTATACATATGATTTATTTATTCATGACAATAACCCGTTACCAAGTATCTTATCTTCTCCCGTTACAAATATATTCAGTGAATAGAAATGAGTATTCATCTCTTTTTAGGCGAAGTTAATTAACACTGAACGGAATTCTGAATATGGCAGCTGCATAGTTTCATAATCACTACTCTCCAGTTGTAAGCAGTGTTCATTGACTCAATATGATCATGGTGATTACTTCAAATGGCTTTATTTGATTCCAAGAGCTGGTCTTAACCTTTTGTGAGTCATATGGAAAACAGGAATCATTCCACTTCTTTTTCATATTTCAGTGCCAGCCATTCAGGAACATATTCAAATGATGCTGCTGGTTTTATTCTGATAAATTCGACTAGTGAATCAACAAAAACAATTGGCAGTAACATAAAATGTCGAAAATATATTAACTGATAAGAAGGAAATTTACTAACCGCTTCTGGTTTAATCGTTTTACTTTTGACGATATTTCCTTTTTAATACAGGTTTCATTTAAAGTACTCATCCCAGATGTGTATTTTAACCATATTGTTTAAGCAGTTCATGCAAACCCTTCTAGAGTTTTAACTAACACAATTAAGGAAATACTCAGTCATTGTCTCTTGAATTCTTATTAAGGACAAAAACTAAAAGTCAATAAGAATAAGATATTTCTTTCAACACTACTTTAAGAATATTCTTCAACTACAGCTTTGAAGTTTCGGTTGGGTTAGTTTTATTAATACAGTGTGAGGTTGCCAGTCTCAAGCCCAGCCATCCCTCTTTACCGCCCCTAGGAGGTTTAGAATTGCTTTGGCCAGAGATCGAAGCTCAAACCATATGCGTGGTTGATGAGTGTTCTATTTATGAACCACCGATACACCAAAAAATAACGGAAGATTTCACAGTTTTGCATATCGTCCTTGTGCACGGGCCATGCTTATCTTCTCTGTATAGCTCCAGTTTTAGTATATTTATTTACCGTTGAATCAAAGCTTCAAAACCAACAATCCACTGTTCTTAGTATCTATCTGGCGTTACCTGCTGAATACTGAAGGAATACACAAATCTGCAGTTCACTAAATACTCATTAATACGCATATTTGAGTATGCAAAGTGATGTGACCAAGCTCACCTACAGGTAACTTATGGCTAATGCTTAACAATGGTAATATTTACGTCTGTACCAGCATTTCATTGACTGAGTTTGAGTTCAAATAAAACACAAACCGTAATCCTGATAACTCCTGTTCTGTGTTTTGTGGCCTAAACTATAAAGATGATATCACAGAGCATAGTGAAAAACTGATGTCTTACCGCATCCAACACACACACACACACATATACACAAACTATTTTCAAGCGGAAATGAGTGATTAAATTACGAAATTCACTACTGTCATTCTTGTTTTAATCATTCCAAAAGACTACTACTTGACTAATGCAAAATCAGCTATTTTATTTTATTGTCAAATAAACGCTGTCTAAATGATAGAATTAAAAGAACGGTGTTTTTTTTTCTGTATACACTTTTGAATAATTTGCCATAGCCTTCCTCACTTCTTTTTTTTTCTACTTATGTAAAATTGTCAGTGTTAAAAAACGTGGAATAGAAGACAGGATCAATAATAGAAATAACAGTATTTACTAAACTGAATAAGAATAGTGAAAATGACAAGTGAAACCCGTTGCTATCGTCAACAATGCAAATTGTGTATTACAGCAACAACGGAATATATATATATATATATATATATATATATTTAACGCCCAACAAATTACTTTTTACTGTGATCAATAATACCTTAAAAAAACCTGTGAATATTTCAAGTAGTATTATATGCAATATGTCTATTCACTGTTAATCTGTTGAAGAATCGTTGATGCTTTGTATTGTTCAGAAATGAAATGATTGAAAAGCATTTAACACAATAACATCTCGGTTAATCCACATGACTTTAACATCCTATGACTAAGTTAACTGTAATTCGATTAAAATCATGAAAAAAGCTTATATAAGAAATCAGGAGCCTATTTGATAACTTAAGGTGTGTTTCTTTAGTGTATGAACATTGCTAACGACACATTAATGATCAAGTTATTCAGTACCACTGTTAAATTAAGCGATGTACAATGTTAAACTGCCTGAGATGTCTCAGTATGGAAAGAATACAAATCTTCTGCATAGTTTCAGTATTTGGAAGCAATACTGGCTACCTTATCAAACTACAAAAGAAGCGCGATTAACGCCTCTGTGAGAACTAACGTGGAGTAATTTTCTTCTCCACGCCAGGTAAAATACTAAGCATCATATTGGAGAGAATAGAAGATGCACTGGATGCAGAACTCCAATGAGAACAAACCATGTGCGAGTCAAGATGCAACTCTGCACATCATCATAGAACAAGCCATAGATTGGCAGTCAAATCTCTACCTCAACTTCATCGACTTTGATAGGGTCTTCAACAACACTGTCTGAGAAGTTATTTGGGAACTACTTCAACACTACGGCGTGAAGTACTCCAAATCTTTATCAACCTAATTCAACAGTTGGCTATATGACAATGGTACGTGTCAGGTTATCTACAACAGGAAACTCAGCGAGGCACTCGAAGTGAATATAAGAGTAAGACAAGGCTTCTGCCAATTATCACCTAAGATGTTCCATAGTTGTGCAGAATACTATGTGGAGGGGGAATACGTCAGACCGATTAGAAGTTTCTAGAAGATTTCGACTTCGTAGATGATTTGTGTCTAGTATCAAAAAAACTCGAAGGTCTACAGATGGAAATCAACCAGTTGAAGAGATAAGCAGCGACGACAAGATTCCAAGTAAACGTAAAGAAGATAGAGGTGATTAAAACACCTAGTAGTTGAAGGCTGTTAATAAACAAAAATTTCACAAAATCATTTACTACTTGTCATCTCTGAATCCCATGGATGCAATACTGTAGTAAAATGCTGAGAATTTCATTGTGTATCACAAGTACTGTTTTGGAATAAAGCAAATTATTATTATCTTATTATTCGCTCAGTTCGCTTGCATTGAATTTCTTTCTCTACTTTTATGCACACTTTTTTTGAAGTGTGACAAATTAAACTGATGCTGTTTTGTGTAGATTTCTAAGCTGATAAGGCAGTCACTGCGAATTTCGTCTTGCTAAATGAACATAAGGCCTCTTAACTGGATGAACACTGAGATTTGAATTATGAGATACAGAACCTTCAAACATAAGTAATTTTAGCATCCCTGTAGACACAACAAGCATTACTGGGAAAATTTTGAACTAACCACAGTACTGGTCTGTTTTTTAACATTCCAACTACACATGATTAACAAAATTAATAATTTATACCCTTAAAATGCTTTTTTTTTCTGGTTTACATTTTACTTAGGTATTTGAAAAAAACACATTCTGAATAGTTGTTTTTCCTTCCTCTTTTTAAACTAGAGAAAAAAATACTTCAAATTGACCGATAGCATTTACTAACCAATCCTGGTTTCATCCAAATATGAAGATAAATATAAAAAAATTTCTTGTGCTTTTGATGATGATGATAGTGCAATCAACTGTAGTGAAAATTTACTTCATTCAAGATGTATAATATAGGCAGGTCTATATAAGACATGATTTTAATAATTACAGCTTCGAATGCCTGCTAAAGCTTTAGCAGCTAGACTGAATAGTTCATAACTGCCATAATAAACTGAGTCTTTTGTCAAGTATCATACAGGAAATTGGCAACGAAAAATTATGATACATAGATAATAAGTAAATTCAGTTTTGAACAACTAGATTGTCAGAACATACAGGCGAAGAAGTTTGGTGTTTGAGCAGAGTATAACAAGCAAATAATTCTAATTAAACAGACGGTCACTTTTTTATGCATAAGGATTAAACAAGCTTAGAGGGTGAATACTCTTATAGAGTGTCTGATGTGTAACTAAGCGTGGTTACTTAGAGTTTTCTTCCAAAATCAATCTACTACTTTACACTAATTGCTGCTGTACATCCTCTGTGGATTCCGTTACACATTTTAGATTAGTTAGACGGTCGGACACAAGGCTAAATCACAGTGACACTATTTTGTGTCAGCATTCACAGTATACTGCTTACAGGGATCAATGTATACGTGTTTATACTCACAGGAACACTTCCATAATGGACAACAGTTGTAAATACACATAGACGCAGAGTAAAACAGAAAAGTACTAGAATAACTGTCTACACTATGCATACAAATTTTTATATATTTATACATGTAAGTATATTATATTTAAATATGCATGTTTTAAGAAAAACATCTGAGATACATTGTTTTCTTCAATGAGGTTCTTCAAAAATAAAAAAAAGAAATTTACTTGGCAACTTTCGTGTTTCCCTTCAGCAAGGAGATAATACATTTTTGCACATATGCAAGGAAAGCATATTTGTAATATGCTAGCGTTAAAAGAAAGCTTATTTTTAAATATATATATATATGAGCATAAATGTCTTAATATATGTATACATAATATATATGTAACTTTTAGGAATGTCACAGCTCTATCAAGAGATCGCCAAGACGAAGTGGATAGAAAAAAATTACCTACACACAACATGTATATAAGGAGTAAGAGCAATATGTATATATTAGTAGCATATTAGTATTGGAATTGAAGACCGGGGCAGCAATAGCGTATTATTATATATCACATCTACATCTCTTTACACACCTGAGAGAGATAGATACATTATAACATTTATCAGGACAGTCAGAAAGAATAAGATTAAAATGTAAATCATAGAAACCGTCAGAAGAAAAGAAAAGAAAAAGAGGACACTTGCCAAAATAATCATCACATATATGAAATCAAAAAAAAACCGAATTAACATCAAAAAATAACATTCTGAAATGCAATTTTCAAAAATAAAATGTTATAGAAAGAATGAAGGAGTTCTACTATAAGGATTAAAGAGAAAGAGAGAGAGAGGGAGGGAGGGAGGAAGGGAGAGTGAGTGAGTAAGTAAAGATAAAGGAAGAAAGACAAGCATGCTCTGCATACAGACAGAGACACTCTATAGATCATAAACAATAAAAGATTGATAATAAGTGGGTGTGAGAAGCAATTATTAAGATGTTAAATGCTTGGAATGTGAGATGTAATAAACTGTTACAGAAACAGAAGTATGCATAACCCATACATTTATTTATATGTTTTGTACGCTTAAAATAAAATAGTTTACTATACAAAACAAAGTTATTCATCTTAGAAAAATGAAAATAGTTAACATAAATGTGCATTGTATTTCAGAATAAAATTATAAGAAAGAAATAAAATTTATTACACACATACATACGCACACACAAATTATATTTAAATTAGAAGTAAAAAGTGCATATTAGATGGAGAGGAAAAAATTTCTGGATGAAAGACATTGTGGTTCATTGTCTACTCTTCGCCTTCTACTGCTCCTTTTGAACAATATAAACAACAACGATAACAACAAAAATAAACACACAGACTATTTGTAAGGAGAGCGAGGTGAGTGTAAAGGAAAAGTGTAAGCTGAAGGTGAAATTTCTAGCGCTGAAAATAAACACAAAGTTACGAAGATAGTAGTACAGAAGTTCTACGCATATAGAGTGCCACATAAGATCCAAAGCTACACGTCACGCATACATGTATATATGTGTCCGTCTTTTTTGTTAACATGCAGATTCATCCGGAGGTAGGATTTATTTTGCACACACAAACCGGCATATATATATATATATACTCGAAATACACACAAATATGTAGGTAATAATAATAATGATAATATTGGTAATTGTGTATTGCCTTGATAGTTGAACAAAGAATTGTTTGGTAAAAATATGAAGAACAAGAAATTACTGGTGTGATATGTAATGGAATAAATAAAGAAAGGTGAAATGAAGAAACCAGCATACACATACACGCTCCCGCGCACACACACACACACAAAATGACCAATAGAGCATGTTAATATCAAGAAAACTTTGTGGTTCGATATAAATAAAGTTAAAGAAGAAAAGAAAGAAGAAAAAGTTGTAAATACCACTTTGATGAAAATGATGGAGTTGTTAAGGTACACTTCCTTCATTCATCACATTATACACGAAAGCACATACATATATACGCCTGACTCCATGCGTAATACACAGCCTAATTTATACTGAATACAATGGTGTGTTGTTGTTGTTGTGTTCTTTTTCTCTCCAAGTATGTCCTACGAATACATAAGTAAGCTGTCCTAAGCATAAACAAAATAAGAAGTAGCAGTCTTACAGGTAATCAGTATTGGCATGTTCTGCCTTGAACACTGTACATGAAATATGGTGCATTGTAAAATTGAATTAGTACTGGTATATTGTGAACACATACAATAAGGAAATAAATGAATGAAATAAAAATAGTCCTTGTAATACAATGTTGGTAATGAACAATATCGTCTAATATTATTAAATATATATATATCACTGTGTACAGACGATAATTGAATCATTTGAATAGTGAATTGGTTCACTTGGTCTTTGTTTTTCAGGTCATCCATTTAAATAGTTAACAACAGAAATGAAGGAGGTATTACAGAAATAAATCATTCACATGATATATATAAATATATGTGTATAACCTTAAACTATATATCAACTGCACGTGTTGGTCGAATAAGATACATAGTTGAATCAGGTCTTGATAAACGTTCAAATGTAGCAACAGAAGGCTGTGATGCATCCTGATACGGTTTAATTAGTAGATATGGTGACTGATGTTGTGCATTTGAATAATTAGCCTCGGCCATTGAATCACATGTAACAAAGTTTCCAACAGGCTCAGTCTATAGAAGGAATAATAATAATAATGAATATGAGTGTAAAACAGAAAATGGAAATTCTGAAGTTACATAATTCTAATATATATATATATATATATAAAGTGTGCACAGACGTACATGTATATACATGTGCACAGTGACAACAGCAAACCATCAATTTTCGTGCAGTTGTAAAGCACACCAGAAAAAGCATTTTTGTAAGCCGAAATAACACATAATAATAATTTGAAACAAGAGAAACATTTATGCTGAGTATAAAGTTGGTAATAAATATAGCCAGAAATTATATAAATGACGTGACTAATCGACTAAAGCAATACAGAACCTATACCAATTTTGTCCCGAGTAGATATAATAATAAATTCGAAAGACAGAAGAAGAAAAAAATGAACATTAGAAGTGATACAATTAAAAGAAATCTACAAAAGGCCATATACAGATTTAATATGGTGTAACTGATTGACTGACTGGTTTAAGAGGTGCGTACAACGACATTGAACGCAGTGAAACATTTCAAGGAATATCCTGACATACTACCATCTTCTGCTTCGTTGAGCCATAAAAATATCAGAAGACAAAGATTTATCTGTGACTGATTGTGGCTATATATATATATATATATATATATATATATATATATATATATATATATATATATATCAGGTACTGGTTTCGAGGGATTCGATTAATTACAAGTTCGATCACTAGCTGCCATCAATAGAGAACCACTCGGAAACCAAGGAATATTGGACAGATTTTCTCCTCCTATTTTTAAGACTCTTCACAGTACTCATCCACCAAAGTTCAAACTCAAGACCTTTTCGTTACAAATCGAGCTCCTAGATCATTGCACAAACATAAATTTGCGCTAGACTAATGATGTAATCGCTTGTCCATACTGATTTTATGAAGTTGAACACTGTTTAACAAAATTATCAGGTTCAAATAACAGTGTATATCTAAATTCGGAACACAAAACCTTGACCTCAATAACCAAGGACTTAAGAGATGGACTCCACTTTCTCTCAGAATGCATATCTACCAACCAGGATTGTCCTTCAAGGATACTGATTAAAATTGTCGAAAATCAAACTGCCAATCGTAATAATTTCGGTTACCAGATGTCAACTATATAAATTTCTCACTAGCGTAAAACCTTTTGTAAACAAAACTTATTTTTCTTTCTTTCACGTTCCCCGGTGGAACATAGGGCTTCAAGTTGGTGGCTTGAAGTTTCTGCAACAGCGTTTATTTTTACAGGATGAGGTTGCTAGTCTCATGCCTGACCATTCCTCTTTACCAGCTTTATTTCTGGCTTAGCGTGGTAAAGGAGTGCGTCGTCTGGGGATCGAACCCCGGACCATGTGCATGGTCGACGAGCGTCCTAACCGCTATACCACCGACGCACAAACAAAACTTCTACAAATATGTAATAGGTAGAAAGAGGAGATTACTACTACATAATTTATTTTGGACACTTGTCTCCATGCTCTTTCATTAACATTCAATTTTTCCGATTTTCTTGCCTATTACACAACCCTTGTCAATACCTACTAATCTTCACCCACCTACTCCTTAGTTATTTCTACAAATAAACGTCACAACTCTGAATTCTAAATTATAAGTCATACATATGATCAAAGAACATTGACAAACACACTGTATTAGCTGAGTCTGACTTAGTTATAATCATAATTCGCGCGTCGGTGGCACAGCGTTTAGGACTCTCGCCGACCATGCACATGGTCCGGGGTTCGATACCCTGATGACGCACACCCGATATCTATGGTCGGCCTGCAAAACTTGGACTACCGATATCATACTTGTATCAAAAATACGGTGTGGAATCAAGCTGTTATCAAAATAAATAAATAATGAAGAAGAATTGCAGTGTTATGACAATTCGCTCTCCTCCAGTAATCATTAAGACAACTGTTTGGAGGCGAACCAAGAAGGCTGATAAACACCTTTATTGTAATTGGCTAAACTTTCTGGTTTCCTTATCCCTCCTCACTTTTGGCCACTTGATAGTTGACCATACAGTCACATCATGTTTTAATGTTCCCACTCAATATTAAATGAATTTATTCGATATAAAGAAGAGTGACATAACATTATTTGAAAGATAAGCAAGACCGGATGAAAACAAAAATCTGTTGCACAACATTCTAATGTGTTAGTGGTAAAAGAAACATGTACCATTACATTTTTTTCACACTGGTTGGTCTTTGTGGTAAACATTACTCGTGAAACCATTGCATCAGTATATTTTCATTGACACATCAAAAATTAAGCCCGTGATGACAATTGTGAGGACTTGACCGATTCAAGAGAACGAAATAATTAACAGTTTGTGAGAAAATTTTAAAAGACTACTCTCTTTCACAAACCATTTGAGCTTATGAGTTCGTCTACGATGTTAATTATGAAACTATGAAGCCGAAAACCATCCAAATTACATAAAGAAACCTCACCACAACTAGATTAATATTCCTTAATTAGAGCATCCTTCATTTAAATTGGCTTATAATCGTTCCATATGAAGATGGATAAAACCATAAGCAGGGAGGTAGCCAATCATATCTTAAGCAATAAAAAGAAATACATAAGGATATTTTTAGACTATCAGGAGAAAGAAAATGAAAAATTGCATCAAAACAGTGCATGAATCAACTGCTGAAAACAACATAATTCACAAGTATAGATATATTTTCCAAACGCATCTTGCACTTCGATTCTTAATTATCACAATACGACATCCATCCATATAGTCTGGATGAAATCACTTTTCTGGTGCCAAAAACTGAACACGTGTTCCTATTTCCATAGCCAAAGTTATCACCAAAGAGACAAGTGATAAATCACAAATCCTAATCGTTAAATACTACTAGTTAGGCAGTGAACAACATCCTAGGTACCATTTAACGACAACCTAATTCATAATAGATCCAATTTTTGACTACATGCAAAAATAATATTCTTTCATTTGAATGCAGCAAATACGGACCTCTTCTCATCCCACAGGTTTAGAGTTGAAAATTTTAAAACCACTTAAAGTAGTAGTCACGTATTCACTAATTATCCTTACGTCTGAACCATGTAGAACTTTTCTTTTGACCCTCAAAGTCGTCTATAAATTGGGAATTAACGCCTTACCACTATGACAGGCATAAATTCAAAAATATTACAAGCGTACAACTACAATTACTAGGTGTCTCTGGAATTAATCATGACCTGCTGCTCCAGGATATTTCAAGTAATTTTCTCTCTACTGCCTATTGTTGTTCGCAGGACAGATAAAAATACATTTGTGTTATTTTCTGTTATACTTTTATCTTTTTATCTGTTGTCGATCAATATAACTAATAAATAAGAGCAATCATCAGGTTAATCATGAATGAATTACTACATCATGACCTGTTTATATCTCCAGTGAGTCAATGATAACTGTGGAATTCAGGAATTCTTAGAAGTGATGATCGTAGGCGAACAATGCTGTAGAGTGTTTACCACCTAATACCTAAATTTTAGTGCCTTTTTTCAAAAAATATATCGTTCTACGACGATCTTTCAGCTAAGCTGACTGCGTCTACTATTGAGCAGACAGACTGTATTCCCTAAAATAATAGATACAAACAAATAGCGTTGTTATTCCACTAAGGATTGATAATCATACTATGCATAAGTTAATAGAAAGTGTCATCATCTACTGTAAACATCCATTGGTAGGGTTTTTGAAGTTAGAAATATGGTATTCAACTATCAACTAATGGTCGTTAAACTACTTAGTTAGTTATATGTAATATGTCAGTTGAAAATGTTTCAGGCAAGTGAAGACCTTGCATGATATGACAGGTACTAGTTATGTTCATATTTCTTTGTACTCTGAAATATCCTTCCAACTACTTTTAAAAGCCTAGTGACCTGGACTATATATATACATATATATATATATATGAAATAGAGAGGGTGGGACAACAAGTATATGTCGAATTCGCACACGTGAACATTTCAACCTTTATACACATAGAACATGCGTACAAACGCAAGACAAGTAAATGAACAGACGAACACGCTGGATGATTGGATTCATGACACTAATGGCCATTATTGATTGATCAATTTTCCAAAACAAAAACTTTTGCATCGATCCTAAATGCCTATGACTTGTCTACCCTAGTGTAAACAGCTTTATCTTTAAGAAAATTTAAACTCCGCAATAATTCTTGTCGTAACAGAAAATTTCGGCTGATCATATAGGACATGTTGCAAAGTCACTCAAAACACATACGATAATGAGTGAACTAGTATTTGGACGCAATTATTTTTGTGTATTTGAATAGCCCAGCAACATGTCTCTTATACCATCTCTTATTCCGAAACAATTTTAGTGTGAAATAATGCAATCAGCCTTACACAAGAAAAATTGCTTTTAGCTTTGGCTTGATAATAAAACAAAATTATAGGCCGTAAATCATCTGTTAGATAATAGTTGTCTTAACTTGTGAAGTGAAGCGCTATTTCTTCCCTCCCAGTATTGTTTATACATTTTACTCACGAATGAACCAATTTCTCTCAAAACAATATCTTCATTCTATAAGAATTAACTATAATAATAATGCTGTTTAACAATCCTGTAGAGGTCTTTTTATTACTAAGGCCATAAGTCATACCTGATATCTGACGGCTTGTAGTTACTACCTGATCATCCTCCGACCAAAGTGAGTAGAATAAGTGTGAGCCTGTGACCTAATGCTTGGTAGTAAAGTACCAATACAAATGAACCACAGCTCTATTCACGCTGACTAACTGCAACAATGTAGAACCTGAAAAAATTAATGTATTTGAATGAAATATTTAGGTAAACTTCAAGGATATGATTAGATGCAGAATAAGCATCCAGAAAACAATATTATGCATTATTCCAGGAAAAATCTACTGTATGGAAGTATTTAGCGTAATAAAGTATCAATTGGACTGCAACTCTTAGTGTCCCAACATCTAACGAATTCAAGCTGGAAAACTACCAAACTCACGGGATTACCACAGAATGTCAACATCTCCAACATTATAGCTTTATTTCATGAGAACTGTTTTTATCCAACTTTTGCTTCACATAGCATTCATTTGTTCAATGCGTATCACCATCTGAACTGACCAATTCACCTGACTTTCTATAACCTTGATAGCCTAATCAAATTGTTCGCCCAATAGTATGAACTTACAAACACAAATAATACTTTTAAATAAGGCATTAAGAAGATAAATATTCACGCATGATATCATTGCGCAGACACTCGACAATCACTGTACAACTGGCATGATTAATGATAAAAAAAATAGAATGTTCAACAAATTAATCAGTTGTATAAAACAAAAGTGCCATATTAATAACCAATAGTATTTTAATAGGTCAAGTAGTCCGGAAAAATAATACCAACCTAAAAGTGACAAGTATGTTTTGTGCTAACCGAAGTGATTATGAGTTGACTACAAGCTTTGCTAGCTATTAAAACAAAACGATGATCATCATACTTCCAATTCTATGTCTAAAATGAAGCTAAAAAGATTTATCAGGTTATCAGTACTAATGTTAAATAAACAGACAAAAATTATTCAAGTGGCCCTTTCAATAGTAAGGTTAATTTCCTAAAGTTCCTTAAGTCGGGCGAAGTGAATGTCACCTGTACTCAAATCTCCATTAGTTTACTGGATGATGATAATGATGATGATGATGAAAGTTATCTTGAGGGAATTCTGAAGCTCTGAGATGAAACTGGAAAAAAATTGTGATTCTGAGAAAACAGTTATTTATATATGGTCAGGAAAGTGGGAAACATTTCACAATAGTGCATCAGTTTTTATATACACTTAGAAACAACTTGGTGAGCAAAAACACTATTTTGAACAATGATATATAATAAGCAAAATAAATTTGCATCGATTAATACAGTGTTAAAATGAAAGATATGCATCACCGGTACAGCATGAAGTTGTACTCACTAATTCAAATTACCATGACGAGAATCTAAATCGAAAGGCTCATACGCATATTATTATTTGCATACACATAAAGCATACCATTGGTCGATTAACTCTGACAATAATAATAAATGAGGAAAAACTTCGTTATTGTTAGAAATTTTTTTTTCTGTAAACCTAACTTTAAAAATCCCACAGGATTCCTTAGGAGTCTTAAATTAATCATAGAGAAGTCTGTTTTTAAACCATGATAATTACAATCAATTAGCATACTCAATTTCATTTTGAAAGAAAGGCCCAGTGCTTCAACTATAAAATCATAATGTTACTGCAACCATGCCGACAGAATATTCCTTCAAACTCGCATATTAAACACCACGTAATTATTTATAAAACAAAATAGTGTGAGAGACAGATAAAAAAAAATGGCTGTGATTTATAGCTATAAAATTGTACATGACTGCAGAGTTTTGTTATTTCGCCTGGTAGAACAATCTAGTTAAAATACAGCAGGGATTATCACTACCGTTCAGAAATGCATAACCTTTCCAAACACTGGTCATCAGTAAAATGAAAAACATTTGTTAAATGTCTGACATTAAATTTTTTTCAAATAGCATTTATGAAAAGGCGAGTGGAAAATTCTTTCTATTTTGAAGAAGTTGTAGGAACAATTTTTGTCTAAAAAGGATAAAAATAGCACGGGTCAGGATTTACCTCACAACTAAACTAAGTCGTCATTGCTGCAGTCAAATCTCAGTATATGACCTTCCAATCTTATCCAACTTTAATAGTGAGATGTTTTCTTTTGGCTTTTTGAATGTGTTTCAAGGAGTTTACGAGTGAACTTTTAAAAGTACAGTCATTTGGTATTTGATTGGTACACAGCATCAAAATAACTGCTTTGTATTCCTTAAAAAGGACTAATTAAGGTCTAATATAGTTTTCAAGTATTGGTTTGTAGGGATTTGTTTGATTGATTGGTGACAGGATTTCATCATGAGCTAACATTGGTTAGAGAACCATTGGAAAACCAGCTGGGAGTACTGGACAGCTGTTTCGTACTAGTTGAAGACCCTTCAGCAGAAGGCAATAAATAAGTGCACACTTGACCCCTTATGAGCAGTTTTGAACCGTATCACAAAAGCCTCCAAACATTGAGTTTTAGTATTTCGAGAAGACCAGCCAGATAATCTCCACCTTTATAAGGTGGTTATGGCAATAGACTTTGACTTTATCGATTGGTGCTGTGTTTTCCATAACCACTCCTAACACTTTTCTAACTTAATCTTACTCCACCTAATACTGTTCTTAGGGTAATTGCATGAAGTTACCTATTATCAAAAACCTATGACCTTTTCATTTTTTTTTACTTTCAGTAGTCATTAGTACACAACCAATAGACAATAACGGAGCAAACTGATGAACAGGAGAAAAGTCTCTTGGTTGTTAGTGTAGCAGGTGACAAAAATGATGCTAAATGCACCTAGTTAAGAGATCAATCAACAGGTGTGGATGCAGTGTTTACTGAATAACTGAAGTAGCCAACGTATGCAGCCATTTCTCGACTTATAATTATGCTAAGATTGGATGCACATCATTACTGCATACCAACCGTACTCAGTTAGACTTCTGCACTCTGTCAGTGTTTTAATCTGAAAGGATTTTATTGCCTGACTAATCTGTATCAAAAACAGCTTTCTGTGGTAGTTAAATAATTTTTGAACGATAAAATTAAACAGAGTTACAATCACAATCACGTCTACAATCAAATAAAGTAAGTACACTGACACTGTGCATAGTTAGAGGAACAATATCCCTAGTAATTGTAAACACTTGACGTGCACTGTGTAGTTTTGGTGGTATCTTTTGCCTTTATTATTCCCCATTGTCCATGGAAGTTGTGAACACATTTAATGAGCTTAGTCTTGGGTAAGCTTATCAATATATTCCACAACCTTAATAATCTAGTATTCATCTTTTAAGCACAACACAATACATATATTTTTAAATAATTTACAATGATTCAATCTGACTCGGCGCTGAAATTATTCCAGGAAATTCGTAACATCTACGGTCTGGAAACTTACAATATATATCTTATTTGTTGCCTTCTTATCTATCAACATGCTAATGTAATTGTACATTTAATCCCTGTATTATATGCTTAATCTCACTGTCATCTTTCAATACTATGTACTTGTAAAAAAAGAGGAAAGTAATCATGATATTTCAGAATATTTTTCACTGCTTGAATTTGTCATAATGATTTCTTACTATAATATACTGACTTTTTCCAAGTATTGGTTTTGTAGGGATTCTGTTGAATTGGTTGCAGGATTTCATCCTGGGTTGACATCAGTTAGAGAACCATTGGAAAACCAGCTGGGAGTACTGTACAGCTGCTTCGTCCTAATTTGTGATTCTTTAGCAGTACGCGCTCACCGCCAGGGTTCAAACCAAGGACCTTCTGGTCAAAAGGCGAGCTAGCTCGTAGACCGTTAAACCACTGAGACCCGATCCAATAGCCAGCGCATGAATTCTAACTTCTGCCAGTTCATGATATAGCGCAACTACTTCGCAATAACTTCTTCGATGAGTTACTGCCTCACCTTTAACCTGCTTCACTCTACTGATCACGGCTTCCCACTAGAACCTCAGGTAACTGCTTGAATAGGGCCAGTAGCTAGTGGGCATCAGATCGATTTTCAAGTATTGGTTTTGTAGGGATTTTGTTTGTTATAACTGCTGTGAATTAAATAGGATTTTTTTCGAATAATTCAACGCATGTTGAATTTCCATTTATTTGATTTTGCAGAATATAAGCAGCTGGTTAGAAAGCGACAGGAAAAAAAAATCAAAACATGTCACTCTGCTTAGAATGTGTTTTTTAAAACAATCTTGCGTAAACATAACTAACGTAAAACAATTACAAGCAAGTACAGGAATTACAGTATAGGTGGTGGGTTGAAAAACAAACTAGGCAGTAAAAAGATAATGATAACAATCAAAATTCTGTTTAAGAAAATATATAATGGGTTAGTCAAGCCCACACAAGACTAAGCTAGTCTGAATCTAGTTATTTAAAACTCCAAATTATGTCTTAGCTCAGTCATCATTGATGTTCTCAACACAGAATCATCATTTACACGGGGAAGTCAGTAGACAAATACTAACCGTTATTTATACCGCGTTTCAAATTAAGGAACTGTGTTAGGCAATCTAACTATTTGATAAGTGGCAGTTATTTAACTTCGGATTGTGAAGCATATATATATATATGTATATAGATTCGGATTAAACGAAAAGATATGCAGTGATAATTTGGCACTAAGAGCATGACATGCAAGAACAACACCGAATGACACCCACTGATACGATGACAAACCAACACCAGCATTCAAAAATACAACACTAGAAAGATGTTGAGTTTTCTAGGAGTAATAAAGCACAATTAATACACTTTACGTACGAAAATATTAGATGTGCATTGTGCAGTTTAATGTGTGTGTTTTAGAAGAAAAAAGAGAAAACAACACTCAGACAAAACTAACTTTTTAAAGAAGAACTTTCTTTGCGATGCATTCTGTCAAACCAACTGTTTAATAATTATTGTATAAGCAGTCCGTATGAAAAAAGAAAATAACAGGAAGCAATTAGTTATTCATTGTGTAGATGTGATTCCATCTAATAAATAAACTAGAAAGTAAATATTATCCATTTGAAATAGTTGAAACTATTGTTAATCGGAGACAACCATTTCTTACACGCGAACAGACAGCCTCATAATTGACTTGCTCATTCAAATTATTACCTCATAAATTTAAACAGGCATATGGATCTAAACTTGAAGCTAAAAGACAACTCACAGGAGTCAATATTAGAAAACCTCAGTACGTGTATATTTTCACCTCTTATAACCGTTCAATAGTGTGGGTTACCTCTGTCTTTAACATATACAGTGGTTATCTTTCAGTGTAGGTACTGAACTCAATCTTTCTAACTGAACACATATACTTTTCATATATTTGATTCCCTTGATAAATTTCGATAGAGAAAGAAAGATCAGATTTACAGTCTAAAATGATGCCATCATTCTATTTCACAGGTTCTCATCAGCTAACTGCAAACCACTACCTGAAATTACAATGGTTATAAATAATAACATTTCATACTTCAATGTTTGAAAGGTAATACAGAAAACATTATAAGGTGAATGCGTCCGGAATATAAGTATTATAAATTATAGTTTAAGTTACCATCAAACTATGAAGAAAGAAAAAGGGGAGGGGATTGAGAGAAGACGGAAAACAGAAGAAATCTAATAAACAGTGTCAACATGGCCACTCAAGAAGGTCAGAGTTCATCAATTTGAAAACTTGCTTAGTGAGTTGAGCCCACTAGTGTGTATGACTAATCAATGTAATGAAAGTGATATGGTTACCAAGTGAGTGAGAGATTGACTACACTCTTTTTCTGTCTGCACAAGTTTGGTCTGTGATGTTTGACTGCAATTGCTTCAGCAAATCGTAGTAGATTCACTGTCCTTTGTATGTTTAATATTTTGAAGGATTTTAAAATCTCGACAAAATGACCCGTATCCACAAGGTGTTTGGTGATTGCGCTTTGTAAATATCTGCTTCCTTTTAAGCATACGTTTCTCAGAATATGCTCTGAAAACCGGATAGAAGCCCTCCTTTCCGTCCTTCCAATGTACTTTCTGCCGCAGGTACACGTAAATTTATACATGCAGTTGGAGGTGACATCATCAGGGTACTTAGCCAGTTTCGATTGGCTTATAGAGCATGTAGTGCTGTATAGTGTCACCAGCTTGGCTGCATGGAAGCATCTCTTATCGCTCCTTTCATCCTCTTGTCAATCTTTTGTGATATGGCTTTTCCTTTCTTCTTTTCAACTGTTGGATAGTTCGCTTTCTCACCTTTTTCTTTAGGTTAAATCCCCTTGGATACATGTTTTCCCTAAGGCATTTTTCAACAAAGCTTAATTTTTCTTCTGCCTTGTTAGGCAAACATAACTTCCTGGCTCTGTCGTAGAGTGTCCTTAGTAATCCCCGCTTGTAGCTATTGTAGTGAAGATATTGTCCAGTCCAGGTTTCTCTTCTGTAGATGGACTTTTCAACTGTTCCACCGTTTCTTCTTTTTACGTTTAGGTCCAGGAAATTGAACTCGTCCTTGTGTTCATATTGCATGGTGAATTTAATGTTTGCGTGGATCTCATTGAGGTGGTCAAATAATATGGATGCCTAACTCATGTCGTTACAAACAACAAACGTATCACCGACATATCTACGATAGTGTGCTGTTTCATTGATAGAGTCACTCAGACGCGTGTGTCGGAGATAACCCATGACGATGTCAGTTAGAATAGGTCCTAGAGGTGAACTCACGGCGACCGCATCATTTTGTAAGTAAAATTGGTTGTTGAATTTGAACTGGATGTCTTTTGTGGAAAGAATTAGTGGGCGCTTCATCTCTGTTTCCGGCAATGGCAATAGATCTGTTTGTCTACATATGATGTCTATTGTTTCCATCACTGGTACATTTGTAAATAAGGCAGTCACGTAGTATGACACTATTAGTTTATTTGATATATCAATGTGGTCGGCTTCTTTAGAAAGTTGGGAGGTGTGAATTGCGAATTTCTGTTGAATTGGCTTCAATGAGTCAGCTAGCCATCGATTTAGTTTGTGGCATGGAGAGTTTATCATTGATAATATGAGTCTTAAGGGCGTATTGGCCCTAAGGATGTTTGGCAGACCGTACATAAATGGAAGTCGTCCACCTTTTGACCTGAGTTCGTTGTAAGTTTTGTTGTCAATCATTTTCTTGATGAGAAGTTCTTTGAGGCATTTATTTACTTTGTTTTCAAATGACGTTGATGCATCCTTCTTATTTTTGTCCACATAAAATTTCTCGGGATCGTTAAGAATTGTCAACATTTTAAGTACATAGTCAGTTGTATTCACTATAAAAACATAACAACGATGTCATCATTTTCAGATAGTCTCTTTAGTGCCACTCTATGCTCCTCAATATGCATTTTCTGTTCTTCAGATGTTAATGTGTGGTATTGATTGGCTATATCGACCAGTTTGGACATTAGCCATCCTCTTTTGTTTTCGTCCACAGGTTACAGGTCAGAAAGTTGATGGTACAAGTATTCAAACTGCGTTCCTATATCTATACGGTTAATGTGCTTCTTGGGGATATGAAACTTGAATACCAAAGATAAGGCTTCTAATTCAATTTTGCTTAATTGCAATCTTATAATGTTTTCTTTATTACCTTTCAAACATTGAAGTATGAAATGTTATTATTTATAACCATTGTAATTTCAGGTAGGGATGTGCAGCTGATGAGAACCTGTGAAATAGAATGATGGCATCATTTTAGACTGTAAATCTGACCTTTCTTTCGCTATCGAAACACACATTTTTCTACGAGAAAGATAAACATACTTAGTCAACAGGCATTAGGGCAAAATAATAAAGTATATTTCTAGATATATACATTTTAATGTCACAAGTCAATTAGTATTCAAGATCAGATACGAAATAAGTGGCAGCCAAAAGTTGTAAATTCGTGTTACCTTAACAATATATACGGTTGAATCAACCAACAGTTCCGTAATTTGTCTCTATGATAAGTCATTTACTTCATGGGAGCGAGGAAGTGGGGAAGCGGGTATGTAAGTTTTCATCATTTTGGGTACATTCTTAAAAGGTTAATAGAAAATTAGAATGCTAAGTGTGAGAAGTAGGTGCAAGTGATTGGCATGAACTCTACACAAATATTTCCTTCTTAAAACCAACGTTTTAAAAATGAACAGCTGCATTTCAAATATTATAGGGATATAAGAAGGCAAACATGTACACATACAGACACTCTACTGAAGTGATGAACATTCTAAATGGGATGTAAATTGCTTTCTTTCTAAATACAACTCATTTAACCCCGAAACCACATGTCATTATCAGTAACATTTTGTTACCTTTGCAAACTTGACTATCGTTTCCTTCTGTGAAATTATTGACTGCTCCCACGTACACGCCCTAGTTATTACAGTGATTTACTAAATTCATCGATATCCACGTGAGCAGATTTCTAAGGTGAATTACACAAAAAAATAACAACGATACAAATATATGTACAATCTAAGTCGTTAACCAGATTATTAGTTGTTATTATCATTAACAGGCTTGAACACAAGCAATAAATCTACAATCTACCATGAATCTGTGCTGTACATTACAACATTCTATATTCCATAGAATACCAACTCTCTCTCTCTCTCTCTCTCTCTCTATATATATATATATATATATATATATATATATAATGCAAGAGATTTTAGAATTAACGTAAGTGGTGATGGGTCACTGTGATCTGAAACGGTAGGCTGTGGCAGGATTCGAACCAGTGGTGTCTGTAGTGGCAATAAAACACTAAGCTTAAAGCCAACAATCATAAAATCTTTTGAATAACCTATTCATCTCTATTTTTTATTCACACCAACGGATATACTTGGTTGAAATGTGAGCAAAACTCAATGCCTAAATAAATGTAGAGAGTTAATGAAATTATTCACTAACTGTAACTAGAAATCTTGCTTGATAAAGGGAAACTAGCATATTTTGAAGTCATGAATGCAGTAGAAATGCACCAGACAGAAGTTACTCGACAAAGTTCTTACGTTTCATTATGCACAAGACCTACTATCGAAAAGCGAAAACAAAAATTCTCATTCAGTTATAAAAACTACGTTGATATTACATTCGACACAGATTATCTGGATCATTTTTATTATCGGTAGGTAAATTTTATGAATTTCAGTGAATTTGAAAGTGAAACAGCCATGATTAGATCTGTGACACAAGAAAAAAGAGTAAGCTTATGTACAAGAAATATGAAAATCCACTCTTCTTTCAATACGAAATATTATCTATTTGACAATCAACTTGTTGCAAAAGTCATTTAATTTCATCAGGAGCTGACATCAGTTAGAGAATCATTGGAAAACCTGGGAGTACTGGACAGTTGTTTCGTCCTAGTTTGGGACTCTTCCTCAGTATACACCCAGTACCTTCCGGTTACAAGGTGAGCTTGTAGACCATTAAGCTATCGTGACCTGATACAAATTCCGACAAACCAACACTTCAAAGTTATTTAATTATTGAAGGTAACTAGTATATTGATTGTCAGCAGGATAGTCTATGTGTAACGGCTGGGATAAACTGTTAACCAGCAGGTAATGTACATTCTGATTTAGCAAAAAAGGAGTAAAGATAGGTCAAACTGTTTTCAGTAAGCAAGAACTGACGTTCTTGCTATAGTGAATAGTCATCCTTGTTAAACGTCAGTCAAGCAACTTACTAATTTACTGAATATTTATATAAGAAATAAAAGAAGTTTATGACGGAAACAGTATACATTGATTTTCTCAACTGAAATGAACTTATCAATGAAGAATTTTAAAGTAGATGGTAAAATGAACGCAAAACAGGCAGATTTTGAGGCGCGAAAGAGGTAGACATCTGTATTTTAACTAATTATCATCTGTATTCGACAGAATATGAAAGTTGTCCTACGCATGAAATTGTTTATGAAAAATAATTTTCACTTAGCTGATGATACTGAAAGACAAAATTGATTGTAAATTTAAGTCAAGTAATACCATTGGTAAGAGAACATAATACCATATGTCATTTTCAGTAAGACTATACACACTCATATGTTAATGAGCAACAAATCTTTGTTTCGAAAGTTATCAGTAAGATTTACTATATCGTATTACCTTGTGAAGATAGGTAGTTAGGCCTCGCGAAAAACGAACTTGGAAAAACTAGATAAGCCTCAAGCCAAGATGAGAGTGAATTTATCACAATCAACCTTCAACAGCTCCTACAAGATATGCATACATATACTTATTGACCTGAAAATGGGACTTGACTCCACCGATAGGAATGCAGTATGATTATTTCTGAACAAAAATGTAATTTTCTCCGAATATGATTGACCTTGCACCGATTACTAGTTTAGTGAAACAGTGAAATCTTTGAATTTACCGATCACTACACTCGTGTAGGGTGTTAAATCAGCTATAACAGAGTGATTGCTCATTTGGCATTCGGCAACTAGTGACATCCGACTATTCATCAAAAGACGTGTGTAATGTGCAGCAGTTCACTTCATTCTACCTCATGGCTTTAAATCACGACCACTGAAAGTATAACATATGAAAAGACTAACAAGTTTTCACCACAAGTGAAACTCAAACAACTGAGGTGGATAAGACACCTGCTATGTATAATATACCGTGGTCTTCGTCAATGAGCACTGTTAGCTGAAATGGGAAAACATTTAAGGTTGGTTATCAGAAAACACTCTACCAACGCATCAAGTCGTAGACAGTTGGTTGCCATCACGTAGAGAGGTGTAGACTGTCTAGTCGACTTCCTCAATGTCCTAGGAGTCAATAGCTGAGGACCATTGACGACAAGTCAGAAAATCTTTTACTCCTTGTCATCTTTAAGATTCTGAACTTACTCATTAATCTTTAGCTCATTATTCTCTCTTTGTTACATACATATTCACCCAGTTTGTTTTCATTGGGTTTCTTTTCTCTTCAATCATGTGCTGTTTTCAAAGTATGATAACTTAGACTGATGAACTTTTGTACAGTTTCTTTATTGATGAGTCAGTCAGTAATATCAAATGAATTAACCTATCGCGGAGTTGCCTTCTATTACAGTACTCAAGTCATGTATACTTTTTTTCTGTAGTTCAGTATCTTCATTTTGATTATTTTAATTAACCATCTTATGTTATCCATAAATATCAAACTGAAAGTAAACATTATGGTAGAACAAATTCCGTGTCACTAGAACATCAATGAACGATTCTACTAAATAGGCATACTTTTATGCGTATCTCAGCTGCACTCCTTATGATGGAAGCCATCATTTGATGCGTAACATACATAAAAAATACAACATTATCCATACATGTCATCTTGAAATTGAGCCTTATCGTTTGGAAACAAACACCAACAAAAAAGCCAGTAGATGAGCTGAATTAAGTGTCACAAATAAAGTGACTAGTTAATTTTTATAGGTAACTGTCTCTTTAAAAAAAATATTAAATGAAATACACTTACCAAATAGCTGTCATCCTCGACTGTATGTTGAAAACGTCTATTCTCCATGTCAGGTAAACCATCCACAGCATGCACAAGATTATGTTCGGATTTCGAAAACGGTGCTCTGAGAAAAGTATTTTGTGCTACAGACAGTGTAGGACGCCGTGTTGTATTGCTAAAATAATTATTCGATTGTGATATATGGTGTTGTTGGCGTGTTACAGAAATATCAGGACGTGAACGGAAATAATCACGTGATACTGCAGTTAGTGGTTTTGTCACAGAAGGAGATGAAGAATATTCGAATGGTGATTTATACGGAATTGGGCCATCAGGAATATATGAATGAGGTGGATCTACTTTTGTTTGACTTAAATTTAACTCGTTTTCATCATTTGAACTATTATTCAATCGTAGTGGACGCATTACAATGTAAGTGGATGGTGAATCACCAGTTTGAGATAACACAACTGATCTACTCATATGATTGGTTTGATTATCATGTGGTGATTCACTTCTTTGTAAGTGGTGTAGTGAACTCGGAGAATTTATTTGAGGTGATGTCGGAAAACGACTATTTGTTTGGTTAAATTTCCATTCATTTAAATAATTACTATTATTATGCCCAGTAGAATTTCCAAGTGGATCACAGTAGAATTCATCATTTAACTTGTCCGGACCACGTGGCTCATGGTCATGAACGTCTTTATATTGGCTACGACCTCTACGATCTACCATTTCTTGAAAAACATATGCTGAATGTTTAGAAACTGGAACATTAATATTTTCATCAACAATTTCTAAACCATGTGGATAATATGGACTTGTAGAACGTGAAAAGGGAGTTGGTGACTGTGGCAAAACGTCGCCATATCGAGAATTCCAATCACTATCACCTTTAAAAGATTTCAAACGCGTTGGTGAATTGGCTAAACAAGTATCTTTCGTTGTTGGCATACCATAACTCGGAAGTAATTTTGTGTCCGAAGTAAGATACTGAGGCAATGCTCTTTGTCGACGAAAACCCAAAGACAATTTACGTGCAACACCACGACTTCCGAAAGAATTGATGGTATTGTGTCTATAAGAGCCCGCCTCGACTTCTCCATAAGTCTGTTGAGAGGGAACAGTAACTTGTCTACCAGATACACCAAAAGGTGGATTATTTGAAGACTTTTCTGCACTATTTTCATCAGAATCTTGTTCCAAGTAGGATCCAGATGGAATGTCTTTATTTACGTCTCCAGAGGTCTGAAACATACGCTGGGAATTTGTTATGTTAGGATCACAGTTACAAAAGTAATTATTGTTATTGTTCGCATTTTCAGGCTGTACTTTTGGAAATAATTCATCCCCTTCTCCAGTCCCACATTCAGGCAACTGATTACTTGTACCATTAACCTTGTTTAAATAATTAGATGCATCATAGTCTCCTCCGATTCCACCAGAGGCACTCGCAACAGAAGAACCAGCACATTTAATTTTCCCAACACCCGCATCTTCATTTTCAGAAATAACGGAACATTCTTCATCTTCACCACCTGCAATCCAGTGGCTTGCAAGTGTAAGTGGAACAGCTTTCGTCATATCATGATAATTGCTATTTTCTCCTTGATCTACCATAACAATAACTGCATGTGTACAACTCGTATCACATCGTGTACCTGAACCAGCTCCAGCAACACTTGCTGTACTTCCGAGAGTACCTGCACTACTTCGCAGATGAGTTGCCCCAGCACTTATAGGACGGCGAGCGGATGAGTTGCTACTTGTAGTTCCCACACCAGGTTGAAGTTTATTTGGATCATTCGTACGATAAACACAACTATTCGGTACAGAGTTATCTGTAGGTTGGCAACCTGAGTCTGTATTACCACCCTTCGCTGAAGGAGACGCACGCAAAGCTTGAGAATGTGACGAATAAAACTGGTCGGTCTTACCAGCATCTCTTGAAGCGGCTTCACGGGCTCTTGCAGCCCCAGCTTCTTTAACAAGCCTAGGAGTAGTAGCAGGTCGGTGTGACCGTGCACCCGTATTTGGAAATGATTTACGGGGTGTGTTGTTACTTTGCTGCTGCGAATTATGGTTACCTACAAGTTCATCAACAGCATTACGGTGATGCGAAACTATACCAGATCGTGGAACCATAACAGCACTATTTGAAGCACCATGACCGGCGGTAACGTCAAAAGTTTTTCCTACATTAGGCGCCGATGTATTTGCACCAGGACCCACAACG
Organism: Trichobilharzia regenti; assembly: GCA_944472135.2. NCBI lineage: Eukaryota > Metazoa > Platyhelminthes > Trematoda > Strigeidida > Schistosomatidae > Trichobilharzia > Trichobilharzia regenti. Next base: position 70,337,704 of record OX235270.1, on the reverse strand, counting down.
GCAAGGTTAGAACTACTTCCGGCCAATCTGTTTCCACTCACGTATCCGCTAGATCCCACCACACCTGTTGCACCAGCAGCGCTTGTACGATTCTGACCCATTCCGGAAACAATACCCTTGCGTGGCTTAGAAACATCCAATGCACCTTGTGCTGCAGCCACAGTAACTTGAGCAACCTGTTGGGCTGTTGCCACGGCTTGTGTTGTATGATGTTGATTAGTTTCATTAGCACCACCAGTAGTATTAGGTTCGACTACCGTCTCCCAATCGAATGGATCTGCCTCATTTATTCTACGACGCTCCATATATGCATTAAGTAAGGAATGTAAATACATGTAGTCTGGTCGATCGAAATAAGTCAGGTTTTGAATATGTTCAAGAAATGGTCTGAATTCACGTGGCATAAACTTCAGTAATTGATTATGATCAAAAGTCTGCTTCATCAAACCAACCTGTTCTTTATCTTTAATTTTTCGCCAAGGTAATTCGCCAACAATAAACTCCCCAAGCATATAATACAGTGACCAAAGGTCATCATGTCGTCCAAGTTCTTTATTTAAATGAGCATTAACAGAAGCATATCTGACAGTACCACGAAAACCAGCCACCTGTCTTGGGGCGCGAATATCACCATTTGCTGTTGTGTACTGACGAGCTAATCCAAAGTCTAGAAGTACAATCTGTCGAGGATTCACTGCCCCTGGACCAATCCCAGTTCCTAGAGCGAAGTTCGACGGTTTTATATCTCGGTGAAGAAATCCGACATTATGAACATTCTCAATAGCAACGAGCATTTGACGAGCTAGTCGTACAGTCGTACTAATAGTGAAGCAACCACGACGAGTTGACCGCCTTAAGTCCGCCAAATTTTTCCCTTGTAGACTCATTACTATATAATTAAATTGCTCATTCCTTCCGCAACCAATAAAGCGACATGTATGCGCACGCCCTTGAAGTCGTTTTAGTACAGCAACTTCCATTTTTAATACTTGTTTTGGTTGCTGGGCCGATTCGACTTTAACAGCAACCTTTTGCTGTGTTACCATATCAACTGCTTCATATATTTCACCGAAACCACCACCACCAATTTTTTTATAAACTCTCCACCTTTCCTTGATTACAGTGCCTGTTGGGACAATATCACTACTTGTAGAGGTCATAACGAAATGTAAATTCCGCTAGGCATGTAAGCCTACAGATGACTGTCTTCTCAGACACAGCAAAGTCTAAAAAGAAAACGTTTTGCGTCAAAAACTATCACAACATAAAACACAACATTTTTTATAGGTGAAATATAATAAAAGTCACGCCGATAAAATAAAACGAAATTTCACCCGAAAAAACAACGGACTCAGCTGTCAAACTTCTCAGGGAAACAGGCGGAAAATGAAGACAGTTCAAGTTACTTGCTTATTCAATAAAAAAGTCAATATTTAAAGAAACGTAAATTAGCAGTTAAAGCGAAACTATTTCACATACCATAGTGAAACACTTGTTTTCAGAGCTCCAGTTATTTCCATTTGAGTAACAGAATCTCTTCACAGTGTACTTAATAACATTGACTGTTTTCAAACAAATCCATTTAAACTTTAGGCAGGATAAACATTTATCAACATGAACACACCTGTGTTCACAAAAGTAAGTAGCTTGCGTTTTATCGAGGAACTGGTGGTAGATTAAGTTCATATTAAAAAAACATATAATCAATTCAAAATAATATAATTCTACAAAATGGGTTGCTTGTGACTATATTACATCGGAGCCACAAAAACGACAATCTATTCCAAATAAATTAAACCAAATCTGGTGAAAATTTACATATGAAACTGTCTCAGCGATAAGGATAAAAATGTCTAATAAACCCAAAGATTAAAAATGCAGATCCAGTAAATTTATTCCCATCATGGATAAAATTTATTTTGATAAAATCTCAGTGTTATGCGGTGATATTTACTAATGACGTTTCGAGGACAATTAGTTGCTCATAATCATACCAAGATACTCACTCATACAACTTTCTAACTTCGTTTATATAATTTCAGTAATTTCATATCTTGATTTGAATGTTAGTAATATTTTCCATATCTCTGATATTGGTGATGAGTCATTCCTAATGCAAGTGTTGGGTGTAGATCCCATGAACAAAAATTCAGTAATCAAGCTCTCTCTCCACCTACTTATATTACTTTTCGAAATTTTAACTCTCTCTCTCTCTGACCTTATTGTGTGGTTGTGTGTTAATGTATGTAGTGCAATTGCTGATTTTGTTTCTCTAGATTATTTATCTTCGCGAGGTCAATCATTCTAACCTTAGTTAAATTCTTATGTTCTGATAATCTAACTGCCTCGATCTACTGGTTCAGTTTACATAATCGACTCAACTCACAGTCATTGCAAGATTTTTTGTTTATTGTATTATTTTTTCTAATTGGATCGACAAGGTTGTTTAACCTATAGAGCTTATCCCTGAGTGAGTTTGTAGGTTTAAATGCTACCCTAATTCTCTCTCTACTAAGAAGCCCACATAGAGTTTCAGAGGTAGATGATTTAGATTCTCTCCTATTCATTTTATCGTCACTAGTTTCACTACTATTTTTATTTTCCTTGTTACATTTTGTGATATTCCCAATGAATTTTATGGAACAGTTATTTGACACCAACGCTTCTTCTATCGTTTTCATCTCATCATTTAGGTTTTTGATGTACTAATTAGTGTTGTTGCTTGGTTTGTCAGACATTTAACTAAGCCTACTTTCTCAGATAACGGATGAGATGAATTAAAATCTGAATATCTATTAAAATACATTGGTGTCTTGTAATCGCCAGTGTATAGTTTCCCTTCTTCTATTCGATCTATTTTACAATCTAACAGATACTTCTACTTGTTCATTTTCCGATTCTAATGTGAATTTTATTCCCTCTACTTGTGAGTTTATATGTGAAGAAGGTAGAGATATGTTTTGTTTTTAACACTGTGAAAGTATCGTCCACATATCTTCACCATACCTTTGGAGCAGGATTAAAAGAATTAAGAGCAATATTTTCCCAGCTGTCGATAAAGATATCTGTTACGACAGGGGATATTGATGATCCCATTGCTGCGCCTTCTATCTGTCTATATATTTCGCACTGGAATTTAAAGATAATAGATGTGAGATATAACTGAATTCCTAAAATAATTTTCTCAACGGGGAGCTCTGCCCTATGATTAAGTTCAAGATCAGCAGTTAGTTCTCTTCCAACTGCTTCTAAGTCCATAATGACTGGTAAGTTAGTAAAAAGACTAGTTACGTCAAAACTAACCTTTTTTAATTATTCTCTAGTTGAATGTCATAGGTTTCCCATTTATTATGAGTTAGTTAGCCTACCAATCAAATCAAGAGATGAAATTAATGGAATTATATAAGCGAAGTTAGAAAGTTGCATGAGTGAGTATCTTGGTATGATTATGAGCAACTAATTGTTCTCGAAACGTCATTAGTAAATATCACCACATAACACTGTGAGATTTTATCAAAATAAATGTTATCCATAATTCAAGTATACTCTATCACAGTGCCCAAGTTTTATTTCTACATTCAACAAATTTACCTGACACTGTGAAACAGATACAGTAATACAGTCTCCATAAGTAAAACTAGCAGAGAAAAACCCCGTATCGAATAACCTTTTTGTGACACAGTGAGTCAGGTTAACTTATCTTAGATGAAAAAAAAATCTATTTGTGAAACACACACTGTTAAAAACAAATTGATTAACCTCAATTTAGCAAATGCGATTTCATTTCAATCCTAAAGAGTTATTTTGCTGCAAACCTTCAGATTTCTACTATAAAATTCAATGTATAATTTTTAATTGTGCGATAAACTCAAAATGTCTCGTATTTGTGAAATACAAAGTAAGCAACTTTCCTGAGGAATCTTTCTTCGAAGAAACCCTTGAATTCACTGATAACTGGAGGTAATTTCGATTGTTGAACTACACTAGCTAAAGAACTAGTAGAAACCTAGTAGCACTGGGACTTCACACTGCTATTCAGCAGTTACAGCTGTCACTATATATTCACATTAAAATGAAATGAATATCAAGAAAGAAATAGAAATGAAGATCGTACAATCAAAAAGGAACATTAGTCGTTCGCCTCATCCTACTTTGAGACTTCTGAATGTGTAATCTCAATCGAATGGTGAACGCAAAACAAGACCACATTTCGTGGGGAAAATGCTGTTTTTCACCTATCACATTGGGATCTTATGCTTAGCGATTCTAATTTGGTAATTTGAGATGTGGCATAGCTATCATTCAGAGTCATCACTAGATATTCATACTCACTGACGACTCGGCTAAATGGATGCGAAATGAAACATGGCATAAATCAACATAAGTGAACTTCTGAAAGGTATGACAAGCCGAAAATAAAAAGAAGAAGCGAACAAACCGACAAACTAACCGTATCAGGCAAGAGTGATATTTCTATTCTGTCCAGCTAAATCGTATCTATAAGTACAGTAATTAGTGTGATAGTTACGCTGCTCAAACCAAATCTCTAAGATTTCACTAGCCAAGAATATTTCTTCACCCAACCTACTTGAAACCTTTTTACCAACTTTACGCCGACTCAGTTCAATATGTAGAAGGTGTACATCAGGTGACAAAATTTACGAATTTATCACAGGTAAACAGTAACCGACAAACACAAGTTTAGATGGAATTCAAGGAATAAAGGAAAAGGGGTGGGTTTTACAATAGTATTACTCATGAAAGATATACTCTCCGAACAATTTGCTAAGAGGCTACACAAAAATGCATGAAGTGGTTTTCAGTAACACTACAATCACGGAAAAACGATCTCAAGAAAAATACAATAGACTAGCTTTACTTTCATCAAAAGTTGAGGGTAGACTGTTTGACTACCTATCAATGATCAGCTGTAGAGCATAACAGCAGACCTCTTCTAGACTTATGGTAGTGATACAGCGTTGAGTTGCGGTCTGTTACAGTTCTAGGTATTCGGAAACCATAGACATTATAAAAAGCCACCAATAGATGGAATCAATAAGTAAGGACTCCAAAATTCAGATGGTAAGTCTTTGATAAAAGAGGTTAGCCAGCCTGAGAAATTACAAGCCTTTACCGTCTGATGCGGCTGGGTTAACCCTGAATTGCTAAGACGGGGGAGAATTTTATTATAAGTTGGAGGGTGGCACGGTAAAGTCATAGCCATAATCCATCTAGCTCTTTGATAAGATCTAGGTTTAAAACAATTAGGAGATGGATATTATCTGATGACCTCCATTTTCTAATAACACCAAACAAAGTTCTGGTCACTTTGCTGGTGTTCATATAACTACTAGAACGTGTGATGGGAATGTTAGGTGATATAACTCAGGATCGATAGCAGGGATGCAGATGTATGAGTGGTGTTTATTTTAATTGTGATAGCAATTCTCGTTGTAGCCTTTCTCTCTCCCATCTTAATGAAAACATACGTATACGTTAAGAAAGGATTTAGTAATCCCGCGTTCTTTTATTTCCCTAAAGAAATGGGATCTGAAGACTTAGCAGAGGAAACTGGATCAAACTAAGATGGACATGGTATAACAAAATCCTGATTCTTAAATGGTTCTTAATAAAATATGATAAAGCTAAAATGTGTCTGGGAGAAATGGAAAACTACCTGAAATTATTGAGAAAATGCGTGAGTTTGTCTGTATTTTTTTTCATTATTCGAACTGTGTAAATATAGTGGAACTTGAGTAATCTTTTTGGTATTAGTATTACGTAGAGCTAAATGTTCTAGGTGATGTTAGGCAAAGTACTTTGGGATACGGTAAGACTGATCTCTACGTACACAGTCCTTCGCAGGGTAGTTCAAGTAAACAGAGAAAGTAGCCTAAACCTTATCAAAAAGATTAACGAGACCTAACAGATTGTCCAGAAGAACCATATTAAATGTTTAGGAATTACTAGTTCAACCTAGGAATCGACTTACGTTTGTCGGTTTATATGTTCGATATTTCTAATAAGTAATTGCTTAGCTAAAGATGAGAAATATACCACTTGGTCTAGATGGACGAAAACCCTTAATGTATGGGAATGCAACAGATGGATATTGATTAAACAAATTACACTAGCTGTTTCAGTATACTCGCTTTATATAGACAGCTAGGTAGAAAATACTTTTAGCTCATGGATCTTTCTACAAACTAGTCTTTTACATAATCAAAGTTATGCGGTCATCAACCTTAAATAGACAAATTTTTCGTGAATTTTCCAAAAAACAGCAAGGACTTCTTGTGATGGTGTACAATACTCCCATTAATTGGCAAGTAGAAGTTATTACATAACCCAGGAATCAAGCAACTCTAGAAAAATTTATCCTAGTTACACCCGTATTCCCCTATTCCGACTTGTCAGCTAATGTTCAGATAGGAAGAGGGAGTGAAGTAACCCTAGGTCATTTTATTTCCAGCAATAATTGGTTTGTAAAAACAATATATTTTAAAATATTCTTGGTAAACAAAACTTGTTACCCAATGAAAATTTACTTTATTGCTTCCCCGTGGCATAGATATAAACAGATAAAATGTATTGCTGCAATTACCCCACTATTCCCACAATAATCAAACACTAGATTTTACAGTGACTGGAAACGCAAATGTGTAAGACACGATATAATTCGATTTATTTATACGACCAGAAACTAGTTGCTTGTTAGTGGCTGCTGCAGTGCCAGGTTTTGGCATTACAGATCTTTATGCACACGTCTCATTACGCACAAGGTTCACTTACTCGGATACAGTGTAAAACCTTGTGGGAAATGTTGAAAACAGAAGAATTTTACAAAAAAAGGCCAAATAAGCAATTATGTATTCGACAGACTAGTATACTTATAACTGGTCTCACGGATCGTGACTGCCCAGCTAGCATTTTGTTCAGGCGCATTGCAGGCTTTTTGGGGCAGACTTCGGGGGCATTGCAGACTTTTGGGCAGACTTGGGCAAATTGCAGACTTTTAGGGACAGACTTAGGGCAAATTGCAGACTTTTGGGGGCAGAATTTGGGCACGTTGCAAATTCCGAGGAAGATTTAGGGCGAATTGCAGACTTTTTAGGGCAGACTAAGGGCGAATTGCAGACTTTTTGAGGCAGACTTCGGGACACTGTCTCACGTAAGTCGATCTACTCGAAGTTTTCGCCCCAAAAAGTCTGCAATGCGCCCGAAAAAACTGCTAGCTGGGTGAAAACGGACCACTCATAGTATACAAAAAAATCACTAAATTTTGAAACATATTGCGCACTGGGAGATGCGAATGATTTATTTTATTTTTTTTATTATTTTTGATTACAGGTTGATTCCACACCGTATTTTCGGTACAAGTATGTAATTTTCAGCATGGATAACGGTAGCCCAAATTAAAAAGCAGCAAAAATTTCTAAAAAGCCAGGAAGATAATGCAGTTCTTTCCAAAAATGTTGGAAGTAAAGAAATAACCAATCTCCAGAATACTGTAGTCTTGTAAGTTTTATTAAACGTGGTGTTTTGATTTAAGCCTTTGTATCTGTCAGTTACAAATTAACCACTAATTAAGCCATTCAATATACTTTATAGAGAATCAGTAAAGTGTTGTTTACCTTAGTTTGGATATTTATACAAGTTAATATGTAAAATAGTGTAGAAAAGCAGTATATTGATACTCCATTTGAAGATTGCGGTTTTCGGTTTTCAAGGGACAACCAAATGCATTCACTCATGCTAAGAAACCATGAACTTGCGTTTTGTGAGTGATTTCACTCACTGTTTCTTCATCTTGAAAGATATCTGCAATTTGTAAATTATGAAAATTTTTGTTTGCTTTAGCTTGGTCTCCTAGTAGAAATATTTGTTTGAATGACGGATCTGTCATCAGAGGTGACAGTTCCACTTCTTTCTTCCATTTTTCTATTGATCAAAGAAACCCAAGAGAGGGGGAAAAATCAGATATTCATGGCACAAGGACGACGATTCCAGTCGATATGAGATTTATGAATTGCCGATTTTTATTCCAATTACCAATACAAGAACAAAAGCTTTCTCAGGTAAAGCTTGAAGATTTTCGTTTTGTTCCTAATGTTTCTACAGCACCTCAGCACGGAAAACCTATGATGTGCTGATGCAGCCAAACTTTTGCAGATATGAGGTCCTAAATGCTTGAGTTACACAATTCCACTGGTTAACAGTATTTGTGTATTATTAGGTGTAACAAAACGGTGGTTACTTTGGCTTATGGTTCGGAGATTGTTAATATGAGGGGATTTAAGCCCATACTAAACCACCGGAGGTTGGACGTTACTTTGAATGAGTCAGCGACACCATTTCACAATTCGAATGGAGGAATTAACTTCCTAGCGCAAAAATTTCGACCACTGTCTGCTAACCTAATGGTGATTTTCCAGAGTTCGCACGGTTCTGCAGGCGAGAAGCGGACAGGCAAAATCTTTGCGTACAATGCAGAATGCTAACGTGAAGCCACTTATCAAGTGCCAGTATGAAAGTGGGAATGGATTTATTATTATTCACTTAGGCCTATAGTTGAGTACACGACTTCAACAGCACAACTCTATTCAAAACCATTCTCTATAGTCCTCTTCACTGGCCCTGCTATAGCCCATGAGCTCTAATCTCCACTCGTATCATCTCCTCCATGTAAACCTCTAGGCCACTACAAATCGTCCTTCCCCACTCGGTTTCCACTGGGATAATGACCTAGTCATCAATGTCAACCAACAGTCTCTTCATAGTGTGTCCATTCGGTCGCCATTTCCTTCTGAATGCTTGTTAAGCATCAGGTCCTTAGAAGGCTCGTTCCCTGGTCATCTGGTCTTCAATATAGAGTCAGCGATGGCAGCTATTGGTTAAGGTCAGTAACTCCTTAGGAATGCTTTTCATCACACTCAACGTTCCCAACCCATATAGAAACACTAACTTATTTGATACTGATGCGAAAAATCAAAATCCTGTTATTGGTGGTAAAAACAGAAGATATCCCCAATAACTTCAGAATGATGAGGGCCTGTCTGTCAGATACTGGCTTTGACATCCTTATCCGTGGATTCCACAGTAGCTGAAACGATGCTGACTAGATTCGTAAAGCGAGTTATCTCTTTCAAATTCCTGCTGTTGATGGTTATTGGTGCTTGTTTTTGTTTTAGTATCTTCACCGCTTCCATCATCCCTAAGTTTACTTGAAGTCCTGTGACAATGCAGTTGAAGATTGAGCGATCAATTCATGGTTGTTTACTAAAGCCCAACTCTATATTTTCGCGGGAGTCATCGATTCTCCAGTCATCGAATCACCGTTCGCTGTTCGTTAGAAGAAAGGGAAAACAATCAGAAGTATTATTGTGATTTATTTTTATGACATTTATTCCTAGAATTTGTGTACAATAACCTAATGGTTAGCTCTATATTGTTGCAAGAATAAAGGGTTCTTGAGTAACCAATTTGTGTTCTTTTTTTGCGTTGGTTACTGAGCATAGTTCTTGAAAGTCTTCCAGAGACAGTGTGAAGTCCAGCGTAATTAGACATTGGCAATGACATCCTATCTTCGCCGCCTCTTTTACGAACTTGTTGACTTTCGGCTGCAGGTCTTCGATTTTGTGTATCATTAGACATAATAATTTATATTTCGTATAAACGGGTAGGTTTACATGAAATGCGTGCCATTTTGACGGGCATGGCCAGATATGTTATAAATAGCAATCATGAAGTATCATATATTAAATCTTTTTCAAAAGTCTAAATGCAAATTTTCATAACAAAAAATTGGAACAGGTCCTTAAAAGTGATAAATTGTAAATGCTTTACTAAGGTCACCATCAAAGTTGACCGTCAACCCAGACTTCGTTCCGTTTCCTGCTGAAAGTTATGGCAAACCGATAAACAATATATATTCGGGTAACTGCTATGACCCGACGAGATTGAACGCTATTTTAGGAAGAAAGGAACTGTGGAGTATGTAACAACATAATCGTACACCCTTTGTAAGATGTTGAAGTTAGAGACATTGTACACGACTTTTGTTTAAAACCATTCATGCTGAAGTTCAGATAACCTCCGAGTACAATCTGAAATACAGTGTACCGTTGGTAGCTTCGACTTCTCACTGGTCATTACTGTCGGCTTGCTCCACTCATACCGTGTTGTATACTTTGGATTTATTGCAGGAACCCACTATCCTTACTGGAAGACAACCCTACAACCGGCACACAGCTTCTACCAGTAAACACCATTCCAACAGTGAATACTTCTGTGGATTATATTAATAATTTGTAGCCGTGGACTTTAACAGTATACCCAAGTAACCTTTTAATTCATACAAATCATTACTTTATTTTTGACATTATATTGTTACACTATCACCTCATTGACTTGGATTTTTACTCACATACTTGTTATTGAGCTCGCTAGACAGTCCCCTACAGAACATCTTCGGAAGCTTTAAACTGGTATAAAATCCAATTACGGTTATACATCGTTGGAAGTGCATTTGAAAGACAAATACAAGAAGGAGCTATAGAGTCCTTGGAATGACAACATTTGCAATGTATGATGCCAAACATATTGGTCTTACCATGAAAACCATGACGTTTTCAAAGAAAATATAGCTTTGTTCAAACACTGATGTTATTGTCGTGTGTTTTTTCCAACAGAGCAAACAGAATTTAAGTGAACGAAGAACACGAATGAAGAGATTCAGCTTTAGCTTTATTAAAGCTCTAGGTAGTTGAGAGCATAATGGTACTTAGACAACAAGATTATCATGAAGTATACGAGTGAGAAGTTGCTTCAACGATCTGAAAGATTAGAACCTGTAGGATATGCTGTCCTTTGAGATGGCTCCCAAATTTGTGTAGGGCCCATGGGTAGCATCTCGACAAGAAGGCTGATCCGAATTGTAGATGTGACGAGTAAAAGCATTTTCAAAAAATTTGAACTTATAAATTCCTTACTGTTTTCTATTTTAGGCACCTAAAGTTATTTAAAATCCCGAGCCACCAAAACTGCATGTTGCTATCCTACAGATCAGAGCGATGCACATTTTATTTTTTTATTTTATTTTTGAGCGATGCACATTTATGACAATTTTCATATTTCCCAACCAGCGTGAGTCAGCCGCCCTCGTTTTTTGATGTTAAGGCTAATGACTACTTGTCATAACTATAGATATAGTATTCCACTGCTTTTCAACCCGTCCTGGTAACGCAAAATACTGCACATCAATGGATTTAATGACAGATGTTTCCAATTAGGTCACCTGATACATCGGTGGTTGAAGACATTCTAAGCAGTGCTATCATTAGTAGTTATCACAAAACGAATAGGAAAGTAAGTTTCCCCTAAACATTAGGAAGCATGTAAAGCATCGGTATCACAGAAAATAAGTCCTAGATTACTCAACAGAGTGAAGCCAATAACAGTAAAATTATTCTGAAATTTATGTAGCATGACACTCAGGTAAAACACCAGTCTGCGTAAATGCCAAGGCCAAATTCAAAAGACAAATATTTATAAGGTAAAAGAGAATCAACTGTCATAAACTGTTAATGTATAGCACTTACTACGGTGGACCTCACGCTGTCTCTGGAAGACTTTCAGAAACACTTTCTATTAACCAACGCGAAAACCAGAACACTGACTGGCGACTCAAGAATCCTTTATTCTTACGCCAATATGTAACCAACGATAAGGTTATCACAAAAGGTCTAAGAACAGATGTTATAAAAAGTCACGATAATACTTCCCATAGTCTCTTTATCTTCGTCTGAACGGCAAGCGATGAGACGACAACTGCCCGAGAGATGACTCCCGCCGAAATGGGAGTTAGTTTTGAGTAAAAAACATGAAATGACCATTCAAACTTCAACAACATTAACACTCCCCGGCAAAATACGAATCCATCCCCTTTTTCCCATCACGACCAATACACGTTGACTTGGATGCCATTGCGAGAACCTGGGTCACACGGACAGAGCTGAAATGGAAAACAAACAGAAAAGCCAACACACCACAAGCATACTCACAGCACAATCTCACACATCGATGGTGACCTATGCCTCCAGATAAAGCCTCTTCTTGACATCTTGCAACACAATCGCCACTTGCCAGAATGACTCTTGCAGAATGCAACGTGACCATAGCACCACCTCATGATACTCAACGCACATCCTCTTATCTACTCACTACCAATTACCACTGCAATCCTTTGTCACTTGTTCTGCCTCAGTTCTAGTAACGGTGACGTATGCGAGCCCCAGTCGTTTACACTGTTTCTCCACGGCGCGGGAGACCACAGCTAATCATTATCTCCGTATGCATATCACTCTCAGCACTAGCCTCCCCGGCGTATACAACTTATCTGCTGTCCTTAACACCAATCAATTCACTCACGGATGTGGAAGACTCGAAACAACTTCAGAAGTAATCACGACGAAAGGTTTAACAAAATTATGCAATACAACAAGGTACGAAAACAACGAGTAAACACAATGAATCCAAAAACACCAATTGATAGGACACACCACAAATATGTGCAAACAGTACAAATAACCTCGCGGATCATGTTTTGGTGTAATTCCTTTGAAGAATTGCAGGACTTACACCAGTCCGCCTGCAATCCTTCTCAGGTTGACGATTGTAAGTTGTTGAATGTCCGGACACAAACAAGATTAACCAACAATTGCGATAATTGGAACTCACACAATTATTTAACACAAACATATGTACAATCAATACATCAAATGTTGTGGACTCTGCGTTGACGAAGTACCCTTGAAGAATTGTAGGACTTACAGCAGTACGCCTACAACCCTTCTCAGGTTGACGCTATAGGTTGAAATATCGTCGCAGAGTTCATTCGCTGACTTCCTTCCATCAGCTATATCCTCAAATCTGAACGGTAACACGCTCATGTCATTGTATCGTAGAATATAGATGACGAAAATCACACGAAGTATCTGGTCAACCAAGCGTAGGCACAGAGTAATTTACACCAAAGATAATAGCATTCAAATAGTAACTTGAAACTAGAAATGCCTTTATTCATGCAAGTCAATTTAACAACTACTCTCTCGTTTACACTTGGCTTATCCTCACTAAACTGACCATCGATATTCGTCTTTTCAAACGAACTGATACTAGCATAGTCATTGCACAAGATACTTGAGTTGATGGGTGTCTGTTTCATTGTGGATGACAGCACCAATGACGACTGATTGATATCAGTTGATGAACTTAGCGGTGGATCAGAAGCTGTTGTTGCTCGACTTTCAGAAATTTGTCTACCTCCAAGACCACCACCACTGCTGTCTTTTACTATCAGCTCAGGTTTAGCACTAGCATCTGATGATAGGTGGGCTACACGCTGATCAATCACACTGACGGTCTCACAAGTATGCATGCCTTTTGCGACTGCATCTGCATTTAATTCTACTTCACGTTGTAGTTGTACAGAACCCTTGTTCAACTTAGCAGTAGTAGGCATATCCCTCATCTTATCATGATCAGCCAAAGACAACTGTGAACTATCATGACCATTCTCACAATATCCACTTAACCACTGTTCGTATGATCGACTTCATCATTTTCAACCTCTTTAACAACAGGATTGGATGACTTAGGTTCCTCCCATGAATCCTTAAAGGCTTCATACCTTTACCCTGACTAGTAACACCTTGAAAACTTGTGGAGTCAGAACTGGACTCTGAAACTGTAACTCTCTTCTCCTGCACAAACTGCGGTGTCGTCTGTGACACACTATTCAACACTGTCTTACGATTTGCAACCACAGGCTTCTTCACCGCACCATTATCGTCACACAGTTCATAGTCAGAACTTCGTGACGCTGATTTCACATTCCGCGTACTACTAAATTTGGTCACTGATTCAAAGTTCACATGCGTATGCACCTCTTGCAAACGTGTGAAACACAACTGTTGTCAATGTAGTTGAAGATTGAACGACAATTTCATGGTTGTTTCCTCAACTCTACCATATTTTTCGCGGGTCATCAACCCCGCAGTCAACGTCTCATCGCTTGCCGTTCAGACGAAGATAAAGAGACTATGAGAAGTATTATCGTGACTTTTTATAACATCTGTTCTTAGACCTTTTGTAATAACCTTATTGTTGGTTACATATTGGCGTAAGAATAAAGGATTCTTGAGTCGCCAGTCAGTGTTCTGGTTTTCGCGTTGGTTAATAGAAAGTGTTTCTGAAAGTCTTCCAGAGACAGCGTGAGGTCCACCGTAGTAAGAGATGAACGTTGACATTTTATGATGCTTGCCTGGCTTCAGTGTTTCTCTCACTACTTGTAACCTATTTTCTGGGGTCCGACATTATCTTTTATACTCCCTAATTTAGTCTCTTTTACAGGACACCATAAAGCTTTCCCGATATCCACTTCTCTGAGACCCTTTCGTCATACATGATTGCGTTTCGCTTTCTGTATTTTCTATTCCAGAGGTGAGATGCAATATACTGGCAAACTTGCTCATAGCTGGATTGACACTACCTTTTACCACTTACAGAATATCATCAAACTTTAGCACACTACCTTCATTCACATACTTTCTCTTTCTGATATTCTGCTGCTCCTATTTATCTTCTGGTCGAGGTCGAACAACCCTGCATCTAAACTGAAATGAAGATTAATTCCAAACCATTTAACTCATAACCACTCAAATTCCATGAACGATCCAATTTTACCATTTGAGGACCCTAGCGAACATGCTGTAAATGAGTATTCATGATATGAAGTGAAGAAGCAGCTGGTTTCCAAACAGTTTTTCAACATTTTACTCAACTTACGAATACAGTACGCCATGCAGACGCAAATGGCGCAAATGGAGAATTCTGGAATCGACCCCGGCACCAGTTGATGCAGTGAAACAACCCAGCATGACCTTATCTGGTTTTCGCATCCACGATCAAATTTCTTTCCTGTTATAAAAATTCGATAAGACTGCTGAAAAATGGAATAAATATATTACTGATCTCAACATAATACATCAATAATCTTTAAGCCAAGGGTGCTGTTCACAACAAAGTTATATAGGAGAATTGACTTCAAGTTTTCTTTCCCAGATATTTGTATTACATTCATCTAACGTCTTGGTTTTTTGTTAATGCGAAGACAATATTCCTATATCTCTTTATGTATAACACAAATAGACTTTATAGCAGACTTCCGACTGACTCTAATGTCAGAGAGAACAAGCAAACTGTAAATTCATCATACATCAAATTATGTGTAATTTATATAACAACTTATCCATGCCTGTACAATTGGTATGCTCCTGCATAAACAGAAGAAATATATTATTATCTTCACCCACTTCCTTTGCAGCCGAGTAGGTAGGCGTTTCGCTATTACCTCTAGGACAGAACTTGAGTTCAGTTCACTCATGCAATTTATCGAAATCAACGTATGCTTGTAAGTCATCAGATCATTCAAAAAGTCAGAGAGTGCCTTGGAGTCATCTTGTAATTGACTACCATTACCTTTAACAGCCTCGAACATATTACTTGCAGTCATCGAAAGTTTTCCAAATCTTTGACGCAGTATACTCATAGCCTCAGAGTATCCTTCGTTAGGGGGCATGAACTTACAGCACTGTATAGCTCTTGAAGCAACTCCAATGCCGCACCTCATCAAATACATCAACTTCATTTCATCATTTAATAAAAAAACTACTCAACATGATTTCAAACTCCTTTACAAACTGTAAATAATCAGCTGGGTTTCCGTCGAGATACCGAGGTTAAAATTTAGGCCTATTATCCCTAAACGGCGAACCAGGAACAACAGACTCATCATGCTGAGCGTCACACATATCATCACAATTAACATGCAACTCAGCATTACTTACTTTCTTGCTTGCTTACCAGACGCTTTGCCCCTTCTTTGACCCAGGCATCATTGAACTTGACCAAAATTCCAGAAACGTTCCAGATAATACATGTTCAAAGAATACTTGCAGGCACCAGTAAAGTCGAACAGAAATATCCAAACACTATCAGAAACTGTCAGCCACGTCTCGTAAACTGTCAATGTCCAGCTCTTACTACGGTGGACCTCACGCTGTCTCTGGAAGACTTTCAGAAACACTTTCTATTAACCAACGCGAAAACCAGAACACTGACTGGCGACTCAAGAATCCTTTATTCTTACGCCAATATGTAACCAACGATAAGGTTATCACAAAAGGTCTAAGAACAGATGTTATAAAAAGTCACGATAATACTTCTCATAGTCTCTTTATCTTCGTCTGAACGGCAAGCGATGAGAGGACAACTGCCCGAGAGATGACTCCCGCCGAAATGTGGAGTTGGTTTTGAGTAAAAAATAATGAATTGATCTTTCAATCTTCAGCTTCATTAACATTTTCCGTGAGGTTTCTTAATCTGACTCATCAACTTATGTTGTGGAAAGATACCACAAAATGTTTTAAAATTACACATTCCAAAATAGTATATGACTGGTTTTCGCTACTGAATCTTAGCACTCATTTCAACACAAATTTAATTGGGTGTATTACTCGAATGTCATATAATAAAAGTAAAATATTAAAAGGTACGGTTACTGTCAATGTAGGTGAAAATTGAACGATTAATTCACGGCTGTTTGCTCAAACCCAACTTCCCTATCTTTTCGCGGAGACTTCGATATACTATTCATTGTCTCATCGGTCGCTGTTCAGAAAGTGGTCAGGCCAAAACTGTCAGAAACCTTAGTTAAAACTTAATTTAAAGTTGCCTATATGTTGGTGTTGCAATAAAGAATTCTCGAGTAGCCAATCGGTGTTTTGGTTTTTGCGTCCGTTATTACTAAGCGTTTCTGAGAAGCTCCAAGGAACAGCGTGAGCCAGAGTGCAGAAAGAGCTGGGCATTAATGGTTTACGAGACGTGACTGACAGTTTCTGACGATAGAAACAGATTCTGGCCGATTCAGATAGCTGGTAACAGTTTGGATAGTCACCGTTCATCTTTCCTGGTGCCGGTCAAGTCCTCTTTGATCAAGCAATATCTGGAACGTTTTTGGAATTGGGTCAAGTTCAACAATGCCTGGGTCAAAGAAGGGACAGAGCGTCTTGGATGCAAACAGGAAAGTAAGTCATGGTGACTTGTCTGTTAATTGTAACGATGTGTCTGATGTTAAGCATGACATGGTTGATGTTACTGTTTCGCCGTTCAGGGATAATAGGAACATCAAACTCCTTAAATTTGAACCACGGTGTTTCGAAGGAAACCCAGCTGATTATTTACAGTTTGTAAAAGAGTTTGAGATCATGCTGAGTGGTTTTTCATTAAATGATGAATTGAAGTTAATGTATTTGATGAGATATTGCACTGGAGATGCTTCAAGAGCTATACAGTGCTGTAAGTTTATGAAGCCAAAAGAGGGCTACTACGAGGCTATGAGCATACTACGTCAAAGGTTTGGAAGACCTTCGATGATTGTAGGCAAATTATTCGAGGCTGTTAAGGGTAATGGTGGTCAATTACAGGATGACTCCCAGGCACTCACTGAGTTTTTAGATAATCTTATGACTTATAAGAATACCTTGATTTCGATGAATTGCATGAGTGACCTCAACTCGAGTTTTATACCAGAAGTAATAGCAAGACGCCTGCCTACTCGACTGCAAAGGAAGTGGGTGAAGATAAGCTCCCGTATGGAGGATCAGGGTATCGAGCCAAAGTTTGATGATATCCTGAAACTGGTAAATACTAGTGTCAATCAATCTATGAGCAAGTTCGCCAGTCTATTACATCTCACCCCTAGAATAGAGCAGTCTGGGAGCAAAACGCAATCATTGATGACGAATAGGCCTCAGAGAGGTGGATATCGAGAAGGCTCCATGATGTCTAGTAATGAATATAGACCTAGTGAGTGTAACAGGTTTCGTAGTACATCCTCAACAGATGAGTTACAAGATGCAAGACAAACACGGTTGTGTTTTACACGTTTGCAAGAAGTGCACACAGAAGTGAATTGTGAACCAGTGAGCAAGTTCAGTGATAAGCTCAATGTGAACTCCAGGCCTTACTCCGAATTGTGTGACGATAACGGTGCGGTGAAGAAGTCTGTATTTGCAACTGGTAAGCCATTGTTGAATAGAGTGTCACAGAATAGAGTTGCTGCTTCAGAGTCCAGTTCTGACCCTCCAAGTTTACAGGGTATTACTAGTCAGAGTGAAGTTATAAAACGTTTTAGGATTTGCGAGGAGGAACCAAAATTGTCTACTTCTGTTATTAAAGAGTTTGAAAATGATGAAGTCGACCATATAGATGATGGTAAATTGAATATTCGTGATAATGATCATGATACTTCACAGTTGTCTTTGGTTGACCATGATGAGATGAGGGATATGCCTACTACTGCTAAGTTGAACAAGGGTTCTGTACAACTACAACGTGAAGTAGAATTAAATGCAGATGCAGTCGCAAAAGGCATGCATACTTGTGAGACCGTCAGTGTGATTGATCAGCGTGTAGCCCACCTATCATCAGATGCTAGTGCTAAACCTGAGCTGATAGTAAAAGACAGCAGTGGTGGTGGTCTTGGAGGTAGACAAATTTCTGAAAGTCGAGCAACAACAGCTTCTGATCCACCGCTAAGTTCATCAACTGATATCAATCAGTCGTCATTGGTGCTGTCATCCACAATGAAACAGACACCCATCAACTCAAGTATCTTGTGCAATGACTATGCTAGTATCAGTTCGTTTGAAAAGACGAATATCGATGGTCAGTTTAGTGAGGATAAGCCAAGTGTAAACGAGAGAGTAGTTGTTAAATTGACTTGCATGAATAAAGGCATTTCTAGTTTCAAGTTACTATTTGAATGCTATTATCTTTGGTGTAAATTACTCTGTGCCTACGCTTGGTTGACCAGATACTTCGTGTGATTTTCGTCATCTATATTCTACGATACAATGACATGAGCGTGTTACCGTTCAGATTTGAGGATATAGCTGATGGAAGGAAGTCAGCGAATGAACTCTGCGACGATATTTCAACCTATAGCGTCAACCTGAGAAGGGTTGTAGGCGTACTGCTGTAAGTCCTACAATTCTTCAAGGGTACTTCGTCAACGCAGAGTCCACAACATTTGATGTATTGATTGTACATATGTTTGTGTTAAATAATTGTGTGAGTTCCAATTATCGCAATTGTTGGTTAATCTTGTTTGTGTCCGGACATTCAACAACTTACAATCGTCAACCTGAGAAGGATTGCAGGCGGACTGGTGTAAGTCCTGCAATTCTTCAAAGGAATTACACCAAAACATGATCCGCGAGGTTATTTGTACTGTTTGCACATATTTGTGGTGTGTCCTATCAATTGGTGTTTTTGGATTCATTGTGTTTACTCGTTGTTTTCGTACCTTGTTGTTATTACATAATTTTGTTAAACCTTTCGTCGTGATTACTTCTGAAGTTGTTTCGAGTCTTCCACATCCGTGAGTGAATTGATTGGTGTTAAGGACAGCAGATAAGTTGTATACGCCGGGGAGGCTAGTGCTGAGAGTGATATGCATACGGAGATAATGATTAGCTGTGGTCTCCCGCGCCGTGGAGAAACAGTGTAAACGACTGGGGCTCGCATACGTCACCGTTACTAGAACTGAGGCAGAACGAGTGACAAAGGATTGCAGTGGTAATTGGTAGTGAGTAGATAAGAGGATGTGCGTTGAGTATCATGAGGTGGTGCTATGGTCACGTTGCATTCTGCAAGAGTCATTCTGGCAAGTGGCGATTGTGTTGCAAGATGTCAAGAAGAGGCTTTTATCTGGAGGCATAGGTCACCATCGATGTGTGAGATTGTGCTGTGAGTATGCTTGTGGTGTGTTGGCTTTTCTGTTTGTTTTCCATTTCAGCTCTGTCTGTGTGACCCAGGTTCTTGCAATGGCATCCAAGTCAACGTGTATTGGTCGTGATGGGAAAAAGGGGATGGATTCGTATTTTGCCGGGGAGTGTGAATGTGGTTGAAGATTGAACCATCAATTCATGTTTGTTTGCTCAAACCCAACTTCCTATCTTTTCGCGGAGACTTCGATATACTATTCATTGTCTCATCGGTCGCTGTTCAGAAAGTGGTCAGGCCAAAACTGTCAGAAACCTTAGTTAAAACTTAATTTAAAGTTGCCTATATGTTGGTGTTGCAATAAAGAATTCTCGAGTAGCCAATCGGTGTTTTGGTTTTTGCGTCCGTTATTACTAAGCGTTTCTGAGAAGCTCCAAGGAACAGCGTGAGCCAGAGTGCAGAAAGAGCTGGGCATTAATGGTTTACGAGACGTGGCTGACGTTTACCAACAGAATTGTTTCCAGAAGTATCTAGTCTAACCAAAGTAAGTGAGGACCATGTCTAAGAGGAAATCAGCGAGTCGGTTAAACCTTCGTTGCATAAGTGGTAGAGTTTGTTTATGCGTTATTGACTACTCTGAAGGCTGGAATGTCTTTCGTTTACCACTCTATGAACAGTTGTGGGTTTTTTGACGAACTGCAGTTGACATGTTGTTGTGTCTTTCTAGGCTCCTTTTTAACCCATCTGGTACGTCACAACATCTAATTTCACATTGTAGTCAGCTCCATAGAGTGCAATATTTAGTGTTGGAAAAGTCTGTATTGATGATTTTTCTGTTAATGGCCACCCTGAGAAGGTAATCGTGGTTGCGCAAATGATATGATTTATTATTCTCCCACTATGTGGATTAATCAACACAACAATGTTTCCTGATGAATTTGAAGAGTAGAAATAAGTTTAATTTCACTCTTCTTAACAATAGGGATTCTAATTTCAGTCCTACGCAACTGTCAACATATACCATAAGTTTAGTCTCCAGCATCCAATGTCGGCTACACAGCATGTCAATCACGTCTAATAAACCGTTAATGCCCAGCTCTCGCTACGCTCGGGCTCACGCTGTTCCTTCAAGATTTCAGAAAAACTTAGTTATAACGGACGAAAAAACCAAAACACCGATCTGCCGCTTGAGATATCTTTATTGTAACACCAACATATAAAAAGAATAACTGAACTATGGTCTGTGAACAAATATTACAATAATAAATCACAGTATTACTTCTGATGGTTTACTGCTGACTTCTTTCTGAACAGCGACCGATGAGACGATGACTGTCGTATTGATGACTCCGCGAAAATTGGGGAAGTTGGTTTGAGCGAACAACCATGAGTTGATCGTTCAATCTTCAACCACATTCACACTCCCCGGCAAAATACGGATCCATCCCCTTTTTCCCATCACGACCAATACACGTCGACTTGGATGCCATTGCGAGAACCTGGGTCACACAGACAGAGCTGAAATGGAAAACAAACAGAAAAGCCAACACACCACAAGCATACTCACAGCACAATCTCACACATCGATGGTGACCTATGCCTCCAGATAAAAGCCTCTTCTTGACATCTTGCAACACAATCGCCACTTGCCAGAATGACTCTTGCAGAATGCAACGTGACCATAGCACCACCTCATGATACTCAACGCACATCCTCTTATCTACTCACTACCAATTACCACTGAAATCGCTTGTCACTCATTCTGCCTCAGTTCTAGTAGCGGTGACGCATGCGAGCCTCAGTCGTTTACACTGTTTCTCCACGGCGCGGGAGACCACAGCTAATCATTATCTCCGTATGCATATCACTCTCAGCACTAGCCTCCCGGCGTATACAGCTTATCTGCTGTCCTTCACATCAATCAATTCATTCATGGATGTAGAAGACTCGAAACAACTTCAGAAGTAATCACGACGAAAGGTTTAACAAAATTATGTAATAACAACAAGGTACGAAAACAACGAGTAAACACAATGAATCCAAAAACACCAATTGATATGACACACCACACATATATACAAACAGTACACACAAACTCGCGGATCACATCTTGATGGAATTCCTTTGAAGAATTGCAGGACTTACACCAGTCCGCCCGCAGTCGTCCTCACGTTGACGATTGTAATTTGAGGAATGTCCGGACACAAACAAGGTTAAACAACAATTACATCAACTGGAACCCACTCAATTACTTATCACAAACATATGTACAATCAATACATCAGATGTTGTGGATTCTGGCACGACAAACTACCCTTGGAAAACTGTAGGACTTACAGCAGTACGCCTACATTCCTTCTCAGGTTGATGATCCAAGTGGAAGTCGTCCGGACACAAACAGAATTACCAACAGCTAGTTGATAGATGATATCAATTCAGTATATACAATATGAACATATGTACAAAATCACACACTAAGCACATTGGACTGTTCATTGATGCGCTACCCTTTGAAGAATTGTAGGACTTACAGCAGTACGCCTACAACCCTTCTCAGGTTGACGCTATAGGTTGAAATATCGTCGCAGAGTTCATTCGCTGACTTCCTTCCATCAGCTATATCCTCAAATCTGAACGGTAACACGCTCATGTCATTGTATCGTAGAATATAGATGACGAAAATCACACGAAGTATCTGGTCAACCAAGCGTAGGCACAGAGTAATTTACACCAAAGATAATAGCATTCAAATAGTAACTTGAAACTAGAAATGCCTTTATTCATGCAAGTCAATTTAACAACTACTCTCTCGTTTACACTTGGCTTATCCTCACTAAACTGACCATCGATATTCGTCTTTTCAAACGAACTGATACTAGCATAGTCATTGCACAAGATACTTGAGTTGATGGGTGTCTGTTTCATTGTGGATGACAGCACCAATGACGACTGATTGATATCAGTTGATGAACTTAGCGGTGGATCAGAAGCTGTTGTTGCTCGACTTTCAGAAATTTGTCTACCTCCAAGACCACCACCACTGCTGTCTTTTACTATCAGCTCAGGTTTAGCACTAGCATCTGATGATAGGTGGGCTACACGCTGATCAATCACACTGACGGTCTCACAAGTATGCATGCCTTCTGCGACTGCACCTGCATTTATTTCTACATCACGTTCAAGTTCTACAGAACCCATATTTTACATAGCGGTAGAAGGCATTCCCTCCATTTCATCATGATCAACCAAAATACAAATCTGCACAATCATGATCATTACCACAATTATTCAATTAACCGTCAAGTTCATCATTTTCAATCTCTTTAATAACAGAAGTGGACAATTTCGGTTCCCCCTCACAAATCCTAAAGCGATTTATATCTTCACTCTGACTAGTAATACCCTGTAAACTTGGAGGGTCAGAACTGGACTCTGAAGCAGCAACTCTATTCTGTGACACTCTATTCAACAATGGCTTACCAGTTGCAAATACAGACTTCTTCACCGCACCGTTATCGTCACACAATTCGGAGTAAGGCCTGGAGTTCACATTGAGCATATCACTGAACTTGCTCACTGGTTCAAAATTCACTTCTGTGTGCACTTCTTGCAAACGTGTAAAATAAAAGAATATGTTCAGCAAAGAGACTCTTTTCGGCGAATTCATTCTTTGAGCTGTACAATCGCATATATATGCAAATTTGTTTGTGTGTGTGTACATTAGATTTATAAAGTTTAGATAATTATGTAATGTAAGTATTATTTGGCTTGGAGACAAACGTTAAGATAGACAATAAAATAGAATTGATTAAGTGAATTGGATTACGTAATACAGTTGAGTAGAATTCAGAGTAGGTCAGGTTGGCAACAGTGTTAATGAGTGGTGGTTAAAATTAAATAAGGGTGGGGTTAGAGAATAATACAGTTGAAAATAAGTAAGTTAATCGAGTGACGTAACATAGTTGACTAGAAATTGGACGTGGGTCAAGTTAGCAACATTGTTAATGAGGGTAGAAATTACAAAAGGGTGGGGTAGAGAATAATATAAATGAAGATGTGAAATAATAAAATGATAAAATAAAATGAAAAAGACAAAATAATACAATTAGTAAGACTGAAATTAAGAAGGATTACGTCCATTGTAGATTTAATGAATGAACGAATTTCTTTTGTATGCAGAGTTCAGGATTTAGCAGATGAATTGCCATTGCTTCTGCGATGTGGAGAAGTTTGATCCGTACACTTTTAGCAAGATTGCCTTGTATTCTGTAGATAACTTTGAAGTTTGTTTCTGGTTTGACTTGGTGTCCAGAGTCGATCAAATGTTCAAGGATCGAGCTGCGAGGGCATCGGTTTTCTCCTTTATAAAACCATGAAGGTAAATGTTCGTTGACGCGTTTGGATAGCGAACGCTGAGTACGGCCGATATACCTGGCTCCACACGAGCAGGTGAATTGGTAGATGCACATAGATGAGGCCAACAGCGGTAGCTTATCCTTCACGTTCATACGAATCATTGGTCTCGTGGAGAACGTCAGTCGTAACTCAGCTGCAGGGAAGGTTTTCTTCAATGAGCGGGAGAGCCGATTTCTCAGTATTTCTGTAGATTGGTCTCCATTGAACTGTAGGTTCATGTAGAGGAGTCTTTTTGGAGCACTGGGTGTTGGCGGCTTCTCTGGTCTGGGTTTCATTGATTTTGTGATAAATCTTTCTGGATAGCCATTTTCAAGGAGGATTTTCTTAAGAGTGTTCATTTCGTCTTCTATGGCATCCAGGCTGCAAATTCTACGTATTCTGTGGCTTAGTGAACGGATTAAGTTTCGTTTAGTATATAGAGGTACCCAACTGTGGAAGTTAGTGAGCTGTCCGTTCCACGTTGGCTTTCTGTAGATGGATCTTTTTAATGTACCGTCTTGTTGGCGTCTCGTTAGTTGAACGTCAAGAAAAGATATCTTTGAGTTAGACTCTTTCTCTAGTGTGAACTGAATCGCAGGGTGGCAGTTGTTGAAGAACTTCAGGATATCTTCTAAATTATCTTCGTTGTTGCAGATGATGAAGGTGTCGTCGACGTATCTCTTGTAGAGTTCAAAGTTGTCAATCATATTCTTTAGGCAAGTGTTTTCGAGTTTCGACATGAAGAAATCCGCAAGCAGAGGGCCTAGTGGTGAGCCCATAGCTATGCCGTCCTTTTGACGATATATTTCATTGTTAAAGGAGAACTGGACGTTTAGGGTGCATCTCAGCAGAAGTTCTTTTAGGTAGTCGGTGGGTATGCCGATGTTTACTCCTTCTGAGTGGATGAGCTCGCATATGTGACAAATTGTTTCAGTTAGTGGAACATTTGTAAACAATGAGACAACATCTAGTGAGATCATCGTTTGATTAGAAACATTGACGTTTTCGACGCAGTTGACGAATTCAAATGAATCTCGCACTGAGTGACGGGAGACTTGTTTTCTGATTGGTTCAAGTAAGTCTGCTAGCCATTGGGCAGTGCGGTGGTAAGGTGAATTAGTCATGTCGAGGATCGGTCGAAGTGGAGTGCCCATCTTGTGTACTTTAGGAAGTCCGTAGAGTCTTGGTATATTTGAACCAGATGGTCTCAGGGATTCAAACGTTTCGTTGGTAATGAATGATTCGTTCTTTAGTTTACGGAGGATGTCTGTTAGTTTTTGTTCAATCTGCTCCGTCATGTTTTTCTCGTTGGCCGGTTTGGTGAATTTAGATTCATCAGATAGAATGGTCAACATTTTACTGATATAATCCTTACGGTTCATGATTACGATTCCTCCACCTTTATCAGGACGTATCAGCATAATCTCTTCATTGTTCATCAATTCTTTCAGCTCTTTGTAGTGTTTCTTCGTTAGTACGGATCTTCCGTTTGGATTGCCATTTATAAATTTGTGGCAACAGTCGAGGACAGTTGATTTGAATTGTTGTAGGTTCTCATCGGACGTTGGTATCAAGTCATAGGTTTGATTAATCAGGTTTTCAAATTGAACCAGGCATTGAAGCTTGTGAACACTTCGTGGTTTTTGCAGAATTTCGGACCAAGAGATAACACCTCTAGTTGAGTTGTGGATAGTGTGATGTTTGAGAGGTTGAATACATACTTTTCTGGAATGCTTGGGAACGGACGTTCGGTGTTAACTGAAGGCTTTAGGCTCTTGAGGAGGTCAGATTTGATGTTGTCGCATTGTTTCTCTGTGACTTCTTTTACATATTCTTCGAAGGGTTGACGTAGTTCTGCATCTAAGTCTTCCACTACATGAGCGCGTGTGTAGACATTTCGTTCTAGCTCAGGAATGCGTGATTGAATGGAATCGATGTTGTTTAGCGTGTGTCGTCTCAGCGTTCTGGTGTTCGGATGAATGTGGTTGCGTCTGAGTGATTTCCAGTACATCTTTGGGTATTCATGTTGATCTACACACTCTCTTAAGAAGTTCACCTTAGTCTTCGCTACCGCAAGTTTGACGGAGTAACGTAGGAAACCATCCAGCTCCTTCACCGTCCGTGGGTCCTTGCAACGTTTAAGTAACTTGAAAATCCCCATTCAGTCATATAAAAGAAAAGAAGATGTTCAGCAAAGAGACTATTTTCGGCGAACTAGAGGTGTTATCCCTTGGTCCGAAATTCTGCAAGAAACCACGAAGTATTCACAAGCTTCAATGCCTGGTTCAATTTGAAAACCTGATTAATCAAACCTATGACTTGATACCAACGTCCGATGAGAACCTACAACAATTCAAATCAACTGTCCTCGACTGTTGCCACAAATTTATAAATGGCAATCCAAACGGAAGATCCGTACTAACGAAGAAACACTACAAAGAGCTGAAAGAATTGATGAACAATGAAGAGATTATGCTGATACATCTTGATAAAGGTGGAGGAATCGTAATCATGAACCGTAAGGATTATATCAGTAAAATGTTGACCATTCTATCTGATGAATCTAAATTCACCAAACCGGCCAACGAGAAAAACATGACGGAGCAGATTGAACAAAAAGTAACAGACATCCTCCGTAAACTAAAGAACGAATCATTCATTACCGACGAAACGTTTGAATCCCTGAGACCATCTGGTTCAAATATACCAAGACTCTACGGACTTCCTAAAGTGCACAAGATGGGCACTCCACTTCGACCGATCCTCGACATGACTAATTCACCTTACCACCGCACTGCCCAATGGCTAGCAGACCTACTTGAACCAATCAGAAAACAAGTCTCCCGTCACTCAGTGCGTGATTCATTTGAATTCGTCAACTGCGTCGAAAACGTCAATGTTTCTGATCAAACGATGATCTCACTAGATGTTGTCTCATTGTTTACAAATGTTCCACTAACTGAAACAATTTGTCACATATGCGAGCTCATCCACTCAGAAGGAGTAAACATCGGCATACCCACCGACTACCTAAAAGAACTTCTGCTGAGATGCACCCTAAACGTCCAGTTCTCCTTTAACAATGAAATATATCGTCAAAAGGACGGCATAGCTATGGGCTCACCACTAGGCCCTCTGCTTGCGGATTTCTTCATGTCGAAACTCGAAAACACTTGCCTAAAGAATATGATTGACAACTTTGAATTCTACAAGAGATACGTCGACGACACCTTCATCATCTGCAACAACGAAGATAATTTAGAAGATATCCTGAAGTTCTTCAACAACTGCCACCCTGCGATTCAGTTCACACTAGAGAAAGAGTCTAACTCAAAGATATCTTTTCTTGACGTTCAACTAACGAGACGCCAACAAGACGGTACATTAAAAAGATCCATCTACAGAAAGCCAACGTGGAACGGACAGCTCACTAACTTCCACAGTTGGGTACCTCTATATACTAAACGGAACTTAATCCGTTCACTAAGCCACAGAATACGTAGAATTTGCAGTCTGGATGCCATAGAAGACGAAATGAACACTCTTAAGAAAATCCTCCTTGAAAATGGCTATCCAGAAAGATTTATCACAAAATCAATGAAACCCAGACCAGAGAAGCCGCCAACACCCAGTGCTCCAAAAAGACTCCTCTACATGAACCTACAGTTCAATGGAGACCAATCTACAGAAATACTGAGAAATCGGCTCTCCCGCTCATTGAAGAAAACCTTCCCTGCAGCTGAGTTACGACTGACGTTCTCCACGAGACCAATGATTCGTATGAACGTGAAGGATAAGCTACTGCTGTTGGCCTCATCTATGTGCATCTACCAATTCACCTGCTCGTGTGGAGCCAGGTATATCGGCCGTACTCAGCGTTCGCTATCCAAACGCGTCAACGAACATTTACCTTCATGGTTTTATAAAGGAGAAAACCGATGCCCTCGCAGCTCGATCCTTGAACATTTGATCGACTCTGGACACCAAGTCAAACCAGAAACAAACTTCAAAGTTATCTACAGAATACAAGGCAATCTTGCTAAAAGTGTACGGATCAAACTTCTCCACATCGCAGAAGCAATGGCAATCCATCTGCTAAATCCTGAACTCTGCATACAAAAGAAATTCGTTCATTCATTAAATCTACAATGGACGTAATCCTTCTTAATTTCAGTCTTACTAATTGTATTATTTTGTCTTTTTCATTTTATTTTATCATTTTATTATTTCACATCTTCATTTATATTATTCTCTACCCCACCCTTTTGTAATTTCTACCCTCATTAACAATGTTGCTAACTTGACCCACGTCCAATTTCTAGTCAACTATGTTACGTCACTCGATTAACTTACTTATTTTCAACTGTATTATTCTCTAACCCCACACTTATTTAATTTTAACCACCACTCATTAACACTGTTGCCAACCTGACCTACTCTGAATTCTACTCAACTGTATTACGTAATCCAATTCACTTAATCAATTCTATTTTATTGTCTATCTCAACGTTTGTCTCCAAGCCAAATAATACTTACATTACATAAATATCTAAACTTTATAAATCTAATGTACACACACACAAACAAATTTGCATATATATGCGATTGTACAGCTCAAAGAATGAATTCGCCGAAAAGAGTCTCTTTGCTGAACATCTTCTTTTCTTTTATATGACTGGATGGGGATTTTCAAGTTACTTAAACGTGTAAAACACAACCGTGTTTGTCTTGCATCTTGTAACTCATCTGTTGAGGATGTACTACGAAACCTGTTACACTCACTAGGTCTATATTCATTACTAGACATCATGGAGCCTTCTCGATATCCACCTCTCTGAGGCCTATTCGTCATCAATGATTGCATTTTGCTCCCAGACTGCTTTATTCTTGGGGTGAGATGTAATAGACTGGCGAACTTGCTCATAGATTGATTGACACTAGTATTTACCAGTTTCAGGATATCATCAAACTTTGGCTCGATACCCTCATTCTCCATACGGGAGCTTATCTTCACCCACTTCCTTTGCAGTCGAGTAGGCAGGCGTCTTGCTATTACTTCCAGTATAAAACTCGAGTTGAGGTCACTCATGCAATTCATCGAAATCAAGGTATTCTTATAAGTCATAAGATTATCTAAAAACTCAGTGAGTGCCTGGGAGTCATCCTGTAATTGACCACCATTACCCTTAACAGCCTCGAATAATTTGCCTACAATCATCGAAGGTCTTCCAAACCTTTGACGTAATATGCTCATATCCTCAGCGTAGCCCTCTTTTGGCTTCATAAACTTACAGCACTGTATAGCTCTTGAAGCATCTCCAGTGCAGTATCTCATCAAATACATTAACTTCATTTCATCATTTAATGAAAAACCACTCAGCATGATCTCAAACTCTTTTACAAACTGTAAATAATCAGCCAGGTTTCCTTCGAAACACCGTGGTTCAAATTTAAGGAGTTTGATGTTCCTATTATCCCTGAACGGCGAAACAGTAACATCAACCATGTCATGCTTAACATCAGACACATCGTTACAATTAACAGACAAGTCACCATGACTTACTTTCCTGTTTGCATCCAAGACGCTCTGTCCCTTCTTTGACCCAGGCATTGTTGAACTTGACCAAATTCCAAAAACGTTCCAGATATTGCTTGATCAAAGAGGACTTGACCGGCACCAGGAAAGATGAACGGTGACTATCCAAACTGTTACCAGCTATCTGAATCGGCCAGAATCTGTTTCTATCGTCAGAAACTGTCAGCCACATCTCGTAAACCGTTAATGCCCAGCTCTTGCTACGCTTGGGCTCACGCTGTTCCTTGAAGTTTTTCAGAAACGCTTAGTAATAACGGACGCAAAAACCGAAACACCCATTGGCCGCTTGAGAATTCTTTATTGTAACACCAACATATAAAAATAATGTTTTTACTAGGGTCTGTGAACAAACATTACAATAATAAATCACAATAATACTTGTGACGTTTTATTGCTGACTTCTTTCTGAACAGCGACCGATGAGACGATTACTCTCGTATTGATGACTCCGCGAAAATTGGGGAAGTTGGTTTGGGCGAACAACCATGAATTGATCGTTCAATCTTCAACTGCATTGACAAGGTGTGACACCGTGGAAGCAGAGAAAAATATAATTAGATAACATGAAGTTCAGCAAAGATGTCTTTCCGGTGATTTCATTCTCAAAAGCTGTACAATCGCATTTATATAGATTATTTTACATGGATGCAATTATCGTCTGTTTAATTCCACATAGTAATAAATGTGACAATAATTTTCAACTTGATATGAAAGTTTCAAGGTACGAATATGGATTATAATGGGCTTAGAGACAAGATTTCATTGAATTAGAAAATAGTTACAAAGTATGCAAAAAATTAATATATGATAACTGGAGAAATAATTTTAAGTCAAATAGGTGATAATTTTTTCAACTTGATGTGAATTACAAGAGGCTTAGAAAAGCAGGGATAGAAAGAATTACAAGTGCGAACAAAATGATCACAGAAACAAAATGAAATCGAAATTTTTCAACTTGAAATGTTAGTTAGGAGGTGTAAATATAGATTATAAAAGCCTTAGAAACACAAAAATTGCACAGGATTAAGATATAATTGTAAAATAGTTATTTCAGACGAATTATAAATGTGAGCAGGAAAAGCATGGAAAATAAACTTAAAATGGCTGTTTTTATAACTGAAAGAATTAGGTGCATCTAATGAAGACTGAAGTATTAAGGATCAGACACACAGCGAACGAAAAAATGCTCAAACTGAAAGCGAGAACGAAAAAGACGAAGAAGATAAAAAACGGAAGCAAAGGGAATATACCAAACTAGGTCCATGGTATTTGTAGAGGTTGGACTGATTTCTTTTGAGCATACAATTCCAGCTTCTCGATGCATACTGCGAGGGCCTCTGCAGTACAAAGAGGTCCGAAACATATTGCTCTTGGTAAGTTTCTGTTGACTTTGTAAATCGCTTCGAAAGAATCGGTTGAAATTTGTGGGAGGTGTCGATCGGATGTTCAATAACGGCATTTCTGATTGAACCGGTCCCATCTCTTTGCAGCCACGCTGGATAATGTTCTCTAACGAGTCTTGAAAGGACGCGCATACAACGACCTATGTACCTAGCTCCGCACGAGCAAGTGAACTGGTATATGCACATTGAATTGGTCATATGCGATTGTACAGCTTTTGAGAATGAAATCGCCGAAAAGATATCTTTGCTGAACTTCGTGTTCTCTTCTTTCTAATGTCCATATGTGTATTTTCCACGAAATGAAAAAAGTAAGTGACGATGAATTGCCTGTTAATTGTAATGACATAATAAGAATAATGTATATTTCATATAAACATATAAATTTACATGGAAATGCATACCATTTTCACAGGCATCATCAAGTATTACATATTCTCGAATCGTAGATTGCCTACAAGTTAACAATGTTTCAAAAAATAAATATTTGATATAATAATAATATATATATTCTCATATAAACATATAAATTTACATGAAAATGCATGCCATTTTTACAGGCACGATCAAGTACATATACATATATATAAATACACTCATTGGCTGAGCCAGGCTGTATAGTCATTGATTTGTACAGTTGTCCTTCTGGTTGAGCGGGAAAATCGACTTCGTTTGGTTTTCAACGCGTGGTTGTAGGCATACAATATTGAGGTAAGTACAACGTTTACAA
This sequence comes from Trichobilharzia regenti, assembly GCA_944472135.2. Lineage (NCBI taxonomy): Eukaryota > Metazoa > Platyhelminthes > Trematoda > Strigeidida > Schistosomatidae > Trichobilharzia > Trichobilharzia regenti. The sequence continues at coordinate 70,305,735 of OX235270.1, read as the reverse complement.
GGGATTGAAAGCTGTTTTAGAAAAGTAAAAGCACCTAGGTGAATCATTAAAGTGTAAATGGAATAATAAAGTGCAATATATCATTATTAAATGCGTTTATAAAGGAAATAAAATGGGAATCTAATTAATCCCTAGGCTGACAACGTTCATTTGCAATGTATAATGCTACCCATATAGGTCTTACTATCATTACGTCCAATTTTGGCTTTAATACATTTATCCTCATGCCACTTGTTTCTATTTTATACCTTTTAGTGAATTTAGTGCACAACCGTACCATACAAAGAGTAGGAATAGAATAAGTTGAACCAAATTCATAAAGAGCTATTAAATGTTACGTTGAATGGAGCATAATGAGGATCAGGTAAAGACGTTATTAGAAAATGAATGAGATAAGACATTGTGAAGTGGTATGTAAAGATCTGAAAATGAATAGCAAGTTAATTTGTAGGATGCTCCATAAATCTGTGCAGAGCACACGGGGTCACATCTCAAAAATAGGCTGAGCGAATCGTATATATTTAAAGGCAGAAGCGTGATATGTCAAGGCGTTTGTTAATGTAGTCGAAGATTGAACGATCAATTCATGGTTGTTTGCTCAAACCAACTTCCCCAATTTTCGCGGAGTCATCAATACGACAGTCATCGTCTCATCGGTCGCTGTTCAGAAAGAAGTCAGCAATAAAACGTCAGAAGTAATATTGTGATTTATTATTGTAATATTTGTTCACAGACCCTAGTAAAAACATTATTTTTATATGTTGGTGTTACAATAAAGAATTCTCAAGCGGCCAATGGGTGTTTCGGTTTTTGCGTCCGTTATTACTAAGCGTTTCTGAAAAACTTCAAGGAACAGCGTGAGCCCAAGCGTAGCAAGAGCTGGGCATTAACGGTTTACGAGATGTGGCTGACAGTTTCTGACGATAGAAACAGATTCTGGCCGATTCAGATAGCTGGTAACAGTTTGGATAGTCACCGTTCATCTTTCCTGGTGCCGGTCAAGTCCTCTTTGATCAAGCAATATCTGGAACGTTTTTGGAATTTGGTCAAGTTCAACAATGCCTGGGTCAAAGAAGGGACAGAGCGTCTTGGATGCAAACAGGAAAGTAAGTCATGGTGACTTGTCTGTTAATTGTAACGATGTGTCTGATGTTAAGCATGACATGGTTGATGTTACTGTTTCGCCGTTCAGGGATAATAGGAACATCAAACTCCTTAAATTTGAACCACGGTGTTTCGACGGAAACCTGGCTGATTATTCACAATTTGTAAAAGAGTTTGAGATCATGCTGAGTGGTTTTTCATTAAATGATGAAATGAAGTTAATGTATTTGATGAGATATTGCACTGGAGATGCTTCAAGAGCTATACAGTGCTGTAAGTTTATGAAGCCAAAAGAGGGCTACGCTGAGGATATGAGCATATTACGTCAAAGGTTTGGAAGACCTTCGATGATTGTAGGCAAATTATTCGAGGCTGTTAAGGGTAATGGTGGTCAATTACAGGATGACTCCCAGGCACTCACTGAGTTTTTAGATAATCTTATGACTTATAAGAATACCTTGATTTCGATGAATTGCATGAGTGACCTCAACTCGAGTTTTATACTGGAAGTAATAGCAAGACGCCTGCCTACTCGACTGCAAAGGAAGTGGGTGAAGATAAGCTCCCGTATGGAGAATGAGGGTATCGAGCCAAAGTTTGATGATATCCTGAAACTGGTAAATACTAGTGTCAATCAATCTATGAGCAGGTTCGCCAGTCTATTACATCTCACCCCAAGAATAGAGCAGTCTGGGAGCAAAATGCAATCATTGATGACGAATAGGCCTCAGAGAGGTGGATATCGAGAAGGCTCCATGATGTCTAGTAATGAATATAGACCTAGTGAGTGTAACAGGTTTCGTAGTACATCCTCAACAGATGAGTTACAAGATGCAAGACAAACACGGTTGTGTTTTACACGTTTGCAAGAAGTGCACACAGAAGTGAATTGTGAACCAGTGAGCAAGTTCAGTGATAAGCTCAATGTGAACTCCAGGCCTGACTCCGAATTGTGTGACGATAACGGTGCGGTGAAGAAGTCTGTAGTTGCAACTGGTAAGCCATTGTTGAATAGAGTGTCACAGAATAGAGTTGCTGCTTCAGAGTCCAGTTCTGACCCTCCAAGTTTGCAGGGTATTACTAGTCAGAGTGAAGTTATAAATCGCTTTAGGATTTGTGAGGAGGAACCAAAATTGTCTACTTCTGTTATTACAGAGTTTGAAAATGATGAACTTGACGGTAAATTGAATATTTGTGATAATGATCTAGATAGTGCAGACTTGTCTTTGGTTGATCATGATGAGATGAGGGATATGCCTACTACTGCTAAGTTGAACAAAGGTTCTGTACAACTACAACGTGAAGTAGAATTGAACGATGATGCCGTTCTAGAAGGTGTGCATACTTGTGAGACCGTCAGTGTGATTGATCAGCGTGTAGCCCACCTATCATCAGATGCTAGTGCTAAACCGGAGGTAATATTAAGACACAGCAGTGGTGGTAATCTTGCGGTTAGACAAACTTCTAAAAGCCGAACCACAACAGCTTCTGATCCACCGCTAAGTTCATCAACTGATATCAATCAGTCGTCATTGGTGCTGTCATCCACAATGAAACAGACGCCCATCGACTCAAGTATCTTGTGCAATGACTACGATAGTATTGGTGCGTTTGAAAAGACGAATATCGATGGTCAGTTTAGTGAGGATAAGCCAAGTGTAAACGAGAGAGTAGTTGTTAAATTGACTTGCATGAATAAAGGCATTTCTAGTTTCAAGTTACTATTTGAATGCTATTATCTTTGGTGTAAATTACTCTGTGCCTACGCTTGGTTGACCAGATACTTCGTGTGATTTTCGTCATCTATATTCTACGATACAATGACATGAGCGTGTTACCGTTCAGATTTGAGGATATAGCTGATGGAAGGAAGTCAGCGAATGAACTCTGCGACGATATTTCAACCTATAGCGTCAACCTGAGAAGGGTTGTAGGCGTACTGCTGTAAGTCCTACAATTCTTCAAAGGGTAGCGCATCAATGAACAGTCCAATGTGCTTAGTGTGTGATTTTGTACATATGTTCATATTGTATATACTGAATTGATATCATCTATCAACTAGCTGTTGGTAATTCTGTTTGTGTCCGGACGACTTCCACTTGGATCATCAACCTGAGAAGGAATGTAGGCGTACTGCTGTAAGTCCTACAGTTTTCCAAGGGTAGTTTGTCGTGCCAGAATCCACAACATTTGATGTAGTGATTGTACATATGTTTGTGTTAATTAATTGTGTGAGTTCCAATTATCGCAATTGTTGGTTAATCTTGTTTGTGTCCGGACATTCCTCAAATTACAATCGTCAACGTGAGGAGGACTGCGGGCGGACTGGTGTAAGTCCTGCGATTCTTCAAAGGAATTCCATCAAGATGTGATCCGCGAGTTTGTGTGTACTGTTTGTATATATGTGTGGTGTGTCATATCAATTGGTGTTTTTGGATTCATTGTGTTTACTCGTTGTTTTCGTACCTTGTTGTTATTACATAATTTTGTTAAAATTTTTGTCGTGATTACTTCTGAAGTTGTTTCGAGTCTTCTACATCCATGAATGAATTGATTGATCTTAAGGACAGCAGATGGGTCGTACACGCCGGGAAGGCTATTGCTGAGAATGAAATGCATACGGAGATAATTGTTAGCTGTGGTCTCACACGCCGCGGAGAAAGAGTGTAAACGACTGAGGCTCGCATACGTCACCGCTACTAGAACTGAGGCAGAATGAATGACAAGCGATTTCAGTGGTAATTGGTAGTGAGTAGATAAGGGGATGTGCGTTGAGTATCATGAGGTGGTGCTATGGTCACGTTGCGTTATGCAAGAGTCATTCTAGCAAGTGGCGATTGTGTTGCAAGGTGTCAAGAAGAGGCTTTTATCTGGAGGCATAGGTCACCATCGATGTGTGAGATTGTGCTGTGAGTATGCTTGTGGTGTGTTGGCTTTTCTGTTTGTATTCCATTTCTGCTCTGTCCGTGTGACCCAGGTTCTCGCAATGGCATCCAAGTCAACGTGTATTGGTCGTGAAGGAAAAAAGGGATGGATTCGTATTTTGCCGGGGAGTGTGAATGTGGTTGAAGATTGAACGATCAATTCATGGTTGTTCGCTCAAACCAACTTCCCCAATTTTCGCGGAGTCATCAATACGACAGTCATCGTCTCATCGGTCGCTGTTCAGAAAGAAGTCAGCAATAAAACGTCAGAAGTAATATTGTGATTTATTATTGTAATGTTTGTTCACAGACCTTAGTAAAAACATTATTTTTATATGTTGGTGTTACAATAAAGAATTCTCAAGCGGCCAATGGGTGTTTTGGTTTTTGCTTCCGTTATTACTAAGCGTTTCTGAAAAACTTCAAGGAACAGCGTGAGCCCGAGCGGAGCAAGAGCTGGGCATTAACGGTTTACGAGACTTGGCTGATAGCGTTCATTATTATCCCTTTTCAATATAAATATCTAAGCCCTCAGAAAAATCTCGTGCCATCAAATTGCATATTGCTGTTCTTGCAGAATGGGGCGGTTCGCCTTATTGACCGCCACCATATCTACTCATCAGCTAGCACCACCCTCGCATCATGAAATAAGGGAGGGTGGCGCTACCTGATGGGTAGATATGGTGGCGGTCACTTAGGCGAATCGCCCCATTCTGCATTAATAATAATAATAATATATATTCTCATATAAACATATAAATTTACATGAAAATGCATGCCATTTTTACAGGCACGATCAAGTTTGATATAATATCAAATGGTAGATTGTCTACAAGTTAATAATGTTTCAACAGTTAAATATTTGATATATATATATAAATACACATTCTCTGAACTAGGCTGTATAGTTATTGAATTGTACAATTGTCCTCCAGGTTGAGCGGGAAAATCGACTTCGTTTCGTTTTCATCCCGTGGTTGTCGGCATACGATAACCAACCAATATTGAGGTAAGTACAACGTTTACAACGGATTGAAAGCTGTTTTTAGAAAAGTAGAAGTGCTAAGGTGAATCAATAAAGTGTAATGAAATGGGTAAGTGCAAGTATCACTAATAAATGCATTAATATAGAAAACTCCCTAGGCTGACAACGTTCATTTGCAATGTATAATGCCACGCGTATATCTCGTACTATCATGTTGTCCACTTTTGGTTTTAATACATTTTTTCCTTATGTCTGTTTTTTTTATTTTATGCTTTTTTGTGCATTTGGTGCACAACCGTACCTCACAGAGAATAGGAATAGAATAAGTCGAATCAAATTCATAAAGAGCTATAAAATGTTAGGTTTAATGGGATACAATGAGGATTAAGTAAAGACGTTATTAGAAAATGAATCCGATAAGACATTGTGAAGTGGTATTTATATTAAATAAGCTATTGTTGACACAAACAGGATCCTGGGCTAAGAGTTGGTTGCATTCCTATTTTTCTGATAGAATGCAGTTTACTGTATATAATTGCAAATCTTCTACCTCGCTTACAAAATCCGGTGTTCCACAAAGTACCCAACTCTCTCCTTTTCTTTCTTCTTTCTTCCTACACGACCTGCCTCATTCAAACGAAACTAACTTTGTCAAATATGCAGATGATCTGACTGTATCACTGCCTATCACTTCCGAGTCTGACAGCTCCAAACTTAATAGCTTTCTGTTGGACATTGATATGTATCCACATATATATATATTTATGTGTGTGTGTGCATGTTGGTCTCTCTTTCTGTTTGCTCGCTTAGTCTGTGACCTTTTCACTTGTGTGAACTTGTCTCCTTTAATAATGTATATTCTCCTTATATTATATTATATATAATATGAGTGTTTGTTGACAGTCCGTTGCTTGGTGACATATATCCATATATGTTTGTTGACATGTCTGCTATATTCGCTATGTCTATTTGGATCGACACTCCATTATAATTAGCCATTCATGTTAAGACTGTCTAATGATTTGTTCCCACGCTTTGTCTGGAACATTCATATATATTTCGCATTCACAATCTTGTGACTTTACTTTACTTACTTACCACTTTGGTGTGGGACCATTTTATTTTCGTCTCCTTGTGTTTGGACAATAGAAGTATCATCGCAAACCTAGTGGTCTTCTGATTTCCGCCTTCTTGTGTCAGGACTATTAGATTCTCGACCAGTACATAACAATAAATTAGCGACGAGTATATAACAATTTGGCGACGGGGAAAACTAGTACATAACAATTTGGCGACGGGGAAACTAGAACATAACAGTCATCAACAAGTGGTCCAAGTCAAATGGTCTTATGTCAAATCCTTCCAAATGTCAGGTAGTTGATTTTACTTTCAAGCGTCGACGTGACTTACATGAACTAGCTAGTTCGCATGATGCCTGTATCATAGATGGCACAGAAATTGAAACTAAGTCAAGCATTAAATACCTTTGATTAGTTCTTTCCTCTGACCTTTCATGGTCAACCCACATCTTATCTATCTTTAAGAAAATGTTTCGTCTCACCTTCTACATTAAAAAGTTAAGACAATCAGGTATCAACCAACCTTTGGTTTTGCAATTTTTAAACTCCTGTATTTTACCTATTGTACTCTATTGCTCTCCATTAATCTTTCTTTGGCTTCTCAAAAAAGGTTATATCATATTACGAAGAGTATTAAATGCTGTGAGTAGGGCATGTGGTCTGCCACTGAATGAGCTCGCCAATACTATAGTCGAGAGGCATATAAATTTCTGTGCAAAATGGGCAAAGGCTATACTGTCAGACCCTCTGCACCCCCTTTTTTCACACCTATCCCCCTGTATCTCATCAGGTAGGACGAGAAGTCAATATAAAAGATATATGCTCGTACTACTAAGTATAGAAATTCTACAATACCCTATTTAGCCCGTACTTTATGTGATGAAGACTCTGTTAGACGTGAAACACATAAGTTACTATGTAATTAGCACAGTGAATCAACCGTTTCATAGTTCATCTTTCTGTATTTTATGGTATCACAATTTCTGTCGTTTAATTATTACTGTGCTATTTTATTTTGGTTGGTATTACTATTATTACTACAATTTTATATTTTATGCATATTTTTCACCGTATTGCATACAATATTTTGCTATGTTGCTGCTGTAACAACCGTTTTATTATTATTATGTAATGTGTATTTATAATTTTTTGTCGTTTTTGAGTAAATTAGATGCAATATTCTAGTGAATGCTGAAAATTCCTTGCTGTATCATTAGTACTGCTTCTGGAATAAAGGTATAAATATATTTATTTCTCTAGACAGCAACTGAGATGTTAGTGCAGTCAAAGCACAGGTATAACTGCACTGGACTCAAAGCTGTCCACGGAAGACTTTCCGCATGAATTTGGCTCACTATGAGTATATTAAATATTACAATTTAGACTCAAACCAAAATCTTATATTCTATTCTTATAAAGTTTCTAGAGGTCATTTTCCAATTTTTAATGTCATAAAACAGTGTTAAATTTCAGACTGCACTTGTCTAATATGATCATGCCTCTACAAACGGTATGTGAATCATGCAAACGCTTAATTTATGTGAAATATATTAATTTTATTATAACCAACGCGAAAACATAGAACGCAGATTTGTGGCTCGACAATCCTCCATTCTTGCACCAATATAGAACCAACAATAATACTATTATACACAAAGTCTAAGCGCAAATGTCATAACAATTGATCACAATAATACTCCTGACAGAATTTCTCCGTCTTATAAGGAACAGCGTACAATGGAACGAGGACTGCAGGATCGATGACTCCGCGAAAATTGGGGAAGTTGGTTTGAGCGAACAACCATGAATTGATCATTCAATCTTCAACCACATTCACACTCCCCGGCAAAATACGAATCCATCCCTTTTTTCCTTCACGACCAATACACGTTGACTTGGATGCCATTGCGAGAACCTGGGTCACACGGACAGAGCAGAAATGGAATACAAACAGAAAAGCCAACACACCACAAGCATACTCACAGCACAATCTCACACATCGATGGTGACCTATGCCTCCAGATAAAAGCCTCTTCTTGACACCTTGCAACACAATCGCCACTTGCTAGAATGACTCTTGCATAACGCAACGTGACCATAGCACCACCTCATGATACTCAACGCACATCCTCTTATCTACTCACTACCAATTACCACTGAAATCGCTTGTCATTCATTCTGCCTCAGTTCTAGTAGCGGTGACGTATGCGAGCCTCAGTCGTTTACACTCTTTCTCCGCGGCGTGTGAGACCACAGCTAACAATTATCTCCGTATGCATTTCATTCTCAGCAATAGCCTTCCCGGCGTGTACGACCCATCTGCTGTCCTTAACATCAATCAATTCATTCATGGATGTAGAAGACTCGAAACAACTTCAGAAGTAATCACGACGAAAATTTTAACAAAATTATGTAATAACAACAAGGTACGAAAACAACGAGTAAACACAATGAATCCAAAAACACCAATTGATATGACACACCACACATATATACAAACAGTACACACAAACTCGCGGATCACATCTTGATGGAATTCCTTTGAAGAATCGCAGGACTTACACCAGTACGCCCGCAGTCCTCCTCACGTTGACGATTGTAATTTGTGGAATGTCCGGACACAAACAAGATTAACCAACAATTACATCAATTGGAACTCACACAATTATTTAACACAAACATATGTACAATCACTACATCAAATGTTGTGGATTCTGGCACGACAAACTACCCTTGAAGAACTGTAGGACTTACAGCAGTACGCCTACATTCCTTCTCAGGTTGATGATCCAAGTGGAAGTCGTCCGGACACAAACAGAATTACCAACAGCTAGATGACAGATGATATCAATTCAGTATATACAATATGAACATATGTACAAAATCACACACCAAGCACATTGGACTGCTCATTGATGCGCTACCCTTTGAAGAATTGTAGGACTTACAGCAGTACGCCTACAACCCTTCTCAGGTTGACGCTCTAGGTTGGAAAATCGTCTAGTGTTTCATCCTCCGACTCTCGACTCTCAGCACCTTCCAGTAGACACAGTTTTCTAATATCTCGCACCAACATGCCACAACTTGTTCTCACCTCAACCGTCCTCACCAATCCATCACCACTACAGATAGCCTTACTACCACTCCCAAAGGCCACCTACCTGTGGCACATTTATCTGCTACTAATACTATGTCACCAACCTTTAAGTTTCGGCACAACTTTTTCCACTTGTCTCTGGTTTGCAGTGTTAGAACATACTCCTTTAACCATCTTTTCCAAAATATATCTTTCATGTGCCTGGCTTGTTTCCATCTTTTAATCGTAGGTATTCCTTCCCCGCTTGAGTCCTCTATGCCAGGGTTGCCTCTCAATAACAATAATTTATTTGGGGTTAACACATCAAAATCCTTGACGTCGTCCCTCACAGGTGATAACGGCCGGTCATTTAATATTCGTTCAGCTTCACAAAAAAATGTCTCCAGCGTTTCGTCATTCAAACTCTGGTTTTTAATTATGGAGCTTAAAATACGCTTGATAATTCCTATAAGTCTTTCCCATAGCCCACCTCTATGGCTGGCATGTGGTGGGTTGAAGTGCCACTCGATGTTCCTTTTCAGTAACTCTTCCTGAACTCTCGTTTGGGACCTTCGAAGTACTCTTTAAGCTCGGCGTGACAGCCAACAAAATTAGTCCCTCTGTCGCTGAACATCATCTTCGGTACACCCCGGCGATTTATAAATCTATGTAATGCTAGCACGAATGAATCAGTAGTTAGCGTATGAACCATCTCAATATGCACAGCTCTCATTTTCAAACAGGTGAATAAACAGCCATATCTTTTACATAGGGTTCTGCCTCTCTTCACTACAAAAGGTCCGAACAAATCCACCCCAACGTACTCAAATGGATAATTCCCTTCAGAAGCTTGCCACGCTGGGAGTGGTGCCATCATCTGCTGTACTGGACGAGCATTTCGGAGTTTACATTCCATGCACTTATCAATTATTTTACGGACAGCAGTACCTCCCTTCACTATCCAGAACTTACATCGAATACTTGATAGTACTTGCGAAGTACCCAAATGACCTTCAAGAACATGGTAGTGTCTTATAATGAGATCAGTGACTGGATGGTAGCAAGGTAATAAAGCCGGATGACGGGTCTCATATGACGATTCTAACATTTGTAGACGTCCACCAACTCTAGCGATCCCTTCGGAAACTATCGGAGATAATCTATCTAACCGCACCTTGAAATCTGCGAAATCGGGACTATCCTCCTTGGCAATCTCACCCCACGCTTCCCACTGAGCAGCCCTCAAAATCGCTAACTCTGCATTTCTAATATCTTCGACTCTCAAAGGCCCCACATTCATATTTTCGTATCCCGCAAGATGCATGACCTTTAAATACGTAACATATCGTGTCAACCACGCAACAGCTTTCAGTAGTTTGTACCAAGAAGAATAATATTTAAAAAGTGGATGTAAACCTGAATGTCTTTCTTGAGTAGATGTTAAACTGACACTTGTCTTCAACTCCAAGGCACACTCGTTTATCGGTGGTTCATCTTCTCTACGAGGCCACATACTATCAGCCCTTAGCAAGAACTCTGGACCTTTCCACCACTTATTTTTAACCACATTCATATCAATAACTCCTCGCGAGGCTAGATCAGCTGGATTTTTTCCAGACGGTACGTACCTCCACTGCTCAACAGTTGTTAGTTCACGAATTTGAGATACTCTGTTAGCTACAAAACATGCATATCTTGCTGACTCGTTGCGTATATAATATATCACAGACATCGAATCAGTCCAAAACGTTACGGGATGCTTGGGGTAATCCAACTCTTTACACACCGTTGTGAATAACTGCGCAGCTAGTAAGGCTGCATTAAGTTCTAATCTCGGAATCGAAACCGTCTTTAGAGGTGCAACTCTAGATTTACCCATCACCAGGCTAACATCTATATCATTCCTTAAGGTGGTTCTGATGTATACGGCTGCACCAAATCCAACCTCAGAGGCATCAGAAAAAACATGGAAGTCAATTATATCATGATTTCTCGACGGCTTAAGTGGACGTGAGACGGAATGTAGATTCAGCATTCTTAAACTGTTAACCCACCCCTTCCACTCTTCTCTCTGCCTCTCACTTAATGGTTCATCCCACTGTAACCCTTTCCTGCATGTCTCTTGAAATAACCTCCTAGCCGGAAGTAGATAAGGTGCTACTAATCCAAGTGGGTCAAACACGGACGACAACACAGAGAGCACACCTCTCCGAGTAACTGGCTTATCAATATCACCAACACTAAATCCAAAGGTATCAGAGTTCACATCCCATCGCATACCTAATGTGCGTTCAACTGGTAGAGTATCAACAGGCAAATCTCGTACGGTAGGTGCTCTGTCTTCTGGATCTATATGCTTCAAAACGTCTAGGCTGTTCGAGACCCACTTAGTTAGACGAAAGCCGGCCTTAGCTAACACTTCAGTAATGCTTGTTGCAAATCTAACTGCAGACTTATCATCATCGAAGGAGGCTAAACAATCATCCACGTAGAAGCAACAATCTATGACGTCCAGCAAATCATTAGAACCAAATGTGGACACTGCCTTTCGTAGAGCAAAATTAGCACAAAACGGGGAGGACGTGGCACCAAATGGATGCACTGTCATCCTATATTCTGACACCTTACCACAAGGACCGTCATCAAACCACAAAAACCTCAAGTGATCTCTGTCACTCTCTGGCACCTTCACCTGTAGGAACATTTCCTCAATATCCGCCGCGACAGCAACTGTAAACTTTCTGAATCTCAATAGCAGTCCCACTAATGAGCTCACGCAATCTGGGCCACTATACAGATTATCATTTAAAGAGACTCCTTCATGTTTCGCAGAACAATCAAACACCACACGGAGTTTACCTGGCTTCCTCGGGTTAAAGACGGGATGATGGGGCAAATACCACTTCCCTGGCTCACTCTGATCAACTAGTCTTTCAACGTAACCCTTCATTATATGTTTATCGACGACTTCCTTATATTTGGACCAGAGTTCTGCATCTGACAGAAATTTCTTCTGTAAACCCATTAGTCTCTTAAGAGCAACTTTCCTATTACAAACCAACTGTCTATCTTTGAATCTCCATGGTAGGCCAACGCTGAAACGCCCGTTTTCGTATTTACAAGAGTCCTCGGCTATTTTAACTGCTTTTAAGTCTTCTACAGAACGACCCTTCCCTGGGACACCGCAGTCACAAAACTCCTTGTCATACATATTTTTAATCATAGTTTCTAGTTTGTCCCCATCGTTTGCAACTAATGATGATATGTGGACTATGGGTATAGGTCCTCTCACTGTCCATCCCAGTGGTGTTTTCGTCGCAAACAGATCATCTCTACCTCCAAATCTCTCTTCTAATACCTTGTGAGCTTCTGGCACACTACATCCAATGAGTACTCTCACTCTTCCATCTTGCAGTGTTGGAAGAGGTATGTCACACAGGTATGGCTTACCGACAACCGTTTCACGACTAGGTACTATAGCTTCGCCAAGTTTCATACTGGAGGTAGTGTAAGCAGTATCCACTTCCACGGTCTCCCCAGTAGCCAAGGATTCTAACTGAAATGACACTCGCTCACATACTACTGTTTTCGCAGAATTGAAAGTATTTACAACCAAGGGTTGCTTTGGGCCTTTAATACCCAAGCAACCAGCCAGTTCAGCATCTATCAATGTAACGTCTGAACCATTATCCAACAATGCATAAGTCTCTACTGAAGATTTCGGTCCTTTCACCTTAACTGGTAATACCCCTAAGAAAACTTGTGGGATGTCAAGGGGTCTAGAGATACTATTACAATTAACCGAATTCCCAGGTTCGTTCACTGTCTTCAGAAGTGGGTGCATATCCGTTAAACCACTACTTCTTTTATTTGTCGCCTTACAATTCCACTTTGTATGCCCAATCTTTAAACAACTGAAACACAGCCGCTTCTGCTTTGCCATTTTTAACCTTTCTACGGGTGACATAGCGATAAAGCGATTACAATCACTCAATTGATGCATGTTATGGCAAACAATACACTCATCCTTTCTCGTTGTGTCTTGAGACTTCACCACAAATGCCTTCCTTATATTCACTGGTTCCTTAGGTTCTACCTTAGAATGCAAAATGCTGGCGAATTTGCCCATCGCCTGGTTGACACTGTCCTTCACCAGTCTAAGAATATCATCAAACCTTGGCTCGATACCCTCCTCCTCTATACGAGAGCTTATTTTTACCCACTTCCTTTGCAGCCGAGTAGGTAGGCGTCTCGCAATTACCTCTAGGACTGAGCTCGAGTTGAGGTCACTCATGCAATTCATAGAAATCAAGGTATTCTTATAAGTCATAAGATTATCTAAAAACTCAGTAAGTGCCTTGGAGTCACCTTGAAGTTGACTGCCGTTACCTTGGACAGCTTCGTATACGTTCCTTACAATCATCAAAGGTCTTCCAAACCTTTGACGTAATATGCTCATAGCCTCAGCGTAGCCCTCTTTTGGCTTCATAAACTTACAGCACTGTATAGCTCTTGAAGCATCTCCAGTGCAATATCTCATCAAATACATTAACTTCAATTCATCACTTAAGGGAAAACTACTCAACATGATCTCAAACTCCTTTACAAATTGTAAATAATCAGCTGGGTTTCCATCAAAACATAGTGGTTCAAATTTTGACTTACTTTCCTGCTTGCATCCAAGACGCTCTGTCCCTTCTTTGACCCAGGCATTGTTGAACTTGACCAAATTCCAAAAACGTTCCAGATATTGCTTGATCAAAGAGGACTTGACCGGCACCAGGAAAGATGAACGGTGACTATCCAATCTTTCACCAATTGTCTGAATCCAACAGAAAATGATTCCGTCATCAGAAACTGACTTCACTGTCAGAAACTGTCAGCCACGTCTCGTAAACCGTTAATGCCCAGCTCTTTCTCCACTCTGGCTCACGCTGTTCCTTGAAGTTTCTAGGCAACGCTTAGTAATAACGGACGCAAAAACCGAAACACCAATAAGCGCCTCGAGGATTCTTCATTGTTACACCAAACATATAAACAATGTTACAACTAAGGTTTCTGACAGCTACCGCCAGACTTCTTTTTGAACAGCGACCGATGAGACGATGACTGTCGTATTGATGACTCCGCCAAATTTGGGGAAGTTGGTTTAGAGCAAACAACCAAGAATTGATCATTCAATCTTCAACCACATTCACACTCCCCGGCAAAATACGAATCCATCCCTTTTTTCCTTCACGACCAATACACGTTGACTTGGATGCCATTGCGAGAACCTGGGTCACACGGACAGAGCAGAAATGGAATACAAACAGAAAAGCCAACACACCACAAGCATACTCACAGCACAATCTCACACATCGATGGTGACCTATGCCTCCAGATAAAAGCCTCTTCTTGACACCTTGCAACACAATCGCCACTTGCTAGAATGACTCTTGCATAACGCAACGTGACCATAGCACCACCTCATGATACTCAACGCACATCCCCTTATCTACTCACTACCAATTACCACTGAAATCGCTTGTCATTCATTCTGCCTCAGTTCTAGTAGCGGTGACGTATGCGAGCCTCAGTCGTTTACACTCTTTCTCCGCGGCGTGTGAGACCACAGCTAACAATTATCTCCGTATGCATTTCATTCTCAGCAATAGCCTTCCCGGCGTGTACGACCCATCTGCTGTCCTTAAGATCAATCAATTCATTCATGGATGTAGAAGACTCGAAACAACTTCAGAAGTAATCACGACAAAAATTTAAACAAAATTATGTAATAACAACAAGGTACGAAAACAACGAGTAAACACAATGAATCCAAAAACACCAATTGATGTGACACACCACACATATATACAAACAGTACACACAAACTCGCGGATCACATCTTGATGGAATTCCTTTGAAGAATCGCAGGACTTACACCAGTCCGCCCGCAGTCCTCCTCACGTTGACGATTGTAATTTGTGGAATGTACGGACACAAACAAGATTAACCAACAATTACATCAATTGGAACTCACACAATTATTTAACACAAATATATGTACAATCAACACATCAAACGTTGTGTATTCTGGAACGGAAAACTACCCTTGAAGAACTGTAGGACTTACAGCAGTACGCCTACAACCCTTCTCAGGTTGACGCTCTAGGTTGGAAAGTCGTCGCAGAGTTCATTTGCTGACTTCATTCCATCAGCTATATCCTCAAATCTGAACAGTAACACGCTCATTTCATTGTATCGTAGAATATAGATGACGAACAAACACACGACATATCTCATCAACCAAGTGTAGAAACAGAGTAATTTACACCAAAGATAATAGCATTCAAATAGTAACTTGAAACTAGAAATGCCTTTATTCATGCAAGTCAATTTAACAATTACTCTCTCGTTTACACTTGGCTTATCCTCACTAAACTGACCATCGATATTCGTCTTTTCAAACGCACCAATACTATCATAGTCATTGCATAAGGCACGTGAGTTCATGGACGTCCATTTCATTGTGGATAAAAACACCAACGATGACTGAGTGACACAAGGTGATGAACGTAGCAGTGGATCAGAAGCTGTTCTTTTTCGGCTTTCAGATAGTTGTCCAACTGCAAGATTACCACCACTGCCGTCCTTCACTACTAGTTCGGGTTTAGCACTATCATCTGATGATTGGTGGACTACACGCTGATCAATCATACTGACGGTCTCACAAGTACGCACACCTTCTAGAACGGCATCATCGTTCAATTCTACTTCACGTTGTAGTTGTACAGAACCTTTGTTCAACTTAGCAGTAGTAGGCATATCCCTCATCTCATCATGATCAACCAAAGACAAGTCTGCACTATCTAGATCATTATCACAAATATTCAATTTACCGTCAAGTTCATCATTTTCAAACTCTGTAATAACAGAAGTAGACAATTTTGGTTCCTCTTCACAAATCCTAAAGCGATTTATAACTTCACTCTGACTAGTAATACCCTGCAAACTTGGAGGGTCAGAACTGGACTCTGAAGCAGCAACTCTATTCTGTGACACTCTATTCAACAATGGCTTACCAGTTGCAAATACAGACTTCTTCACCGCACCGTTATCGTCACACAATTCGGAGTCAGGCCTGGAGTTCACATTGAGCTTATCACTGAACTTGCTCACTGGTTCACAGTTCACTTCTGTGTGCACTTCTTGCAAACGTGTAAAACACAACCGTGTTTGTCTTGCATCTTGTAACTCATCTGTTGAGGATGTACTACGAAACCTGTTACACTCACTAGGTCTATATGCATTACTAGACATCATGGAGCCTTCTCGATATCCACCTCTCTGAGGCCTATTCGTCATCAATGATTGCATTTTGCTCCCAGACTGCTCTATTCTAGGGGTGAGATGTAATAGACTGGCGAACTTGCTCATAGATTGATTGACACTAGTATTTACCAGTTTCAGGATATCATCAAACTTTGGCTCTATACCCTCATCCTCCATACGGGAGCTTATCTTCACCCACTTCCTTTGCAGTCGAGTAGGTAATCGTCTCGCAATTAACTCTAGGACTGAGCTCGAGTTGAGGTCACTCATACAATTCATAGAAATCAAGGTATTCTTATAAGTCATAAGATTATCTAAAAACTCAGTAAGTGCATTGGAGTCACCTTTAAGTTGACTGCCGTTACCTTGGACAGCTTCGTATACGTTCCTTACAATCATCAAAGGTCTTCCAAACCTTTGACGTAGTATGCTCATATCCTCAGCGTAGCCCTCTTTTGGCTTCATAAACTTACAGCACTGTATAGCTCTTGAAGCATCTCCAGTGCAATATCTCATCAAATACATTAACTTCAATTCATCACTTAAGGGAAAACTACTCAACATGATCTCAAACTCCTTTACAAATTGTAAATAATCAGCTGGGTTTCCATCAAAACACCGTGGTTTCAACTTAGGGAGTTCGATGTTCCTATTATCCCTGAACGGCGAAACAGTAACATCAACCATGTCATGCTTAACATCAGACACATCGTTACAATTAACAGACAAGTCACCATGACTTACTTTCCTGTTTGCATCCAAGACGCTCTGTCCCTTCTTTGACCCAGGCATTGTTGAACTTGACCAAATTCCAAAAACGTTCCAGATATTGCTTGTTCAAAGAGGACTTGACCGGCACCAGGATAGATGAACGGTGACTATCCAATCTTCCACCAACTGTCTGAATCCGCCAAAGTCTGTTTCTACCATCAGAAACTGTCAGTCACGTCTCGTAAACCGTTAATGCCCAGCTCTTGCTACGCTCGGGCTCACGCTGTTCCTTGAAGTTTCTAGGCAACGCTTAGTGACAATAGACGAAAAAACCAAAACACCAATTGTTGACTTGAGTATTCTGTATTGTTACACCAACATATAAATCAAGTATGACTGAGGTCTGTGAACAAATATTACAATAATAAATCATAATATTACTTCTGACGATGTTTTACTCTTCTTTCTGAACAGCGACCGATGAGACGATGACTGGTGTATTGATGCCTCCGCGAAAATTGGGGAAGGTGATTTTGAGCAAACAACCATGAATTGATCGTTCAATCTTCATCTCCATTTACAACTATCGTTTGCAAATACTTGTAGTTTGCCGTCAAGCACTTTTTTGAAGGAGGCCAATATGCCTGCTTGACGCATTTCCATTGGTAGTTTATTCCATATCTGTGCATACCTAATCAAGTAAAACTCTTGCCTAATGTCTGTTTTACATTGTTCGATAGCTACTGTACCCTTTGTGTGTCTTAGTTTGTAGCCACTGTCATCTGAATGTCGAGTGCCATTAGTAGAGCTAAAATCTAAGTGGTTTAGAAGCTTATAGTAAAGTGTTAACTTTAGTCTCAGGCGTCTTAGCCATAGTGTTTCTAGTCCTAGGGTATCACGTCTAGTGGAGTAGTTCGCACCATTTTCGGTTCCGAGCAATTTTGACGTGAAGTACCTCTTCACTTCCTCGACTTTCAATTTGTCCCCTATGCGTATACTACTATACACGAATAAACAGTAATCAAATAAAGGACGCACACAAACATTGCACAACAGAATTCTAGACTCATTTCTGTAGAAGTTCCTGAGTAAAAAGCCGATAAGTCCGCGTGACTCTGACACCTGTTTGAAGATATGTTCAGAAAACGATAAGTCATGTGAATATTACAGTCCTAAGTCCAACACAGACTGCAGTCGTAGAAGTGCATGGCCTTGAATTGTCAGGTCAAGTTCCAAATTGTAACAACCTATGCAGAGCCAGCCACGTTTGTCGACATTAAACTGGAGTTGCCAGGTGTCACACCATCTAACCATTTTTCCTAATTCTTGCTGTATGGCGTTTACTGTTGTTCCAAGATCTGTGTTCTTGCGTTTATAGGCCACTTTCAAGTCATCTGCATGTAGTATTGGTTTACCTACACTGAAGGATTCACAGATACTGGTTGTGAATGGAGTTGAAGATTGAACGATCAATTCTTGGATGTTTGCTCAAAATCAACTTCCCCAATTTTCGCGGAGGCATCAATACACCAGTCATCGTCTCATCGGTCGCTGTACAGAAAGAAGTCAGCAATAAAACGTCAGAAGTAATATTATGATTTATTATTGTAATATTTGTTCACAGACCATAGTAAAAACATTATTTTTATATGTTGGTGTTACAATAAAGAATTCTCAAGCGGCCAATGGGTGTTTCGGTTTTTGCGTCCGTTATTACTAAGCGTTGCCTAGAAACTTCAAGGAACAGCGTGAGCCCGAGCGTAGCAAGAGCTGGGCATTAACGGTTTACGAGACGTGACTGACAGTTTCTGATGGTAGAAACAGACTTTGGCGGATTCAGACAGTTGGTGGAAGATTGGATAGTCACCGTTCATCTATCCTGGTGCCGGTCAAGTCCTCTTTGAACAAGCAATATCTGGAACGTTTTTGGAATTTGGTCAAGTTCAACAATGCCTGGGTCAAAGAAGGGACAGAGCGTCTTGGATGCAAACAGGAAAGTAAGTCATGGTGACTTGTCTGTTAATTGTAACGATGTGTCTGATGTTAAGCATGACATGGTTGATGTTACTGTTTCGCCGTTCAGGGATAATAGGAACATCGAACTCCCTAAGTTGAAACCACGGTGTTTTGATGGAAACCCAGCTGATTATTTACAATTTGTAAAGGAGTTTGAGATCATGTTGAGTAGTTTTCCCTTAAGTGATGAATTGAAGTTAATGTATTTGATGAGATATTGCACTGGAGATGCTTCAAGAGCTATACAGTGCTGTAAGTTTATGAAGCCAAAAGAGGGCTACGCTGAGGATATGAGCATACTACGTCAAAGGTTTGGAAGACCTTTGATGATTGTAAGGAACGTATACGAAGCTGTCCAAGGTAACGGCAGTCAACTTAAAGGTGACTCCAATGCACTTACTG
Source organism: Trichobilharzia regenti (assembly GCA_944472135.2). NCBI lineage: Eukaryota > Metazoa > Platyhelminthes > Trematoda > Strigeidida > Schistosomatidae > Trichobilharzia > Trichobilharzia regenti. Next base: position 70,286,124 of record OX235270.1, on the reverse strand, counting down.
AGTTTTTAGATAATCTTATGACTTATAAGAATACCTTGATTTCTATGAATTGTATGAGTGACCTCAACTCGAGCTCAGTCCTAGAGTTAATTGCGAGACGATTACCTACTCGACTGCAAAGGAAGTGGGTGAAGATAAGCTCCCGTATGGAGGATGAGGGTATCGAGCCAAAGTTTGATGATATCCTGAAACTGGTAAATACTAGTGTCAATCAATCTATGAGCAAGTTCGCCAGTCTATTACATCTCACCCCTAGAATAGAGCAGTCTGGGAGCAAAACGCAATCATTGATGACGAATAGGCCTCAGAGAGGTGGATATCGAGAAGGCTCCATGATGTCTAGTAATGCATATAGACCTAGTGAGTGTAACAGGTTTCGTAGTACATCCTCAACAGATGAGTTACAAGATGCAAGACAAACACGGTTGTGTTTTACACGTTTGCAAGAAGTGCACACAGAAGTGAACTGTGCACCAGTGAGCAAGTTCAGTGATAAGCTCAATGTGAACTCCAGGCCTGACTCCGAATTGTGTGACGATAACGGTGCGGTGAAGAAGTCTGTAGTTGCAACTGGTAAGCCATTGTTGAATAGAGTGTCACAGAATAGAGTTGCTGCTTCAGAGTCCAGTTCTGACCCTCCAAGTTTGCAGGGTATTACTAGTCAGAGTGAAGTTATAAATCGCTTTAGGATTTGTGAGGAGGAACCAAAATTGTCTACTTCTGTTATTACAGAGTTTGAAAATGATGAACTTGACGGTAAATTGAATATTTGTGATAATGATCTAGATAGTGCAGACTTGTCTTTGGTTGATCATGATGAGATGAGGGATATGCCTACTACTGCTAAGTTGAACAAAGGTTCTGTACAACTACAACGTGAAGTAGAATTGAACGATGATGCCGTTCTAGAAGGTGTGCGTACTTGTGAGACCGTCAGTATGATTGATCAGCGTGTAGTCCACCAATCATCAGATGATAGTGCTAAACCCGAACTAGTAGTGAAGGACGGCAGTGGTGGTAATCTTGCAGTTGGACAACTATCTGAAAGCCGAAAAAGAACAGCTTCTGATCCACTGCTACGTTCATCACCTTGTGTCACTCAGTCATCGTTGGTGTTTTTATCCACAATGAAATGGACGTCCATGAACTCACGTGCCTTATGCAATGACTATGATAGTATTGGTGCGTTTGAAAAGACGAATATCGATGGTCAGTTTAGTGAGGATAAGCCAAGTGTAAACGAGAGAGTAATTGTTAAATTGACTTGCATGAATAAAGGCATTTCTAGTTTCAAGTTACTATTTGAATGCTATTATCTTTGGTGTAAATTACTCTGTTTCTACACTTGGTTGATGAGATATGTCGTGTGTTTGTTCGTCATCTATATTCTACGATACAATGAAATGAGCGTGTTACTGTTCAGATTTGAGGATATAGCTGATGGAAGGAAGTCAGCAAATGAACTCTGCGACGACTTTCCAACCTAGAGCGTCAACCTGAGAAGGGTTGTAGGCGTACTGCTGTAAGTCCTACAATTCTTCAAAGGGTAGCGCATCAATGAACAGTCCAATGTGCTTGGTGTGTGATTTTGTACATATGTTCATATTGTATATACTGAATTGATATCATCTATCAACTAGCTGTTGGTAATTCTGTTTGTGTCCGGACGACTTCCACTTGGATCATCAACCTGAGAAGGAATGTAGGCGTACTGCTGTAAGTCCTACAGTTTTCCAAGGGTAGTTTGTCGTGCCAGAATCCACAACATTTGATGTAGTGATTGTACATATGTTTGTGATAAGTAATTGAGTGGGTTCCAGTTGATGTAATTGTTGTTTAACCTTGTTTGTGTCCGGACATTCCTCAAATTACAATCGTCAACGTGAGGAGGACTGCGGGCGGACTGGTGTAAGTCCTGCGATTCTTCAAAGGAATTCCATCAAGATGTGATCCGCGAGTTTGTGTGTACTGTTTGTACTGAAGCCTGGTGCTCAAGTGACATTGTGGATGGTAGCTTATCAATTGATAAGTACAATCTTTTTCGAGGGGATAGGGAAACAGGTCGTGGGGGTGGAACACTCATATACGTTAAACAACCCATTTGTGCAACGCATTTTAGTCACCCTATTCTGTCACAACTTAATGATTCGGTGTGGGTCGAAATAAAAGTTCTCAGAAGTAAACCTATCCTTATAGGGTGCGTATACCGACCGCCATCATCCAACCGCGAATACGATAACGTACTCAGCAACATATTTAGTGTTGCATCCAATCTCCCCTTCAGTTATAATATAATTGGAGGTGACTTCAATTTGCCTGATATATCATGGCGTACACTTCGTGGACCCTCGAGGTATGATAATCTTCTTAATTCCATCATTACTGGAGGATGGACGCAACACATAAATGTACCCACTAGGTCCAATAACATTCTTGATCTTATATTCACGATCAACGTAGCACCATCTACAATTCATGTGGGACATGAATTCCCAGGTAGCGATCATAAAATAGTTGCATGTTCGTTTAACATTTCCCCAGAAACTATACACAGAAACGAAGTTAGTCGGACACCTATAAGACCATACACGCGGGTTGATTGGGACTTGTATCAGGACTTGATTAGATACTCTAATTGGGATTCCTACTTTACCAATGACTCCTTAGAGGAAGTCCTTAAAAACTTCTATGACAATATACAGTCGGTTAATGATGTCATAGCGCCTGTGAAACTGATTAAATTCAAAATCCCTCAAGGTGATTTTATTCCAATATCATTAAGAAGAAGTTTGCGGAAGCATTCATTAAGTTACTATAGACATGACGACTTATCGTCGTTAATCGCTATCAAAACAATCCTCATTAGAATCCATGAGTTAAAAAATCTAAGTCTTAGGAATAAAGAAACGCGGGCAATTCAGTCGCCACATAACACTGGAGAAATAGCCAAACTCTTCAAAAGTAGGTTAACTAACTCCAAATCAACATATCCAAAAATAATACACCTAGGTGGCATTACTCACGAAAGTGCTGAGGATATATGTGAGGTGTTTAGCACGCACTTTGCCAAACTGTACACTCTAGAAAATGACCAGGATATAGATTTCCCTCGTAAAACAGAAAAGTGTCTAAGCGATGTAGTCTTAAACGCCCAAGAAATCGATAAAGCTATCACAACTCTTAAGCTTACTAATACTCCCGGCCCAGATGGAATGTCTTCCGTCCTCTTAAAAAATGGTGGAAATGACATGAATCTACTTCTTCTCAAGATATTTTCAACTTCGATAAGGAGTGGAACATATCCAAATAGCTGGAAGAAATCCTACGTTGTACCCATTCACAAAACCGGACCTACAGCGGACATAGATAATTACCGCCCCATCAACATTACTTCCGTAGTTTCACGTGTGATGGAAAAGATTGTAAAGAAGCAAATTGTTCAGTATTTGCTCTCGAATGACTTAATATCCCCTTTCCAATACGGTTTCCTAAATAGAAGATCGTGCATTACGTGCCAGTTAGATTATTTCGATCACATTACTGAATGTGTAGACAAAGGTCGTTCGGCAGCAACATTATTTCTAGATGTTAGGAAAGCTTTTGATAAAGTCCCACATAAAAGACTCATACTGAAACTCCTATCTTATGGAATAAGTGGAAGGCTTCTTGAGTGGATAACTTCCTTTCTTACAGGAAGAGAACAGTTAGTTAAAGTCAACCATCACTTATCAACATCCAAACCGATAACCAGCGGCGTGATACAAGGTAGTGTTCTTGGCCCTACCCTATTCATTGTATTCATAAATGATATTGTCTCTATGATCAAGTATGGCAAGCCATACCTCTTTGCAGATGACCTCAAAGTTGTCTATGATTTTGACTATAATGATATGAATATTGTTAGTAAAATCCAAGAAGACCTAAATAGTCTATGTAATTGGAGTGAAAAGTGGCAGTTAACGTTCAATCCAGCTAAATCTGGGATAACATACTTCGGACGTTGGAAACCTAGCATGTGTCTATACATGTACGGTGACCTTGTCTCAAACACAAACACAGTCACAGATCTCGGGATAACATACTCAGATCTTACCTTTACTGAACATGCAAATAAGGTGGTATCTGATTGTAAACGTCTAACCGGCTTTGTGCTACGCAACTTTTACACTCCAGAAGCCAGATTAGCCATATATAAGATATGCATTCGCCCCAAACTTGAATACTGTGCCCACTTATACAGTAGCTTTAAATCAGCAGACAGAAAAAAGTTGAAAGTGTCCAAAGATTCCTTACGAAACGCATATTAGGCTATGGTCAGCAAATAGAATACCTTGACAGATGTATTCGACTGGACTTAGAGCCCTTATGGTTAAGGAGAGTGAAGTGCAATTTATTTCTCTTATTCAAAGTTATAAGAAAGCACTGTAACAGTAACTCGTCCATAACCTGGGCTAATCCTAAATCGTATGGACTACGCAACCACAACTACCTTCTCAAGGTTAACACCCATAAACTCACCACTAGAGCTAACTTCTTCACCATTAAATATTGCAAACTTTGGAACCAACTACCCTCTGAGATAAGATCCTGTGAAAGGCCTGACAGTTTCAAAAGGAGCCTAGAAAAACATATAAACATGTCCACCCTAGCCCGCCTCAAAGATCTCAACTGCTGGTAGAGTGGAGAGACAATGGCTTTTCAATATTTAACTACGGAAAGTACACTAGTCCCAATACCAATATAATAACACTTAGTAATTATGTAGGTTCAATACTTGAAATTCGATTGTCATTAAAATACTTAAAATGATTAAAATAGCTATGCGGCAAGTGTTCTCTTGCTTTACCATGCTTGTTTCCCTTATAACACTCAGTTATTGAGCCTAATGTATTCTTTGATAATACGAATTATGACACTGACTATGCTCTTATTATACATAGATTGATTTACTTTACGACTACCTGTAGTACTAACTACCCTTCTGTAGTATTGTTAAACAAATGCTGAAATTTTGTTGGTTCTGTTAATATCTTTTTATAATATATGTAGACAGGTTACTTTGCAATGTCAAATGTTACTATATATAAGACTGTCATGATAATTTAGTACACTAAGTCCTGCCAACCGACCTTACCTTCAGTTCATACTACCTACATTGATCCCTAACTATATTGTTCTGCTGAATCTTGCTTCACTATTCACAAAACCTATTCTTTTTATTCTTTAAGGTTCTAACTTCTTGTAAAGTAATCTGTTCATTAGGACGCATGCATACATATATAATGTTCATAAAGATGTACGCGGAGACCTATTGGAAGCACTCATTAAGAAAGCTAGGGAGATGGAATATGAGGTACGAACATGTCTGGTACCAAGCAATATATTTGCGGTAGCCATAATAATCATAGTCTCAGAGCTTAACATCAAAAAAGGAGGGAGGGTGGCGTTAGCTGATCAGTAGATATGGTGGGGGTCACTAAGGTGAATCGCCCCATTCTGCAGGAACAGCAATATACAAATTAAAGGCTCGAGATATTTCTGATTTTTATGAGGGCTTAGATCTTTATCTTGAAAAAGATAATAATGAACGCCTTGACAGATCATGCTTCTACCTCTAAATATATACTATTCGCCCAGCCTATTGTTGAGATGCGACCATGTGGGATGTGCACAGATTTATGGGGCATCTTATAAACTAACTTGCTGTCCATTGACTGATCTTTAAATACCACTTCACAATGTCTTATCTCATTCATTTTCCAATAACGTCTTTACTTGATCCTCATTATATCCCATTAAACCTAACATTTTACAGCTCTTTATGACTTATTATATTCCTACTCTCTGAAGGGTACGGTTGTACATTAAATGCACAAAAAGGTATAAAACAAAAACAACTGGCACAACTGAGGATAAATGTATTAAAACCAAAAGTGGACATCATGATAGTACGAGATATACGTGTAGCATTATACATTGCAAATGAACGTTGTCAGCCTAGGGAGTTTTCTTTTTTAATGCATTTATTAATGATACTTGCACTTACCTATTTCATTACAATTTAATGATTCACCTCAGCACTTTTACTTTTCTAAAACAGCTTTCAATCCCTTGTAAACGTTGTACTTACCTCAATATTGGTTGGTTATCGTATGCCGACAACCACGGGATGAAAACGAAACGAAGTCGATTTTCCCGCTCAACCTGGAGGACAATTGTACAATTCAATAACTATACAGCCTAGTTCAGACAATGTGTATTTATATATATATCAAATATTTAACTGTTGAAACATTATTAACTTGTAGACAATCTACGATTTGATATTATATCATACTTGATCGTGCCTGTAAAAATGGCATGCATTTTCATGTAAATTTATATGTTTATATGAGAATATACATTATTATTATTATATGTGTGGTGTGTCATATCAATTGGTGTTTTTGGATTCATTGTGTTTACTCGTTGTTTTCGTACCTTGTTGTTATTACATAATTTTGTTTAAATTTTTGTCGTGATTACTTCTGAAGTTGTTTCGAGTCTTCTACATCCATGAATGAATTGATTGATCTTAAGGACAGCAGATGGGTCGTACACGCCGGGAAGGCTATTGCTGAGAATGAAATGCATACGGAGAGAAATTGTTAGCTGTGTTCTCACACGCCGCGGAGAAAGAATGTAAACGACTGAGGCTCGCATGCGTCACCGTTACTAGAACTGAGGCAGAATGAGTGACAAGCGATTTCAGTGGTAATTGGTAGTGAGTAGATAAGAGGATGTGCGTTGAGTATCGTGAGGTAGTGCCATGGTCACGTTGCATTCTGCAAGAGTCATTCTAGCAAGTGGCGATTGTGTTGCAAGAGGATGCTTTTAACTGGAAGGCGCAGGTCGTCATTGATTTGTGAGATTGTGCTGTGAGTATGCTTGTGGTGTGTTGGCTTTTCTGGTTGTTTTCCATTTTAGCTCTGTCCGTGTGACCCAGGTTCTCGCAATGGCATCCAAGTTAACGTGTATTGGTCGTGAAGGAAAAAAGGGATGGATCCGTATTTTGCCGGGGAGTGTCAATGTGGTTGAAGATTGAACGGTCAATTCTTGGATGTTCACTCAAAACCAACTTCCCCAATTTTCGCGGAGGCATCAATACGACAGTCATCGTCTCATCGGTCGCTGTTCAGAAAGAAGTCAGCAATAAAACGTCAGAAGTAATATTGTGATTTATTATTGTAATATTTGTTCACAGACCTAGTTAAAGCATTATTTTTATATGTTGGTGTAACAATGAAGAATCCTCGAGTCACCAATCTGTGTTTTGGTTTTTTCGTCCGTTATTACTAAACGTTTCTGAAAAACTGCAAGGAACAACGTGGGCTTGAGCGTAGCAATAGCTGGGCATTAACGGTTTATGAGACGTGGCTGACAGGGTCTCTCTGGCTTGGATCTAGTTTGAGTGTGGTCTGCCATTGGTTTCTGCTCAGCCATAGTTTTTGCGTCAATGTCAATCTCATGTAGATTAGCAGGTTTTCCAGATGTACTCTCATGTACTTTAAGATCGCACCCAGTGGCACTGCTCTTACTGAGCTTCGGGTCACTTTCACTTGCTGTTTTTTTCCCAACACTATAGACGTGATTGGCCGTGCTTCAGTGTCCGTCGATACTTTAGCACTGATACGAAATGTATTTCTCAGTGTGGTAAACTTTGTATCGAAGTAGAAGATAAGTTGTGGGGATTGTGACACCGTATATTTAAAACGAAATTCGAGACGGGTAAACGTGAGAGTAAAGGATCACAAATAATGACTAACAGTGGTTCCAAAGACCTCCACAGATTTGAGGGAGCTAGAAAACAAATCATCGACTGCATTACACTCTGCAGAGACGGAACACGAAATCAACTTTGTTAGGATGTAGACTGTGCAGTAAGCTTTTGGTTCATACACAGAAGCTGCACATGCCTGAGTGAATTCCAAGATTTTGAACAGGCGTGTTGGCAGCCGATGCATTGCAAGTACTGGCTAAGAAATCAGATAGGTATGTATCACGTTTCATTCTAAGTCTATTATTTACGATATGTCATCTTGTGGAGAGGCTAACAAGTTGCAAACAATATTTTTACTATGTACATACATTATTTTATATCACATACACATCTTTTTCATCACCACCCTTAGTCGAAAATGATCAATAGAGTCTGATGCAAAAGTGCACACTGTTCGCAATGTATAATGTCCGAATTTCATCACGATTCATGCAGAGGCATTTATTTCTTTCGATGTCTTCTCACCGCTCGCGCGATTGGATAGGGATTACAATGACAAGAGGTGTACCTTTAAACTCATACACCCTTGTTATTTCAGTTTTCGCCAATTTCCTTGAGGAATTTGAAACAAAGTGAGGAACGAAACGTTGCAACTATTTCCTTCAGTTTCGCTGACATTTTACAAATACAATCTTTATTTATGTGGACCTTGTTTCCCCTAAATTTCAACTGCTTGCCTCCAAATGTCGTTTACAAGCCAAGTCAGGTACAAAGTCGGAGTTCTTCAGCAGAATATTTTTTCACTCGTGTTACAGGTGTAAGGTTCGTGTTTGAGTTGTTTGATTAGCTAGTAGTGGGGCACTACCGACCCAGCTTGAGGTACAATCTTGAAAAATCGTGTTCCTCTAAAAACTCTCTTTTCAATATATTCACCAGTCATTATGAAACATAACTTATGACAACATAAACAAAATAACGGAGAAAACACATGAGAAAGTGCCAGCAGTTTTGAACAAACCGCGAAAAAGTAAATGTTTCTAGTTCCATTTCGGATAAGATTTTATTTTGATAAATCACACAGTGTTGTACAGTAATATGAACTGATGACGTTTCGAACTCAAACTATCGTTCGTAAACATACCAAGTTACTCACAACTTTTTTCTCTCATTTATATACATGAGTGGAATAGATTAGATATTTGAATAAAAATCCATACAGGATAATGTACGTTCAAAAATAATATTAGTGTTATTGATCAATCACAAAGGTGGGAGGGTGGTGACTGCTAGTCAGCGGATATGATGGTGGGGACATATGAGAACCACCCTTATCTGTGGGACAGCACTCTATTGCTAAGGCTCCTGAGTTCGAATGGCCTCTGAAAAATGAGAATTAATAAAAAAGTAAAATAAAAAATAATAATAAAAAGAAGAAGAAATAGAAGTTGAAAATTACCTAAAGCCAAAGTTTAGATACAAACTCCCGAATGAAAGTAAATGGTATGAGTCCGCTACTTCAGGAGGACACCTAACTGTATACTTCGGAAAAACAGATATTATTAGGCCCTCACTTTTCTTTTACATAGCTCACGCACTCTGACTTTTGTGTTTAACTCCTTTTCAACCTACATAAGTAGGTGAAATTATCACCTGTCTTTCACTTTAAACTAATTGTTCGCAGAAAAGACTGTAAAATATCGGGAAAATAATATTTCTTGAAAAAAACAATAAAATGATGAACCCCATGCCTGTTATATATTTTGAATTATTAACACCTTTTATATACTTCTGCACCTGTCTGCCGGTTTTCTTGTGTCTTCTTCTTTTTTCAAAGATACTGCTTTAAACGAAGGTACTGATACAACGCTGCAATTCTCTACTTATTCGTGATATCGCTAGCTCATCTGGTGAATAACGGGATCATCGGTATTATAAAACCTGCTGACAAGTTCAAAGTCGGTCTCATATACAGCTGGAAATGTCACAAATATGGTGTACTTACAGGTGAATTTAAAGTTTAATAGACTTTGAAACACTTTATGAATCATTTACTGATATGTATTGTTTATTCTGAATCTCCTATGTATCACGTCAGCACCTGTACAGAAATGCTACTTACCTTCCCCAACTAACGCAATCATTTATAATTCCCGCGTGAAATAGACACGTATTTTTTCAATCACAGTTTAGATTTGACGCTATATCTATTTCTTTATTTGTACACTTCATTTTACACGTTTCTCTCACATTTACCAGTATTCAACTTATTTCTAAATTAACAAATCATATTATATATTCTATAAGTTTTCATAAGTGTATGTATGTTCATGCCTGTAAAAATGGCTGGTTTCTGTTCCAGAAATAAAAATATTATTATTATTACGATCAGATTGGAAATAAGAGGAGTGTTTTATATTCGAATAAGCAACTTGTTGAAATGTCGTAGTGCACCCGAAATGAAAGTATATATAAGCGTCTTAGTATAATTACAATAAGTATTTTCGAAAAGAGAGTGAAACCACGCGATAACTAAGGTTTGCAGGCTGAACCTGTAAATCGTAAAGCGATATCACAGTGCAATGGCACAAGATACACTGCGAATTGAATGACCAAATACAATGGTACTTAGCAGAAAAATGTTCCTCCAGATGAAATGCTCTACTATTTGAAATCATTGCACAAGGCTTCATCCTTCCAACTTTTCGTAAAGAAAGTGACTGAGTGGGTAAGATCGTCCCACACCCTGTTGTCACAATATACCAACATGAAAAACTGTGTTGCATTCATGTAACCGTGGTTAGTTGCTGTCTGAACTCAACATCATTCAAGTAGACTAACTGATTGGTTTCCTAGAGCCTAATGCAACCTATCCCGGGAACAGTAACGTTCCCGACACAACAAAGGTAGTGTATTGTATTCATGTTTGCCCTTGGATGTATTTAGGTCAATCAGTTACCATTGAATTCCGGGAATTTGTAGCCACAGAAAGGTGCGAACAATAATCACCCGGTTTTTTCTTAGAGTAATTATCCACGGAGAAATCTGGTCACTGTTATGTGTGAAGTCATTTACTTCAGGGACCCGAAAGCATTTTGCTCAGTCTCATTTTATGAGGTTCGCAAGGACGAAAACATTGGTGTAACTTACTTGCGTAATTTAATTCCTACACAGTACAAACAAACCACCGCTAGTTAATATGAGAGATTCCAATGTCACATCTAGATCTAGAAACACTTTGCACAAGCTAATGGTTTCCCCCATTTCTTCGACAGTGAGGTTATCATCTCCAGTAAACTGAATGCTTGTAATGACATTCAGGTGTCCGATTTTACATTCACCCCACTCATACGCAAGACAGATTTATTTACGAGGAGTGATGAATGAAAGCTTCAACTTGGGCCACCTTGGTTGGGTTTCCAAAGCTCATCCCGACTAATAATAATAATAACTTTTATTTCTGGAACAGAAACCAGCCATTTTTACAGGCATGATCATACATACACTTATGAAAACTTATAGAATATATAATATGATTTGTTAATTTAGAAATAAGTTGAATACTGGTAAATGTGAGAGAAACGTGTAAAATGAAGTGTACAAATAAAGAAATAGATATAGCGTCAAATCTAAACTGTGATTGAAAAAATACGTGTCTATTTCACGCGGGAATTATAAATGATTGCGTTAGTTGGGGAAGGTAAGTAGCATTTCTGTACAGGTGCTGACGTGATACATAGGAGATTCAGAATAAACAATACATATCAGTAAATGATTCATAAAGTGTTTCAAAGTCTATTAAACTTTAAATTCACCTGTAAGTACACCATATTTGTGACATTTCCAGCTGTATATGAGACCGACTTTGAACTTGTCAGCAGGTTTTATAATACCGATGATCCCGTTATTCACCAGATGAGCTAGCGATATCACGAATAAGTAGAGAATTGCAGCGTTGTATCAGTACCTTCGTTTAAAGCAGTATCTTTGAAAAAAGAAGAAGACACAAGAAAACCGGCAGACAGGTGCAGAAGTATATAAAAGGTGTTAATAATTCAAAATATATAACAGGCATGGGGTTCATCATTTTATTGTTTTTTTCAAGAAATATTATTTTCCCGATATTTTACAGTCTTTTCTGCGAACAATTAGTTTAAAGTGAAAGACAGGTGATAATTTCACCTACTTATGTAGGTTGAAAAGGAGTTAAACACAAAAGTCAGAGTGCGTGAGCTATGTAAAAGAAAAGTGAGGGCCTAATAATATCTGTTTTTCCGAAGTATACAGTTAGGTGTCCTCCTGAAGTAGCGGACTCATACCATTTACTTTCATTCGGGAGTTTGTATCTAAACTTTGGCTTTAGGTAATTTTCAACTTCTATTTCTTCTTCTTTTTATTATTATTTTTTATTTTACTTTTTTATTAATTCTCATTTTTCAGAGGCCATTCGAACTCAGGAGCCTTAGCAATAGAGTGCTGTCCCACAGATAAGGGTGGTTCTCATATGTCCCCACCATCATATCCGCTGACTAGCAGTCACCACCCTCCCACCTTTGTGATTGATCAATAACACTAATATTATTTTTGAACGTACATTATCCTGTATGGATTTTTATTCAAATATCTAATCTATTCCACTCATGTATATAAATGAGAGAAAAAAGTTGTGAGTAACTTGGTATGTTTACGAACGATAGTTTGAGTTCGAAACGTCATCAGTTCATATTACTGTACAACACTGTGTGATTTATCAAAATAAAATCTTATCGATACTGAACTATATATGGATAAATAAACAAATGTAGTTTACAAAATCGGGGAATAATCGTGCAGCTTTGAGCAGATAAGTAGTCGTAAGTTATAATATGTTTTTCTAGAAAATTTGAACAGACAGGATTATAGTAATAGAATAGTAAGATAAGATTCATTTTAGATATAAACAAATGTAGTTTAGAAAATCAGGGACAAAACTCAGACAACATCCCAGTCCCCCTACTGTCCTAGGACTTATTTTCATCCCCATTTAAGCAGTTAGGTCATCCTGCCTGTGAACCGTGAGCGTCTCTACATCGACTCGGAAATTCATGCTGTTGGATCATTTGTTCGACATGTCAACGAGTTACCCCATAAAAGGCTTTTAAATTATTCTCTCATCCTAGTTCACCTGCACGAGGGCCATTTCTTTAGATTGCTTGATGCATACTGAGCTCTTTTATTGCCTTGCCTCACCGAGGAACAACGATGATGGCTATTGTAAATCAGCCAGCTCTGATAGCCATTGCACGGCCCCTTCTATCACGACCGAAGAATACTATAATAATAATTTATATTTTCATATAAACATATAAATTTACACCTATTTCTTTTCAAGGGTATATTAAAGTACGACAATTTGACACTCAGAATACAGAACTACAGTATAACGCAAACGTTTTGTCCCTACAGGAAAAAAACTGAAGACTATTAATTCCCATGGACTCCAGCAGTAAGTATAATTTAATTAATCAAGGAATGTAAATGAAATGGGGCTTCTTCGATCCTCTACTACTACTGCCATTACTACCAACAGCATTACCTTATATGACGGGGAAATATGCACCGCCGACAAACAAGATTTAGTGTGATCAAGAATTGTTTAGTGTTAAATGCAGAATATTTGTAAATTTTATTCAGTTATTTTGCTGTTGGGGGTCCTCTTCCCTTTTAAATTGCAAGTTTCATATCTTTGGTGATCCATTATATTTCTAAATCGCAACGTAAATAGTGTTTTGTGCATCGTTTGGAAGCTATTCATTTTAATTATTTTGACTAATTAAGTGGATTAAGCGTGAAGCCGCAGAGATGAACATGTAGTTTTCAGATCGTTGGTAAATACTAAGTTAACAGAACTTGTAACCACTGCTAACACTTGAAAATGGAGTATGAGAGATAAATTCATATTTTAGCAATACCTTCGAGTACACAGAGCCAGATCCCATATGGATAGGAAGGTAAATTAGTATACAAGACTGTCAATGTGGTTGAAGATTGAACGATCAATTCTTGGATGTTTGCTCAAAATCACCTTCCCCAATTTTCGCGGAGGCATCAATACACCAGTCATCGTCTCATCGGTCGCTGTTCAGAAAGAAGAGTAAAACATCGTCAGAAGTAATATTATGATTTATTATTGTAATATTTGTTCACAGACCTCAGTCATACTTGATTTATATGTTGGTGTAACAATACAGAATACTCAAGTCAACAATTGGTGTTTTGGTTTTTTCGTCTGTTGTCACTAAGCGTTGCCTAGAAACTTCAAGGAACAGCGTGAGCCCGAGCGTAGCAAGAGCTGGGCATTAACGGTTTACGAGACGTGACTGACAGTTTCTGATGGTAGAAACAGACTTTGGCGGATTCAGACAGTTGGTGGAAGATTGGATAGTCACCGTTCATCTATCCTGGTGCCGGTCAAGTCCTCTTTGAACAAGCAATATCTGGAACGTTTTTGGAATTTGGTCAAGTTCAACAATGCCTGGGTCAAAGAAGGGACAGAGCGTCTTGGATGCAAACAGGAAAGTAAGTCATGGTGACTTGTCTGTTAATTGTAACGATGTGTCTGATGTTAAGCATGACATGGTTGATGTTACTGTTTCGCCGTTCAGGGATAATAGGAACATCGAACTCCCTAAGTTGAAACCACGGTGTTTTGATGGAAACCCAGCTGATTATTTACAATTTGTAAAGGAGTTTGAGATCATGTTGAGTAGTTTTCCCTTAAGTGATGAATTGAAGTTAATGTATTTGATGAGATATTGCACTGGAGATGCTTCAAGAGCTATACAGTGCTGTAAGTTTATGAAGCCAAATGAGGGCTACGCTGAGGCTATGAGCATATTACGTCAAAGGTTTGGAAGGCCTTCGATGATTTTAAGGAACGTATACGAAGCTGTCCAAGGTAACGGCAGTCAACTTAAAGGTGACTCCAATGCACTTACTGAGTTTTTAGATAATCTTATGACTTATAAGAATACCTTGATTTCTATGAATTGTATGAGTGACCTCAACTCGAGCTCAGTCCTAGAGGTAATTGCGAGACGATTACCTACTCGACTGCAGAGGAAGTGGGTGAAGATGAGCTCCCGTATGGAGGATCAGGGTATCGAGCCAAAGTTTGATGATATCCTGAAACTGGTAAATACTAGTGTCAATCAATCTATGAGCAAGTTCGCCAGTCTATTACATCTCACCCCTAGAATAGAGCAGTCTGAGAGTAAAACGCAATCAATGATGACGAATAGTCCTCAGAGAGGTGGATATCGAGAAGGCTCCATGATGTCTAGTAATGCATATAGACCTAGTGAGTGTAACAGGTTTCGTAGTACATCCTCAACAGATGAGTTACAAGATGCAAGACAAACACGGTTGTGTTTTACACGTTTGCAAGAAGTGCACACAGAAGTGAACTGTGCACCAGTGAGCAAGTTCAGTGATAAGCTCAATGTGAACTCCAGGCCTGACTCCGAATTGTGTGACGATAACGGTGCGGTGAAGAAGTCTGTAGTTGCAACTGGTAAGCCATTGTTGAATAGAGTGTCACAGAATAGAGTTGCTGCTTCAGAGTCCAGTTCTGACCCTCCAAGTTTGCAGGGTATTACTAGTCAGAGTGAAGTTATAAATCGCTTTAGGATTTGTGAGGAGGAACCAAAATTGTCTACTTCTGTTATTACAGAGTTTGAAAATGATGAACTTGACGGTAAATTGAATATTTGTGATAATGATCTAGATAGTGCAGACTTGTCTTTGGTTGATCATGATGAGATGAGGGATATGCCTACTACTGCTAAGTTGAACAAAGGTTCTGTACAACTACAACGTGAAGTAGAATTGAACGATGATGCAGTTCCAGAAGGTGTGCGTACTTGTGAGACCGTCAGTGTGATTGATCAGCGTGTAGCCCACCAATCATCAGATGATAGTGCTAAACCCGAACTAGTAGTGAAGGACGGCAGTGGTGGTAATCTTGCAGTTGGACAACTATCTGAAAGCCGAAAAAGAACAGCTTCTGATCCACTGCTACGTTCATCACCTTGTGTCACTCAGTCATCGTTGGTGTTTTTATCCACAATGAAATGGACGTCCATGAACTCACGTGCCTTATGCAATGACTATGATAGTATTGGTGCGTTTGAAAAGACGAATATCGATGGTCAGTTTAGTGAGGATAAGCCAAGTGTAAACGAGAGAGTAGTTGTTAAATTGACTTGCATGAATAAAGGCATTTCTAGTTTCAAGTTACTGTTTGAATGCTATTATCTTTGGTGTAAATTACTCTGTGCCTACGCTTGGTTGACCAGATACTTCGTGTGATTGTTCGTCATTCATATTCTACGATACAATGACATGAGCGTGTTACTGTTCAGATTTGAGGATATAGCTGATGGAAGGAAGTCAGCAAATGAACTCTGCGACGACTTTCCAACCTAGAGCGTCAACCTGAGAAGGGTTGTAGGCGTACTGCTGTAAGTCCTACAATTCTTCAAAGGGTAGCGCATCAATGAACAGTCCAATGTGCTTGGTGTGTGATTTTGTACATATGTTCATATTGTATATACTGAATTGATATCATCTATCAACTAGCTGTTGGTAATTCTGTTTGTGTCCGGACGACTTCCACTTGGATCATCAACCTGAGAAGGAATGTAGGCGTACTGCTGTAAGTCCTACAGTTTTCCAAGGGTAGTTTGTCGTGCCAGAATCCACAACATTTGATGTAGTGATTGTACATATGTTTGTGATAAGTAATTGAGTGGGTTCCAGTTGATGTAATTGTTGTTTAACCTTGTTTGTGTCCGGAAATTCCACAAATTACAATCGTCAACCTGTCAAGGTTTGTAGGCATACTGGTGTAAGTCCTGCGATTCTTCAAAGGAATTCCATCAAGATGTGATCCGCGAGTTTGTGTGTACTGTTTGTATATATGTGTGGTGTGTCATATCAATTGGTGTTTTTGGATTCATTGTGTTTACTCGTTGTTTTCGTACCTTGTTGTTATTACATAATTTTGTTTAAATTTTTGTCGTGATTACTTCTGAAGTTGTTTCGAGTCTTCTACATCCATGAATGAATTGATTGATCTTAAGGACAGCAGATGGGTCGTACACGCCGGGAAGGCTATTGCTGAGAATGAAATGCATACGGAGATAATTGTTAGCTGTGGTCTCACACGCCGCGGAGAAAGAATGTAAACGACTGAGGCTCGCATGCGTCACCGTTACTAGAACTGAGGCAGAATGAGTGACAAGCGATTTCAGTGGTAATTGGTAGTGAGTAGATAAGAGGATGTGCGTTGAGTATCGTGAGGTAGTGCCATGGTCACGTTGCATTCTGCAAGAGTCATTCTAGCAAGTGGCGATTGTGTTGCAAGAGGATGCTTTTAACTGGAAGGCGCAGGTCGTCATTGATTTGTGAGATTGTGCTGTGAGTATGCTTGTGGTGTGTTGGCTTTTCTGGTTGTTTTCCATTTTAGCTCTGTCCGTGTGACCCAGGTTCTCGCAATGGCATCCAAGTCAACGTGTATTGGTCGTGAAGGAAAAAAGGGATGGATCCGTATTTTGCCGGGGAGTGTCAATGTGGTTGAAGATTGAACGATCAATTCTTGGATGTTTGCTCAAAATCACCTTCCCCAATTTTCGCGGAGGCATCAATACACCAGTCATCGTCTCATCGGTCGCTGTTCAGAAAGAAGAGTAAAACATCGTCAGAAGTAATATTATGATTTATTATTGTAATATTTTTTCACAGACTTTAGTCATACTTGATTTATATGTTGGTGTAACAATACAGAATACTCAAGTCAACAATTGGTGTTTTGGTTTTTTCGTCTGTTGTCACTAAGCGTTGCCTAGAAACTTCAAGGAACAGCGTGAGCCCGAGCGTAGCAAGAGCTGGGCATTAACGGTTTACGAGACGTGACTGACAAAGACAGTTCCAACAACTTTTGAAACAGTATTTTCAATCTGCTCTTATATATACTTCTCCATTATTGGCATTTTTTCCGGTTAATTTGCTGACACATGGTAGTTACTCAGAACAGTTACACTGAAATCTTCCATATGTCTTACTAAAGATTGCTAGTTTTTAAACATCGTCGTGGTTAAAATGCGTTTGCTTACCGATGTACAGATTTCAATGTACTCCACAAAAGAACCCAGTCGAATATTATCTCAGTGAGCGAAGATGCAGTGGAAACTAATTTAGGGTGCATTCTGTTCAGGAAGTGATGAAAGTGAGAAATAATTTCGCGAAAATATGGGATAGGGAGTGGGTCATAATGCTCCTTTTCCCTCCACGTCTAGTCCGAACAAAACCGCCTAAATATCACACCACCGTCTCCTGCATCCTGCTGCTGAATAGTATGAAGGAGAAACAAAAGTGGTGATGAAATAAAGTTACAGAGATACATAATGTGCTGTTCCACTGCAACTATTTTGCATGAATTTGCAGGTCGCCTGCTTAATAATAATAACTGCCTCATTTGAAGTATCCATTGGCTACACATTATTATGCCAATTGCTGCCTAAATATTCTTCAAAACCAACAAACAAACTCACTGCATTCTAAAACAACGGATCTAAAAAAGCGGCCAGTTTGACCTCTAAAAACACAAAAAGGGGTCCGCAGCTATGGTCATACATGGTTACCACAAGCAACCAGGGAACGTATGGAGAGATGAAATGACCGTGAAATAAAAAGACATTTGGATACCACCTAGAGAAGTTGATTGTAGTGTAATTTTGCACAGTAAGAGAGTGTTGCTCACTGAAGTGCAATCTGGGTTCAATCCGTTGCATATAATTAGCGCCCAGATGAAACTTATATGCAGAGTTGAGGTGAGGTTCAGCTAGAGAGATACGTTCAGTGATGATTAGGAAATAATTTATAAATCCCTGTTTAAGGCAATGAATAGGTTACCAGAGTTCTAAAATGATGTCACTTAACACAACCTAACTAAAACTGAAACATGACACCCCAGTTTCCAGTAAAACAAGGGAAACATAGTAAATTCAAAAATGGTTGGCTTTAATGTTCTTGACATTCAACGGTGACCTGAGAAGATCGCTGAAATGTGACACCTTTCTTTGGTCTGGGAACGAAATAATTGTATAGTGATGAAATAGAGAGGCTTTATTGCATATCCTCTCTAATTGTAGCGCAGATGTCCGTTGCTATCATAGTATAATAATGATATATATATCGCACAAATGGGTATGGTTACATGAAATGCATGCCATTTTAACAGACACTATCAGTTATGTTATAAATTAATAATAATAATTTTTCCTTCACGTTCCCAGTGGAACATAGGGCTCCAAGCTAGTGGCTTGAAGTTTCTGTAGCAGTGTTTAATTTTTACAGGATGGGGTTGCTAGCCTCATGCCCAACCTTTCCTCTTTACCAGCATTATTTCTGGCTCAGTGAGGTAAAGGAGTGCGCCGGCCGGGGGTCGAACCCCGGACCATATGCATGGTCGGCGAGCGTCCCTACCGCAATACCACCGACGCACATGTTATAAATTACAATCGTAAATAATCATAAATTAATACCTTTTCAAGAGTTTAAATTGTTCGATTATTGAACAAGTAATCAGATTAGGCTCCCATTGGTGTTAGATTCTAAACACTTTACCAAGGTTACCATCAAGGTTGGGCGACAACCCAAACTTCGTTCAGTTTCCTGCTGATAGTTATGGCCAACCAATAAACAACATATATTCGGGTAAGTGCTGTGCCCCACATGATTGAACTGGCGAAGTTAAACTTTCGACACCACTATTTACCAATCAGCGAATTATCCAATGAGATTCACGAACGATGTCGAATTATCCAATGAGGTTCACGAACGTAGTTCAATGTTGTATAGCGCTTGATTCATTTCAAATGCGTGCCCTTACAAGGGTACGGTTGCAATTCGAGAAGGATAGTGTATTCCAGTATTGTCTGGATTAAGGGTCGCTTCGGAAGGAGCGATCTTGCTCGTGTGGTGGCATCATGACTTTAAAAAGCTATAGCAGATCAAATGATGGATTTGTTTATCGTTGTGGTATATGTTTGAAGCGTTCTAGTATTAGAGAGGGTAAGGTGATTATTTTAATATTTCGTAGGAACTATTTTCGCCAGGTCGCATCTGTCCCTAACGCAGATTTTATATATCTGCAACTACTGGGTGCTAAAACAGCCGGTGAGAGCAGCAGCAGCCGAGACGGAGAATAGCCTGGTGTCAACAGTCCAGTGGTACCAGCATTGTAGAGATATCGCATCATGGAAAATGGACAAAATCACTTGTTTGTTGGGTGGAGATGTTATCGTGTATATCGATGAGACAGTGCTGGTAAAAAAGAAATACAATCGCGGTTGCCAGCGAGCGAACAATATTTGGGTAATAGGTTTGTATGACACCTCGCTTCGAAAGGGATTCGAGGAAAGGATAGCGGATAGAAAAGCAACCACTCTTATACCTATTACCACCAAACTTGTTGATAGTCCCATGCTAAACTGGGAGATGTTTCTCCAACATGTTCGAGAAAGATTTCCCATGTACCTTTTTCATTATCTATTTTATGCTATTTTTGTATAAATATACATTTCTATTTCTCATATATGCCTCTTTAATGTGATTTGTCTGTTCAAGGTCGTTTGGTGATTGGTTGTTAGTGGTGTCTAAAGTTTAACTTTGCCATTGAACTCTGTTTTAGGAAGAGAAGAACGTCCTGGGAAAGTGAAAAATGGCATAAAATGCAATTATGGATAGTACATCATTGGAAGTGTGTTTACTAAATAGATACAAGAAGGAGCTATGGAGTACTTGGAATACAAGTAGATACTTGCAATGTTTAGTGTTAACCACTTTGGTCCAACCACGGAAAACTATCACATTTTCTATGAAAACATGGTTATTTTCAAACATGAGTGTTGTTGCTATGTTCCTTTTTCTTCATCAAAGCACACTAACTTTAAGCGGGAGGAGAATATGAATGAAAAGACTACGTTTTAGCTTTATTAAAGGCCTAAGGGGTCAAGATAAAATATAATTTAATAGCAACTAGATAAAACGATTATCGTGAATTATATAAGTGACATTTCAGAGAGAAGTGGCTCGAAAGATTAGAACCTGTAAGGTACGCTGACTTGTAAGATGTCTTCCAATTTATGTAGGGCTCGTGGGTAGCATCTTGACAAGAGGCTGATCAGGCTTGTAGATGTTAGGAGCGAAAGCACTTTTTTATGATTTAGATCTGTGCAGTTATTATTGTTTTTAAGTTAATTTTTATTATTTTCTCGAGCTGTCAAAAAATGCATGTTGCTGTCCTAAAGATAGGAGCAGTTCACATTTGTGACCACTACCATATCTGCTTCTGCGCCGCCTTCCCTCCCGCTTTGATGTCAAGATCTGAGACGTCTTGCAATGACTGTAGTTGTAGTACTGCATTGCGTCGACCCTGTCCAAATCATTCAGTACGCTGCGCACTAACAGCTTTCATGAGAAGTGCTTCTCATCAGGTCACGGAACGCATCAATACCTGACGACATTCTCAGTAGTATCATCCTCATGCACATGTACAAGTGGGTTACTATAAAAGACAAGGAAATTAAGTTTCTCTTAAGAACTTTAAAGCGTAGAAATAGCTAGTTTTACAGCAACTAAGTCATACTCTATTCGGTAGTGATATGAGTAGTGGAACAATTAGTGATAAAGTTATGTAGAGTGGTCCTGAGAAAAACAGCTGGTTAGCAGAACTTGTTGTGCTAAATTTCCATGGCCGATTTTTATATGGTATGCGTTATACATTGCAAAGTGACGCATCAACTTCTGTTGTGGAAAAAATACCGATAGTTTAAACACCATGAATTTTACAGAATTATATGAAAATGACTAACTATTGACTGAAGGTAGTCATTTCAACCCAAAAAATTCGTCAATACTTTACACTAATTATATATGTATATATGTAAAATAGGAAAAGGTATGATTGCTATTATAACTGTTTCTGGAAGTAATTACACTGACCCAATTTATTAAAGATTATATAGGAGAGAAAATCAGTAGGTTGGTTAAACGGTTGCTGCATAGGTAGTAGTTAAGACGTTTTAAAAAGTAAAAGGTATAGGAATTTTGAGTACTACGGCAAACTAAGTCATAATCTACTGAGTACGGTGAAGTAAATAGCGGCACGATTACGCGTAAAGGTAGGTTGAATGAAGTTGAGAAAAACAGTTGGTTAGCTGGACTTATTATTGATAAGTTTTCATGACCACTTTTCATATGGCATGCTTTAGACATTGCAAAGTACCAGTTTGCTTATATTATGGAAAAAACTACTACAACCACTAGGATTATACGTCCAGGATAATTATAGATAGTCTTATGACTCTGTTAACCTGTTTGATGGAGTATTGATAGGATATCTAATAAGCTGAATAATTGAACTTTAGGTCATGCAGTCCGGGAAATACTGGGCTGGTTCTATCAAGTTTCAGATGCTGTACGGCGGCTGGGGCAAGTAGATTTTGCGAGATGATCACGGATTGATATCAGTTAGGGAGCCATTAGAAACTAGGGAGCACTGGACAGCCGTTTCATCCTAGTTTTGGGAATCATAGGCAGTACGCACCCACTGGAGTTCGAACCCAGGACCTTGCGGTTGCGAGGCGAGCTCGTTTAGCAAGTGAATTTCCTCAAATTGGGGTATCTCACTGGGGTTTGTAGTACCAAAATTAGCTTAGCAGCCCGTCAGGGTAAAGTACGGTTAATTAGACTGAAGCACTTTTGTTGACAGGATCTCGTCAAGGAGGTGCTGGAATTCAATAGGAGATCGGCAACTACGAACACTAAGTGGAAGTTCCTTCCGTAAAGCACTGAACTGTATTTTGAAGAAATATGAATCCAGTTTTGTTCTGTACTGGGTTATAGATAGGGTCATTAATAGTATATATGGTTGTATTGTTGAAATCTATTGGATTACTGCTTTTGATGTGGCCGTGTAAAAGGCGAAAGAACAATGTTAGGTTCAGTTTCAGACGCCTTAACCATAGTGGCTGAAGTCCATATTTTTTGCACCTATCCGCGTAAGTCAGTCCTTCGTGCTTGTGTAATGGGTATCGCGAACAGTTTCGCTGAATATTTTCAACACGGGGCCTATCAACGGGACAAACGAAATTCCATCGGAGCCAGCACTACATGATGTCCTCAGAGATGCAAAAGCAGATGAAACATTTCGCATGGTGAGCGTTATGTTACCAAAAAGTGATTTGGTGGTGTCAAAACATCAAGAATACCTACTTAACCTTCGTTACTAAAGTACCTAGCAAAGTGGAAGCTGCATAACTCGCATATTTCCTGCGGTCTACGTACAGTTTTTCTACATACGGTAATAAGTTAGGGACACTTATTCTGTTGTTGCTAGTTCGTGATTTAGCTAGTTTTATTAATGCCTCCGTATTATCAGGTCGCGAGTGGAGGATGGGTCCCAGTGTGATGGACTCAGATAATTGATGAGATTTGTATGAATCATAAGAATGCCTGAGTGTAATGAGTGATGAAAAGATTTTTTAATATAAGATAGCTTTATTCCAAATCAGCACTTGTGATACAGAATGGAATTCTCAGCATTTTTACTACAATATTGCATCCAGTTAGTACATTAACAATAAATATAGTTCTACATAGATTAAGGTTATCTCAGTCAGTTTTGACAACAACATATTAGCATGTCGGTGGCAAAGCCAAAATTTAAACAAAACAGCACATAACAAAAGTAAATACAGAATGAAAAAAGTAGAGAGAAAACGTTGTACCTATAAATGATGTGAGTTGGAAAGACGAGATCCAGTTGTTCTACTGACTATTTAATAAGTTAAAGGTTTCACGCCTAACGCTTTCTTTATCGCACAGAACACGAGCTAGGTAGGGTATGGATGAGTTTTCGTACTTGCCAGTGCGGGCATATAGTTTTCTATATAGGCTTCTGGTTTTCCCTGAAGAGATACATGGGGAGAGTTGTGAATGAAGAGGGTGTTGTGAGTCAGATAAAATGGATTTCGCCCATTTTTCACTTGAGTATATGTGCCTGTCCACCAGAATATCAACAAGCTGGCTAAGTGGCAAACTGCTTACCCTGCTGACAACCTTTAACATCCTACGTAATAAGATATAGTCTTTCTTCAGTAGCCCAGGAAAAACTCAGAGGGAACAATAGAGAATAATAGGCAGAATACGGGAGTTAACGAATTGTAAGAGTAAGGGTTGGATTATACCAGAATGTCTTAACTTCTTGATGTAGAAGGTAAGACGGAATATTTTCTTAGAAATCGTCAAGATATGAGACGACCAGGAAAGATCAGAAGATAGAGTGACGCCTAGGTATTTAATTTCCGACTTGGTTTCAATTTCAGTGCCATCTATGTTGCACACCTCGTGAGTGCTAACCAGTTTGTTTAGGTCAGATTTGTGCCTAAAGGTGAAATTGACTGTTTGGCATTTGGAAGGGGTTTAAGGTGAGACCGTTTTCCGTGGACCATTGGCTGACTTCTGATAAAAAGCCGTTTAGTTTAGAGCAGTCACTTTGACATCTGACAGGCAAAGATACAGTTAGGTCATCAGCATATTTGACAAAATTAATGTCATTTGAAGATGGTAGGTCATGTAGAAAGAATAAAAAGAGAAGTGGGGAGAGTACAGCACCTTAGGAGACACCAGCTTTAGTGAGCACAGCAGAGGAGGATTCGCCTTTGTATACGGTGTACTGCATTCTGTTTGAAAAGTAGGAATGCAACCAGTTAGTGACCCAGGACTCGGTTTGTGTCAAGGAGAGCTTATTTAGCAAGAGACATCCAGGTACAGAGTCGAAAGCAGAAGTGAAATCAAGAAACGTGCAGCGGACATATTTGGCACCTTTGTCTAATGATGAGACAATACTGTTGTGTAAGACGGCTTCAGCGTCCAAAGTACTCCTGCCCTGTCTGTAGGCAAATTGTTTGGGGTCTTCGAAGCTTTTAAGGGAGGGTTCAAGTTTAAGAAGTACTAGTTTTTCCATGAGCTTTAGAAACGGAGAAGTGATGGCAATGGGTCTGAACTTTACGTTCTTGCTATTACCAGGTTTAGGGACAAAGACTATTTTAATGCCTTTCCATGGAACAGGTACAGCGTTTTCGGAGAAAGAAGCATTTAGGGTATTAGTTAGAGGAGAACATAAAGCATCTGCACATTGTTTTAGAACATATGCAGGTATACCATCAGGGCCAAGACTACATGAGGGCTTAAGAGTTTTAAGACATTTCAAAACATCAAGAGTGTTAAAGTCCTGGAAGTTATCAGCTACAAGATTAGAAACATTAGAAGTGGTTATAGTAGAAGGAGAGCGTATAAAAGACTGATTAAGAGCATTAACATCACAAGAGGGAAAAACATTACATCGCTTACTACTGCCAGTAATTTCATTGAAAAATTTCTACATGCTGATAGGAGATTTGCATGATAAAAGTGTTTGGTTATAGATAGCATTAAGATTTTTGATTTCAGATTTGATTTGAGCATTAATCTTTTTAAGTTCTAACTTGTCTTTGCATTTATATAACGTTTCTTTTGCCTGTGAAGTTGTTTGAGATGGGGAGACGAGAAGCGGTCGAGGCGTTTAAACAGTGTTTGCTTGGGACAGCATATGTCGAGGCAGAACTTAAGTTAATCCGTTAAATTGGTGACTGAGTCATCTTATGCACTTTCATAGAATAAATCCCAGTTAGTATTTTTTAACATGCATCTTAGATTGAGTAGGTTATCAGATGTGTAGCATCTTTGTTGTGCTTTCTTAGACAGGTGTGAGAAGACTTTGACATGTGTTTTGCTGTATATTTTTGGTAAAACACGGACAATGCAGTGATCTGAGTTTAGTATCGGTGAACGTCTACGTGTTTCATATACTCCTTCGTCACTAGCAAAAACTAGATCGAGTGTTTTGTCAAGTCGAGTGGGAAATTTGACTATGGTCGTGTGACCAAGAGCTTCAAGAAAGGAGCAGTCTGAGTAGTTGATGTCCCCAGTAATAACGGATAGAGAGTTGTCGAAGTTGGCAGCAGCAAACATGGTGAATTCATCAGCAACATTAGATAGATCAGATGGAGAGCAACTAGGAGAAGTGTACATGTTTGTAATATAGGTTCGTTTATATTTGCGAAGATGTCTGGCGCGACACTTGACAGTAATACAGTCAATGAAGTCTGTCAGCCACGTCTCGTAAACCGTTAATGCCCAGCTCTTGCTACGCTCGGGCTCACGCTGTTCCTTGAAGTTTCTCAGAAACGCTTAGTAATAACAGACGCAAAAACCAAAACACCAATTGACCACTCGAGGATTCTTTATTGTAACACCAACATATAAAAATAATGTTTTTACTAGGGTCTGTGAACAAATATTACAATAATAAATCACAATATTACTTCTGACGGTTTACTGCTGACTTCTTTCTGAACAGCGACCGATGAGACGATGACTGTCGTATTGATGCCTCCGCGAAAATTGGGGAAGTTGGTTTGAGCAAACAACCAAGAATTGATCGTTCAATTTTCAACTCCATTGACACTCCCCGGCAAAATACGGATCCATCCCTTTTTTCCTTCACGACCAATACACGTTAACTTGGATGCCATTGCGAGAACCTGGGTCACACGGACAGGGCTGAAATGGAAAACAAACAGAAAAGCCAACACACCACAAGCATACTCACAGCACAATCTCACACATCAATGACGACCTGCGCCTTCCAGTTAAAAGCATCCTCTTGCAACACAATCGCCACTTGCTAGAATGACTCTTGCAGAATGCAACGTGACCATGGCACTACCTCACGATACTCAACGCACATCCTCTTATCTACTCTCTGTATCGCGGTACGTTCAACGTTTGCGTTACATTTTTACGTGATTCGTTACATAAAATTTATCTTGTTGTAGTACTTGCACAAGTACTATACCACTTCCATACTTGTAACCACTAACTCTCATTTCTAATAGTTATGGTTAATCAAAGTAAAAAGCAACGAACCCAATCCCCTGTAAAACTGGTGTCTAATTTAACGTCCTTGATTGCTACATCAAGCAACACACCCCCAACAAACGGCTATAGTGAGTCACATAACTCACGTGTATGCCGTAAGCGTCGAGCTGAAACTGAGGATAAAACTGTACTGACAGCCAGTATTAGCACTACTCCTAAAAATTCGGTACCCTCTGCTCATACAGAACTCCTCCCTTCACCTTATGTGCTTATGGAGAAACTCCAGCCATCAAGCTCTTTTTCAGTACTATCTTCAGAAATAGAACTTCTAAAGTTGTCTATAGGAGAACTTAAGGCTGAGTTAAGGGAAATAAAAAACAGTAAGTCAGTAAATGCTGGAAACATCGAAACCAATACCGAGATATCCAAATTATCAGATCAGATCAGCGATATCAGATCGCAGGTCTGTGAACTGACACCTCTAACTATCCTCATGAAAACGGTAAACCTTAACAAGCTTGACACAGAATCGGTAACTAAGGTAGATAACCTCATTAACTTTGTTACCACAGAAGTAACAAAACGACTCGACGCAAAACTGAGTGCTATTGTCTACAACGTTCCGGACAATGAGGCACTAAAAAAGGTACAGCGCATCTTACTTAGTGAAGCGAAAATGCCTAACTCCAAGACTAAGTGCTACAGGCTGAAGAAGAGTCAACATGAAAAGTGTTGTCCTATTCGTTTTCAGTTCGAAACACCGGCAGAGACCAGAAAATTCATTCACTCCCAACACACCCTATCGCAAGCCAGAAACTACAAACATATAAAGGTCGGGGTGGACAAAACAGTTATAGAAAGGCGCGCATACAACTATCTCACTAAGACTAATTGTGAAATAGGTAATAGGACATTGCAAGCAGCCATTATTCCCAACCCTGTGAAAGATACAGTAGACCCCACCGCATCACCCCTCTCAAAACACACAGAAATATCCCATCAGAGTGCAACACCAGCCGAAAGGCCACTAGACTGTAACCAAATAAATAATAAAACCATACCACCCATCACCGCAGAATCTAAAATGCCACTAAATAACCCCAGAAAAAAAGTTAAAACCCCCCGAAATTCGACTTTGTCCTCTCCTAGCTATAATTCCATTGGTAAAGATAAGGAAAATATGCCCCTAAATCATACCAACAAAAACAGTGGCAGCTTAAATAAGCCCACACTCCCCACGGTTAATAGTATTAGCACTCACAACGTGCTAAATCGCACCATGGCACACACTAATATCCAATGTCACAACAATGTCACCCTAAATAGTACAAGTGGTAATAGTCAGAACTCGGCTACCAACAACTCAGGGTCTTCAGAGTATGGCACACAAACAAATTTCGACCGGATATATGGTACAAGTCTGCTGGGAACTAACCCACAATGCAGTACACACGAAACCCACACAAGGACACAACTAGCATCAAACAATAGGTGGAATAATAAGCCATGGTCATCACAAGGATCCAATCATTTTTTATCCCCCGCGTCCCTGTCAGCGTTGAAAAAACAGCTGGTAGGGATGTTAACACTCCTAAACCACTAGTGCTGGCTCCCTCCTTGCATGAAAACAGGAACGGTCTAGTGCACCCGTATCCATTGGACACACTTGACACTTGCACAAGTATAGGCCAAATAAAGAACCCTACCCACTTCTGTAACCTAACTAAAAATAAAAGTTCCTTAGTCTATAGCAAATCCAGTACTCCAACTCCTAATTCTCCACCGAAAACAGCACACAACAACTCGATAGACATAGGTGAGCATGATGCTGGAACTCCTCTTAACATAGGATCGTCATGTCCAGCAGAACTACTGGGTGCTGAACCATATTCGGGGCTGACTAACGAACTTAAATACTTCAAATGCTACTTCAACTCTCATCTTTACGTAATCCTCATAAATGCTAGATCTGTTCTAAATAAATTGCCGATGCTCAGAGCACTCACAGTAATATACAAACCCCCTGTAATTGTCATCACTGAATCTTGGTGTCATTCGAACATCCTGGATGAAGAAATAAGCTTAGATAACTACACACACTTTCGGTGTGACAGGGAAGGTGGTAAGGGAGGGGGTTGTCTCATGTACTTTCTGAATGCACTTACTGTATCACAGCTAGAAAGTAGTACACTTAACATGCCTGAGACTCTATGGGTTAATGTACACTTAAATAACGTAACAGCATTAATTGGATGCACCTACAGAGCACCTGGCACCTTTAGTAATTACGAGACCCAACTTATTAATACTCTGGAGCAATTAACCGACTTACAATACGATCATAAGATCCTATGTGGGGACTTTAACTTACCTGAAATCAACTGGGATATACCCACAGGTCCAACTAAATTTGATAAGTTCTTAGACACACTGGATATACTTGGCTGGAAACAAACTGTCACTACTCCCACAAGAGGTAACAACGTACTAGACTTAATCTTCTGCCACAATATAAGCCCCCTTTCAACGCTAGTAGGTTCTGAGTTTCCAGGGAGCGACCACAAAACAGTAATGTGTGCACTGCCAATTCCGCTGAGTAGCAATGCATCTCATACCTCCACTTCACAACAAGTAATATATAGGAACTATAGTAAGGCAAACTGGGCCTTAGTTGAATCGATGCTAAGATCCTCCAAATGGGATGAATACTTCACTACTGATGACCTATCGAGAGCCCTAACCATCTTCTACCATAACTCAAACATATGCTTAGATGCTGTCATTCCACTCCAAACACTAAAGGTTTCCCCACACAGAAAGTCATTCATAAAACCAAAGGATCGTAAGAAACTGAAGAAACTCTCAACAAGTTACTTCAAACACCACGACTTTGGCACTCTAGGTCTAATACTTAAAACCCTTAGCTCCATCACACAAGCTCAAGATTTCCGTATGAGAAAGGAAGAACGCATCGCAGTAGCCAGTCCTGCTAGAGTGTATGCACTCACAGAAATCTTAAGGAAGCGAATGAATCGCAAAAATCACAGCATTTCTCTCCTCATAGACAAAGGCAGGCTATGCACTAACTCTGCAGACATATGTGAACTATTCAACAAAACGTTTGCAGGTAACTACCTTAAGCCCTCAGTCCAGCTACTCGATATACACCCTATTACTAAAATGGCACAAACTCCAACTCCACTCACACCAAACCAAATTAGCACTGTTCAATTCACTTACGCTGATATTAACCAAACTATAAGAACCCTCAAAAGTTCAAAAGGTTTCGGTACCGACGGTATATCATCTTACTTCTATAAATATGGTGGCCCTGACATTCCTCTACTGCTGCTTAAAATATTCACAATGTCCCTAGAAACCCAAACTTACCCTGACATATGGAAGACTACATTCATTATGCCTAAACACAAATCTGGCTCGAAAACTGAAGTCAGTAACTACCGGCCAATCAATATCACACCTATAGCATCTAGAATCATGGAGAGACTAGTCAAAGATAACTTAATCAAACATATGCTTAGCTGCAACATCATAAGTCCGAACCAACATGGATTCCTGAAATCCAGATCATGTTTAACATGTCACCTAGACTTCTTCAATTTTGTAACCAGCAGTCGTGACAGACGGCAACTAGTACTTGTCATCTACTTTGACATTTCTAAGGCATTTGACCGTGTTGACCATTTACTGCTAACAAATAAACTGAACTCCTTAGGAATACGTGACCCATTATTAGGATGGCTTAAATCATTCCTTAACAATAGGTCCCAAATAGTTAAACTCGGGTCTGCAACCTCCAAACCTAGCCCTATCACTTCTGGTGTAGTACAAGGTAGTGTCATTGGACCCCTCCTATTTACACTATACATCAATGACATATGCGCTTGCTTCACGCACGGGAAACCATTCATCTTTGCAGATGACCTAAAAGTAGCTTATACATTCCAACGTGATGACTTAGGGAACTTCGAGAATGTAGTACAGAAGGAATTAGATAAAATGGCTGCTTGGTCGTCCCTATGGAATCTCCAATTTAATCTGAACAAATGTGGCTGGATCTGCTTCGGTGCACCCTCAATTGACCTGAAATTAACGCTCCAATCTGCTAACCTAACAAGACTCCGAAGTGTCGTTGACCTAGGCCTGAGGTACTCTAGTGACTTGACATTCTCAGAGCAAGTAGCATCACAGACTAGAAAATCGAGGATGCTCTTAGGATGCATACTCAGGAACTTTCACGACAATGAAGCCAAGCTAATTCTGTACAAAACATGTGTCAGACCACTACTAGAATACTGTCCATTTATTATAAGCAGCACTCGCACACGTGACAAGCTAAGGATGGAAAGTATCCAACGATATTTTACCTCAAAACTGCTTGGCTACGATTGTAAGAAAGACTACATCTCACGGTGCATGATCCTAAAACTCGACCCACTTTGGACAAGGCGACTTATTATAAACCTAATATTCTTCTTTAAGGTCCTTCACAAAATATCATTCTCAGGTAACAGGGACATACAATTCGCACAGGAAGGTTCTTACGATCTGCGTAACCAAACTTCCACAGTGACAACTCATTCTTTTAAGTCAACACTCCGTGAAAACTTCTTCACAGTCATGTATTCTAAAATATGGAATAGCCTACCCCTAGATGTCAGAACTTGCTCTTCGGTTACAAGCTTCAAACGCTCTCTATACAGACTGTTTCACTCTACTGATTATATTAATAAACTATTTACTCCTAGAACGAATCAAGCACTAATCTACTACAGCACCTAAAAGACGCACTTCAACACCCTTAGCAATCTTTAAACTATAAATAAACTAGCAGCATGGATGCATAAAGACATAGTACGGAACATACAGGATTAGTTTACCCTTAGAAATAGGACCTATCCCTCATTGTAACCTTCAAACGCTTGCTATATAAACTGTTTTGTCCAAATGACTATCCCTACCAGAACCCATTACTTATTTCTAAAACGCATCAGTCATTAGAACACTAAAACGCTCAGACTCATTAATACACATTATGACATTAAATAAACTCTAAGACTTCGCATAAATACGTGAAAACAAATACAATATAGAAAAATGTTTACTTAAGTATAATATACAATTAAGATAAACATTTATAAATACATAATATATAAATGTCCTTTTCATGTTCACATACTTTCTCTTTCTGGTATTTTGCTGCTCCTATTCATCTTCTGGTCGAGGTCGAACAACCCTGCATCTAAACTGAAATGAGGATTAATTCCAAACCGTCTATCTCATAACCACTCAAATTCCATGAACGATCCAATTCTACCATTTGAAGACGCTGGCGAACATGCTGTAAATGAGTATTCATGATCTGAAATGAAGAAGCAACTGGTTTTCAAACAGTTTTCAACATTTTACTCAACTTACGAATACAGTCCGCCATGCAGACACAAATGGAGCAAATGGAGAATTCTGGAATCGACCTCGGCACCATTTGATGCAGTAAAACAACCCAACATGACCTTATCTAGTTTTCGTATCCACGATCAAATTTCTTTCCTGTTATAAAACTACGATAAGACTGCTGAAAAAATGGAATAAATATATCACTGATCTCAACATAATACATCAATAATCTTTAAGCCAAGGGTGCTGCTCACAACAAAGTTATATAAGAGAATTGACTTCAAGCTTTATTTTTCCCAGATATTTGTATTACATTCATCTGATGTCTGGGTTTTTTGTTAATGCGAAGACAATATTTCTATATCTCTTTATGTGCTACACAAACAGACTTTATAGCAGACTGTTCCGACTGACTTTGATGTCAGAAAGAACAACCAAACTGTAAATTCATCATACATCAAATTTTGTGTAATTTATATAATAACTTATCCATGCCTGTACAATTGGTATGTTCCTGCATAAACAGGAAGAAATATATATTATTATACTCACTACCAATTACCACTGCAATCGCTTGTCACTCATTCTGCCTCAGTTCTAGTAACGGTGACGTATGCGAGCCTCAGTCGTTGTTGCTCGGTTTTCAGAAATTTGTCTACATGCAAGACCACCACCACTGCTGTCTTTTACTATCAGCTCAGGTTTAGCACTAGCATCTGATGATAGGTGGGCTACACACTGATCAATCACACTGACGGTCTCACAAGTATCCAAACCTTCTGCAACTGCATCTGCATTTAATTCTACTTCACGTTGTAGTTGTACAGAACCTTTAATTAATTTAGCGTAGTAGGCATATCCCTCATCTCATCATGATCAACCAAAGACAAATCTGCACTATCATGATCATTATCACAAATATTCAATTTACCATCATCTATATGGTCGACTTCATCATTTTCAAACTCTTTATTAACAGCAGTAGATGATTTGGGTTCTTCCTCACAAATCCCTAAAGATTTTATACCTTCACTCTGACTAGTAACACCTTGTAAACTTGTGGAGTCAGAACTGCACTCTGAAGCAGCAACTCTATTCTGTTGCATTCTATTCAACAATGGCTTACTAGTTGCAACTACAGGCTTCTTCACCGCACCGTTATCGTCACAAAATTCGGAGTCAGACCTTGATTTCACATTTCGCTTATCACTGAACTTGCTCACTGGTTCACAGTTCACTTCTGTGTGCACTTCTTGCAAACGTGTAAAACACAACCGTGTTTGTCTTGCATCTTGTAACTCATCTGTTGAGGATGTACTACGAAACCTGTTACACTCACTAGGTCTATATTCATTACTAGACATCATGGAGCCTTCTCGATATCCACCTCTCTGAGGCCTATTCGTCATCAATGATTGCATTTTGCTCCCAGACTGCTCTATTCTAGGGGTGAGATGTAATAGACTGGCGAACTTGCTCATAGATTGATTGACACTAGTATTTACCAGTTTCAGGATATCATCAAACTTTGGCTCGATACCCTGATCCTCCATACGGGAGCTCATCTTCACCCACTTCCTTTGCAGTCGAGTAGGCAGGCGTCTTGCTATTACTTCTGGTATAAAACTCGAGTTGAGGTCACTCATGCAATTCATCGAAATCAAGGCATTCTTATAAGTCATAAGATTATCTAAAAACTCAGTAAGTGCCTTGGAGTCATCTTTAAGCTGACTGCCGTTACCTTTGACAGCTTCGAATACGTTCCTTACAATCATTGAAGGTCTTCCAAACCTTTGACGTAATATGCTCATAGCCTCAGCGTATCCCTCATTAGGGGGCATGAGCTCACAGCACTGTATAGCTCTTGAAGCATCTCCAGTGCAATATCTCATCAAATACATTAACTTCAATTCATCACTTAAGGGAAAACTACTCAACATGATCTCAAACTCCTTTACAAATTGTAAATAATCAGCTGGGTTTCCGTCGAAACACCGTAATTCAAATTTAAGGAGTTTGATGTTCCTATTATCCCTGAACGGCGAAACAGTAACATCAACCATGTCATGCTTAACATCAGACACATCGTTACAATTAACAGACAAGTCACCATGACTTACTTTCCTGTTTGCATCCAAGACCCTCTGTCCCTTCTTTGACCCAGGCATTGTTGAACTTGACCAAATTCCAAAAACGTTCCAGATATTGCTTGTTCAAAGAGGACTTGACCGGCACCAGGATAGATGAACGGTGACTATCCAATCTTTCACCAATTGTCTGAATCCAACAGATAATGTTTCCGTCGTCAGAAACTGACTTCACTGTCAGAAACTGTCAGCCACGTCTCGTAAACCGTTAATGCCCAGCTCTTTCTGCACTCTGGCTCATGCTGTTCCTTGAAGTTTTTCAGAAACCCTTAGTAATAACGGACGCAAAAACCAAAACACCAATTGACCACTCGAGGATTCTTTATTGTAACACCAACATATAAAAATAATGTTTTTACTAGGGTCTGTGAACAAATATTACAATAATAAATCACAATACTACTTCTGACGGTTTACTGCTGACTTCTTTCTGAACAGCGACCGATGAGACGATGACTGTCGTATTGATGCCTCCGCGAAAATTGGGGAAGTTGGTTTGAGCAAACAACCGTGAATCGATCGTTCAATCTTCAACTGCATTGACAAAGTAACTTGAGAAGTTGAAAGAGACGTTATTAGAAACAGACCATTTGGAGTGAATAAAAGTTGTAACGCCACCACCATTTTTCTTATTACAACATTGACGGTCTTGACGAAATTAACTAAAGTCCTATAGTGAGATAAGATTGTCATGATACAGTTCATGCAACCACGTTTCTTGTAATGTGATTATGGTGGTATTTTGATAAGTATCAGTGGACATCAAGGATTGTAGGTACATTATCTTGTTTGGCAGAGAGCGGCAGTTCGTGTTTAATATGACGAGGACCGTAGTTAAGTGTATTGGTGTACGTTTGAGCTCTCTGCCAACCACTACGATGTTTCCTCCTTGATTTCTTTGGAATATAAAAGTCATTTGGTCGTAAATGATTAATAAAGTTACGAGAGTAAATGATTCTGTTAAAATTCATATTTAGGTGATAAATAAATGTTGGTAAACAGTAGACTGGATGGGAAATGTGGATATTATAGTAGCTGGCCCAAAAAATTCGAACAGGCCGCCAAGGTCACCACAAAGGTCACAAAGTCACTACACCTGTAGGATAGTCTAGCATACTTACGCAGGTGGTTTCGAATCTCTACAGGGATGAAGTCGGGCCTTTAAGGCCTTGCTTTCACCAATCTTGCTGGAGCGATGATGTCATGTGCAAATCCTGGGTTCTCATAGAGTAATTTGTTTGTCTCTGCAGCCGAGCTGCATGCGAAGTGACAAGTTATGTTTTTATGTGCTTTATAAGTGAAATTTCGCATTTAAAGACTCTCTGACTCACATAAAATCGGCGATATGGTGCACTTCAACTGCTTTACATTTGCTGCACATGTGTCAGAAAATATCACTTTAATGGTGGTATCTGAGCGATGTGATGAATTAAATAAGGAAAAAACTTCAAAATTTAAACGTATATTTTTGAGTTTTCGTGCTGGTATCATCATACTGCTATATTTGGCCCAATTACTGGGACGCTAATGTGTTAATTGGTTTGGTAGTTGTTGGTATTCATAACTCAATTTCAGTCTTCGCGTATTAATCATAGTCTGTTTTTCATTTCAAGACAAAAAGCATTAGCACTATGGTCATGATATGTAGCATTGCTGTGAACTTGTGTTTCAAGTAGTATTTCTTTTGGGGGGAAATTTAATTGCTACAGTATTCTGATTTCATAGAAATAACTGGGGCTGATGCGTGAAAGAAACTTATCGTCTTAGTTGGAATAAAGATAAGTTGTTGGGAAGGTAAGGAAAACTATGTTTCTCAGTTTATGAATGCTGTTGCGCATCGGTTTACAGTGCAGTTCCACATGTGGCAAAAGATTATGAGCACCTCGCTCCTCTCTTCTGCATAAGAAAGTTAATAACACAGGAATTAATTCTCAACACTCTCTGAATTAAATTAATTCAGAACCAACAGTTTTCCACTTCAGTGTTATGAGTTAATTTATGAACTATGTAGGTCCTTACAGCAATATATTTGGTACAGGGACTTCACAGTGGAATCAAAAGAGTGTATGTTTTACTAAATCTTATGAGCTGCTTGTATAGATGTGATGTTCGTCAAGTGGGCATTTAACAAATGCTGAATGTTGCAATCAAGCTAAAATTATAACTCGCGATTCTGAGAGTTGTTGCCGTTTTCATCGGCTGCAGTCCACAATCTACTGAGTTCACACAACAACAATACCCATTTCTCCCTTTACTGGGAAAAAATTAAACTAGGTTATTTGAAAACGTTCTGCGTCAGTTTGTGTTTTCTACGAATTCTACGGACTGCATCCTGTTCATTTAATACTGGAACTTAACTATGAGGGGACTCATATTTCCAAGAAGGATGTATTACACCTCAGATTTCTTGACGTGTCTGATCACGACGATGTTTAAGTTATTCGAATCCAGCAGTTTTATATGTTGTAGTATGCAATTAACTGATTTGAAATTTTTGGCAGAAAACGGCGAACGCTGCAAGTGTTCGTAAACATAATGCAGTTTTCGCCCATATATGAACATCAATCTCTGCTTGTATCCACTGGTCCAGCACGCAAAAGTGCAGAAGCACAGATTTGATATCAACCATGTTCTTAGGCTTCTGCGACAGAAATAGGTAATGCGCAACAAGTGATCGGAGAATTTACGACCAACTACAGGTTACCACCAGGATGTAAGGAAATTTTTCGAAAGCCGGTTACCGAAATGTTCGCGATGCATACTCGGTATGCCAAGTAATTACTGTATGTACCGCAGGTCTAAGCGTCTTGCCGCAAGTTTAAGAACAATACCAAACAACAATTTTCACATAAATTCATCCAGCGGGGGCCAAATAAGCACCGAAATCACGCCAACTGCATTTGACTTGACAAGACAACGCAAACTAGCTCCAACACGGATTGATTAAGTCGCTCAAATGTCGACAAAGAGAAGCAGGTGGTACCATTTCAAATTGAGGATATGCCATATAATCACCCGGTGCCCCCAGGGTCATATTCTAACAGAGAGCCTAAGTGTGAGTGTGAATCATATAGGCCTTATTACTAGGACATAATCTGTAACACCTGAGCAACTGACACCAGTGTTTTTTAAGTCTCTTCAAATTCTGCGTGTAATATGACCTCTTAATGCACAGTATGCACATCCAGCCAGACTCGTGTGAAAGGTGAAAAGAGGAACAACAAATGGACTTATGAAAAAAGACTTGAAGATAGGAAGTTGGGGCGTAATATATAGCTTAGGTTTGACTTAATCTCTTTTTTGACGTTCCTAGTGGGACACAGGGCTCCAAGCTAGAGACTTGAAGTTTCTGGAGCATTTTTATGGGATAGGGTTGCTAGCCTCATGCCCAACCCACCCTCTTTACCAGTCTTATTACCGGCCCGGCGAAGTGAAGGAGTGTGTCGGCTGAGGATCGAACCTCGGATGACATGCAAGGTTAACGAGCATTCTAAAGCCATGCCACCGACGCTTAATCACTGCTTCTAGAATCACAAATGTAAACGATTACTCAGAGAAAACTATCTGGCTGTTTAGTCATCAGGAGCCTCTCTGCGAGGGCTCGCAGAGGATGCCTTGTTAGAGAGCAAGAATTCTGCTGAATTAGCACTTTATTTCGGTTCGTGTTTATAGCACCATGAACTTTTTACCGTCAACTGTGACTAGTGCATCATCTTTAGAAGGCTGAAAACAGAGGCTGGAACTGTGGTTGTCTAAACAATTATCATCCCAACCAATGTGAGGTTTAAAGCAACTGTGCTTTGTCAATGTATTTTTAACTTAACTTGACCCTTCACGTCTTTAACACTCACTCTTCTGTCGACTCTACTTGTCCATTCACTTACTTTTCTCCATTTTCCTTTTTCTGTTTGCCCACTTTCCCCAAAATATTTAGAGAATGTCAATAGGATATATCATTATTATCTTGTAATGGAATCCCAGCAGAAGCTATGAAAATAGACCCAGAGACAACAGCGGACCTCATGACGCCCTTACCGGAGAAAGTGTGGAAAGAGGGTTGGAAGGAAGAATACTTATTCAAACTACCAAAGAAAGGAGATTTAAGTCAATGTAAAAGCTGGCGCGGAATTATGCTCCTGTCCACCCCATGCAAAATACTAAGCCGCATCATCCTGGAGAGAATCAAACAAGCCCTGGATGAAAAACTTCGACCGGAACAGGCCGGATTCAGGAGAAACAAGTCATGTATTGATCAAATTGCCACACTACGGATCATCATTGAACAAAGTTTAGAATGACAGTCACCTCTCTATCTCAACTTCATCGATTTTGAAAAGGCTCTCGACAGCGTCGATCTAGTGGTCATTTGACAACTACTTCGCTACTACGGGGTCCCATCGACAATTACACATCTCATCCAACAGTTGAACGACAATGCTGAATGCCAAGCAATCCACAACGGGAGACTTACGGAAGCCTTCGAAGTGAAGACGGGAGTGAGGCAAGGCTGTCTACTATCGCCAATGATCTTCCTGATTGCAGTAGATTGGATAATGCCGCAGACAACGGGCAATGAAGAAAATGGACTCACACAAAACTTGGAGGATCTGGACTTCGCGGATGGTATATGTCTGATTTCCCACAAACTGGAAGATATGCAAGTGAAAAAAAACAAACTGGCAGAAGAAGCATCAAAGATAGGACTTCAGTTAAACATAGATAAAACAGGGGTGATGAAGATTCCTGGCCAACAGCAACAACAACAACGGACAACAATCAGCACAAATGGGAGGAACCTGAAATAAAAACAACCTCCTTCACCTGTCTACCTGGGAAGCATCGTTTCAACTACAGGCGGAACTGACGAGGATATCAAAGCAGCGAGGAGCTGGAAAGCAAGACAAGCTTTCATTACTCTTAAGTCTGTGTGAAGGTCAACAGCACTCAGCATGAAGCAAAAACAAGATCCGGATTTTCAATTCTAATGTGAAGCCAGTGCTACTATACGGATCAGAGACTTGGCCAGCGCGTCATAGAGAGCATCTCAAACAAACTACAGACCTTCATTAACAGTTGTCTTCGCTAAATGCTCAAGATCAGATGGCCAGCCAGAAAAAATCAGCAACGGGATCTCTGGCAACGAGCGAACCAGCGTAGCAGGAACCGATTGTGAAACAAATAGGCAGGAAGAAATGGAGATGGATTGGCTGGTCATTCTCTGAGGAAACCATCAAGTGACATCACTAGACAAGCCATTGTTCGAGTGGAACCAGGCCGAAAGGGAAGTGACGAGTTGGTCGTCAGCGCAGGGATGACTTGGAGGAGGTCATGTGAGGAGGAGATGAAATCATGTGGGAAGACTTGGAGCGGGGTGAAAAAGTTAGCAGAAAACCGAAGGCGATGGAGAAGGCAATGGCTGAAGCCCTATGTTCCTCTAGGAATTTAAGGATATAATAATAAAACAATTATTATTATCTTATTCTATTTGACCACGTTAAATGACTCACTTCATTTACAGACCACAAATCACCTATCAAAATTTACCGACCACAACTATCAAGAGTCTACCAAATATACGGACGACATTCAGGATCGGGACTCCTAATCCGCCATTAAAAGCTTGAATACTACATATCAGGTCTCAAATAAATTGCAAATGAGCTAACTTAGAATAATTGCAGCAAATAAACTATTCTTAAAAACACTGAAGCCTTCTGAAAAATATATGATACCATTTACTTGGTTTCGGTTTGATTCTTACCTATAACAACCCTTCGCAGATACGAAAACATTCATGTGGAAAGCAGAACTATATGATAATTGTATTCACGTTCATTTCAATAACGTAGGGTAGCTCACAAGAATATGACATATTTGAGTAGTAGCCGCTTTTTAGACACTCCTGCATTTAAGATAGTTATCCTATTTCATGCACAAACACAATCCTCAATAATAATTCAAAACCGAGTAACCCTCACTTCGATTTCCCCTGATCACAGTTTGAAGTAATAAATTGAACCATTTCATTTGTTTGTATGAGTGGCTTCAGAAGGTGCCGATATCGAGTGTAGTTTCACTACTGGATCAACAAAGATGAAGGCGGAAGATGGGACTAACAGCAAGTTAGATATGACCCTTGGTGAGTAAGGTTTTTGTCTCCGGTCTAATTTTCAAGGATGATGGATATCCTGGAGTACTTGAGATTTAGCCTGAAGATTGCGTGAAACTTTAGGTGCATGACACATTGGGGTGTATTTCCCAAAGTTATTAGTGTCTTCAGTGTACCATTGGTTTATTTACGGTGCTATACGCATATTACGTTGTGCTGTTAACTTTTTCTCCGAACAGTGTATTGTCGTGCAGATGCAAAAACTTATAAAGGCGTTTACTGAAGGATTGGTGACATCACTCCTACCAGCTAGTCCCAGTAAACCGTTGTATTGTGAAACCTGGATCCCAAGCTTAGTTCGTACTACTGCATGATCTTAATTCTTTTCAAGCTTATAAACATGAAGTAAATAGGAAAATATAACTCGATTTGATGTGCTTCAAAATAGGGTCTACTAATGACATGACACGATATTTCTAAGCGCCATTGAGAACTGTGTTCAGCCATATTTCCAGTAGTTTACATCCATTGGTTATTAGCATTCAGAGGACCCCAACCGACCGGGCTACATCGCCGTATGTGGCTCAAATCAGCTGTCGAAGATTTGATGGACAGATGCAATTTTTGTCTTCACAGCCCCTCTCTTTTGCGACTTAATCCTGTGTCGGCTAACATTGCCCGTCAGTCCTGGCAACAGCTAGTCATGTGCAGCGAATCTCGATTCGACTTCTAGCACCTCAAAAACTTCAATAAACAGACCTCCCTTCTGCCAACGTCCAACATTTCCACGTTCGTCAGTAGTTCTCCCAGCAGTTTTTCTATTACCCAGCAGCTATGAATTTTTAGTTTCCTGCTGCTATCTTTGAAGACGAATTTCTAAAGCATCTTAGTTTAAGTTACTATTTCTGTTTTACATTTGTCTGTTAATTCTTATTTTAATCCCAACGCAATGAGTGAATGTACGTGCTACTGAGTCGGGTTTAAGGCAACTGCAGCGTCTCCTATATTTGATACAGTAGCGTTTACAAGAGAATTACTGTGAAGCACTGGAATTCATGTAGTATCTTGAGTTTGTAGATGTAGGCGTCGACGTTGTGTTGATGTTTGGCGTTTTCTATTTATAAATTATGTAGTCGCTCGCTCTCTCAATTCCGAAGGTTGCTAGCTGTTTTTCACTGGCAAAATTCTAAAATATCTGGGCGTATCGATACGATATAGAATCATACAGTATTCGCTATTGCTTTTTTCTGTCGTACTGTGGTATCTGATACAATACTTTCTCAGGTAGTTTTCTAATGGACAGACGTTTTTCTTTACTTTCCGTAGATGAAATTATCAAGTTGAACCAAAAAGAAGCTCGTAAAAATCAAAGAATTCAACAGACTACAGCTCCACGTGGTAGACGATTGTTTACCAAATCTTCACAAAAACTGCGAGTATCCGCTGCCGGGAATCGACTGCGCCGTTTGAAACAAAAACGACTTTCTCGAAATAATCGTCCTCCCCCTGAGTCCACTGCACAACATCAATTTTCCAGGAAAAATAAACGTGTGTTCACTGCCAAAAATGTCCGTCCCAATCGAGCAGCTGCACTTGCAGTACTTCGCAGAGCCCAGCGGACTGCTGCTGCTGCAGCGAAAACAGCAGCAGATGCAACTGCGCTTCTTCAGCGCAATCGTGTGCGACGTCAGCAGTTGTTCGATGAACGAAGAAGTATCCAGACAACTCGCATTGGTGCGCAGTGGTTCCTATCTGATACTAGTTTTCATAGTGGTCATTATATTAATATTTTTTTCAGTACTAAGTTGATAAATTATTTGGCACTAAAAGTTAATTAACCACTTATATATGAGTGCCTGCAGGAATTTGCATATATAAGCTTGATATTTATGAGGGTCATATCTGTACTACCAGATTGGCTTTCCCTGAGTGGACCAATTCTCCATCGTTTCCATTGAATAGTGTCCCCCAATGGGCCATACATCTAATTTACTTGATTATGTTGTCAGTGATATGCTCAAACACAAACGATTGGAAGCATTTATTTCTTCTTACAGCCTATGAAAGACGCCCTTCAGGGCGTAGAAATGCACCAGTTACCGTACCTGGTTCCCGAGCAGCTTATGATACATCTCGGGTTATTGGTCGTACATGGCAGACAGAGCAGCGGTCACAAAACTTTCAGAGACGTCTGCGTCGCAGACCTCGCCAGACCATGGGGATACCTCAAAGTAAGTGCCTAAGCTTTCGCTTTACTTGGTTTTTATTTTACTCTGTGAGCTTAAAGAGTTGGAGATAG
Organism: Trichobilharzia regenti; assembly: GCA_944472135.2. Taxonomy (NCBI): domain Eukaryota; kingdom Metazoa; phylum Platyhelminthes; class Trematoda; order Strigeidida; family Schistosomatidae; genus Trichobilharzia; species Trichobilharzia regenti. The sequence continues at coordinate 70,243,369 of OX235270.1, read as the reverse complement.
ACTTCAATGGTGCTAATGTTGCGTGTCATAATACGCACCACTTTTTACTGTATTTAAAACGGTTTAGAGAATATTAGAATTAGATTTTCTATCACAAAGTTTTCCAATTAACAAAACATTAATGTGATGTAATGAAATCATATGTAGTGCTTCACAATAGGACCAAAGTGATTACCACTAAATGTGGACAACATACGAGTATAGATGCGCAGCCGAATTCGTTTTGTCATATCACATGGAGCTCAGTAACTGTTCGAGGGTAACTGCAGTCGATGGGGGTAAATACCACTTGGTCTCCATATCCTACCTCCTTTAAAATGCGATATCTTGAGCATACACCTTAGCCCTGAAATCTTACAAAAGTTCTTTCAGTCTAAAGAGAAATCACGGGTTTTCCAGCTTTATCCAAACTGGTTTAAAACCTATATTTTTAGTGGGCTTGATATCAGATAGAGATCTGCTCCAACGTAAACTGGTTAAAACTCGCCAAAGAAACTACCAGAAGTGATAACGGTAGCATGAAGTGAAGAAAGTATCAGTGCTGGTATTACTTGTCATTTGCTTATTTTTCTATTGCGAAGAGACCCTAATTAAGGTATAATGGGCGAGTCTCAGAATGAATAGGGGTATCGCAACTTTACAGGGTATGGCCGTCAAAAGTGCCAGGTATGAGGAGGCTTGTATGTTTCCCGTGTTTGGTAATGTTTTCCCTATAATCGGAATTCGAGACATCTTTGTTCCTCTCTGATTAACCTCTCCTTCACATCTGTGTTTATCGGTTATGGTACCATTGTATTTCCGTCTTGTTTTTTCGTAATCCGAAGGATGGAAAATTGAACTGGTACACCTGGACAGAGTTGTTCCTTAACGTGTAGTTGTTTTCATAAATGTACATTTGTACTGTGTTGTCTATTAAGATAATTGTTAGGTTTTTGCAAAGGATATTGAAACGCATTGCACATGTCTGTCTTAAAGTTTCATGAATTGTGCTGGCAATAGTGCATATTATTTAAATTAGCTAATGTATACTGCAGTAAATTTATTCGTATTTAAATCATTATTTCTACGTTACCTGATGAATGTTTTTACTCGTTTCACTTAGGTCGCCGAACATCCTTCCGCGGGTCCTCATCTTCAAACGGTCCCTCACTTATCAGTTCATCTAGCGGCAATCAAAGGTGGAGTAATCGTTCTACTTTTCGAGGTAATGGTCGGGGTCGACAGCGTAGCACTTATACACTTCAGACAAACAATCGCACGGTTTCTCGCGCTCGTAATGCAGAATATCTTGCTCAGGCTCGCGCTCTCATCCGTGCACAACACGAACATGTTCAAAGATATAGATCAAATGATGCACCCAGAATATCAGTTTGGCCTCCTACATCTCACAGTGCACCACACAGAAACTTAAACTACTATGCCAAATATTGGGATAACTAAAGTGTGCTAAAATTGACTGGTTTCCCATCAAGTGTGTTCGAAGAAATATGACTGTACTTAATGACACACAATAAATCTGCTTGCATCTTCATTTTCTCGTTTAACCTATTTGAAACCTTTGCTGTCGTTGATAAATAAGATAGCAACTACCTATGTGTACAACTTATAAAAAAGGATCTTAAAAGCTTTAACTTATTTCAACTACCCTAGTAAAGTACAATCCATGTTTTTATGTTGTAAAAGCGATAAAAATTCCCAATTCAGTTGTATGTTTTTGTACAATTTCAATCTGAAGCATTTCAATTTCATTAAAGTGTATGGTGATGTTTTAAAGATATTTTTTCACTATTTGAACTGGTCCATCTACTTTTTCAGAATGCAAATAGTCATTGTTTCTAATTCCTCCAGTAAATACTATTTCTTAATTTGTTGCAACATCCATCTAAAACTGAGGTACTTTTGTCTATAATGTCCTTTCCACTACTCATCATCTTATGTAAAACAGGAATTCAGGAACTTGTTATTATTGTTATTCGAATTTCATAAGATACTGAATTCTTCAAATGTGTATGTATTTGTTTAAAAGGAAAAATGAATGAATACCAACATACATAAATTCACATTGAATATTCACGTAATAAGAAAGAAATCACTTAGACAACACTCTTAAGACAATTCAAAATTCAATACGATTAGATGGGAGGCTACATTCAAGGTAGAAGTGTGTAAAGGAAGGTATGTATTTAAGTACGACGTTGAAAAAAGAACAGTATGAGTCGAGTAGTTGGCGTCATTAGACAGACAAATTTGATAACAGTATTTCGTGTACGAATAAATGTCCATGAAAAAGGGACGCTTGTATATGTTTATATGTATGTATAAAACGAAGCGGTAAATAAAAGACAGGTAGGTGGATTTAAATTGCATGCAAACAAGTTGAAAGTTAGTTGGAATGTTTTGTAGACAAAAAAGACTGCGAGAAAAAAATATTAGTAAATAGAAATAGTTTTCGAAAACAAACTAAGTGATAACGTTTAGTATTAGGTATGTGTTGGCGATGTTGTATGGTGAAACACTCAGCATTAGACCTATGCTAAGTTCTCTTGCATTCTTCTTGTTGTCTTCTTAAACTGCTTCAAGCAGCAGAGTAAAGTTGACGATGAGTGACTAATAAATATAATATGTTCTCAGTTTAAGGGCTTTAGTTGGTCTTGGTTTCTCATCATTTGTTACATATATAATTCTAAGTGTTTTATTGTTCTGGGGCTAGCTTATGAGCTTGTTAGGGAGATAGGTAGGTGCACTAGAGGAAAATAGTGAAGTGATGTGCTTATGATCTTCTGCGCTACATTTGTTAGCCCTTCTCGGGCATTGGTTGTAATGTGTGCCATTGTGCAATAGGTCTACGTGGATTGGCTAACATATCCGACCAGTGGCGCAAACCTGCCCCTGTTTCGTTGCAACCCAAAACAACCCGACCAATTGCTTCCGATGTCCCAATGCGATCATAATCAACCACGACCACAATCAATGTTACTTTCTGTGGAGAAATAATAGTAATAAAAGTGTTGATATACTAAGACAAAGTGGTAAAAGTATAAAGTGATTGAACAGATTTCTTTCGCAAGATGGTTTTGTACATGGTATATCAAGTACACGTAACATGCATATTAAACTTCTCATTGTCATTGAGTAAGCTAAAATGTACTCTAAAGTCATTAGCTTGTTGAACGAAATTGCATCTAGTACCAGCAAAGTAAATCCAACAAATATATCGGTAGATGAATGCTAGTCTAGTTGTTGCAGCGACTACTTGCATATATGGGTCTAGTGTTCAGCACCTTTTGAGACTAAGTTCTTGCAGGTAATAGAGAAAGTAACAGAAGACTGGAGTGATAACTCGTCTTCGTAATAAAAGAAAACACCTGTGTGATTGATCAATGCGTACACTGTTTTACGGTTTATGGTATCCGTACATTTACGAATGAGAAAAACTTGAAAATTCGCTATCGCTCACGCCAATGCAATATTATAGTGAGTCCGTTTACTGTAGATACTGTTGAAGTCATTACGGTCGACAACTATGATTTTGTGTGACTTTTTTTCCTGATTTCTTCTGATTAAAAGTAGTCTCCTACTTTGAAAAATGCTTCATCATCGTTTCATTTGTAATGGTGTCAGTCACTAATGTTGCTATTCAGAGTGACACTGGATGAAATTTTCTAGGTTTCTCTATTACTGGCTTTGAAATATCCTTGATGACTGAGTCATTTCGCACACCTACACTTGAAGTTTTATACCGTGAAAACTGGTGATCTATGTTTCACTGTTCGCGTTGCCTGAGATAATCAGTCCATGACAAGTAGTTCAAGTTTATTTACCATGCACCAGCTGAGATCAGTATGACAGTTCAGCATTGGCCAATGCACACATCGTTATATGTAATTTGGAACTCTCCTACTTGTAAGTAGTAAGTATCTTCTGTTTGTAGTTAATACGAAGGGAATGTTGTCATCAAAGATTGGCACCTGTTGTCTGTGGTGGGAACAAAGGTTGAAGGGAAGAAAACACTTGAACTTATTTCCCACGTTCATTTGCCCCACGAACATGTTAAAACGTCTATGAATATCATATCTAGGAACAATCACTTACCTGAATTTGTTCAAACGGTACTTCAAATGCAAAGGATTCATTGTAGTAAGGATTTAAAGTACACTTCTTAATAGTAGTTTTCTTCTTTTTAATTCTTTTTCCTCCCAACATCAGAGAAAGTTTAACGTAAGGATCTACAAGTAAAAGATGTAAGTGGTAATTACAAATGCTTTCATGCCTTTCGAGAAACGAATTACTCAGGCTTGTGGTGTTCGTCATGGCAGATACATGTCAAAGGAACATAGCCTGTGGACTTCTTTATCATGCAGGCTTTATATGACTACAGATTGTTGTTTTTCTCTCGTATCTGTGACCCCCATCTGAGAAACTATGTTATATCATCTAGTAACGGTTAACATTTGATTTACAAGTAAGTAGATGTGTTTAACACATTCTAGGACTGATTGAGTACTTATTAAATAAATATTAATGATTACTGCACCTTGAGAGAATCCTCCAACCAATCAAACAAAATCGCTAGAAAAACAATACTTGAGAATCGAGCATTTGTCTATTAGTATGTTTTTTCTAGCTGGTTAAGTGTATTCCACTAATGTTAAATGATAGTGAATGCATCAGTTAAGACTTTCTAAGAGGTTATGACATTGGTTACAAGCAAGTAACATTTCAATCCCATAATACTATTTTAATTGAATTTTAGATTTTCCCGTCGTTTGTAGGGAGTTTTCTTTGGGGCTCATTCCCCCGGAACCCGGCCTTTAAACCAAATTCCCCGGGCGACGACAGCCACCTCTTGTCCAACGGTCATATTAATTATTTAATTCAATTTTACATTTTCCCGTCGATTGATTGGACCGAAGTGCTCGGTGTCAGGTTGACATGTCGGCTTCTTGTGCAGATGCTTCGACGATGTCTGGGCGTGTAATTAGAAGTGAATTGGTGGATGGTGACTAGCAGTGGAATCGAGGATTCGCATTTCGTCCTATTTGGGACTCGTCAGCTGGATGTGCCTGCATTCCGAAGTGAGTGATGATGTTCCCACCGAGGCTCGAACCCAGTGGCCATAGTTTCAAACGCCAAAGCGTTATCCAGTAGACCACTCGGGCGACGACAGCCACCTCTTGTCCAACGGGTCATATTAATTATTTAATTCAATTTTACATTTTCCCGTCGATTGATTGGACCGAAGTGCTCGGTGTCAGGTTGACATGTCGGCTTCTTGTGCAGATGCTTCGACGATGTCTGGGCGTGTAATTAGAAGTGAATTGGTGGATGGTGACTAGCAGTAGGAACATCATCACTCACTGGGAAATGCATGTACATCTAGATGACGAGTCCCAAATAGGACGAAATGTGCATCCTGGCTTCCACTGCTAGTCACCATCCACAAATAAAAAATCATAATACTATTGTTTATTGGAGACAGTCTTGCTCCGCTTACTGACTAAGCGTGAATAACAGACTAGAAGAAATCTACAAAAACTGCTGTATTTGTGTATTTTCTTGTGTCAGTGATCTGCTTCTTTTAAATTTATCAACAAGTTCGACTTCATAAACCCCATTTATCATCTAATATCAAAAGATTATGTCCTTAGAATATGTTAATAACGTAACAGTAAACAGGAAGAATAATAAAAGGATTAGTTTTGTCAGATCTCATGAAAGCTAAAAGCCTAAAAGGAAATTTCGGTCAGTTCCGGGCCTTTTGTTCACAATTTTTCCAGTGTCGTGCTTAATAAGTTACAACTGGAGGTGTTATCCCTAGGTCCCAAATTTAGTGACTATGATGCTAAGGTTAACCAATTAGACACTTATATACAGTTTGAAAATTTGTATTCTCAAACGTCTGACCTTATCCCATCATCGGACGATGAACTAACTAGGTTCAAAACGACGTTGCCAAAAATACAAAAATATTTTATAGTTTGGTTTGTAAGGGTTGGTTTTGGTTTTTACGAGTTGATCACGGATTGATATCAGCTAGACTCTCCATGGTTTTCAATCCGTGATCAACTCGTAAAGATACAAAAATAATAGACATTCAGTAAATAGTCTGTTATCTAACTAAGCAACACAGAGAAGTTCTAAGAGAACTTAGAAGTAACGGAAGCTTAATTATTGACAAGGTGGCGGTGTAGTTTTACTGGATAAAAGCGATTACGTTGAGAAAATGGAAGGTATTTTGCATAATCAAACTAAATTCCAATCTCTTGATAGTTCCAAAAACCTCAGTGTAAAAGTGGAGAAACTAATGACAGACACTCAAAAAACTGAACCAAAAAGCAGTATTATCATCAGCCATGTATGAGTCTGTGAAATCAAACGGTACCAATTTTCCACGTTTCTGCGATCTACCCAAAATGCACAAACTGGGTCTTCTTCTCTCTCTTTTAGATATGTATAACTCTCCATTTCACGGAACAGCGAAGCGGTTAGTGAAAATTCTGGAACCTTCGCACAAAGAAATCGTGCGACATAGAATTAGTGATGTCTTCAACTTTATTTCTGAAATATTAGAGACTAATGTGAGGGATAAACACATGTTATCCATAGATGTATCATCATTACTCACGAATGTACCACTTATGGAGACGGTAGATTACATTTGTCAAGAAATCACAGATAGGCAATTGGACTTAGGAATTCACTTGTGTAGCCTCAAAGAATTACTCCTTAAATGCACGATGAATGTGCACTTTGTCTTTAATAACTCATACTGTAACAACAGAAGACAAGGGCCAGGCAACAGATCGTTTTATTATGAAAATCAACACGTATTTATACATATTTCACATTATGCAAGTAGACAAGCGCAGTTATCTGATTGGTTGTTTATCAGAAGTTAGGCAGACAAACGCAGGCTTCTGATTGGTTGTTTCGGGTTTCCTCGACAAATAGAGTTCTCTATCTGCGAGTCATATTTTGCCACGTTAACTTTACTGTGATTGGTTGTTGAATCAGCCTTGCTCATATTTTCTCACGGCCTGCTCTCGCCACAATACTACTGGCAAGTAGATGGAATAGCTATGGGTTCACCCAATATTAGCTGACTTCTTCCTCGCAAAACTTGAAGACGGGAAATTGAAAGACATCATCAAGTAGTTTGGTATGTGTTACCGCCATGTCGATGATACATTTATCTTAGCTCATGGGAATGTAAACACAGACGAATTGTTGGTGAAACTCACCAACATCAACCCTCCACTTACTTTCACTTGTGAAGAGGAGCGGGATAGTAAACTACATTTTCTAGATGTCTTGCTAAGTAGGCAAGAAGATGGGTCACTTGGGAGAAACATGTATGGAAAAAGCACATTCACAGGGTAACACACACACTTCCTTAGTTACGTGTCACTAAACATAAAATAAGTAAATAAAACAAAAAATACAAGATAACACTATTCTGTACACCACTTTAAATCAGAACTCATGTGATATCTTTCCTATGGAATAGTGAAGGCGATGTGTTATTTTGTAACAGGATAATTAGTACAGGTGCATTGTTCCATCTTCTTCGAACTCCTTTAATCTTGGATAGAAGTTCATTTAAATCTACCACAGGAGATATGAATATTAGTTTCTCCCGGGTTATCTGGATATGTGATTTCAGTGTACCTAATCCTTTTGCTCAGATTATGTCCAGATTTCTGAGACTAATTTCAGTAACTGGACGTATTTTCCAATGTGTAGCATAAATATTTAGCAATCACGCAGCCGATGAACACTTATTAATTCCACGATCTTATGGGACCTATCTGCTAATGATTTAAGTAACCATGATGATCATCCTTCAGTTTCGATTCATTTTGAAGCAAATTTAAAGTAAATAGTCTCTAAACTGTCTTAATATGAAAGTTCGTCAATGAAACACGGAGTTATATCAATGTAAATTAGTAGATATTAAATTTAGACGTTTAAACTTCGAGTTTTCTTCAACTTCTATGAGGAACTAGGATGTGTGATTGAATAATTAAAGGAAAATTTAGTAATAATTAGTGTTACAACACTTTTTGTACTATTTTGGCATATTTCTGCTATAATTAGTGTCAAAAAGATTGACAGATCTTTAGGAAGAAATTCAGATGATTAATAATTTTCATTTGATTTCTCCAATCATAGGAAAACACTGTTGCTACTAAATTTATCAAAATATTACAGGAACAAGTGGTTATCTTGAATGTAGTAGTAGTGGTAACAACACCAACATTCATGCCTCAACTTCTGGTCAAAAGTAAAGTTATCCAACCTTACAATTTAATTACATTTCCCACGTTTAAATGTATCTGGCAGATACATTTTTTGGCTTGCTTGAGAATCACATCTGTCTGAAACCATGGTGTTTGAAGGAAGCCAAAGAATAAATTAAGATAGTTGCACTGTTATTCTGTCAACTAAACCTACGAGTAGATTTATGTGGGAATGCAGTCTAGCAAAATCCTGTGATGAGATTATTTCCAAGATTCTGCTCATACAATAATAACTTAGCTTAAAAAAGCCTGAGTCGGATAAATATGTATTTGGGATCAATACGCTAGTATTAGTGGAGCGTTTTAAAACTATGCAGACAATGTACTCGGTATAAATTGACAGTCTAGGCTGTGCAACACACTTAATGTATGAAGACCTACTATAATATGCAATTTTCCGCCGAATGAAGTAAACTGAGATCTAGACTGTTAGCCAAATTGTGTTGCTACGTCGAAAACTGAGCCAAATTTGCACGAATTAAAGAGCTATCTAGCTCTAACAACAGTCTGAAATACTGTAAGTTGGATATTTGAAGTTATCAAAAATTTACCAGAAAATCAAGCCCTATCAAGATAAATTATTATTTTATTATTATGATCAGTTGTCAGCTGGTATGTTGTTAATGTAGTCTATAATGAAATTTCAGTGATATCAGTTATTCACACAACAAGATTAATATATCAACTTGCCTGACAATCCACCAACGTCCATTTTCTTAAGATTTTTAGCCTCCAAAATATTGATGGTCAACTTCCCAGCAGTTGGTACATAACGTAATGAGAAGCAAATATCACCAAGACGATTTTCCTGGGAGGCAAAATGAAAACGGAGTCATGAACTGCAGAAAAATTATTGATTTTTATTTTTATACTTGCTTGGCCAAAAAATATTCCGTTCACCCTATAGAGCTTGTGGCATTGTCTAAATCATTAGTAACCATCAAAAAGAATACTTATTTAGAGAGGTAAACTTTCAAGTATATTAGAAGATGAAACTTATGAATCTTAGGTTTCTTGCAGAATCAGCTAGAACTATCCTCCAGAACCAAATCCCATCTGTTTGTGTCCCTTTTCATAATGTAAGTGTCTTTAGTCGTGGATTTATTTTTTCTACTTATTGCTGACTTAGTACGGTTTCGAGAAACGCGAAACACAGTTAATCAGAATCATCCATATCGGCATGAAAACTAATTGTTATCAATACGTTTCTAGTTATGTCACGAAGATCGGTTACCATATGAGAACTGACCCAGTTAGCACTGGCTTCAAGCATACTGCAGAACGTTGGGTCCACTGCAAAAAGTCACCCAACCTCGGAGCATTATATCTGACTTCAACTCAAACTGGTAAATCATAGTCTTTAGTCATACATATAGGTAAAATGGATGCAAGTATCTAAGCGAACATGAGGTGATATCAGTTCATGATGAAATTCACCTTTTTCATAACTGCTCATATACGTTATTGATGAAAATCAACAGAAAAGAAACCCGAAACTGACAAGCATATGGTGAAATGTATATATATATATATTTGAATAAGGCATTAAGAAGACAAATTTCGCGAGATGATATCATTTCGTAGTTTCTTTACAACCGCTTTACAACTAACATGGTTAACAATGATAAAATAAAGTTCATGAAAATTACTCAGTTAAATAAAAACAAAAGTATATACTAATGACCAATCATATTAAGATAGGTCATTAGTATGTACTTTTTTTTTATTTAACTGAGTAATTTTCATGAACTTTATTTTATCATTGTTAACCATGTTAGTTGTAAAGCGGTTGTAAAGAAACTACGAAATGATATCATCTCGCGAAATTTGTCTTCTTAATGCCTTATTCAAATTTACCAAAGGGACTAATTGCTTTAATATATATATATATATATATATATATATATATATATATGTCTATTAATTTTCCAAAACATTCCTCCTACCTAAGAAACAAGCGATCCATTTCATTACCAGTTTAAAACATCAGAAAAGTATTTCATAAACAGAATTGTTTTAAAAAAGGAATGAGACACACTTTCTCAACTCAATATATTGATTTCTTGTCCATATTGTTAACGAGACGTGAAAAGCAAAACTTAGTGACCTCAACGCTGCTTAACGCTGGTACTAAGCATACATGAGTCTTCGACTTTTTAATATGTTAACAGCTTTATTTAGTGATATGCTCACACGCTAAACACTGAAAGGTATGCCAAGAAAAGAACTTCTTTAATATCTAAGATACTATTTAAAGTGTATGATATCTATCCTTTTTTATCTAAAAAAAACATAAACATTTATTATTAGAGTGTATGCTGCACTTGAAAAATCATGTTTCACTGAAAGGCTTTATAAAATGCTTGAACATTTCAGCAGTATACCACCTATGTGAAAACATTATTTGCTTTCTATGTGGTGATGTTAATAACTTGAAAATTCTTTCAGTTTTGATTACTAAAAGTACATTATATTAAGAGGGAATATAAGTCATCTACTGTTATACTATATAAGGAGGGAATATCTGAGACCCTACGTAGGATTCTAAATAAAGCAGGAATCAGGGTGGCATTTAAACCTACAAACTCACTCAGGAACAAGCTGTGTAGGTTAAAGGACCCAGTTGAACCAATTAGACAAAATAATATTATTTACAAAATACCATGCAATGACTGTGAGCTAAGTCAACTACATAGGTCAAACTAGTAGGTCAGGGGTAGTCAGATTGTCGGAACATAAGAATTTAGCTAAGGTAAGAATGGTTGACCCTGAAAAGATAAGTAATTTAGAAAAAAGCTCAGCAATTGCACTGCATGCATTAACACACAACCACACAATAGGGTGGGATAGGGTTAAAATTCTAAAAAGTAATCTAAATAGGTGGAAAGAGAGCTTGATGACTGGATCCTTGTTCATCGAGTCTACACCCAACACATGCAATAGGAGTGATTCATCACTCATACCGGAAATATGGAACTATATACATGAAGTTAGGAAGTCGTGTGAGTACCTTGATATGATTATGAGCAATAAATTGTGCTCGAAACGTCATCAGTAAACATTACTGTATAACATTGTGAGACTTTATCAAAACAAAATTTCCCCATAATGGAATCACACTCTGCCAAGGTGCACAAGTTCTATTCTTATATCAATAAAAGTACATTAATCCTAAGATTCAATATCAAGTTAACAAAAATAAAAAAGTGCAGCTTCTCAGTATTTCAGTGTTAATATTGGTATTAAAATAAAACTGATTACTTCTCACACATTTTGACATATTATAACAAATCATTGCAAGTTAAGCTAAGTTCATCCGCGAACGACTGAAACGTCAACCGCATAGATTAAGATGTTAACACTTAATAACAAATCACTACATCGTGTGTAGACTACCTTTTCAAATACTAATTGGTGGTCGCTCATGTAGTAATTTGTCAGATGACGAAGCTCAAAACTCTAGTGGAAACCCCTAGAGGAGCTGGGGTTGGCTTTAAAGACCATCTTAGTAATTGCATGGCCCACACCTGTTGAACAAAAGAATAGACTGTTATAAACAGTTGTCTGCTGTCAATACTACGATTAGATGCTTTATTTTTCAGACACAAGCAACATTTGAGCTTAGTCTAGGTTCCTGGTATAGAATAGGACATGTTCGATCAAATTAAGCTTCCACTTAGGTTCATTGTACCATTCAGTTTCATTTGCACGCAACATATTTCAAGGTTTACAGTAAAAGGCATGTTACGAAGATATGTACGGTATTGATTAGAATTAGGTCACATTCATTCTCACACAGTTACCTTGTGTTAGACTATTTTCTAGCAAAGTTTTTGACTACAAAGTATATAACATATATAACATAACCTTATATAATAATTCGATAAATGAAATAACCCACAGTATGATGAGAACAAGATGATTTTTAGTGAGCAATTTTTCTCGATAACTTCCTCCTCAGGCACAACAGATATAATAAATCCATCAATATTACAATACAAATAACCAGTAAAACCAGGTGAGAATCATATCATCACAATGTGTACTTGCGTACACATATAAGGTGGTGGGATAACAGTCCGTTAGTTAATCTATTTTCAATCGAGTATATGTACAATGTATACTCATTGAGAACATAGAATGAAATGTGAGTAGACAATTGAGTGGCATACTAATGTATCCATAGTCAACACTGAATGTGCATTCAATGTGCTTCATATTGTTCGCATGTGTTTAGTGGGGTTCATATTTCTCTTACACCATTGAATATCTTACCAATCCTAAAGGAAATTTGTATTCTGTTGACTATGAATACATCAGTATGCCACTCAGTTGTCTACTCACATTTCATTCTGTTCTCGATGAATATACATTGCACATATACGCGATTGACAATATATTAACTGATGGACTGTTATCTCACCACCTTATATGTGTACTCAAGTACACATTGCGATGATATGATTCTCACCTGGTTTTACTGGTTATTTGTATTCTAATGTTGATGGATTTATATCTGTTGTGCATGAGGAGGAAGTTTTCGAGAACAATTGCTCACTCAAAAATGTCTTGTTCTAAATACTTCTATCTTTATCAATGTGGTATCATATTGAATGAGTCACCTCAATAATACATGTGTAGGCGGTATAGCGGACTGAAGCCAAAAACTATTGGTGTGTATTTCTGGCGTGTAATACTGACAAGATTCATAAGTAGCATATGGAATCAAATATAAATATGTATATCAACGCCAGAAAACGAATGGTGCAAAAATGAATTCAATGAATGATGCTTGAGAAACAACTTGGCGAACAGGAAAGGAAGACAAGGCAGCACAATACTGGAAATATATGTAAATTGTGATTGGTGGACGTATTTTGCCTGTATCTGTGCATCGAATTGCAAATAAATAATTCCATTACCAATTCTCATGGCTTCTACGGTTACATATTACTGTCCTCAGCAAAACTGGAGGATTTTAATTATAGTCCATTGTTGTAGGGATGTGTCTGTCTGTCTATCTGTCTGTCTGTTTTCGACATAGAACTTTGCACAAATGTGCGGAAGTTCAAGTCGCCACACCGTGTAGCACGCGAAGCAAGAGAAGAAAGTACAAGAAAAGCATAATAGAAACAGTGAGCAGAGGTGTGAGTCAAAGGAGTAATAAAGAAAAACAAAACAGTTTCATTGGAGATCATATGTCACAAGGAGTGGATGCATCTGCGCCACTGAGAACGATTTTGAGCCATATCACCAATTGTTTCCAACCATAGATTTTTACCGTCCCGAGGACCCCAGCCTGGAAGTCTACACCTTCCTACGTGGCTTAGACCAACTGTTGTGAATTTCATTGACTGATGCAAAGTTTTTGTTTGACCTCCACTAGCTTTTTTCCAGCCTGACCCTATATCCGCTAACATTGCTCGTCGAGGGAGGCGATGGCTTGGCATACGCAACACATGTCCTAACCATCTCAGTCTTTGTAGCTTCACGACTTCGTCGATTGATTTCCCCTGTTTACCTAGAACTCGACGCCTAACCTCAATGTTGCTCACCTTATTATACCACTTTACACGGGAAATAGAGCGCAGGCACCTATGATCAAAGACAGCTAGTCTTTTCATGTCTTCCACTCTCAGTGGCCAGGTCTCACAGCCATAAAGGAGGACGGAGCGGACTGATGAGCAGTACACCCACCCTTTGGTCAATAGTCGAACATCTCGTCTACGCCAGAGTCGGCGTAAACTGGCAAATGCGAAACGAGCCCCCTGTATTCGTGCTGAGATTTCGTCACCGATCAGCCCGTTGGGGCTGATGGTGTCATATAACACGTGTGAGTAGTTATTTTGATTCTAAAAACAGTGTATTCCCAATTTTCTCTCCCATTCATTAGTTCATATGTGTCAGTTATGGATGGTTAAATCTTATGATAACTTCAAAATAAACTCAATTTCCTCGTTCTTCTGCAAAGAACAATGTATAGTTTGAAGCAGATTAACAGTTACTTTGATCCAATAAATGTATGTATGAAAATTAACGAAAGGAATTATGCATCAAAAGAAGTGGGTACTGAGTAATTTTTATTTGTTAAACATTTTTGGAAGGTCTTAAAAGGTGTATCATTTATTCTGTTATCTATGATAATGCTCAAGAAAAAAGCAAACATACAAATGATAATAATTATCCAAAATTTGGTTTAGCTCTGTGGCAATTTGTGTGTATTCTATTTTTGTCATAACTTGGCAGAAATTTATGTAGCGCATATGGTTTGTATATACTCATACTTATTTTTACACTAAATCTGATGTTAAGAGGATGATTGATTTTAAATAGCTAGAGTTAATCAGAAGTAAAGCTTTACTGACGAGTGCCGATAGGCACGAAACCCAGTTCCAGGGTTTGCTGCCAATCGCCTCCAACCACCTGATGTTAATTCAAAGTTTACCTCCTAGCTTGGTGATCACACTACTAACCTGACCGACAGAATTCAGACAGAGCCAACATTTAATGTGTAGATACTTGAAGTTGGCTACCTTCTAGTAACCAATCAATGAGTACACCAACTATGAATGTAAGAAGACAGGAAAGAACCAATTCAACAAACATTAATTTGCCAATTTTGATATTAGGACGCTTTGTGTTACTTTTATTCTATTAATGAGAATAAAACACGTAGATCAGCGAAGAGACTCTTTTCGGCCAATTCATTTTCCACCTTAGCTGTACAATCGCAAATATACATGTGTTACTTTGTATGTATGTGAACATTAAGTTTGTCAAATAAAATTACAAATTGGTTATGGTTATTTTATCTAAACAGGTGAAGATTGGTAATACAAGTCAAGTAAATTAGGTATTATATGAAATTAGGGTAGTAACAAAGGTGATGAGTTGTCACAATCAGTTGTTAAAAGAAGTTATGTGATAATAATATGAATAGTTTGATGAGTGAGTTTTACTCTGGATGCACATAGGAACAAAGTTGATAATACAATATATTATATACAATTTTTGTTTATTATACCTGTTGATACCTGTTTCAATTGACAGGACAAACAATTTAAAAAGAAGAAATATCCTTTTATATAAAAACATACAATTTTGTTTACTAATTTTGTATGTCTGAGGTGAAATTTTGATGACTGTTGCATGACTCATGATTGGACAAAGTTACAAAAACAAGAGATGTTCCTTTTATATATAAACCTCTGTTATGTTAATTTCGATTAATTTCGCTGAAGAAGTTCGGACCAGACTGCCGAACGAATCGTTGGAATTAATCATATCAGTTTCACTGAGATTTTACAAATATAATTTTATAAACTAGACCAATTAATTCTTTTTCTGAAAAAAACTCACGTTATTTAACAAAAAATACTTATCTTATGCATATAGTAATAATGACGCTTAAATGCCACCCAGCTTACCTTTTCGTCATCATCAGGAGGACTTAGATCACGCCATTCTTCAATAACTCGAGCCAAATCAACAGATCCAAGTGGTACTTGAATTTGCCCTATTTGATCGTGCTTAGAAAATCTATCGAAATCATAAACATTAAACACCAAAGTTTTCCCTCCGATTTCAGCATACGGGACCTTCATAGAATGAAGAGGAGAAAGACATTAGAAATGCAACAGAACTTCATCTTTTCATGTCTGTCTGTTCATTACCGAGGACAATCAGTTAAATTTTCTAAATAAGTGATACGGCTAAAAATGATACGACACTGCATAAATACTGTGAACGAATAGCTGTCTCACTGTGTAGATCATTGTTTAATAGAATGTTTGCTAGGAATTACATAAAATCTTCAGATATGATTTATATATCCTCTGTGAATTACAACGGTGGCAAACTCTTATTTTCCATAGTTCAAACACTGGAGTTAGCCATTTGATTTGATTAACATTTCTGAGCTAGAGAAATGTACAGTTATGGAGTGCCTAATCAATTAGATTACACTCAAGGTTAAGGTAAGTGAGGTAAATAAATTACAACTTGTTTAAGTCAGCCGACTAATGCTATTCGTTACAAACCTTGCAAGTCAGAGTATACGCTGTTTTCCAGTCAATATCAATACAAGTAGACTGAAAGGTGAGAAAACACACAAAAACCCGGTCACTTTCAGGGTTACTAGGACAGACGACTAGTAAACATGTGGGGATTTTTAAAAGCTTACTTCAGATTGAAGTATGTGCTGAAGATGTAGTCTAGTAAAACAATGAAAGCTTCTCAGCTAAACCATCCAGCCTATAGAGCACAACTACATCAAAATCATCTACCTGAGCTAAAAATAATCTCCCTTATATCTACACTATTTTCCGTAATGAGTCAAAGACTAGCACCTTTAAGATGAGCTACTATCAGAATATGTATGCTAATTTACTAATTGAGTAGTTGCAGTGTATGTGTATTAAGTTACTGAACAGCTAGTAACATATTAACACAGTAGTACTGATTCTC
Organism: Trichobilharzia regenti; assembly: GCA_944472135.2. Classification (NCBI taxonomy): domain Eukaryota; kingdom Metazoa; phylum Platyhelminthes; class Trematoda; order Strigeidida; family Schistosomatidae; genus Trichobilharzia; species Trichobilharzia regenti. The sequence continues at coordinate 70,226,603 of OX235270.1, read as the reverse complement.
AACTTTGGAAATTTGCACAAGATGAAAGAGAAATTAGAAAGGAAGCACTTATTATTTAAAAACTGCCCAGAGGTCTAATCACGATACCGCTTATTACTGAATCAATTTAATTAATCTTCAACTATTTCAGCTTGCGTAAATGAGTAATATCATAGGTTCAACGCACAGATGTATGCAAATTTGCTTAGTTGAAGGTACCTTTGAAGTATCTTAGCGAAAGCTAAATATAATACAGTAAACAGCAATTGACAATCTCTTTTTGGTGATTCCATGAATGCAAGAAGGTTACTAGTTTCAGGTTGAATTCATAACAACTCTAGTACTTCTGAAACCGTCAAATTCCACGAGCCAAATGTCTAAATAACTCTGCTAAATTGAACAGTTTTTCTTACCATGTGCTCAGATGCACAAGTCAGTTTGGACGTCATCACCAAATCAATGCCCAAGTTTAAATATACAGTGGAAAACTAAATATACATCAGGTAGTGTTAAGAAATGCATTGAAATAGCAACTAATAAATGCCCATTGAATCCTTCCTGGGCAAACCGCCCTCTACTACATGTAAAAAAAACATTTCAGAAGAACTTTTAAATATGAGGAATAGTTCTAAACCACATAAATCGATAAAACCAAAGCCAATGGACATTCTGATGATGACTGAGACAGAAAAGTAATCTAGTAGATGATATTGTCAACAGTCACATATATTACTCATGAATGCCACATTTTATGTCCTTTTGTTATTCTGGATATCAGAAGCCATCTCATTACAATAACTATCATCTAGTTCACTAAAACTTTGAATTTACCTTCTGGGACGGACAACTTTTGGTTGACTTTAGGTTTAATGTTATTTAATAGGAAGTGACTAACAGTGGAGTCCCGGAGGGGACTTTGTTCTTTTAGGGATTTATCAACTGGATCCACCTTAACTCTAGTGAGTGACGGTTTTCGAAATGAGACTCAAAAGAGACTGAAAATAAACAAATTTTAACTGGTTAACTTTCGCTCCGATAATTTCCGCTTATTATTTGGCTAAGAGTGTTTGTCTTCCAGTTATGAGTAATGGATTAGAATCTCAGTGGGGAAACCGTTACTGATTTTGGTAGCGATACATCCAACCGATAAGTACCGCAAAAGGATGAAACTGCCAGAAACGAAAGTCGATATAGACAGATTTTGATTGGCTGTTGGCTATTTGGCTTCCTATTGGTCTAAAATATAAGTCAAAGCGGTAAGTTCCTTATTTTCTCACGGAAAGTTACAAGCAGTGGAATTAAAGACTTTCCATAATATAATGGCGTATGGATTTTTTGGGTGAGTGTAGTGTGATGAGCCACATGTTATTTGGATGCATTAGTAGTTTTTAAAGTACATTGAGATGTATAAGAATTTCTACTAGGTGAATGTAGTTCAACAATAATTCTGATACATTTATTTTAAATCTCAAAATAGGACTTACTAGGTGAATATAATTCAACTACAATTTATTAGGTCACAACAGTGGTACATAAGCACTGAAATATATACTATTATTCATTCACTTGAAATCATAGTTTTATGTTCGTTAAGCATTGTTAAAACCACTAAATTATGTTACAAAATACTCCTGCTGCCTCTGATTAATGAAATGTGTCATCTACTCATCTTGAGTAACAAAGGGTAAGTTGGCCGTGCATGTAAATTTTAAAATCTTTAAGGTTCAAAAGTATCTTACATCAATCAACACTTACAGTACGCAATACATCTTAAGCATAAAGATAACAAAATACCAAACTGTGCATAACCATCCATTCATAGCAAGTTTCATCTCTACGGATATATCTAGACGTCGGCTGTCATCAGAGGAAATGACAGTTTTGTAACCGTCAGGAAGGAAAGGAACACTAATGTCCATGACATCATGGATTTAGCGCATGAGAGATTCGGTAAAGTTATCCTATATGATGATATTGAAAATATGCGGGCTAGGATAAATAGATGTAAGTCGTATCAAGGTAAATGTGACAGCAAAATAGAAATCGGTAGTTTACAAGACCTCCTTCATCGAATGAGGCAGGCAGGTTCAATTAGTGTTCTACATGACATTGCAGTTTTCGTATCAAAAATCATTTTCGCTTGTAATGATATGATATACCCTTATCTTAAGTTTCCAGAAGTAGTAGGGATTGATTGTACTTATAAAACGAATAAGATGGAAGCAAGTTGCAGTACAAGGACGTATAATTCCTTCGCCAAATTTATTACAGATGGCCTTTGTATCAGTTTGTCGTGACTGATGGATTTGGAAGAGGAAGGACTGTTTTATTTGCTCTTATTAGGAGGGAAAGGTTTGCAGATATCAAGCAGATATTGCAGACGTTTAAGAGATTTATGAGTGATACATCGAAAACGCTAACATTCACTGTCCACTGGGCAACTGCACAGGTGAACGCTCTAAAGGAGGAACTCCCTACGTGTAGTATTTTTTATGCCATGTATGCCAGGCAGGAAGGTTAGTTTCATTCCCATTAACTAACATAGCGAAAAAAATTCCCAAATCAACGTGTTAAAAAGTGGTTTTATCGAATGGCGCACACGCGCAGTTATGACAGGCAGGCTAATAGATCAGAATATATTACCAAAGGTTTTGGAGTTACCTGAATCTCATAAGTATTATAGACGCTGGGGCTGGTGCTTACATTAGAAGGTACTGGCTAAGGACACAGAAATATTGGGCTGCATCGTGCAACCGGTTCACCATCAGCATGGGGAACAATACTAACAAAAGGGTTGAGAATGCTCCAGGCAGCTGAAAAGGCATTTACGTAAACGTGATCCGCTGGAACTGATGCTATGGAAAATATGGAGGTGGACTGACCACACAACCATACGTAAAATACATGAGAGCCACTAGACGCTTTGTGAATATTACAATAACTATGTAAGTTTCATGATATTTTATGATTTCTCCTAGGTGCATACTTCGCTGCAGCCTATATTACGGCTTCTCACACCTTTTTCTGCCAAAAAAGTTGTTTTAGACTTGCAAAGGCACTGTTTCTTCTTCCATTCGGTATCCTTCACCTCAGTGAATTACGCAGAAGGTAGTCACATCTTCCTCGTAAACAGGGATGAGACTAAATATACGTGTTGGACATACGCGCGTATAGCTTGTCAAGTGCGCATTTCGTTGAGGCTTTCTTGAATTCATATCTAAACGTGGTATATTCCTTTTCCTTAAATGTTACTCTTAGATATTCTGACAAATAGCGAGAGGTGGACACGTCAGTATGACACCATGGACAACATTCCACGTGCCGCCTGCTTAACACCGCAACCAAACAACGTGCTTTGGAATGCTTATGAGCGGTTAAGATGTCGCCTCGTCAGCCTGAACCAATACAATCCCCATGCTGCACTGCGGGGAATAAAGAGTTGACCAGAAGGTTGGACAGTTTGCAAACAACTTTAAGATTACGACATATCCCTATTAATCGCCTATTTTTGTGGAAATGTTTATATCACCTTATTCTATCCGTATGTACTCATAATATAAGCATGTATGTCTAAATTGCTGTTACACTTCCTTTCCCTTGAAATGCCTAAGAGTGACAGTTTAGATCAGACTTTTATTGATTCTTCTGTGACGAAAGAACTTCGGGAGTCAGTTAGAAATTACACTGATTTGTGCCTTATTTACTACGTCTTAACAACCAGAGATTACTGATTCATAGCATACCCGGAGTAACGGTGACTAATAGGATCCGTCACCTATACTGTGGCAACGCTTAAAAGCACAGCCTTATGACAATTCTAAACAAAATCTAGCCTACGCATCACACTTTATCTACTTGAAATGAACACAGTATGTACAAAAATAACCCTGGTCGTTCTTAAAAAGTAGCAATGGACGCTGATCCTGAGCTAGGAGGGGTGAAATAAGGCTGATAAGATACTTCTGAAAATACTCAGAAGAAGAACAGAGTGCTGAATTAGTGCCAGTCATGCTGATAAACCAGGACACAGTTCCAGTTTGTGCAAATAATCAAACAATTTAAGATGGAGCAACATGTCAAGACGATTGTTGTGGTGTGATACGGACAGCGTGTACCAATGGAATATGATTCTCACATGTTCCCACAGTTCAATACGGCATTAGCAACAGATTACTATGTATATTTGAACATTCTGTGTCTTGTCATTTGGCGTAAACAGAAATCACAAGCTCAGTGACTGGATCATGAATATAAACTGTCTATATATAAACAGTGGTCTGATTAATGAAAAATATGCCTTGGTTTCCATGTCTTGTCTACTGTTGTTACAGTAACGCTAATGGTTTTCCTAAATACATTCTCATGATAAAAAAATGTTGAGAGACCAAAGTTTCGCTTAAGTTGATTAAGATAAACATAAAACAAAAAATAATTTAAACTCACTTTAAAGACAAATGTTTCATTAAATACTGGATTTAAAGTTTTTCGATGAACTTTAGTTTCATGTTTCTTTTTCTTTTCAGGTAGGAGGAAAACTTTTACATATGGATCAGATGTACCGGACAAATCCATTCCAGGTAAATCAGTAGCTTGTATAACTCCAACAGTTAACTATAATTAAAATTGAGAAAGTAGTGTATAGATGAACATTTCTGGTAAAGACAGTCTTTCTACAGAGATTCACACAGATATAATGGTAAAAACAAAAAGGTGATAAGTCACGTCTGTCGAGAATGCGACTGAAAAATGTTTGTTATTGTATCTCAGTGTCTTAACTTATTGGTTAAAGGTTTTCAAGATGACACCTGTGGTCTTGTAAAGCGCTGATGGTCTGAAATATGAAAAAATCTCAGTCTGAAATAAAAAAAATAGTGCATAAACTTTCACTGGTTATTCAACAGTTATTATTTTCTGAAGATAAATATCTTCCTCATTGAAGTATCACTATGTGCACCGTTGATTTGGTGATAAGTGTATGGAGTACGCAACGATATGTTTATACACTTTTTTAGATGTTGGAAATAGAGATATTGTACATGACTTTTGTTTAAAGCGATTCCTGTTGAAATACAGATAACTTCCGAGTACAATCTGAAATACAGTGTACTGTTGGTCGCTTCGCCTTCTCACCGGTCTATAACGTCTAATTGCTCCACTCATAACCGTGTTTTATACTTTGGATTTATTATTGCAGGAACCTATTATCCTCATCCGAAGATAATTCTACAACCGGTACATAGCTCCTAAAAGTAGACATGATTCCAGCAGTGAACGCTTCTGTGGATTATAGTAATAATTTGGAGCCGTGGACTTTAACTGTATATTCAAGTAGCCGTTTAATTTATATAACTCATTACTGTATTTTTTATAATATATTATTACACTATCATCTCATTAACTTTGATTTTCATTCGCATACTTGATATGTTATTGAGCTTGCTAGACGGTCCCCTGCAAGTGTTATGCTATTTAAGTTGAAATCTTCAAGATACAGTATGCTTAATAGGTACCAAAAAAGAAGCTGTTCACCCAAAGAAAAATGATCCGTAATTGCTGCTGCTTATGTTTGTTTGATATAAGTATTCAGGATATTATTTTCCACAAATCTCGTGGTGAAGTTACCAAGTAAAGGAAGAATATATTTTTGGAAAATAAATTCCAGACAACTTATAAGTTGTGTTAATTAGACACTGTCAATTTTTTAAGGGAACTTTCTCAAAGCTTATACAATCTTAATATACTTGTACAAGAAATATAACAAGTCAATTTGATTTATCTGATGCAATTAAACTTTAATAGTTTTTGATCATAATACCATTGTCTCCAGATATTTTTATCTTATTCACCAACTGTGCATATTTGTCATTATTCATACAGTCATACACTAAATTCATTCATAAATCTCTGGGTCATACTGCCTTGTCTATTCACTTTCTAATTGTATATACAGTTACATTCGGTGAGTCAATATGCTGTATTCTAACTCTGCTGGTTATTTCCACATATGTGGTAACCAATTTCGCATTTATTAGTGTATGTGCCTGAGTTGGCTTGAGAACTATAAAGACTATGTTGTTTTTACTGAAACGGGTTCTTGTCCCGGGTACCGCTCGTAGCTACGGCCCAGCTATATCATCCATGTTCCCGACCAGCTGCACCCTACTGGTCACGACTTCCCACTGGAAGCCAGGTAACTACCTACCTGAATAGGGCCAGTCGCCAGTGAGCATCTCATTGGTATTCAAGTGTTGGTTTGCAGGGATTTGATTGGTTTCAGGATTTCATCATGAGCTGACATTAGTTAGAGAAGCATTGGAAAACCTGGGAGTACTGGACAGCTGTTTCGTCCTAGTTCGGGACTCTTCAGCAGTACGCACCCACCGTGATTCTGCTACGTACTGCTGAAGAGTCCCAAACTAGGACGAAACAGCTGTCCAGTACTCCCAGGTTTTCCAATGGTTCTCTAACAAATGTCAGCTCATGATGAAATCCTGAAACCAATCAAATCCCTACAAACCAACACTTGAAAACTATGTACATGTGTTTGACATATATGTGCATACATATGCTTGCCATCTGACTGATTGGCTACCCGTATTTTAGTTGTCCTAATAATATAAGTGTATTACTGCAAACCGCATGGTTCTTGCTTGATTCTGGTACAAGTTTGAGTTAGTACTGATTCAGGAAAAATTAATCCTGAATTCGATTGGAAAAACAGTACACTATCTAATAAACGTCAATAAAGAATATTCATGTAAAACCGAAGTTCAACAGTGGTTTTACTGTTGTTAATTTTTCCTGTGTAGTGGAACCATCTCAGCTGATGATTAACTACAACAGAGAACATAACGGTAAATGAATCACAGCTGACCAATAGGGTTTCACTAGCATATCAGTTGATTCTGGCAAACGACTATTAAGCGGGCATTGATTAGTGGAAAAATATATGACGAAATTTTTATTACAGCATAAACAATTGCAAAGACTTTGTACTCCTATTCAGATGCAAAACATTTCTATAGACGATGTATGTAAATCACTTACCTCTCCTTGTGTAAAATCATAATCGATTGAATACTGTAGTTTTCCCAAATTAACTTCCTCCTTCTCTTGAACACCCTCATTGTCTTCCATGTTTGCTTCTAATTCGTCCAGATCTCCCTAATTAAAAGGAAATCGTCCGTGAATTCATCAAAAATATTTTAAATATGCATTAGTTTTATATTACATTAACACTTAAAAATGTATGAATGTGCTAGAAGTGTATATTGACTCATATGTTAGCTCTTTTCTCTAATGTCAAGAGAGGTTGTACATAAAATTGAAGATTAGGAAACTTAGACTATGTGTATCATAGAGACCACAGAATAAACTGATTATTTCAAGTAGTCACTTATATACTCATGTCCAAGCATGGATTTTTCGAATGTATGAACGGTATATATTCTACTCGAGATACATAGATGCTTCACTATCTACCTGTGGTGTGACATTGAGAAAATAAAAGAAGTATTAGTAAAGATCTTAAAGAAACTGTCAAACCTCTGCTCACAGTCATCTCTGACTAGTGGTGGTTATCCATTCCACAAGAAAAGATCTGAAACCATTAAGTCTTTCTCAATAAATCGGATTGGAATTGACAAATACAACTATAAATACAAGCACTTTATTTCTATATAGTACAGGCATGGTCAAGGCACTTTAAAGGTCAAAATTAAGTAGGTTTACGATGGAGGGAAGAAAATTTTACTCTAGGCAGCCATATAAAGACTATCCAGTAGAGTAATGGCCGTTTAACAACTCCAAACTAAACATTTTCCTAAACTTATTGATTCTTGCCAATTATTAAAGCACATACGGTGGATGAGTTGAAGTTGATCTCTCTTTCCTAGTTTCTCTTAATTCATATCCCTCTTCTTCATTTCACTTCCCTTTTTTGATGACTGGTTGCTTTTTGTATTCACTGTATTACCGTGGAATGTCACTTTTCGCCATAATTTTACAACTGTTCGTGCAGTCATGACCAGAGTAGAAACAAAAACAGTTTGCCGTTACTGGTCGGCTTTTAATAAATTCGTAGCTGGTTTCAAGCGTTATGGTGAAATCCTACTTTCTTATTTCGTCATTACAACTATAAACCACTCTAAAAGCTAAGCAATGATTCCTTAAATTTGAACCAGAATTCCAATAAAATCTATATTTAAACGACATGGTTACAGGAATTTGAACTTTCTAAAGGTTGGTTTTATTAATAATCACTGGAAATAGAGAAGTACTAGACCGCTATACAAGTTCTAGCTTGGTGTTACTAGACAGTGTACATTTTCTATCCTTCACTGGAGTGGTATTCATACTGTCAAGTTTGCGATGAGCATATTTACAATTCATCTACTGGTTTTTAATAGTCCTCTGCATGATATTAATTTATGAATCAACCTACGTTGAAAAGAAAACATTTTTTAAAAACTACAACAGAGACTTGATAAAGTCTACTTTTATGTGAGTTTTGTACCTGAAAGACCATCAAATGATTCTATACAAAATCCAGATTAGTGTTATTTTTAAGATCTGTAGTACTAAATACAAAGATGAAATCTAAGTCTATGAGGAAACTTTCTTCTTCTTTTACCTTACAAACTTGGTTTTATTCAACAACTAGAACACATCTTAATATTCAGCAAGACAATCTCCAGGTTAAGTTTATCTGTGATCGTAAGATAAAAAAAATACATTTACTATCCACACTTCAAGGGCATTAATCTTCGTAAAATATAAAACTGTAAGGGTTAATCAATGTGTCAAGAGTCTAACCATTTCGATTCACTTAATAATACAGGATTTACTTCACATACAAACTGATTAACTTTCATTGTTTAATAAAAAGTTGTTTAAAGTGGATCAATCTTCTGATAGTATAGTTAAGAAAGCTATTGAAACAACCAACGAAACACCTAAGTGCACAATAAATGAATCAAAATAAAGAACAAAATCACTTACTCTGTCCTTAGCTAAGCCTTTGCCTAAAAGTTGTACACTTTTTATATCCGCTTTACTCTTCTTCGCTCCTCGATCCTTTTTTCTACGTTTAAATACGCATCGTTTGCAGATACAGAACAATATTAACAGGACAAACAGGATCATGCCAATAACCATGGCAACTACCGCACCTGTGGGAACTAGAAGGAGAAAGTAAACAAAAAAGTATTTGGTAAAATTTCCATTAAATGTATGGAATATATTGAATAAATGAACAGACTTATTATTATTCCCTTGAGTTTCGAGTGGAACAAAGGACTCCAACAACACATCTCCACTTTTTTCTATCTTCTGTCTTTCTCTTTAACTGGGTCTACAATTCCCGTTATCTCCCATTTCCTTCTTGTCACCTTAGGACGACCCACTCGTTGCTCCCCATTTGGACTTCACTCGAGTGCCTAGCGCGCGAAGTCATGTGACAATCCTATCAATGTATGCCCTATCCATTTTCATCAGCTCTTGGTTGGTTTGTTCCCAGTCAGAGTTTCTTGGTGCTAATTCTTTCTGGCTGGCTAGCCACTTGATCTTCAGTCTGGAGATAGCGAAGACAGCTGTTGATAAAAGTCTGTAACTTGTTGGAAATCCTTTTCGTGACACGCTGGCCAAGTTTCTGACCCGTATAAAAGAACTGATTTCACATTTGTTTTGAAAATTCGATTCTTATCCTTTATACTGAGGCCCTCGAGTGGAACCCGAAAGGGAAGCGGCGTGTGGGACGTCCAAGGGTGACTTGGAGGAGATCGTGTGAAGAGGAGTTGAAAGAGTATGGACTAACATAGATGCAGGTGAAAAGTACAGCAGAAAACAGAAGCAAGTGGAGACGTGGAGTTGAAGCCCTATGTTCCACTAGGAACCCAAGGGAACCACTATATAATAATACTGAGGAGTGCAGAAGATTTCCAAACTGGTTTCACATTGATGAAGGCGTATCTTGCCCTTCCGATTGTGGCTGGTCTTGACATCTCCATCCGTTACGCCACCCGTAGTTGAAACTGTGCTTCCTAGATGAATGAAGGAGGTAACCTCTGTCAGATCTTTCCCGTTGATTGTGATTGGCGCTGGTTGTTGTTGCTATTGTTGTTGGTTGATTATCTTCATCACTTCTGTCTTTTATATGTTCACCTGTCTTCACAGCCTGCTTCTTCAGCCAGTTTGTCACTTTTCGCCTGTAATTTTTCGAGTTTGCGTGACATTACACATATATCATCTGCGAAATTCAGATCTTCTAGAGTCTTCCTACCGATCTAGCATATTCTTGTCTTCTCGTTCCCACTCACCGTCTGACGCATAATCCAGTCCACCGCAATTAATCATATGAAAATGAACTGATACCGAAGGTTAATTTCGCAGTGTATAAAAAAGTGTAATGTAGTGAATATCGGTGACAGATGCACGTATTTATAAATTAGAAAAATCAAGACAGTATTTTCTACCCGAATGTCAGTAGGACTGGTGAATAACTCAGAGTTGTAAATGTCTCCCATTTATCCAAAGTGAGAAAACCTTAAAGGTGACAGTGGTTACTTCATAAAACGTGGGTATAAGTTTGCCTACAAAAGATTAAGATGTGTCTGTCCAGTACATTTTATATTGTCTGAAATAAAGTTTACCTTCAGAAATGTCAGTTGAGTTAAACCCACTTGAGTAACTCAATTCAGTCTTGTCTGCTAAACCCGTATTCAGATAATGTATTATTTTCAGCTGTGACAGGCGTTATATGATTCATCGCATAACGTACTACCGCACGACTGACCTTCGAAATACTCTTTCCTCCACTAAAGGACGATTTCCACAACACTTTTTGAATTGGAGATAAGCAACAACAATCACTATTTGATTCTAAGAGCTCCGTAGTTTTCTTAACGATATATTTATCACTTAAAAGTATTCATTAATAGATAATTGTCATTTTACATAGCAAATTCTCTTAAAAATATAGTAAATTTATCTTTTACGAGAACCGAAAGTTGTTCATAGCAGACATTAAATCTCTTTTCTGCCACATTCAACAAGTCGACGGTTATGTGGATATTTCAGAAGCAGAATCCTGTGGAAGACATTTCCAATTGACATGCTAGTTAGTTGAACAAATAAGAGTTCCTGGATGTGGATAAATCATTTTTATTGGACTATATTCCCCAAAATTCCACCGTCCTTTACTGTAGAGAAGGTATTTTTCAGCTTTACACAACAGTAAGCAGCATGTATTCACAATGTACCCTTCAGATTGTATATAATTTTAAAGTGTTGATACACATGGCTATATATATATATATATGAATTTCTATTTAAAAATAGATAACGTCTCAACTCACCATGCATTTTCACTGCCAGTTCTTTGATAAAATCATCCATTTTCTGTTTAAATTCTTCACCGGACCCTTCAACTGCAACGTGGTCTCCCGGGTCTACTTCATGATGTGTTTGATGGATCGTCGGTGCTTCTGACTCCATCCTGAAGATTAAAATTTTGAAAAAATCAAATCATTGATTGTATGTTTTATGAAGTAGTGTCATCTTCCCACTAATTTCATGGGAAGACGAATCATTTCAACAATTCAGAGTATCAATAAACTATATTCATTGAATCTCGTAGGTTTTATGAAGATTACAATAGACTTTTTGAACTTAATGTCGACTGTTCGAATGCTGACCAATAAATAGAAAATTGTATTCTGCAAAGCATAAGTATTTCTAACATCATTTCTCGATTTAGTGTAAACTTTGAATTTTATACTCAAGAGAATGTACACTATAGAAGTCAGTAAGTTCTAAGTTTTGTGGACATTTGGAGCTGGTATGTGATATTCTATCCACAGGGGATTTCCAATTTCATTGAGATAGCTGACACTGTTTTTATTAACCAGTAGTCATGCTATGAAAACGAGTAGAAAAATTAAATGGTGAACTGTTGTGTTTCAGAACCAGTTTCTTACTTTTCCTAAATAAGGTACCCATGCTGTTCTTATATTTTGACCATAATGACAACACATAGGCATAGTACCATTCTGTGTTAAGCTGTAAACTTTTACCACATAGTGAGACTGAAAATTTGATGCATTTGTTTTCACTTTTAAAGGCTCAGTCAATCAATTCTATGATACATCGTGGATACTGGATACCGCACTGACCCTTTAGGGTTATATACGACTTTCCTAAGTCATTATCACGCACACTTCGTCTACGTCTTCTACATGCAGCTGAAACATCTTGTAGCAAGATCTACTAAATAGGAACATTGTATTCAGGTAGAACACTTCCAAGTAATGTTCCTACCTTGGCCAAACTTGGATTAGAATTTCTTCTTCCTTCCAAGAGTGGATCTTCCTATTATCCTTTTTTATCTTTTGCTTTGCCTTTTATGATTTATTGCGGTAAGAATAATTATTATTATTATTTATTATTATTTATACTCTTCAATCTAGCATTCTTTCAGTACTATCGAGTTTTCTATTTATAGTACTCCGATTTATTTTTAGTGGTGTTATTTCTTTTCTCAAAATATGCCTCCATCTGTTTCATTTAACATATGGATTATTTCATGATGTACTATTCACTGCAGTCTTACTATCTCTTCATTTAATGCATAATATTTAGTCCTAGCCACTCACCTGACACCATTTACAACCTTGCGCTGACTTGCCATTTTCCCTCCCCCACATTGTACTTATCTATTTTGACTGGTAATCATCGTCGTCTAGCATTTCACAATATTTTGTAATTACATTCACCCCTGCATGTTTGTCATTCAAATATTGCTTATTCTGTCCCACCCTATAACTAATCTGTCACTCTTTGTAAAAATACATCCGACGCATAACCGGATGTTATTGTAACGATAAATATTGTATTTTGAAATTGTAAGAACTTGAGGAGAATTTACTTTTTTCCGTCCAGATTGAAAATTATAATATTTGATCAAATGGAGGATATGAGAAAAGTATCGTTAATATTTATTTCAAGTCTTTTCAGATTGATTTCTATCCTAAGGCAGAACTACTTTCTGAAGACTATGACACCTAAAAAGTGAATTACTGTTAAAAACCTGTCAACAGTCATGTTATTAAGAGTTTGTGTGTCGGGAGTTTATTTATAATCACAACAAGATGTTTTTGAGCGAACAATTGTTCCCGAAAACTTCCTCCTCAGGCACAACAGATATAATAAATCCATCAATATTACAACACAAATAACCAGTAAAACCAGGTGAGAATCATATCATCACAATGTGTACTCGCGTACACATATAAGGTGGTGGGATAACAGTCCGTTAGTTAATCTATTTTCAATCGAGTATATGTACAATGTATACTTATTGAGAACATAGAATGAAATGTGAGTAGACAATTGAGTGGCATACTAATGTATCCATAGTCAACACTGAATGTGCATTCAATGTGCTTCATATTGTTCGCATGTGTTTAGTGGGGTTCATATTTCTCTTACACCATTGAATATCTTACCAATCCTAAAGGAAATTTGTATTCTGTTGACTATGAATACATCAGTATGCCACTCAGTTGTCTACTCACATTTCATTCTATGTTCTCGATGAGTATACATTGCACATATACGCGATTGACAATATATTAACTGATGGACTGTTATCTCACCACCTTATATGTGTACTCAAGTACACATTGTGATGATATGGTTCTCACCTGGTTTTACTGGTTATTTGTATTCTAATGTTGATGGATTTATATCTGTTGTGCATGAGGAGGAAGTTTTCGAGAACAATTATTCGCTCAGATACATCTTGTTTCGGTAACACGATGGGGATCTTTATTTCATCAATTTATACTCTAAATAGAGCTAAACACAAGTACATTTTCGTGATACGAACACCAACTTTGTGGGTTTACACTCAGTCAGAATATAATTAGAATTAAATCAGTTTAGATATCAAGAGAAAGAGTAGAAGGACAGTCAATTCATAGGTCTTGGTGTCTTGGTGTGATACAGACAACGTGTGCCAACAGAATATTAATCTCTCATATTCCCACAGTTCAATAAGACATCAACAACAATATACGATATATCTATTTAAACATTCTATTACTTTTCTCACGGTTATATATTGCATTAACAAGAGAATACTATGCATATTTGAACATTTTATTTCATTTCGTTTGACGTAAACCAAAATCACACGTTCAGTGATTGGTTAAAGAATATAAACTGTCTATATATAAACGGCTGTTTTATTAATGAAAGTTTACCTTAGCTTACTAATCGAAATACTAGCTATTACTATAGTTTGGTTTGTAAGGGTTAGTTATGTTTTTACGAGTGGGTGCGTACTGCCGATGATTCCCAAACTAGGATGAAACAGCAGCTGTCCAGTACTCCCTGGTTTTCAATGGTTCTCTATCTGATATCAATCCGTGATCAACTCGTACTAGCTATTATTCTGGTGCAGGTAGGGAAATTTAAACCTTCCAACTGGAATCTGAAATTATTTGTTTTAGACTCAATTTCAATGGACCCGTTGATTGATTGGACCGAATTTTTCGGCGTTTAAAACAATGGGTACTGGGTTCGAGTGTCACTAGAGGAACGCCACCCCCCCCTCCACTGGGGAATGCTGGTACATTCAACTGACAAGTCCCAAACAAGACGTAATGTGCTTGCTGCATCCCGCAGTTAATCACCATGCAGCAAATTACTACTTCATAGACTCCACAATATCGTTCTCTGCTCAGTGTTTTTAAGGCTATTGTCGTAGTCAGCACTCATAGGGAAAATTAGTTCATTAGTTAACTTTTTAAGAATCTTGGATACCACTTTTTGATTCAGGTAACTGTTTACTATTTTACCATTTATTAACGCTTATGGTCTCAGTGGTTACTTTCGACTGAGGTGTCCTAGACTTTAGTGAAGAACCGATTCTACACTGTGTAAACCGCTACAGTAAACTCACAAATGTAGAAATGTAGAAAAAATTATATGCACACAGTTCCAGACGCTGATTTAGCAATCAACTTAAAAAATATTGATGATGAAAGAAGGAAATGAATAGTAGGGAAAGATAAACAGTTTTTTCTATTCTGCGCATATAAACAATTGCTCTGATAAAAAAGACACTCATAACATATGGATGATTATCAGCGATATAAAGGTTTCATATAATAATTCACCAAACTATATATCTTGACATCACAAGATGCTTAGATAAAACAGATAAGTACTCAATGCAAACAATACTGTTGATTAGTATACATATTGGTATTCAGAAGATAAGCATAGATATTTTTAAAGACAATCCTATTATTATTATTATTCTTGCATGCATGGTAATGGAAATTAAATAAATCCTTAGAAGTAGCATAGTTACTCAGGGATAAAAGTGAATTCAACAAGATACTCTTGAAACTGGTAAATTACAACCCAGTGACTTTTGCAATTTCGTTCAAGAACAGAAACCTGTAACTAATTAAAATAAAATGGACAATTATTTCCAAGATATAGTCAGGAAAACAAAAAGCACTGATGCCAACAGTGACAGATAACAACGGAAACGGAAATCATAAGCACTGGCCTAAAGAAATTGGAGTAAGGTGTCGTGAACTTTAGAGATGAAAGTTGTTTCTACATGTCTATTTTTGAGTTATTTCAATTGGTAGACATCAGTCATGAAAATACAATCACATCTAAACGATTAGAATCAACAGTGAAAAACCTCATGAAACGGTATCACACCTGAGAATGATCAGTCTGAAGCTTATGCCATTTTGTTATTATCAGATTGGAATACTTTTATGAGTGTGTACTAATTACTTCAATCTATGAAGATACACAACTTTACTAACCAGAATGCTAAACTTAGTGTTCATACTGTTCACCTGTTGATTGTAGCCACGTTCATCAGTTGGTGTTATTTCCTATTGTTAGATAGAGTATCGGTTTGAGTTAGCTACTAAATAAATATTCATATTTGAATGAAGAAAAACATATTCATACAAACCATACGTTATCATTCAGTGTCATTTGTACCTTACATTCATGTCAACTATATATTTAACAAGAAGAAAAATTCGACTGTATACTTGATTGTCAGGTCTTAAGATTATTTAAAAACCTCAGTCTTAACTTGTCTTTTTAATAGAATTCAAAACAAAAAATATGTAGTTAGATAAAATCATTTACGGTGAAATCGTAACAACAGAAAACGAGAGACGAAAGCCAAAGCATAATTTTGATTAATCAAACTGCTGTTTATATATGCACAGTTTATATTCTTTAATCAATCACCGGGCATGTAATTTCTGTTTACATCAAACGACATGAAACTGAATGTTCAAGTCTATATAGTATTCTCTTGTTAATACAGTATATAACTGTGGGAAAGTATTCTGTCTCTAACATCAAACAGAATGTTCAAATAGATCCATAGTATACTGTTGCTAATGTCGTATTGAACTGTGGGGATATATGAGAATAATAATCCGTCAGCACACACTATCTGTATCACACCACCACAAAATAAATGTCGACAAAACGAAATGAAGATATTTAACAGTGGAAACTTGGACTGATGAGACCTATTCATTTCAAAGCATAAATTTATGCAGCTTGTTTGATCGGAAACTGGCACAGTTGCAATTTCAGTAACCCCTTGAAAATGAGTTACATATATATAAGGCAAAGTCTAAAAACAATTAAGTAAAGACTGTCGGTGATAATCAGTACCATAATTCAGTCGTCAACATTTGATACTTCTGCAAACAAAAGAACACCTGGTTAACACTGATCACTCCATTTCAACAAACGCCTCCTTCAAAGTAATATACAGAGTCAAGAATAAGCTATCAAAGGCAATACGGTTTCGTCTTCTTTGTATTACTGAAGTTCTGGCCATTCACATTGAAAAACCGGAGCTGTGCATACAAAAGAAGATTACTAAACCACTTCTACTGTCATCGTAACAACTTTTTTTTTATTTGATTTGAGTTTTTTTTATTTTGATGGCTTAATTTTGTTTCTTCGCCTGTTTTTTAATTGCTTAGATTTCTTGTATTCATTCAGAACTCTTACGTAATTTCGTATTATCAACTTTGTTCCTGAGTAAAACTCACTCATCAAACTATTCATATTATTACATAACTTCTTTTTTAATTACTGTATGTGGCAACTCATCACCTTTGTTACTATCCTAATTTCATATAATACCTAATTTTCTTGACTTGTATTACCAATCTTCACCTGTTTAGTTAAAATAACCATAACCAATTTGTAATTTTGACAAACTTAATGTACACATACATACAAAGTAACACATATATATATTTGCTATTGTACAGCTAAGGTGGAAAATGAATTGGCCGAAAAGAGTCTCTTCGCTGATCTACGTGTTTTGTTTTCATTAATGCCTAAATGGGGATTATCCATGAATTATCAGTGCATCTCATGATAATTTCCAACATAACACGAGAACAACCTAAACGGTGGGTTATATAACCGTCTGATTCGGGATGGCAGTGGTTTCTAAGGGGCAGAGTGACTAACTGCACTCACAATCTTCCCTCTTTTCGGGGCTTAGAACAGGATAGTAGACGGGGTGAAGATTAGCAATTGGGTGCCACCGAGACCCTGTATTCTACACGAAATTCAAGGAATAAACAATAGTCATGAAAACCTTTAGATCCATAACACCAGAATATAAGAGAATTCGGTAACGGATTCACTTATTGGTAACTCAGTACACAGATATATGCAAAATTCGTCTACCATATCGCAGAATCACAATTTACATATATCTTTGGTATTGTTCTGTCTTGTCTTCCATAATGTTCTTCTTTGTTTGCTTGTCATATCGCTCATTAAATCTATCTCTCCACCAATCAGTATTCTTGACAGTGATCTACATTATTTATCTCTGCATATATACACTATTTATAAATCATTTCAGTAACACACACCACAATTCTTACTTCACTTTTCTTATTATATGAAATGTAATGTAATGTTATTGTGATAGGCGAAACAAATTGTTTTCTATGCGTGTTAAGAAATAGCCTTTACACTACTACCAGACCAACTAAAAGAGTTGTGTTGTTGCTTTTCAGTATCTCCTGAATTGCCATGTGCTGCTTAGTCCCAGTAAGTGATGCAGTTGTGTGATGTGATTCTTAAGTTTTTGTCTCCTTCGTACTAGTCGTGGGAACCAAAGTTGTTTTAGAAGTAAGTAAACTGAAATGACAAATGCAAAATCTAGTTTTCTGCTATTTCTAGACTTCGGTTGCACTATGTAAAGAGATGAGAATGGCAGTGCATGACAGAGGTTACTGTTAGCTTAAGTTGTGGATATTTACGTCAAGTTGTACTTCGAACTCATAAATTTTGGTTGATATACTTATCACTGTATTGTTAGATATTGCTGTAATTGTGTTAACGCTTCACAAATAAATATATTTAGATTGTATTACTATTGTCATTAATCATATTCACAGCTACAACCTCAGATTTGATTCCAAAAAGTTCATTACTTAACTGTTTAACATAGTCAGAAAGACATACTAGACACTCCACGTCATTTTGATTCTCAATATATAGCGCAATGAACAGATTTTTTCCCCTTTTCATATAAACAAGTATATTTACAATACCTACTAAGAAATGCAACATTAATTAATTTCAAAACTGATGACCAAATGACTTCATTTAGAGAACCATTGAAAACTCAGAGAGTATTGGATAGGTGTTTCGTCCTTTTTCGAAACTCTCTGCCAGCCTGCATCCACGAACTCATCAAGGTCTGAACCCAGGACCTTCAGTTTACAAGGTGGGTACGTTGACACTCCAGCCAATGGGATGGAATCCATTTGATAGAAGTCAGAAATGATGTGCTATTGAGCCGGCGGCTGAACTGTCAACGAGCTCGCCTTCTAAGCTGAAGGTCCTGGGTTCAGACCTTGATGAGTTCGTGGATGCAGGCTGATAAAGAGTTTCGAAAAAGGACGAAACATCTTTAATTGAAGTCAGTTCACAGTCAGTCTTGAAACTCATATCCTATGATCCGATCACAGAAAAATGCTTTTCAAATTGTCCTATAAATACTTATTGTTCACTAGGCAGGAACCCACTCATTGACTAAAAATACTCTAAAAATAAAATCAGTGACAGGAAAAGATTTACTACTTGTCAAATATTCTCACATGTATACGCAAGACATTCTAATCCATCTTGACAAGTAATAGGTCAGCTGACTTAGAGGAATAAAATACAGTTTCGTAAACATTGTTCAAATCCCTATTGATCGTCAGATTATGAAGAGAATTAAATTTTTTATATATGTGTAAAACTTGGGCACTGTGGTAGTAAGTAATTCCATATTAGTTTATTTATTAGATGTATCACACAGTGAAACAGTATTATTACATACTGGATGACGTTTCAAACAAAATTTATTGTTCATAATCATATCAATTGTAATCACACGACTTTGAAACTTGAGTTTTATAGTTTTCTTTGCCTTCTCCTATTTGTCTTCGTAGGGGTAGTAGAATTTTCCATATATCTGGGACAGGTGTTGAATCATTTCTATTACATGCATTTGCAGTTGATTCGACAAACAAAGCTTCTGTTAGCAATCTCTTCCTATACCCTGTGACATTCGATTTTAAAACTGTCATCCTATCCCATCCTATTGTATGGTTGTGTGTGATTGCATGTAACGCTATGGCTGAACTATTCTCTAGATTTCTTATCTTACTTGGGTCAACCAGTCTAGATTTTGCTAGGTCTTTATATTCGGATAGTCTGACTTCCCCTGTTATACTACTTTGACCTATGTATTTGAGCTGACAATCATTGTAGGCAGGGTATTAGATAAACTAAATTGTTTCGTTTCAAAGGCTCCACAGGATCCTATAACCGAAAAAGCTTGCTTCCAACTGAGTTTGTGAGTTTGAAGCTTTGTTTATCGAATCAACTGCAAATACATGTAATAGGAATGATTCAACACCTGTCCCAGATATATGGAAAATTCTACTACCCCTACGAAGACAAATAGGAGAAGGCAAAGAAAACTATAAAACTCAAGTTTCAAAGTCGTGTGATTACAATTGATATGATTATGAACAATAAATTTTGTTTGAAACGTCATCCAGTATGTAATAATACTGTTTCACTGTGTGACACATGTAATGAACAAACTAATATGCAATTAAATTTTTTATTTAGTATTGATTTCATGAAGAGATAGGCAGTGAATTGGAATGTTAACGCTTTTTCTTCTGGAAGCAGAATAAGAGACAGTATCATTACTTCTTTTTGTCATTCCCTACGGCTGATTGGAATTGCCTTTTTAATTCATGTTAGGTTACTAGTGAGAAGATAGACAGAAATATGTAGTTGATCAAGGCATTTCTGTGATTTCCGAAGGAGAATAACAATAACTCACCTGACAGTGTTACTGCAATAATAGCATGATTACAAGAGTGAAACACAATCGTATTGGATTCTTGAAGAGAATCTAATAACGTAATACACTGAACAACTGATTAAAAATAGTATCTAGTGCCTTGAAATACATCACGTATTACTAAAACATTGAATGTTAAATAAAATGTCTAAAAATAGCAAAACTGTGTCACGCTAAACATACATAGAAAGTGTCTCTAAGATTGCTAAACACAGAACAAAAAGTTTGAATACCATAAATTGTGATCTAGTCAGTGTCAGGAACCAGGTGAAAAGAGAAGGATGAATTGCACTAACTACTCCACCGAACTTCACAAGGAGTTGACAGACACTTTAAACATTGAGTAATGACGATCATTTCATCATAGGAAGTAAAATTGCTGGCCATTAAGCAGTTTCTCTTCACTTAAATGTAGTATAGAAAGTGACTTCTCAATTGACACTAAGAATAATGCTTAGAAAAATTAAGCACTCAAGCGTAATAAAATGGTACACCGAAGTTATTACTGTATAATTACCTGCATACTAGCATTCCTTACTTTCTGACCGATAGTATTGACAGTAATTTATAGTTTATTGAAACACATGGTTAAGGTATAACTAATCAGTTTACTAGAACAAAAAGTGATGTATTCTGCACACAAAAAAAACAAATTAATTGATTCCGAAGATGTATGAAAATGAAACAGCCGAATATGCGCTGTTGATTTTAATAACAAATTAATCCAAATAACGTCAATTTCTCAGAATAATCTTCATCTTTAATAATTATTCTAATCCTTAAGTATACCTATCCGTTAGTTTAAATACAGACAGGTGAACAAAAACAAATTATCAATCATGTTTTAAACAGCTTAAAAATCCCCATTGAGTCATATGGAAAAGAGAATATGTTCGGCGAAGAGTCTCTTTCCGAAGAATTCATTCACATAGCTGTATAAAAGTGTACGAATCAGACTTCTTCAAACTGCAGAAGCAATGGCAATTCACCTGCTAAGCCCTAAACTCTGCATGCAGAAGAAGTTCGTTCAATCACTACACTTGTACTGGACGTAATCTATCTTAATACCAGGCAGGCAAATTTTATTTCTTTCTGTCTCTTCATTAGTATTATTTTGTCTTTTTAATTGTAATATTTTACGTTTACAACTTTCCTGGTCTCTACCCCACCCCGATTTAATTTCTACACTTCATTACCACTGTTACTGACTTGACAAACGCTCAATTTCTAGTCATTTATGTTACGTCATCCAACTTATTTGCTCAATTTCAGTTCTAATTTAAATGGCAGAAGGCATCCTCTACCCCACCTCTACTTAGTCTCTACCTGTAATTACCTCTTATTGCTATCCTGACCTCAGTTGAAACATTTTAGTCAATTATATTACGTCACCTAACTTAATAGCTCAATAAAATAAAATTACATTTCAATAGTTTACACACAATGATAAATTTTGTTATTGGTAATTTTGCTTGAAATATTACCAATAACAAAACTTATCATTGTGTGTAAACTATTGAAATAAAATTATACTTTATTTGATCTAATCCACAATGCTCAAACTTTTTACTGATATTGATAACTCAGTCTTACTTTAGTTGTTGTCTAATTAACCTTTTTTCTATATTAGATCATTCTTGTATTACCTAATTAATTATCTAAACTTGACAAACCTCATATACACAGACAAACAAAAATCATTATATATAAATGCGACTGTACAGCTATTTGAATGAATTCACCGAAGAGAGTTTCTTCTCTGAACGTCTTCTCTTTTTCATTTTTTTAAACAAAGGTGTCCATTAGTCGTTAACGTTAGGCTTTTGCGTAAAACTAACCAACTGAGTATCAAAAGCATCGGTTACATAACTAACCGTATTGACTGATCAAAGGAGTCAGCAGATTTATTTCTCCTTACTGCAGTAAGCTTTTCTTAATTCATACATTCACTTTGAAAAAATATGTTAACCTGAAAATCTGTTATTATAGTATCATTTAAAGAAGTCAATTATCATTCATTGTTCACTGATGTAATGAATGATCGCTGAAGGCAAAAATAGTAGGTAAAGTGGGAAAAGACATTACTATTAAATATTGCCTAGTATTGTATGATTACATAGACAAAAAAGAAGAACGTGAAATGTTTCTCGAGATATGAAATACTAAAAAGCTTTAAATAGACTCTATCAAAGTAATAGGAAAGTCATCGAGGAAAGAATTCATCCATCTACCATCAGCTACACTGATTATCACATCAAAACACAATAAGTTGTCTGTGATATTAAAACTTCCAAATAATGATTGTGTAGCACGTTTTTGAGAAAAAAAAAAGATTTACTCCGAAAGTGTCATTTAAAATAGCACTACTGGTAACTAAATCTAATATTCATTAACAGTAATGTTTAGGCAGCAGTAAGAGGTTAGAATTATAAGTGATGCTTTCACGTTATGAGCCATTCTATTAACAGATGAATAATGAAAGATGTTACAGTATTTTTAGATGCCTGAAAACTATGAATATCAAATATACAAATAATTTAGTGAAGAAATACAGAGTAAGTTGCTGGAAGACCATATTTAGTCTCCAGGTGGTTATTTTGTTGATAAGAGAGTTTTTTCAACCAACATGTTGACAGATATTTATATTGCATGGAGGATTTCATCATGAGCTGACATCAGTTAGAGAACCACTGGAAAACCTGGGAGTACTAGACAGCTGTTTCATCCTAGTTTGGGACTCAAGCGTTGGTTTGAAAGGGTTTGACTGGTCACAGGTTCGTTCACAAATTTACGTTAGTTACAGAACCATTGGAAAGCCGGGAATAGTGGACAGCTGGTCCTTTTCACAGGTCCTTCATCAGTGCACACACATACTGGGGTTTGAAATCAGTACCTTCCTGTTACAAGGTGAGCTCGTAAAGCATTCAGCCACCAGGACCCAATCCAATGGCCCATCAATTTCAAATTCTACCGATTCGCGATATATGTAGCGCAACCGCCAGCCAGCATCACAGGCGGGTAAATAATCTCTTATCTGACTTACTGGACTCCACTGGTTACGAATTCTCACTAGAAATATAGATAACTTAATGTATAGAGCTAATCATTAATGTGGTTTAGTTTGTTATCTCATATTCCGCGCGTGTAACTTTTGTTTTTATTATTCAGTTATCAGAATTTGTTGTTACTTAGAAAACGACTGAAGGTTAGGAAACATATTAGGAAATTATTCCGGCACGGTTGATTACTTCTTTATGAAATGCGCAAACAGAATTCATTTCAGGACTGTCAAATATAATCGACGAATTCATTGCTCCTCATAGTGTAACTTCATTACTGTGGTGAATATTTATGCCCATAGATTAGTGAAACTTGCTGTCGATGTTCTGATTTGCTTTGCTCTCCCTTACTACCTAGTCCATCCAGGTAAAGTGAATAGACTTCTAGGGAGCCTGGTGACATATACGATCCTTCGTGTCTCTAATATATATAACTCTGGATGGTTGTAGACAATCGTCAAGGCGTCTTAGTGACCAATCGACATAAGTATTTCAGTAGTAACACGTAAAAAAAAGTAAATGGACAAGAAAACATCGGGCATATTCTTCCTACACAGACTTTAAAATCTGCTTACTGCCTTATCATCATTTAAAAATAGAGGTCATCTTTATACAATAAAATAAGAAAAAATGTATTCAATTTCAGCCCTGTGCCTAACTGTTTTTCATTTAACAGAAGAAAAAAATAAACGATAAAGGAAAAGAGAGGAGTGAAAAATATTTCATCTTCATCTTTTTTCCCTTAGTCACACACAAACTGTTTATACAAGTCAGTATTGGTCAGTTATATGCCCCATATATATATCTGTCGATGTGGCTTACAAGCTTGCATCTTCATAATCAGGTTATCTAAGGTCAAATGAATCAGTTTCTGTATTCTGTTATCAAAGGAAATGAAGTATTTAGTGTCCTTTCAGGAGTGCAGTATAAGCACATTAGTAACAAAATAAGGTGTCATAACTTTAATGCAGTCTGTAGGTTTACTTTAATATAAGTACACGCAGCTCACAAGTTCAGAGTAAGCTTAAACATTCAACATGAATTCTAGTGACAACCAGTGGCAAAAATTTCAGAATAAACCTAAGGACCATTTGAAAAAATTCAAAAAAAAAATCAGTATGTCAGGAAACAACTGATTAACTAACTATTGGAAATGTGAAAACGAAAACTGTGAGCTCAAATTATAAACCTGTTTTGTCTTCAAAAAGCAATTGAGTTAGATGCCTAAAATGGTTCGATTTTAGTTGAGAGATTCAATACAATGAAGCAGTTGTTTCTTCAATAATGAAGCAGTACTGATTATTCTCACAATGAGCATTGTGAGACGGAGAAATTCCCCTGCGCTAATTTGCACGTCTCACTAGTCAAACTGAAATTACTTAAGTGATTATCTGGAATCTAATTATTTCTACATCCTTTCACCAAAGAAAGGAATATGTCTTAAGGTTGTAATAAGAATGTTTACGTACAAAAGGTATTTTCTAATGCCATAACTATCACCTTTTTAATATAAATGAGTTAAATAAATCATCTAAATGATAATTTCGACAGTATAAACTTCATTCATACAATGTTGATATTGATCAAGAATTGACTAAATGGTATAATTTAGAAGGGGTACAACTGTGTATCGCTTTGACTTGCCTCATTTGCAAAATAATCCATTGGTTTTAAGCCATTTCTTTCACACTGGATCCCATAAATATAAGGATGAATCTTAAAAATAAAAAAATATTTCTTTAAATTCAGGTTAAGTAGTGTTTTATTATTTTTAAACTTATATTTATGGGATTCCACTGTACTACAATACGCATATAACAAGGTGAAATTCTCGAGAAAGACATAACCTTTACCTAATCGTACGACTACTTTTCAACTACTTTTCGAACAGGTCTAAACTTCTCTCTGTTTCACATATTCACATAAAAGGACACTAATGAGCAGAACAAACTGGACAGACAAGTATCACCGAAAACTGGGAAAAGCAGTAATCTAATGTGAACCATATAAGATGTATAGATACTTAACATGGTATCAAGAAAAGAAAATTCCAACTAAACTCATGGAATTATTTATTAGGAGACAACTCACTATGTCAGCTATATGCAACCAGTAGAAGTAACAATAATAAAAACGTTAATATGGACGCTTAATTAACTAAATTCATTCAATCAGTGTAGCTAATTATTTAAAGGAGCTCATCCTTATATCCGCCAGTGGATCTCTGGTTCTGGCTGGCATTTCTCTGTATTCATCTAGTTAAACTATAAGTGAAATAGCAGTTTTGCCAGATACCGGCCTTTTTACATTTAAAGCTCACTAAATAACAGTAGAAAGCAGTACCGGGTGACATGAAATCGAAAACTGTTCCTCTGACAGCGTATACGTGTGGATACGGGTTTGCTTATTTGTCACTTTTCAGCTGTACAAAAAGCAATTTTTTTCTTCTAAAGTTAGCTGTACGAATCACAGATAAACACAACTTATTTCAATGTTCATAAAACAAACAATCCGAACAGGTAAAAGCTAAGCTATGAGAGTATCAAAATAGCTAAAATAAACATCTTTATGTAAAAGTGGAATCCATCTTTAGCTTGGAACACTGATATAAGAATAGAACTCGTGCACTGTGGTAGAGTATAATTCTATTATGGGTAAAATTTATTTTGATAAAGTCTCGTAGTGTTATTCAGTAATGTTTACTGATGACTTTTCGAGCACAGTTTACTGCTCATAATCACATCAAGGTACTCACACAACTTTCTAACTTCTTCTATATAACTCCATTATTTTTGACCTCTTGATTTTATTGGTAGTAGTATTTTCCATATTTCCGGTATGAGTGATGAATCATTCCTATTGTATGTGTTGGGTGTAGACTCGATGAACAAGGATTCAGTAATCAACGTCTCTCGAAACGTCATCAGTAAATATTACTGTATAACACTGTAAAAATTTGGCTTGGGAATTTGACACTGCCTTGAAATCCAAATCTATGATTAGCAAATATTGACAAATTACTTCCTACCGAACGAATAATCAAGTAAATAAGATAATGACATATTTTTATATCTTATGAGTAGAATCTAACTCTGATTCGAGTGGTCAAGGGTGATGAGTTTGAATGAGGGCTTGACATTGAGGCTTACTGGTCAATTTGTGAGTGGTCGCTTGCGGTTTAAGTGCATTTACTTTGATAATTACTTTATCACTTGGCAAAATAAAACTATTTCCTACTAATCATAGTAGCTGTTGAAGTGTTAAAGAGTCCCAAACTAGGATGAAACAGCTGTCCAGTACTCTCTGCAGGTTTTCCGATGGTTCTCTAAGTGATGTCAGCTCATGATGAAATCCTCCAAGCAATCAAACAAAATCCCCTACAGAAGCAATACTTGAAAAATAACTCCATATTAGTTTAAATAAGCATCGTTTCAACTACAGGTGGAACTGACGAGGATATCAAAGCCAGAATCAGAAAAGCAAGACAAGCTTTCATTACTCTTAAGTCTGTGTAGAGGTCGGCAGCACTCAACATCAAAAATAACATCCGGGTTTTCAACTCCAATGTGAAGTCAGTCAGTGCTACTCACTATACGGATCATAGACTTGACGCGTCATAATGAGCATCTCAAACAAACTACAGACCTTCATTAACAGTTGTCTTCGCTCAATATTCGAGATTAGATGGCTGGTCAGAAAAGATCACCAACAGGGATCTCTATCAATGAGCGAACCAACAAAGCAGGAACCGATTGTGAAACAAATAGGCAGGAAGAAATGGAGATGGATTGGCCATACTCTGAGGAAACACGCCATCAAGTGACATCACTAGACAAGCCATTGCTCGAGTGGAACCAGGCCGAAAGGGAAGCGGCGAGTTGGTCGTCAATGCAAGGGTGACTTGGAAGAGGTCATGTGAAGAGGAGATGAAAGCATGTGGACAGACTTGGAGCGGGGTGAAAAAGTTGGCAGAAAACCGAACGCAATGGAGACGTTTGGCTGAAGCTCTATGTTCCTCTAGGAATTAAAGGATAAAATAAATAATAATAAATTAGTTTAAATATTGCATTGGTGTGTGATATTTATAATAAACTTATTTAATATTGGAATTACATTCTACCACAGTGTCCAAGTTTTACATTTACACTAAAATGTAATTGTTAAAAACTGTCTTCATAAGTAAAAAATAATGTTCTTAAGGGAAATTATGACATAGGTACACATTCTTATACGGCACACACACATTCTAGAGATTTTAAGACAAAATATACAGATTAAATGCGTGTACATCTGCCTTCTGGTAGGTACGGGCAATGAAAATATGCTTGTAATCCTATTCAGTAAATGGTAGAATGCATATATATATTAAAAATACAAATGTCATTATCTGAGGCGTAGTTTTTATAAACAGTGTAGAGTGAACGTTTCTTTCTCTCCTGTTTCCTTTTAATCTAGAGTGACACTAAGGCTAACGATGTATAAACTGACGTGGAAACACGTGTCAATAAGAATTACAAGCCCCCAGTATATATATATATATATATATATATATATATCACAATATCTGCAACCGTAGTTGCAAATATTCACACCTTGATGTTTAATTGATGTGTATTGTAGTGTTCATTTCGTCTTAAAATTTCATACTTAACATCT
Source organism: Trichobilharzia regenti (assembly GCA_944472135.2). Lineage (NCBI taxonomy): Eukaryota > Metazoa > Platyhelminthes > Trematoda > Strigeidida > Schistosomatidae > Trichobilharzia > Trichobilharzia regenti. Next base: position 70,198,445 of record OX235270.1, on the reverse strand, counting down.
TAATCGAGTGGTAGCTTGAGTTGCTGTTTTTTGTTGTTTTTTTTTTGCTGCACAGACTATTGATGATCACTCACTAATTGAACTCATTTAGTAGGATGGTTTAATTGTCCGTTACTCGAAAAAGAATAGTTTCTATTTATCTTTAAAGCACTAGGTTTGATGTGCTTATCAATAAAAGTCTTCTATGTATTAAGTGATTTTATTTGAAAGCATTCTTGAGATTGAAACATATATAATTATGTAGGCAACTAAGTAAATGTTGTTTTTTTTTAAATAAAAAAAGATTAATTTTGTACAAGAAAAAAAATATAGCCTGTTTTTCGATAACGTAGTAGTGGATTAGCGTGAAGACTTTAAGGCAGAGATGTTTAATACCAATCAATTTATTACATTGATAAATTCTATTCTAAGTTTATGATTGGATAGTCACGTGTGTGTTTCCACTAACATTCATTCACTCCTATCCATGCTTGATACGAGGATTTCTTTTTGGTCAGTGAAATTAAAGTGGCGTATGGGGTAGAAAGTAGAAATGATGTTTTTATGCGTTTAATAAAAGTAAATTTTGAAAATAAAAACAGAAAAAAAACAACAGTGTTTCTAACTTTATATAACTGACAAAATGCTTTTCGCCATCGTAAATTCTTATGACTAAGTCAAACATACAAACAGTTTTAGCAGTGGACAGTTGAATAGATGTCCTACCTATGTCACTTTCAACTAACAGTAGTATAGGATAAAAATTTTGTGGGATACTTTTATATTTTCTATAGTTTGGTTTGCAAGGGTTAGTTATGTTTTTAATAGTTGATCACGGATTGATATCAGTTAGGGAACCATTGAAAACCAACCAGAGAGTACTGGACAACCAGCTGTTTCCCCCTAGTTTGGGAATCATCGGGAGTACACACCCACCAACAGGGTTTGAACCCAGGACCTTCCGGTTACAAGGCAAGCTCGTATACTATTCAGCCACTAGGACCCGATTCAATGGCTCGTGAATTCTAAAACCCACCAATTCGTGATTTAGCGCGACCCAACCATTGTCGTTGGTGGGACATCCATCCACATACGTGACATCTAATTGGACCTCACTGGTCACGACTTCTCACTAGAACTCAGGAAACTCCAACATGTAGTAAGTCACTAGCGAGCATCAGATTTTTATATATCATATTCTTATGAAATGTCACGAGCACTAGACACATAACTCGGAAATTGTTTTTTCTGTCAAATTCGAACAGTGATCATAATAGATTCTTGACCATATTCTGTCGTCTTGCTTACTTCACTTGCCACATTTTGTGAACAAATCCTTTAAAAACTGCTGAAAATTTTCCATACTGACTGACATCAATCAAAATTGACACATTCCGTCGGATTCAGTCTCAAGTGTAAAGTCGATGTTTGGGTGGGCATTATTGAAGATTTGAAGTAGTTTTTCTACATCACAGTTCTCATCACAAGTAATGAAAGTATCATCGATGTATCTTTTACACTTGAGACTGAATCCGACGGAATGTTCCACTTCCTCGACGTCCACCTGACAAGAAACGCCGACAACTCTCTGAAAAGGTCCATATACAAAAAGCCTACATGGAATGGACAATTCATCAACTTTCAAAGCTTCGTGCTCCTGAGTAGAAAGAAGAACCTGATATACGCTCTTTCCTCGAGGATTAGGAAGATATGCAGCGAGGAAGTGGTTGAAGAAGAACTGCGTAATCTTCGAAAAACCCTGATGGAAAACTGTTTCCCGCCAAGATTCATAGACAAGAATCTCAAATGTAAGAAAACTTCCGAACAAGTCCATTCCGTTCCAAAGAAAATACTTCTGCTTAATCTAGAATTCAAAGGTGATATTGAAGCAGAAATCCTTCGCAAACGCCTCTCCAAATCGCTAAGGAAAACATACTTCGCCGCGTGCCTACGACTGACGTTTTCCTGCAAGAAACTGTTCAGCCAGAATGTGAAAGACAAGCTGTCGCATTGGGCCACCTCAACGTGCATATACCAGTTTACTTGCTCTTGTGGAGCTGAGTACGTTGGCCGTACCATGCTCCGACTTGAAAAACGCGCTCGTGAACACTACCCAGCCTGGTTAGTAAAAGGAGACCAAAAGCGTGTATACAGTTCAGTGACAGAACATCTGGTCAATTCAGGACATTCAGCACCTTTCGAAAAATCCTTCAAAATAGTATACAAGATTCAATCAAACCTATCAAAGGGAGTCAAATCAAGACATCTGGGCGTAGCCGAAGCGCTAGCTATACAAAAGCTCAAACCCACCCTTTGTATCCAAAAGAAATACATCCAACCCCTGTCCCTGCCATGGCCATCATAAACAGGTAATTTTTAGTAATGACCATCCCATCGCCCTTCCTACCTAAACTTCCTGTTTATTCTTGTTACTTTAAATTTTTCTCAATCCCTGTTTACACTACCATATTTTCATACCCGAACTTCGTGTTTATTTTGTCATTTTACTATTTCCACACATTTAATCCCTGATTGCATAAACAATTATTCATCACATTAGTTCTTATCCAAACATCCTGTCTATTTTGTTATTTCTACATTTCTAACCCCTAATTGCACAATGTCAATCTTCTTAGCTATCATGATGCTACTTTGTTTGTTTTATCCATCCCCCTGTTTATTATGGCATTCCGATTCCTAATTTTAATTTTTACTAATTTGACCCTTGACCGGATATAATTCTGGAACTTTCCTATCCATTTGATATAAATACACGAATGTACAGCCAAGATGATGACTTCGTCGAGAAGAAAATTTTCTTCGCTGCAATTGTCTTCTTAATAACTCCTATGACCCAATTTGTATATTCATAGTGAAATCCTGAAATCAATCAAGTCCCTGCAAACCAACACTTGAAAAGTTTTTACGTTAGGATCTTATCATAGTGTTTCTCCTCAGAGGTTCGTGAATTTAAAAGTGCTGTTAAATACTTGGTTCAAACTACTCAAATTACACTGGTATATCATTTTGATTAAACAATTAAGCTTAAAAAATTGTTCATTTAACTGAAGATGTCTATGATTTTCTGTTTATCAAGTTACTTTTATTTTTCAATCTCTTAGTATCCTAATATAACTGAGAGTTGACATGAACTCTGCTTAGTATAGAGAAATACTTTGATTCGATACTTGTGAAGAGTTAAGTAATGTTAGCAAAACTCAATTCACAGAATACTAATGTAGATAAATCTTTTTTTAAGAAACAGATTATTAGTACTCATATAAGAAATGGGAAAATTAACTAAAGATCATGGGAAATAAAAAGACTTGAAAATATTCACTCATCTGTTCGTTGCACATAACATCTCGGCAGCTAAGGTCATTAAATCATAGTTTCAGAGTTATTTGTGACTAAATACTTTAGATATTAAGAGAGATTGGCTACCAATGAGTATAATCGTAATGCCTGTGTCATCACTAACTACTCAATATTCTTGTAATTTACGATTCCCAGACAGGAATAATCTCATTTCTTTTAAGATTTACTTTCTGAAATTCTTCAGTATTTTTACAGTTCCCATGAGAATTATAGTAGTGACTCTAAATACTTCTTGTGTTGATTTCATTGCTCCATAGATTTCTAGTCCTAGCAGTCTGTTATTGCCCATCCCACTTTATACTGTATCTAAATCTTTGGACCGTCTGAAAATAATCCAACTGTGTTTCTGAAAATTTCCAACTCTTCAGATAGCTTATTATTATTACTGTTTCCTTGGGTTCCTAGTGGAACAAAGGGCTTCAACTGCACGTCTCCACTTGCTTCTGTCTTCCTTCTGCTGTACTTTTCACCTCGTTACACGATCTCCTCCATATCACCCTTGCACTGACGTCCCACTCGCCGCTTCCCTTTCGGCCTGGTTCCAATCGAGCAATGGCCTGACGTGCCATGTCACCAACCGGCCTCCTCAGCGAGTGTCCAATTTACCTCCAATTTCTCCTGCATATTTGTTGGTTTGCGATTGGTTCTTGTTTTGTTTGTTCCTTCCCATAGTTTCTTGTTGGTGATTCTTTCCGGCCGGGCCATCTGATCTTCAGTATAGAGCGAAGACAGTTGCTGATAAAGGTAACGTCTACAACAGGCTGTTGGAAATATTCTTTGTAACCCACCCACCAAGTTTCTGATCCGTATAGAAGAACTGACTGACTTGACGTTTGTATTGAAAATCCGACTGGATTTTGTTGTTGATGCTGAGTGATGAAGATTTCCAGATTGGTTTCAGGTTGATGATTGTGTTTATCGCCTTCCCGATTCTCGATTTGGAATCCACGTCCGTTCCGAATGCCTGTAGTTGAGACAATGCTTCCTAGATAAGTGAATGAAGTAACCTCTTCAGATACCTAGAACACTTAGTTATACTGAGGGTAGAATTGCTGTTAGAACAGAAAAAGGGATATGTAATTAAAAGTACGTTTCCTTTAAAGGGCATTGTATTACCTTTCATTTTTCATGAAATAAATCAACCAAAGTGAAAGAAAAACAAGCTAATCAAGATGAATATACTATCATTCAGCTAACCTAAAAGAATTTTCGCGTTATATTACACACTACTGATTGACCGATGTGAGTAGTTGAAACCCCTCATGTCAAACAGTATAGCTAGGTAAGCAGGCGGAAGTTGTCTGATTTGCACGGTTGGCACCGAATGAAACCATCATCTGATGTCAAGGCCATTTCGATCGGGCTACCAAGCACTATTGTTTCAACTACTCATACCAGCCAATCAGTAGTATTTACTGTGTCTCCGTTTTGGTTGTTTTCTTGACTGTCATTTACGGCATTAAGCAGATCACACAGTGAGATCTGAGTATTCTGGTATCCAGAAGCAACTGTGCTTGTTTCCGCACTCGAAACTGTGTAACTTGCAAACAACGAAACTAATAGTCTTCACTAGCCTTCATTGATTGGTAGAAGACATTAGTGTTACTTGAGTGGTTAAAGCATTTCGATAACCAAACCGCTGCACGTTGGAATTGATCAAATGATACTAAATCATATTATCTTGTTTTGCTTTATTCAAGTGTGTAAAGAGGAAGTAACATTTCATAAAACAATCATAAAAGCAGAAACTATTATAAACTGATACGTACAAAAGTGGAAGTATTTGGGAAACTAAAAGCTTCATGAAGAACTCTGAGAATGAATACTTTTTATCTTTGTTTTATTATAGCCTGATTCCACACAGTATTTTTGTACAAGTATGGAATTTTCAGCAAGTGATATCGGTGGCCCAAATTTAGCAGGTCGACCATTGATATCAGGTGTGCGTCGGTCACAGATCGAACCTCGAACCGTATGCATGGTCGGTAAGCGTCCAACAACTATACTACTCGGATATTTTGAAGTGCAGACCTAAACGTTTTTGAAAACATTACCTGCTTACAGTTTGAATAAGCCAGAACTAAAAGAATAGGTGCAACTAACTTGAAAAGTAAAAGAAAATCTGAAGAATTACTTTAAGATGTATCGAATATACCAGTTAGATTTGACTATTTTGATATAACTGAAATACTAAATGAAATGAGAGCAAAGGCACAACTACTAACGGAAATCTATCGATGAAATTTGTAATATTGCTCCTAAGTAGACACCGAAGTACCCTGCAGTCTAGCATTAGATGTTTGATACCAAAACTTGACTCTGTTTATCATGCAGAAGAATATCGGATGGATGTATTCGATTACTTTGGTCTGTGAAACCCACTGATTTCTACTGAACACCAGCAACTGAACATGATGCATTCAGATGTCGCAGATTTTAGCTATCAAATTACGGTGGTTTTAAATGTGACAAAGGTTCTCAAAATTATTGCAGCCACTGACTATTTAGATAAGCTAAAACAGGTTCAGTTAGTGTTGTAAGAGCTTTAAAAACTTAATACTTGGTGATGCTAACTTAAAGAGTTTGAAACCAGTCATAGATTCCTTGAGATTTTAGCCTTTTCACAAGTGACACACATATTTTCACCTTGCGTTGTGCATTTCAGTTGCATTAACTGGAGCGAAATTTGTGAATTGGAAGTGCAAAAAAATATTTCGCAATTTTAAGCAGTGATTTTACTCGTCAGCACAAGGGGCCGTTATTTCAAATTTTCGACGCTGCGAAAATTCACGATTCTTTTGAATTTGAATTCTGTATTGACGAAGGTTATACCAATTATGCTTATAAAATCTATGTTAACAAATGGAACTTCGCCCAAGTAATAGTGTGACTAAGTTTGAAAGAAAGGTGAGGCATAATTTTACTCCACAAATTCAGTTGGCTACCGAAAGTCACTCTTCAAAATTGCGTCGGTGGCATAGCGGTTAGCACGCTCGTCGACCATGCATATGGTCCGGAGTACGATCCCCGGCCGACGCACTCCTTTATTTGTGTGCGTCAGTGGCACAGTGGTTAGGACTGTCGCCGACCATGCATATGGTCCCGGGTTCGAGCCCTCGCCGACGCACACCTGATACCTATGGTCGGCCTGCGAATTTTGGGCTACCGATATCCACGCTGAAAATTCCATACTTGTACCAAAAATACGGTGTGGAATCAAGCCGTAATCAAAAATCAAAAAAAATACCAGATCACGTGTCATATTATCAAACGATCTGTAGGCTGTCTAAATTGCTATTAAAATAAATCCAATTTTTAAATTACTTTCTTTAAAACAACCCCCCTCCCCAAATCCGCTTTACATTGCTCATTCTTCTCATTTTCTCAGGAAACTTGTCTCTTTTGAATGGCCGTGACAGCATTTTCCAGGAAAAGCATTCACTGCACGTTATATACTGTATACAGGCTGGGGGGTGGGGGAAAGAAGAGTGATTCATCAGAATCGCAGAGTTAGAAGAATAAGGAACTTGTAAGGATCGTAAGTTTACAGTAGGCAGTCAGTGACGACCAATATATCACTGTGTACAAATTCTGAAAGTGGATCACAATAAAATTTTATCTCCTATTTTTACAAAACCCAGTAGTCAGACGAATACTGTACTCCGTTCAGTTAAAGGCCATCTTTTAAAAAAAAAAAATATCACCACTAGAAGACAAACAAAAAAATGATGCCTCTAATTGAAGGCGAATTTAATTTACGTCGAAATAATACAAAGTAGTACAGTCTACTGTTTTAGTTAGGCTTCCAGATAAAAATGTCAATCAGTCTAAGATATATAAAAGAGACTTAAGTTGTAGTCACAAAATATACTGTGACCCTAACTCTAACAAGGGAGACAACTAAACTACACCATTCAACAGATAAGAATATTGGCTAAGACGAAAAATAATTGGTTATGCCTAATACATGAGATTTCATCAACATTTTCATCAACGATACATTGAAGGAATAAAAGTACTTGACACTGCATGACCGAAAAATCACATTCATTTACCGCAAAACAGAAATAATATTTAATTAGGCTTAGAAGGTTAATATCAATTAAATTCCACAGCATCATGAAACCGAGTTTGAATTAGCTGTATTGTTAAATGTGGCTTAAGTGTGTCCTGTAATGAAAGAATGTATTAACTCACATAAGAATTATTTTTAACAATTACAAATTATTTAAGAAATTCCAGTAGTAAGAAATTTAAAAAAAAATTACTCACGGTGATACAGTTTCTTCCGGCATTTTAAATTATCCTATTGAAGACATCAAATGATCTTGTCTTTCGTTAGATATCAACAATCGAAGTCAACTAATTCCTCCAGAATAATTTACTTCGTCTTAGAATTATACTTTTTAACTTGAATACAGATATTATTTTTATCTTCTGTTTTAGTTAGAAAGGTGGTGTGATAAAAACAAACAGTCTGAACTTCAGTCACTATTGACTAATTCATATTTTGCCCAGCCCATCTGCGATCAATACAACCAATGAAAACAAGCTATTTCATACGGGTATGAACTTTTATTACAAATCATATCCGAGATGGGAGACTTAATCGATGCAATGGGTCATATAACTCAATTTTTGAGTTTATCACTCTTTCGTTCTTACAGCATCAATTCCTTGTTCAATAGCCTTTTAGAGAATTAATCAATATGATACTTCTGTATGTATATTTATGTATCTGTAGGCATGCGTATGTGTGTTTTTACTTCCATCTCCAATAGCATGCATGAGTAGAAATCCTAGGAGAAATTCAGTTAATAATGCGTAGGTGTTGTATTTTACATCTGCCTGATTACTTTTCATTAGCTGATAACAGTATTCAGATATGCTGAATATATATATATATATATATATATATATATATATATATATATATAACATGTGACCTAGTCATTTCAGTAGACGTATAAGTAGTACAATGCTTCCTTTTGTACTTAACATTAGATTCTATCAATGCAAAAATGACGAATAACGTATTTAGGGTGTTCATGATAAATGACGATTGAGAAAAAGTTGTAAAAAGCTAACAGCATGTTTCACAATCTGTAGAAGGAGATGTATTAAGAATGATGAAATCTCGACTGTGACTAAGGTGAAGTATTACCGTAATGAAAATTAATTATGTGTATAGTAAAAACAATAATCACAAAGTTTGAAGGCTGTTTAAGAGTAAATTTTGCATAGTATACTACAATACGAGGCTGTATTTAATAAATTCATATCAACATAATCGATGATGAAATCGTAAAAATATACTTAAATCACGTAGTGAACAAATCAAAAATAAATATCTGTATCACAACAGTACTCCAAGCAAATGTGTACAACAACAGTATCTGACGAAAAAGTGCCATTAGCGTAAATGAAATTTGGGAAATTTCGCTTCTTAAATAATAGAACCGTGAACTGCTCCAAGGTCCTACAGCTTACAAGAGGTTCTGTGATCTTACAAAACTCTTAAATGTTCTTATTTTATATTTAATTTGTCTATTCCTTTGTGTTCCGATTGGAAGATAGGGTTTCAAGCTTGAAATCCGAAGTTTCAGTGGCAATTATTTCCTTGCTAGCCTTACACCCAACCTTTCATCTTCACCAGGCTTACTATCTGCTAGGCGGTGTAGGAGTGAGCCGACCGGGAATCGAACACTGGACCACATGCATGGTTGGCGAGGATTCGACTGCTGGACCCCGACGCACTGCTATTTAATTATGTCAGGGATATTTTTAGCTGGCTACTAAAATGTTATTGATATATCCATGATTATCTTGTGGCAGCCGAATTTCTTTATCATTGTCTACTGTAAACAGTAGGAATCTTTCAAAAAGATCAGATGGCCATGGAATAATATCAACAATTTTTTTCAGTTAGTACTGGAAGTTCGAAACGGCTATTGGAGAAACGATTTTACCAAGAGTAGGTAGGATATTATTTTAATGAAGTTTTTGAAATCAGTGTACTCAAAGGATGGTGTATACAACAAGTGCATAGCTTTGAGAATAGTATTTTATAGGAGTAGGCATGTCTCTTAGTTTCATTGTTCAAGTGAAGAAATTCAAGTTTTTGACTGTTAATTGACTTTGGCATTACAGTACAATCGTTATATATTAAGTAGACTGCTAACAAAGAAGCGTGAGTCTACTGAAAGGGCTGCATAGTTATTCAGAAACAAGTATGTATCGGTGGTTTACAAGCAAATTCATATTTCCTCTTTGTTTCTCAGTCTGTCTCTCCTCTATCCACGATTTTGGCAGAAGACATCACCAATATACTACTCACAAATTCTTATCAGTAGCACTCACTACAGTGTTAAATTCGTCTATATCTGGAAAGTAATTAGGATATTTAATACGTGTATTTCATATTTTAGTTGCATGCACAAAAGTATGGGGAAAATCTTCGATTGCCTATTGTAACACATTAACAAGGTGTGTTGAGCAGTAAATCAAGTATGAAGACATCCAGTTCACATGCATTGTCCCATGTCTGCAATGTACTTAGAAGTTGGCCGAAAGAAATGTAGAAAAATTGTGAACTTCCATGAGAAATGATAAGTCCAAAGTAAACGAAGAAAACTGCAGTAGTTTTAAAGATTAGCCTTTTTAAAATATTTTTCTGAGGAGATTAGTGTGTGTTAACCAATGATAAAAGAGAATAAATAACTCCAAGAAAAATTAGCAGTTCCGGTGTGAGCCAGTATTATGGAAATGACTTAATGTTGTAAATTTTTGGTTGTGAAGACTTCCGAATCGATCAGCTGCTATAAGAATAATGTAACAGCTAAATACACTTATTTTTGACGTTTGTACTTGTTACATAGTCCTGATAGTCTGGTGAATAATGCTTCTGTGTTTGAAGCGACAGGTGCTGGGGTCAGGTATCAATGAGAAGACCACTACTCTTTGGGAAGCAATCACATTCAAATGCGATTCCCAAAATGAACGAAAAGAACTCTTAAGCTGGATAGCTCAGTGGTAACATCCCTGACTACAGTACCGATTGACGGAGGTCCCAATCTCGGAGGGTACATGAGTTCATCCAAGGTTGATAATACGATTAACAAACTCAGAGTGTGAAATATTAACAGGTTCGCCTTTCGACCTGAAGGTTCTGATTTAAATTCCTAGTTGTCCATTGAATAACAGTCTCAGACTAAGAGCAAATAACTGTTCTTGGTTCAACATAACCTAGCTTACTATTCGGTCCTAAGCTTGAGGTCAGTAACTCCGCCCTGCGAAAAACAGTCTCATTGCTAGTGAAACTCAGTATCACAGAAAAAATAAACTTTTTCAGCTGTACCCATTTGAATCTAAGTGTGCGTTCATCACTATTATTTCCTGATATTGTAGGGTAATTGAGGGAACAGTTGTGTTCAACAACTTCATTGTGTGAGCACAGCACCTCTTAAACTTTATTCTTAGATATAACTACTTCTTATTGTATTCCTCCATATTTATAAGCTTATTATTCGAGAAACTGTTGGGATGTGCACTTTATAACAAATTACTAATCAGCTTATCCGTTTCTTTATCAATCCATTCTTTGGTATCTTATTATTGAACTAGGCGGTTAATTAAATTTCATTTGTACAATATGTGTATGAAGCCATGTGGGCATATGTTTTACTGATTCCGAAAATTGAATCTTTTTGTTAGTAAGAAAACCGTTCAAACTTCACTGGCAGTAATAAATATTCTGCTAACTTAAAGTCAGTTTTTTTTGTTGTTTGTTTTGTTTATTTTCACTAGGAGAAAAAAACAGAGAAACAGTAAACTTAGCATAAAAGAAACGTTTAGCATTTCAAAGGCATTTATAATTATAATTATTGGTTTGAAATTCTATAAATAGTTGTTTGCTTATTTTAAGACAAGCTGGAGAAACAATCTTTTCACTTTGGATGATCACAGTAAAATGGTATAGAAATTGTCAACATATTTTTTTTGATACTTTCATCTAACTGAACAGATATAACGATCAAGCCTGTGTTGTATTCACCAGATTAGCGAATTAACCATGTGATTATTATTCCCTTGGCTTCTGAGTGGAACACAGGACTTCCCCAGAACATCTTTATTTTAATCTGTTTCCTAAAGTTGTTTTTATTTTAACTAGCTCCACAATTGCCTATAAACTTTTATTCTTCCTCAAACTATCTTCTCCATGTCACCCTCGGATGCTGATAAGGATTAGAGCTGAGGACCTGGAGTCTGAAGTCACTCGATTGTCTCCTCAGGAAATGTTCAATCCATCTCCATTTTTTCTCTGTATATTTGTTAGGCAATAGATTCTTCTTTGGTTCGTTCACTCGGTTCTTGCCACTAATCCTTTCTGACCATCTGATCTTCAGTATGGAACGAAGCGGGCTGTTGATAAAACTGTGAAGCATGTTCGAAATGCTTTTGTTGATGTCCAGAGTGGTTGAATCACATAGGAGAATTGACTTGACATTACTGTTAAGAATCTGAATTTTGTTTTTTATGGTGACTGCAGTAGATTTCCGCGTTAGTTTCACAGTGATAAACTCCTGTTTTGTCTTCTCTATCTTATCTCCGTTGGCTTTAACATTCTGATCAAAGTTGGCTGCCTGTAACTGAAACCATACCTTAAGGTAGGTGAAGTAGATGATTTCCCTAAGATCTCTCCTGCTGGTAGTGACTAATACTTGTGGTAAGCGACTGGATATCTTCATCATCCAGTTTATCTGCCTCTACTGCCGACTTGTTGGTTTTCCCTTGTATATATTCCAGTTTGTGTAACATGAAACGCAAATTACCTGCGAAATCTAGCTCATATGCCGTGCTTCAGTCGGTTAAACATATACCCGCATTTTCAGATCCCACGGTATGCCATATGATCTAGTCCACTACAATCAGAAATATCACCGGTGATGGTAATCATCCTTGGCCTACTCCTAACTTTATCTTAAACGCCTTACTAAGCTATTCTTTGCAGATTAACTGACGTGTGGCATCATCACATAGCTGCCAAATTACTTCATAATCTACTTTATCGGAAGTCTTTCCAAAGTCAGTGGAGTCAGGGTAAAGAGTTGATCACCATTCTATGATCTGTTCGATGATGATGATGATGATGCATAGCACACACGAATCCTGATATAAATCATCTAGTTATCACTGTCAGGATTCAAATTTTGACCTCATTTGTGTTTTTGTACGACTTAGGGGGAAGATGTAACTCCTCAAAGATATTAAAATGAGAAGTAAACGCTTGCACTAGAAAAAATTTCAGAAAAAAACGTTCCAATGAGATCCACCCAAAAATTAAATTCACCTTGGAATATGAACACAACGATGAGTTCAGTTCCCTGGACCTTAATGTAAGAAGAAAAAATGATAGTACGATCGAAAAATCGATCAACAGAAAAGAAACCTAGACCGAACATTATCTTCACTACAACAGATTGTGTCATGTAAGTTATAAGCGTGGATTAGTATGGACACGGTACGACAGAGCCAGGAAGTTATGTTCACCTGACAAAGTGGAAGAATAATTAAGCCTTGTTGAGGAATGTCTAAGGGAAAGTGGGCATCCAGGGAATTTATCCAAAAGAAGATCAAGGAAAAGAACGAGATAACGAAACATCTAACTGCTGTAAAGGAAAAAGTGTTCATTTGTCTCACATTCAGAGGAGAAGCAGTACCACGAAAGAGTGACAAGAGAATTGAAGGAGTAATAATAATAATAAGTAGCTAAGACCGTAATGCTACGCAGCACCACATGCTCTATAAGCCAATCGAAACTGGATAAGTACCCTGATGATGTCACCTTCAACTGCATTTATAAATTTACGTGTACCTGCTGCAGCAAGTACATTGGAAGGACAGAAAGAAGGACTTCTATCCGGTTTTCAGAGCATATTCCAAGAAACCTGTGCTTAAAAGGAAGCAGATATTTACAAAGTCCAATTACCAGACACCTTGTGGATACGGGTCATTTTGTCGAGATTTCCAAGTCCTACGAAATACTAAACATACAAAGGACAGCGAATCTACTACGACTTGCTGAAGCAGTTGCAATCAAACGTTTGGAATCAAACCTATGCATACAGAGAAAGAGAGAGTGTGCGTGTAATCAACTTCCCAATCCCTTGGTAACTACATTTTGATTGCGCTGATTAGTCATCCATATTAGTGATTTCATCTCTCTGAGCAAGTTTTCGATTCTGAATTGTTATGTCAACCTACCATGTAAATATCTGTTGACCAAAATGTTAATCATATACATGTTTTCATTATAATGAATACAACAGCAAAGTACATCACATATTTCTTGAGAGGGCATGCACTTATTGTGTTTACCTAATTGTTAAACAAACGTTGTTACATAATGTAAATTCTAATTATTATAAAAAATTTGTGTATTCTCCAATGACTTAAAAACAAAAGGCGTAAGTTTATTGGCTTCACGTACAGTTGCAAATGTCTTCGTAGATAGACTTGAAGATAACACACTTCCAAACATATGCAAAATATGGCTAAGATACGTAGTCCTAAGATGTAGTCAGGGGTTTCTATTACCGGTTTACAAACTCCTAAATCTCGCTCAGACCGTACGGAAGGCCTGTAAAGAGGCGGGTTCGGGCATGAGACTAGCGCTCCCACTCTGTAAAAATACGCCACTGCTACTGAAACTTCATAGCTCAAGCTTGAAGCCCTACGTCCCATTCAGAATGTAAAGGGATTTTTTAAATTATAGTTTAAAATTGCTTTGATAGGCGTACTAGCATTCAGTAGCGAAATGTCAGTAAAGACAATAACGTCTTGTTTTCATTTCATTAGGAAATGAAAATTTTAAAAAAATTAATAAAGATCACATACCTAATGCATAAATGTTTCCAAACCATTAAATCCGAAATTGGTTTGGACGCACATATGATGTAGCTTTTTTTAAATTACAAAGCCCGTCTAGTGACCATTAAGCCATTGCATTAGGGTTCTATAACTAGTGGATTATAACTTCTCATTGAAGTTCCTGGGTTCGATCCCTGGCAAGGTTATCGGTGCGCAGTGACCCACAGTCTCAAATCAGGACTAAGTAGCTGTTCAGTGAACCTTGGCCCTCAGTGACTGCATTTCTAATATCGGTCCGTGACGAATTCTCCACTACAATTAGTCACAAACTCTACAGAATCCATAGTCGGAATACCATTATTATAATTTATCGATGTGTTCGTCCTTTGCTTATCTATACGAAATATTTTTTAATCGCGACTCATGTAAACTATCTGCTTTTCGTATTTCAAGGCTCTCATATAGAAGCTTTTGTCTATCTAAGTCAAGATTTCTACACCTAGAAACCCGCACATTCATACCAATACGAAGTAAAAACTAACACCTTGAAGTCCTACAGAAGACACATTTATTATTCCACATATAGTAGCTTTAAACGTGATACTAGGTAACCATCATCCTTACAACTGAGTTTTTAGACGACTGCTTACCTTACATACTTAAAGAAATCCACCTGTTAAGGTTTTTATGCTCACTATTGAACTATCCCTTACTTTGTGGATTCACAGGGCAATAACTGATTCATCCATGGACAGTAAGCATTGGGAATCACTGTATAAGAACTGGCAGTCTTTCTACATCTAAAACTGAATGAAAATAGAAAATATGTGATATATATCCATATAATATGTGTGTTTGTTTGACAGTCGGTTATATTTTGCTATGTATACATGGATCGATATTCCATTATAATTAGCCAATCATGTTAAGATTGTCTATTGATTTGTTCATTTTGAATATTCGTTCACACACTTGTTCGGACATTTATATATTTTGCTCTCACACTCTTGTGTGACACATTGATTTGATTCTCCTGGTGTTTTGGAAAATAGAAGTATCATCGCAAACCTAGTGGTCTTCTGATTTCCGTCTTTCCTGCGTCAGGACTATTAAATTCTCGACCAGTACATAACAATAATTTGGCGACGAGTACATAATAATATGCACAAACAGTACTTATATATTATAATGTTTTAAAATCTGAAAATTCCTTAATGAAACTTGTCTTTCTGTCTATCAGTTTTAAAAATAAGGTGTTCCTTATTGAAATTAAATTTTGATCCTGTGATTTTCCATCCATTATCTGAAGGAGCATTTTTTCAAAACTTAAGTGAAGATGTTCATAAACAATGGAGCCCTTGAAGTCACAAGGAATTATGAAGAATAGGTTCAACTCGTCAAAAAATCACTTATGTACCTAAGTTGAAACAATAAATTCACTTTCGTCTAAATTTGTCTCACTGTTTTAATTTTTCACTACAAAAAATACTTCCTGTATTTCTAATATTACTCTTCTACTTTTAACTATAGAGTACGTCATATGAAGCAGATTGGTAACCTTTTTTATTACCATGGTGACGAATCTGAAATTGTAAGGCACTAATGTCTAGACTTCCTTCCTTCTTGAAAAATGAACGCCAACCAAAAGCTGTTTTATTTGCAATAAGTTTTAGTCTCGATTTGATGCATAAAAACTAATCCTTATGGGCGGCTAACAATAAGGGGATACCAGAGTGTTGTTTCATTCCAGTTGAGAATTATTCTACAGTATCAGCATCAAACTACATTCAAGAGTGAATCAGTTACCTTCATATATTGTGTTTTTTTTCACTATCCAACACAATTTGTTTCAGTGCATCGAGTGGTTATCATTCAGAATCGCTATTTAGCTTTCACAATGATATCCAGCTCAATTCGCTTCTGACACTGTGACCTTTTCTTTGCCTCATCTGTCTTTACTTATCAGTATTAAATAATCATTCAGTAATACAGCGAAGAAGCGATCAAATGTAGTTTTCATTCCAGTACACTGGTGGATAATCTGCTGAAAATTAGGTTCATTTGTATTTCCCGGCCCTTGCTAATTTTCCATCTGTCAGGCAAAGGTAACTTGAAATCCCTAACTTTCTGTCAAACTGTTAAAAATAGTCATCATCTTGTGTCATTATTTGTGTTCTTAAAAAGTCCATAGTATGCAGCTAATTAGATACATCACATTTCTGTCAGTAAAGCATTGGGGCAGGTGTAGCTGGTTCAGAGTGAGAAGACAATTTTTATTTTAAGATAAAACTGGGATAGTTGGTCAACTGCTTTAAGTACAGTAGTCAATAATTGTTTAGTTATTGATTTTATCTAAACCTTGAGCTGTTCGACTTGTAATGAAATTTATTATTTAAAAGTTATTCAGTTCAGTGTGAGAAATCACTACAGTTTCCTTCGGAAAATAAAAGTATTAGGATCACAATATTCTATTTACTTGGCATCATAAATGATAGGATCCCACATATTTTGGTATTGACTGTTAATCTTGTATATATGGTATATTATCATTCTCACACATTTTGGTATTGACTGTTAATCTTGCATATATGGTATATTATCATTCTCACACATTTTGGTATTGACTGTTAATCTTGCATATATGGTATATTATCATTCCCACACATTTTGTTATTGGCTATTAAGATCAATTATTTCAAATGCTGTTAGCTGTCCATATTGTTGTAAAATGTATAAATACCATGGCTTTCTTTGTCGTTGTTGCACTTCAATACACAGTCACAGTCCAGCCTTTGTCTTTTGATATTTGCGTGCTTTACTAAATCGGAAGGTACGACAAGCAGATAGGCAGATTAGTTCAGGCGCGGACAGAGCAAGGTGAAAACGTCTTCATTGAATTCCCTACCGTTATAACAAATTGGCGACGGGGTTTACCTTAATTCAGTGCAGTTATAACAATTGGCGACGGGGTTTACCTTAATTCAGTGCAGTTATAACAATTGGCGACGGGGTTTTACCTTAATTCATTGCAGCTATAACAAGCAAGCGACGACGGTTTTTATTCTGTTCAGCGCAGCTATATAACATTTTTGACTGTGTTAATTACAACCCAATTACAATGTCTATCTCTCTGGACGATCTCAAATCTATCTTGCAGCAGCAGCAAGTTCAGAATGAAGCAGCTCAACTAAAATTAATCGAAGCTCTCACTCAGAAGCTGTCCATTCAAGTTCCATCAACATCTCATTCTGACAAATATGAAAGCATCTCAAATTCCATCAGTGAGTTCAACTACGACCCAATATCTGGTCTCGTATTTGATGCATGGTTCAATCGTTACGAAGACGTTTTCCGTATTGAATGCTACATGTTTGATGATGCTGCCAAAGTCCGATTGTTACTAAGAAAACTTGGTACTGTTGAGCACAACAGATATGTTAACTTCATTCTGCCCAAGAACCCACGTGAGTTATCATTCGATGAGACAGTCACCGTTTTATCACAAATCTTTGGTGAACAGTCATCCATGTTTAATATTCGGTATCAATGTTTTCAGTTGACAAAAATGCCTTCCGATGATTATGTGACTTACGCTGGCAAAGTGAACAAGGAATGTGAAAGGTTCAAACCACACGAAATGACATCAGATCAGTTCAAGTGTTTGATTTTTATTTGTGGGTTGAAGAACCCAGAAGATACTGACATACGAACTCGACTTCTGTCACTCGTGGAACAAGACCCGAAAATGACTTTACAAATGGTGACAGCAGAATGCCTACGTTTAATCAACTTGAAGCACGATACTGCTATGGTGGAGTGCAAACGACAGTCGTCTGAATTTGGTTCGATTAACACAGTGAAAAGTCCTCCGATCACCGTTAAGCACACAGAACGTCAGTCTCAGAATTCAGCTAAACCTCCTTCAGTGTGCTGGCACTGTGGTTCGTGGCATTTTGTCAAGTTCTGTCCTTTCAAGAAACATAAATGCCGTAATTGTCACCGTTTTGGACATAAGGAGGGTTACTGTACACCGCAGAAAAATCCTTCGGTGAGGAACAGAAGTAGTCGTTTCGAGCCGAAACAATCTCCTCGAGTACAGACCATTTATACAACTTCCAAAGTCGAGTTCGCCAGCAAACGTAAGTACATAACACTAGATATTAACGGCAAACGTATTCGTCTTCAGTTGGATACGGCATCAGATATCACCGTAATTTCCCGAACTACGTGGCGCAAACTTGGTTGCCCACAGATTCTGCCGACCGAGCATGTCGCCAAGAATGTCTCTGGAGATATACTGAAACTCGTGGGTGAGATAAATTGCCAGGTTCAGTTTGGTGAGCATCACTTCAATGGTGTATGTTACGTTACAAACTACCATGATTTGAATTTGCTTGGTCTTGACTGGTTAGACAAGCTCCATATCTTTAATGTACCATTAAATTCAGTATGCTCTAATGTTTCGTCTTCACCACACAACGTTGTTCCCGGAGATGTATCTGATCAATCTCTCTTGCAACGCCGTCGTCAAAAGCACGCTTCTGTCTTCCAGGACAAACTTGGTTGCTGCAAACTGTTTGGCATCCAGCATATTCGTAGCCCCCCGTATCATCCCCAATCGAATGGACAGACTGAACGTTTCGTCGACACCTTTAAGCGTGCTTATGCAAAAGCGAAGGGGGAGGGAACAACAGAAGAAATTTTGGATAAATTCTTGCTGCATTATCGTACGAATGAAAAAGGACAGTTATGTGTCAGACACACAGATCACACTCTATCCAGTACCACGCAAAGGTCAACTCGACAAAGAAGAGCTCCGAAACCTTTTCAAATAGATCCAAAAAGCAAGTCCTACACTCTTTACGGGGAGAGGTGATAGGATCCCACATATTTTGGTATTGACTGTTAATCTTGTATATATGGTATATTATCATTCTCACACATTTTGGTATTGACTGTTAATCTTGCATATATGGTATATTATCATTCTCACACATTTTGGTATTGACTGTTAATCTTGCATATATGGTATATTATCATTCCCACACATTTTGTTATTGGCTATTAAGATCAATTATTTCAAATGCTGTTAGCTGTCCATATTGTTGTAAAATGTATAAATACCATGGCTTTCTTTGTCGTTGTTGCACTTCAATACACAGTCACAGTCCAGCCTTTGTCTTTTGATATTTGCGTGCTTTACTAAATCGGAAGGTACGACAAGCAGATAGGCAGATTAGTTCAGGCGCGGACAGAGCAAGGTGAAAACGTCTTCATTGAATTCCCTACCGTTATAACAATAAATGACAACGAAGAAAGTAAGTGAAATAGGATGATGTATGACAGATTGATATGAGTGATTATAAGCCACTCGCATCAAACGGTAGTGGTGGTTTGGACTGATTAGGCTGTCTGAACTGAGTTGAACCGCGTTAAACCGTTGATGAGTTCTGGCCAACACAAGTGAAATGATTATCCGGTGTTTAGATCACTTCCATCTGGTTATCAAGCACCGCTATTAGGCGTGAATGGCTCCCAAGTACTTATAACAGTAGATCAGCAGCATACACATTCATAATATTTGACTTGACAGAACGACTGAATCTGCCTCACTAATTGTGTTCTTCCTTTGCTTTTGTATTCAATTCATGATTTTTTTATATGAATATAGCAAAAACATTTCCAGTGAAGACAGAAATATCCACTGAGAGTGGACAATCCCAAGCTGAGTCATGATTGCCTTGTCATTGGTATAATGTTATAACGACAGAAGATAAGAGACTTGATAGGGGACATTTATTACGGAAAAATACATCATACTTATATATTCTTAGCCACACTAAGGTTCATTTATGTCAGAGGAGAATAAATTATTCTGACTGGCTGGCATATGGCCCAAGGTTAAACAAGTTTTCCATTGAGGTTACTGCATATCCACAAATAAAAGTAAATCTAGATTAGAAGAAAAACACTGCCTCTTCAACCATTGATTTAAAATGTTGATTTCAATTTTGACGACTTCCTGTTGGTTGGCATGACGCCACAATATAACCTTCCCTGTGCTCATGAGTTTTCAAATCCAAATTTATAGTTCTAGCCCGATGGGTTATTGTATGGTAAATACACTCTTGAAAATAAACGTTTTCTGTTAGCCACAAAGAAACTAAATGAGTTTGCAGAATGTTTATTTAGTGTGCGTTTACCTAAAGCTAGTTTTCTCATGGCCATTTCAAAAAGACCTTATTAGTATCATGTATTTGCCTCGTTTCTTTTAACTGTAAGTAAGGGTATCATTGTTACAATTTATCGTTTCACTTCTGAAAATTCCACTAACTAAATTAAACGGATTATTGTAACAAACGATTAGTTCCTGATCGTTAGCTATATCCACATTACACAAAGTGGCATTGACAGAATGTCGAGATATGTAATAGTTCCACTTTCAGATTTCCGAATTAAATGGAATTTACACCAATTAACTGAAGTCAAAAGGTTTTCCACAGATTCTTTGTTAGATAAAGTGCAATTTCTGGATGAAACTAAGGTGAATGTCCCGAGAAAATTAATTGAGGGAAAGCGTCAGTGAGCGATATCACTTGAATATGTCAATGAGATGCCCACTAGCGACTTGCCCTGTTCAGGTAGGCAGTTACCTGGGGTTCTAGTGAGAAGTCATGACCAGTATGGTGCAACAGATAGGGTGTGAGGACAAATACTCGCCAGAGACATTCGCTATGGGTCACGCTATGTCGCGAATTGGCAGAAGTTAGAATTCATGTGCCATTGGATCGGATATCAGTGGCTTAATAGTATACGAGCTCGCCTTGTAACCAGAAAGTCCTGGGTTCGAACCCCGGTGGGTGCAAACTGATGAAGAGTCCCAAACTAGGACGAAACAGCCGTCCAGCACTCCCAGGTTTTCCAATAGTTCTCTAACTTATGTTTGCTCGTGATGAAATCCTGTAATCTGAGAAAGACCAGTCTCCAATCCTCGACACTTCAGATGTCATTTTGAATGTGTTTGTGGAAGCAAATACATAGATCGTACAGAAAGGCGATTGTCTACTTGTGTGAGGGAACGTTTTCCAAAGTGTTTGAAAACAGATGAATTCAAAGTGCCAAAATACTCAATAATAAAACATCTTGTGGACTCCGGAAATGACATTGGCTCTGTCAAGTCACATACTGTTGTCAGCAGAAACAGGAAGATGCTTGCAACTGCGGAGGTTTGTGCAATCAAAGTTTATAGGTAAGATCTCTGCATGTAAAGGGAAGTAGTGGTCACTCTGAATCTACCGTGGTAATATGTTCTACTTCATAACAGTTAATATTAGTATTAATATTACATCTTGTCGTTATTCCTGATGCATCTCAAGCTATCTTTTATCATCACCATTGTCTTAACTCGTTTTAACATTATTACTGAATATCATTACTATTGTTACTATAATTAGCATCGCTATTTTTATAAATAGTATTCAATTCGAAATTCTTGATATATTCAAGTCCTTTCACTTAGTGATAACCAGTTGTTTATTTGAGTATTATAATTGGACTGTAATGCACTTTTTCCTAATTTTATATCCCTGTATGTAGAGTACCCAGGTGAAGAGTTCTGAAATTCGATGAATTCGTTAAATCCGGCTTTTTTAACTTTTGTTACATGTTTCATACTTCTTCTTTCGTGGCATCTAGTGCTCATATATTATCGATTAAAACAACAGACTGGTAATCTGCGTTTTCTTGGAGTCTACTATTTGATGGACTTCATGCATCATAAACATAATTAATAATCAATTAAATTTCTTCATCTAGTTTTAAACCTAAAGCATGTCATGTGATGTGCTACAGGTCTAGAGGTGCCGCTAACAGATAAAGATGTATGATGATTGTTAGACGCCGGTGAGTATGCCTGTGTTCTAGAATCCGTCGAAATGTGAAGGTATGACCACTACACCCTCTTCCTGGTTTGAGGCCTTCTTCGTTTCCTTGTATTTGTTTCTTTCGAGTGCCATTTAATCTATGAATGATTATTGGGCCTAGAAGTTTTGATACCGTATTGACCAAACTAATCCTCCTATGATTATCACAGGAAGATTTCTCTCCTTTTTTGTACACTGGGATATTCAGTGACTTACACCAGTTCAACGGGACTATCTGTGATTCTAATACCTTAGTTAACCCTACCGTCTTTTAACACCTCTACAGTCATTCCATCAAGCCCTACTGTTTTGCCTCATTTCAGATTATGGAAAACTTTCGTAACCCCAGTTAAGCCTGAAGGACCAATGCCTATATCCCATCGAGGTAGATGTTGAATGCTGGACAGGTTGACCACGGCTGCAGGCAAGTTAAACTGTTTCCTAAAATGTTCGTTCCAACTTTCCAGTCGTCTATCCTGAGAGCTAATTAAGTAGCTACTTTGCTCGGAGACTGTCTCACTTATCATTTGCCCTTTGCTACATGTTTCCTTGATAAGCTTAAATAGTTGTCTGGTGTTACCTACCGCTGATGCCTTTTCCATCCCTTTCTCTTTTGTCTCCCACCACTGTTCACAGTCGTTGTGAAGCCTCTTTTGTAGCTTGCGTTTGAAAAGCGTTTGCCTCAGTTAGGGCGTAAGTGGAGATTATGAAAAGACACCGACTGGTTTTTCAGTTTTCCTTCTTCTAACGGATGCGTTCAGACGGGTGATACACATACGAATATTCACTGCCCTGGCACTCAGTGGAATCCATACGCCTACGAGATCTTGAGAATTAGCCCGAAGAATCTTCTGACACGCTTAAGGGGATTTTCGCACATTCACCCTGTTAGCTAGGTGGGGTTAAGGGGATAACCACACTGTGGTCTTGTATGTGTGTCTTTGAGATGTAAGAGTTCTGGCCAGTGATGCCTGTTGTCCGATTTGGCAAAGGGTCCTGACATTAAGTGGTCTAATATGAAGTCGGCTCCTTGATTTCAATAGACTGTCGGTAGTCTTTTTCCGGATCTCGCCGCTACTTTTGATCACAAAGTGAAAAGACGATGTGGGACCTACTTGTAGAAGGAAAGCAAGGTGATCAAGGTGACGTAGACAAAGATGGGTGATGATCAGGACAGCTTCGTTTGTCTTTGGAAGTATGTGGGCGATTATTACTGCCCACACCGTGGATATTGATTTTTCGTTGGGGTACATGAAACAAAAAGGGAAGTAGTGTCGCTTGAACGCAGAGCCTAGGGGACAAGTGCTTGAGACCGATCATACATGGCCTGTTTAGATTGGTTATTAGAATTGTGTCCATACTAGGAACTTATTGCTAGCTACAGAACACCGTAGGGTAAGTCAGGATGTGCAGATCTCAGGGTAGACCCTTTCTAATCCTCCCTCTCCAAGGTGGAGATTCAGCATAGCTGTCATGCTGGTCATCCGAGGGAAACATTTTACCGCTGTTACATCCCTATTTCCCAGCAGTACGACTTTGCCCACAGACTAGCAGAATAATGTAAACATTTTATCCTATGCCGTAACCGCTTTTAGTCTGATTTGTATCCTTACAACCTTTCTGGCATGGTATGACCTCTAGGAACATTAGTTTCACCCAGTGTGGTTGGTTAGGTAATTGTGCTATGCGAGTGCGTCACGTCAAGGTAGGAGGTATCGGTCAAGGTAACATAATATATAAGACTATCTGGAGCACTGGTAAAGTTTATTAATGGATCAGAAAACATAAACACACACGAATCTCATTCTCCAGAAGACAGTTAATGTAGTCAGGTGTTAAGGATACGGTATTGCTTTCGGCCAACCTACTGTGTATTCATCAATTTATTAGTTCCTGTGGAGAAAAGTAAATCGGCCGTACACAGCATCGAGTCCGCACGCATATTCTGCAGTACTGTCTAGTCAGAGGAGAACATAAGAATACCAGAAGTCCTATCTTCAAACACCTTGTCACCCCTGGAAATTGAGTACGCCCTCATGACTGCTTCACAGAGTCCCTCAACATGGAACGAAGGGACATCGAATAAACCATGTAAACATAGCCCGATCATTGGTTATTGGTATTCTGAAGCCAGATATCTGTGTTCAAAAGCCTACCGTGGCGACAGTAACGTTCTAAATTTTGTGCGAGTTTATTCATACTTTACGATCACTATTATTGTCTACTAATAACGCTTCATTTTCATAGAGATTTTATATGAACACTTTGTCATCGTTCCACTAGTTTTTGTTCATTTTGCACAATTCTATCGACTAGTAGTTTTCACACTTAATCAGTTATCTTGACTTCTGCCTCTTTCTAATCTGTAATTTATTATCCCCTTCTAAAATATACTTCACATCATGTAATACTTTTTCTAGAGGAAATTACCAGTGTCTATTTGGTCTTCTGAACACCTCGTTAAATATAAATACGATTGTATAGCTATTGAAAAGGATTCGTTGAAAAGAAATATTTTCCGTTGTTTAAGTTTTCTTTTTTATGACAAAACAATGGATATTTGAATAGTCAAACAATCAGAATTAATTCCTTTCAAATACTGACCTGTTCATATCTCTTTTCTGCAGATACATTTAAGTGTTCTTGAGGGACCATATATATGAGCATGATCCGAAATGTGTAAGTCCTCATGGAAAGATGTTTATGCTCTCAGTCTCCAGGCGTTTGATCGATATTCGATACACAGGCGATATCATTTACCTGTTCATCTCCACATAAGTTTATCATTCAGTTCTGGAATATCAATGTTTTCATACTGGTACGTCTGAATTAAATCTAATTATTTAATTATTTCAGTATTTATTTTACATTAATGTTTCCTAATTTACTGCTTCAATGAGTATTAAACAATGTTATATGATAACAATGGAAGGCAAGAAACTGGAGCCAAAGCTTATTTTTCATTAATCGAACAGCTGTTGATATATACACGGTTTATATTCGTTAACCACTCACCGAGCATGTGATTTTGGTTTACATCAAACGAAATGAAATAAAATGTTCAAATATACATAGTATTCTTTTGTTAATGCAGTATATAACCATGGGAAAAGTATTCTATCTCTAACATCAAATAGAATGTTCAAATGGATATACCGTATTCTGTTGTTAATGCCGAGTTGAACTGTGAGAATAAGTGAGCATAACATTCCGTTGGCACACATTGTCTGTATCACACCCCACAATATTACTTATGTTTACTTATCATGAACTGTCATTTCAGATTGTTGACAAATGATGGAAGTAAAACTGTGAACTAAAATGAATTCTTTTCATTCTGCAAATTTTTTCATTACTGTTGCCTTGCTGAAGTAATCAGGACTAGCAAAAAGAGATCTCAACTAAAAACTATATACAGACCTAAAAACTTCTTCAACAACACGACCACTTCTTAGCGGACTCAGACAAAATGACAAGCTTAAATTAGAGGGAGTGCAACGGCAGTTTACCTCAAGAACTCTTGGTTTAGAAAGTGGTCTGGAATACCATGAGCAATGCGAAAGACTAAGATTAGAACCCCTCTGGAAAAGACGTCTTAAGCTAAACCTTATCTTTTACTATAAGCTAACTAATCTTCTCTTGCATTCCTCCGAGCCAATAACTAAACCTACCACTGTCATCAGTTACAATCTTAGAAATCATCACAACCTAGCTGCTATAGAGCACTGTCAGACTTACGTGCGGTACAACTTCTTCTTAAATAAGTTTTCAGTCATTTGGAATAGACTACCAGCTAATGTGCGCGATGCAAACACACTTCCAGTGTTCATCTCCTCAGTCACCAGACTGCTCAAAGATGACAATGCACTTTTGCGCCTGACTCTTACACCCTCTTTTTCACCCTACATAGATATTTTAAGTTCTTTAAACGTGTAGTTACAACAAACTACAATTATAAATTTTAATATTATTGGAACTAGATGATAAGCATTTCTACACAGGACAGTAATATTAGTCCACAAATAATATAAAAGTTAGCATAACGGGACTAGTTAGTTATTGAACAAAAATAAGCATAGTTACTAGACCAAAATATATATGTATATATTTATTAATCACTCCTTAAGGACTCCTCTTGCTTTCTTTTGCTTTGCTGTTGTTTGTCTTCTTTTTTCTCTCACCATTTTAGCTTCCATTGGACTTTTTGAATGAGAATGAATAATGTGGATGTTTGACCATTTACAATGACAAATGATCTGCAAACATTATTGGTCCCGTATCTTTCAGTTGCCTAGTTAATAACGAGTTAACTTTCTCCACGACGCAACCTGGATTACATTTGTGGAATATACTCTTATACCAATGGAAAAGTATCAATTTGTAATACAACGTCACGATTGTAACTTATAACATAACTGATTGTATCTGTAAAAATAGCTTTCTTATTACCCAATTGGGATATAAACCAAAAAAATAAGATTCGGATTTGTACACACCTAAGTTATATTGTGGAATTACTTCAAGCTTTATTTTTTCCCAAGTATTTTTAATCCATCCAAAACATACTTGGGTTTTTTGTTAATGCGAAGTCAATATTCCTATATTTCATGATGTGCTCCATTGAATGACTGGTTATCATGTTGTTCCCACGAACCAAAGACAAAAACGTCAGCAACCATGTAATTTAACCATAAACCAAATTTATGAAATTTAAATAATGCTTATCCATGCCTGTGTACATTTGGTGTGTCCTACACAGATAGGAAAAAAATATGTATTTTATTAAAACATTATTATTAAGTATGATTGCTAATCGTATATGTAATTTATCATATTGATGATGCCTGTAAACTGGCGTCCCTCATGTACAAAATGAGAATATACTATTATTATTATTATTAGAAGTTTGGAATGGTATGACAGATTAACCCTATTCTTTTGCCATTCAGAAAAATTACTCCACATTATAATAAAAATTCATGTCTTGAAATCACCTATTCCACCACTGGAATACAAAGTGATATGTGATAGTGCCTACCAAGTTAATCATAGTGATGCGTTTTACATTTCTGTCGCCATGGTGTATGAGCGTGTAGAGGTAAAATGATTTTCATATTTCTTCCAATTTAATGAATAAGTAATGTGAATTAGTTAACAATTTCTAAAATCTATAGACATTGGAAACTATGTAGAGTTTATGTAATTGTACAGCCAGGAGAGGAAATTATCGAAAAGGATTTTCTTCGCTCAGTTGTTTTGTTTTTTCTAGATGTCTGAATGAATATTTTCGCTCTGTAGAAAAACTGAATATTAGTAGATTATGTGATTGACTCTTACGACAAATTATTCTCAGGAAGTCATTGGTGGAAATTAGAGAATAGGTATCCCGATGATATTTATGCATCATAGACTTATGTAGTCTGACTATGAATTCATGACAGGGATTGTAAGTCAGGCCTGGCCGGTGGGTTAATTGTCCATTTGTGGTGAGGGCTGTCTGCAAGACAAAACTGTAGACAACAATTGAAGTCAATTTTCACATCCCAATACGGGTCATGAGAAAAAAACAATAACACAGCTTAACCTTGAGGAACTCAACAACCAATCACAGCATACTTAACGTGTGCAAATACAATGCGCAGATACATGGCTTAACTTTTTAAGAAACGGTCACAAGCAGTACAGAATAATCTTCAGCAGTAAAAGAACCAATCAGAAGACGTCGCTTCTCTGTTAACAATAACGCTAATAATAATGTACATAAAAATCTATAAATATCTGTTGATTTTCTCAGTAAACGATCTGTTGCCTGGCCCTTGTCTTCTGTCCTTACACTACTATCTAAGTCTGCTGTACATATAATTTTCGAAATTACTTCATATATTGACTTATAAAATCAATAGGTTAATACATCACTTGACAAATAACCTCTGAGTTTTGTTTTGATTATTTCATGTGTTGTCTGCCCCATGGAATTCATGCTGACCGATTAGTGTGGTTTTTGACTAGAAAATCAGCTAGAAATGCAAACAAATTTTCAGTCAGTCAGAAAATATAATTGACTCATTTAAATAGTGTTATCCAAGGAAATATTTGCATACTAAACCTTCTGACCCCCTAACTGTCATCTTAAGTTCGATTTGAAAAGCTAATGTAACGAAAGAAGACAAGGGCCAGGCAACAGATCGTTTACTGAGAAAATCAACAGATATTTATAGATTTTTATGTACATTATTATTAGCGTTATTGTTAACAGAGAAGCGACGTCTTCTGATTGGTTCTTTTACTGCTGAAGATTATTCTGTACTGCTTGTGACCGTTTCTTAAAAAGTTAAGCCATGTATCTGCGCATTGTATTTGCACACGTTAAGTCTGCTGTGATTGGTTGTTGAGTTCCTCAAGGTTAAGCTGTGTTATTGTTTTTTTCTCATGACCCGTATTGGGATGTGAAAATTGACTTCAATTGTTGTCTACAGTTTTGTCTTGCAGACGGCTCTCACCACACTAGTATCAGTGGAAGTTATCAGGCGCTTAATAAATGCTGACTAATGCATATTAGGTTGCATTTTCTTCTCTGACAGTGAATTCTGTTTGAAAAAGATCTGTCCTCTATAGCTCTGAAAACAATACTTAAAGAAAGTGAATTCCGAGAATAAAAAGCTGAAAATAAACCAGAACCTGTATTGATTTTATTCCAGGAACATTGGTTAGTAACGTACTGTTGTAGTTATTTGTAATCGTAGAATTAGTATTTCGAGATGACCAAATTACACGAATCCAACCAAAACTCACAGAGAGGGCGGAATTCAGGAATTTGTATTTAGCGGAATTATAATGCAATTCATATAAGAAACATATCAACAATCAAGAGTAAGTATTTAAACAATACAGAGATAGAAATTGTCAATCACCACATCCGCCACACGCCGAATATCTTCTTGCGTATTTATAACGATGTCTCGGTTTGCTTGAAAGTAGCTGCGACCTTCTAACTGATTCTGTGATATCGTTTTCATCAGTATTATCTGGACTTATTTCTGAATTATCTACAAAATCAGGATTAGTAGCGGAATCATTAAAATAATAATTGGAACGACCTACTTCATTTATTGTCACTTTGTCCAGGTGTCTGTTATGAACTGAGTGATCTTTGATGTCTAATATCTTCACCACTCGATTTCCCATTTTTGTAGTATGATTCCAACAGAAGGTCTATAGTCATTCCCTTCGTTATAATGTACATTAGAAGTTGCGGACATCAGATGCTTTTTGAGAATTCGAGATTTGAAAGGTTTTGCAGGACTTTCACGGGTACTTGTATGCTCTGCATTCAACAGACGCAATCCATGCATATGCAGCAATTCCTCCATTTTAATCAGTTGCTCTCTCATCGCATTCAGTGTTTTTTCGTGTTTTCGACAGTTCTCATTGTAACTCAGCTACCTCATTTTTGAAAACAGTTGATGCTTGAGTTGCTGAACTTGTAGTGGAGGTTTTCATTGGATAAGATTGAGTATTTTGAAAAGTTGAAAGACACATTGACTCCATTTTACTAGACAGATTGGGAGAATTATAAGAATGTTGAGCAGCATAAGTATTCGAACTTCTGCAAACAGTCTTGATGTGTCCAACTTTACCACATTTGTGACACTTAGCACCCCGAAAACTGCAAGTGCTTCGTAGATGTAACTTTCCACAGGAAAAGCATGGTTTAATGTTTTTGATCTCTCACTGCATTCTATTACCTGTGGACGACAATTTGGATTGCTTTCCATGACCACTTGTATTTTCGACTTTGGACAACATGACATCAGATACTGACGTAGTGGGAGCAGAGTATTCACTGTTGACATCTTCATATGTAGTACATAAATCTTTAGCAGTTTGAAAGGTACAAGAATGAATCTGAATTAACTCTTTCTCTAGCTTAGGAATATTGATTCCAGCAATTAGACGATCACGTAGTTGAGTATGCAGCTGATCTCCAAAGTTACACTTTGAAGCGTGTATTTGGAGTTGCAGAATAAAGTCTCTAATCTTCTGATTGGGAGCACGAACCAGTTTATGGAATTTAGCCTTCCCTCTGGTCTCAAATGTAGTTACATGAAAGTGATTTATCAGAAGTTCACGAATCTTGACATTTAACAGAGAAATAGGTTTATCTGGAAACGCCAGATTCTTCAATAGGCTATATGCATCTAGCCCAATAGCAGTGATGAAATGTGCTGGTATTTTGTCATCCCGAACATTCTTTGAAATGCACCACGCATCAAAGCATTCAAGATAATCAGCAATCTCCCGCGGAGAACCATTTATAGGAAATTTTCCAAGGTTATTTGGTTCCATCGGGACACCAACTTGTTGTAGTTATTGTAATCGTAGAATTAGTATTTCGAGATGACCGAATTACACGAATCCAACCAAAACACAGAGAGGGCGGAATTCAGGAATTTGTATTTAGCGGAATTATTATGCAATTCATATAAGAAACATATTAACAATCAACAGTAAGTATTTAAACAATACAGAGATAGAAATTGTCAATCACCACATCCGCCACACGCCGAATATCTCCCTGCGTATTTATAACGATGTCTCGGTTTGCTTGAAAGTAGCTGCGACCTTCTAACTGATTCTGTGATATCGTTTTCATCAGTATTATCTGGACTTATTTCTGAATTATCTACAAAATCAGGATTAGTAGCGGAATCATTACAGTAATAATTGCAACGACCTACTTCATTTATTGTCACTTTGTCCAGGTGTCTGTTATGAACTGAGTGATCTTTGATGTCTAATATCTTCACCACTCGATTTCCCATTTTTTGTAGTATGATTCCAACAGAAGGTCTATAGTCATTCCCTTTGTAATAATGTACATTAGAAGTTGCGGACATCAGATGCTTTTTGAGAATTCGAGATTTGAAAAGTTTTGCAGGACTTTCATGGTTACTTGTATATTCTGCATTCAACAGACACAGTCTATGCATACGCAGCAATTCCTCCATTTTAATCAGTTGCTCTCTCATCTCATTCAGTTTTTTCCGTGTTTTCGGCAGTTCTCATTGTAACTCAGCTACCTCATTTTTGAAAACAGTTGATGCTTGAGTTGCTGAACTTGTAGTGGAGGTTTTCATTGGATAAGATTGAGTATTTTGAAAAGTTGAAAGACACATTGACTCCATTTTACTAGACAGATTGGGAGAATTATAAGAATGTTGAGCAGCATAAGTATTCGAACTTCTGCAAACAGTCTTGATGTGTCCAACTTTACCACATTTGTGACACTTAGCACCCCGAAAACTGCAAGTGCGTAGATGTAACTTTCCACAGGAAAAGCATGGTTTAATGTTTTTGATCTCTCACTGCATTCTATTACCTGTGGACGACAATTTGGATTGCTTTCCATGACCACTTGTATTTTCGACTTTGGACAACATGACATCAGATACTGACGTAGTGGGAGCAGAGTATTCACTGTTGACATCTTCATATGTATACATAAATCTTTAGCAGTTTGAAAGGTACAAGAATGAATCTGAATTAACTCTTTCTCTAGCTTAGGAAATATTGATTCCAGCAATTAGACGATCACGTAGTTTAGTATGCAGCTGATCTCCAAAGTTTACACTTTGAAGCGTGTATTTGGAGTTGCAGAATAAAGTCTCTAATCTTCTGATTGGGAGCACGAACCATTTATGGAATTTAGCCTTCCTCTGTCTCAAATGTAGTTACATGAAAGTGATTTATCAGAAGTTCACGAATCTTGACATTTTATTTGTAATCGTAGAATTAGTATTTCGAGATGACCAAATTACACGAATCCAACCAAAACTCACAGAGAGGGCGGAATTCAGGAATTTGTATTTAGCGGAATTATAATGCAATTCATATAAGAAACATATCAACAATCAAGAGTAAGTATTTAAACAATACAGAGATAGAAATTGTCAATCACCACACGTACACTCTTTTATGGTCTCTAATCGGCAATGAAGCAATTTTTCTATCCACAATATCCTTATATCCGCTCATCATGTAATTTGCTTTTCACGCTTTCTTGAATGACAGTCAAATCTTGCGGCAAATGTTAATTCAAGTGTTCATCATAAATTCTGATAAAATCATCTCTTCACCAGTTTTTATGTAAAAACAGGCGAGCAAACGGTTTTAGATCGTGCCTAGCTAATGGGTATTCATAGAACAAAATGCAGTCACCATCACGTTGTCCAAACTTCCATTTCTACCTGCCAAAGATGACCACAGAATCCGCTAATTCTAAGCATTATTCAGTATACGGGTGCTTTGAATTGAACAAAGCAAATTCCTATTAATGAATTCCCCCTTGCTCTGTTCAAAATGTGATGGTAAGTAAACCTGCCATAACGTTTGTACTACTTCTTGAATTGCATACACTTTGAACTTTCATCTCCAAAATTAGTGAATATAGGTTTCAAAAGAAACGAACCCATTATTCGTTAGAATGCAGTTCAAATGTTAAAGCATAGACTCTTTAAAGTAACTTGTTAAATTAAAACCGATTGGAATATTTTAAGTTAGACGAATATACTGTTTTTGGAATGATTGACTACCGGTGCTGAATGTTTAGGCGCTAATACCAACCTGCTAGAAATGAAAAACAAACAACAAGTGCAATAAATAAACTTCTAGAAGATACATTTTATCGTAAATTTCTTAGCATGAATAAAAACTCCTAATCTCAGAGTACCACTTCAGCACCAATTTTATCCATCACTTAAAAATTCAATAATCACTTGGGATTGACAAAGATACTCTGATCATTTTCTCATCAAACAAATCAATTCATCTAAAACCTGCACCTTCTTGGAAGAAAATACTCAGTTAAAACTAAAAGAGGTCAACTGCTGTAGAACTAAATGCTGTAAAACACTGTGTCATTTATCGAAATAAAATATTATCCATAATGGAGTTATACTCTACCTCAGTGCCCAAGTTTTATACTTATATAAATGCTTTATCCAATTATTGGAACCACGAACCTGGCAGAAATAATGAATATTCAGTTAAGTGGAGTTTGTGAAGAACTTATAATGAAAAATCAGTGTCAGAAACAAAGCAAATAGTATTAGATGGCGTTTTCAGTCGTTTGCTTGCTATCTTCATAAAACTGAAATCTTACCAAATGAAGTACTAATCAGCGACAGGGGTGGTGAATGAAGCCCCATATTTTAAGGTGTTTTAGCTCCTCTATATCAACAGTAATTGTGCGCTTATACAACTAATTCATGTATGTATATTATACATTTACAGAAACGGATTTTACATATGCCTGTGGAACATTTGCAGTTGTACTATTGAACTTTTATTTTATATTCTTATAAATATATTCCACGCGGTTATGCACTTTTGCGTTCGCTCCGCGCTTTTCGAAAATCGATTTCGTTAACAATACATATTTTCAAGTATTCAAAAGTTCTTCGTGAAACGTTATTCGTTTTTGGCCTTCTAAAGCGCTAACACATCGTAGGGCGTGAAAACGTGGATGTACAAGCGTATTATAATTTTAATCATATATAGTACAAAAAAGTGTATTGACTGCGAGGAAAGACAGTTGACAAATACACACCATAAATGCAAACAATACTTTAAGGAAAGGCAGAACAATTTAAAATCACTAAATGTAATATTTATATTTGGACGCCGCGAAAATACATTAACTTGATACCGATTAATGAGGTAGTACTCATTGAATATTTGTATAGGCTTCAAGGAAAAATCTAATTAAAATAAAGAAAGAATAGAATGAGCCACTGATCTAGTCAAAACACTTTTTCAAAACATAGCAGACCACACAAATACCGCACCATATCCTTTGTAAGTCTGTCAGTTGTTCAAAAATGCCTATTATTAATTTCAAAAGACTCATTGCTGAACAAAAAATATTCTTTTCGATAACTTCTTCACCAGGTCAAACATTTATGTATCCATAACAATGAATGAATTAGAGCTATTAACAACGCTAATGTTTAAATTACACTGAATCAATGATATCAGTAGACTACAGTTCAATAGAGTCGGTAAGCGTGATAATATGCATCGACATAACACTGCACTGAATACCAGAAAAATTTGGAAAGATATTACAAATTCATGAATTAATATTTCATACGAATAAATGTCATGAATTAATAGTTTCCACTGAAGGCCAAGGCAAGAGTAGTGGCTGGAGTTGCTTCTTTTACACTCAAAGCACTGGTTGTTCCACGACATTTGCGATAGCCTCTGGTGTTTGAAGCATGCAGTACCTCGATGCTTTTGGCAACTTATTTGGATTCCAGTGGACGATAGAGAAGGATTTGTCAATGCTGGCTTTGTGGCCGGTTTGAACCAGATGTCTAAAATCTAACTGTTGATGGTTCTTACTTCACCTTTACTTAGCCATACTGGTAGATTTTCTCGAGCACGAAAATTCGAGTTCCTAGAACGACGGCCAATAATAATAATATATTTCATTTCTGGAACAGAAACCAGCCATTTTTACAGGCATGGACATACGTACACTAATTAGAACTTATAGAATATATAATGTGATTTGTTAATCTAGAAATAGGTTGAATACTGGTAAATGTGAGAGAAACATTTAAAAAGAAATGTACAAATAAGGAAATAGATAATTTCTGTGGTCTGCCTTCGAGCGAATAAGTCACATGATATAGCGTCAAATCTAAACTGTAATTGAAAAAAATGCGGCTTGTCAATTTCACGCGCGAATTATAAGCGATTGCGTTAATTGTGGAAGGTAAGTAGCATTGTTGTACAGGTGCTGACGTGAAACATAAGAGATGCAGAATAAACAAAACTTATCAGTAAATGATTCATAAAGTGTTTCAAAGTCTATTAAACTTTAAATTCACCGTAAGTACACCATATTTGTGACATTTCCAGCTGTATATGAGACCGACTTTGAACTTGTCGGCAGATTTTATAATATAGGTGATCCCGTTATTCACCAGTTGAGCTAGCAATATCCCGAATAAGTAGAGGATAGCAGCACTGTATCAGTGCCTTCGTTGAAGGTAGTACCTTTGAAAGGAGAAGAAGACACAAGAAAACCGCCAGAGAGGTGCGGAAGTATGTAATAGGTGTTAATAATTCAAAATATATAACAAAAGCGGGGTTCATAATTGTTTATTGTTTTTTAAGTATTATTTCCCCGATAAGAGTTAGTAATGGAATTCTACGGTCTTTCTTGCGGACGATAAATTCAAGTGATTATTATTATTGTATCCTTTAGTTCCTAGAGGAACATAGGGCTTCAGCTGCGCACCTCCATTGACTTCGGTTTTCTGACAACTTTTTCACCCTGCTCCAGGTCTGTCCACATGCTTTCATCTCCTCCTCGCATGACCTCCTCCAAGTCACCCTTGGACGACCAACTCGCCGCCTCCCTTTCGGGTTCCACTCGAGGGCTTGTCTAGTGATGTCACTTGATGGTTTCCTCAGCGTATGGCCAATCCATCTCCATTTCTTTCTGCCTATTTGTTTCACAATCGGTTCCTGATTGGTTCGCTCCCAGAGATCCCTGTTGCTGATCTTTTCTGGCCATCTGATCTTGAGTATTGAGCGGAGACAGTTGTTAATGAAGGTTTGAAGTTTGTTTGAGATGCTCTTTATGACTCGCCAAGTCTCTGATCCGTATAGTAGCACTGACTTCACATTGGAGTTGAAAATCCGGATCTTATTTTTGATGCTGATTGCTGTTGACCTCCACACAGATTTGAGAGTAATGAAAGCTTGTCTTGCTTTTCCGATTCTGGCTTTGATGTCCTCGTCAGTTCCGCCTGTAGTTGAGACGATGCTTCCCAGGTAGGTGAAGGAGGTTGTTTCTTTCAGGTTCTTCCCATTTATGCTTATTGTGGTCTGTTGTGTTGTTGATGTTGGCTAGGAATCTTCATCATCTCTGTTTTATCTATGTTCACGTGAAGTCCTATCTTTGATGCTTCTTCTGCCAACTTGTTACTTTTCATTTGCATATCTTCCAGTTTATGGGAAATCAGACATATATCATCGGCGAAATCCAGATCCTCCAAGTCTTTTGTGTCAGTCCATTTTATGCCTGTTCCCTCGTTGGTTGCCGTTGTCTGTCGCATTATCCAATCAATTGCAATCAGGAAGATCATTGGTGATAGTAGACAGCCTTGCCTCACTCCCGTCCTCACTTCGAAGGCTTCCGTAAGTTTCCCGTTGTGGATTACTTGGCATGCAGCATTGTCGTATAACTGTTGGATGAGGTGTATAATTGTCGATGGGACCCCGTAGTAGCGAAGTAGTTTCCAAATGACCTCTCGATCGACGCTGTCGAAGGCCTTTTCAAAGTCGATGAAGTTGAGATAGAGAGGTGACTGCCATTCCAAGCTTTGTTCAATGATGATCCGTAGAGTGGCGATTTGATCAATACATGATTTGTTTCTCCTGAATCCAGCCTGTTCCGGACGAAGTTTTTCATCTAGGGCTTGTTTGATTCTCTCCAGGATGATGCGACTTAGTATCTTGCTTGGAATGGACAGAAGCATAATTCCACGCCAGTTTTTACATTGACTTAAGTCTCCTTTCTTTGGAAGTTTGAATAAGTAACTGTTCTTCCAATCCTCGGGTACTTTGCCCTCTTTCCACACCTTCTCCAGTAGTGGTGTCATCAAGTCCGCTGTTGTCTCTGGGTCTATTTTCAAAGCCTCTGCTGGGATTCCATCTGGTCCCGGTGTTTTCCCAGTTTTAAGCATCTTGATTGCATTCAGGACTTCTGATTTCGTCGGGGGGTCAGTGTTCACTGGTAGTTCTGCTTCCGTTGTTGGTATTGCTGGACGTGTTGTAGGTGGCGGACGATTTAGAAGTCTTTTGAAGTGTTCAACCCAGTGCTTTCTCTGTTCCACCTCTTTGGTGATTGACTTTCCATTGTCGTCCTTTATTGGCTTAATCTGTGTCGAACGTTTGCCCGAAAGGTTCCTAGTTGTTTGGTAGAGTGTGGCGAGGTCTCCTTTGCCTGCAGCTTGTTCTGCTTCGTTTGCCATGGTTTCATAATATTTTCTTTTGTCTTCCCTGGCACTTTTCTTCACTCTTTTGTTCAGTGTATTGTAGCTTGCATTCAGCTCCTGTTTTTGTTGCTCGTCCGTGCACTGGATAATCTTTTGCTTCACTGTCCTTCTCTCTTCTATTAGTTTCCAAGTGTCCGTAGTGAGCCACTGTTTGTCCTGTCTCTTTTTTCTGCCTAGAATTTCTATGCAGGTTTGGCTCCACACCGTTTTCAAGTTGTTCCAGTGCTTTTCAACGCCGACCTCTTCGCTAGTGTTGATTTGTGTCTCGGCTTTGTCCTTTATGCTTGCAATGAAGATGTCCTTTGTAGCCTGGTCCTTCAGCTTTTGAGTGTTGAACTTGGCTTGTGGTCTATCTGCAGCTCCTGATTCCCTGAAAGCTTTTAATTTGATTTGGATTGTCCCTTGTACGAGATAGTGGTCTGAGCCAACGTCTGCTCCTCTTCTTGCTTTTGTGTCCAGTAGGCTGCGCCTCCACTTCCTTGAGATTGAGATGAAGTCGATTTGGTTTTTGGTTTGCCCGTCTGGTGACACCCATGTAGCCTTGTGGATATCTTTGTGCTTGTATACACTGCCACCAATCACCAGTTCGTTGAAGGCGCAGAAGTCGGCGAAGAGTTCTCCGTTTTCATTCATTTCTCCTAGAGCTTCTCTACCCATGATGAGTTCCCTTCCCGTATTGTCTGGTCCCAGTTTGGCGTTCATGTCTCCCATTAGTATTTTCATGTCGCCAGCTGGAGTATTGTCCATTGTTGCCTGTAGTTGCCTGTAGAATTCTTCTTTCTTCTCGAGGTCTGCGTTGTTTGTGGGTGCATAACATTGTATGATTGACACTTTCCTTCCTTTGGAGTTGAACCTGGCGGTCATTATCCTGGACGAAATCGCCTCCCATTGTATCAGGGCTTTCGTTGCCGTTGGTGACATCATGATAGCCACGCCCTCTGTGTGCGTGTGGTGAAAAAGGTGATAATTTTACCTACTCATGCGGATTGAAAAGGAGTTAAACACAGAAGTCAAAGTGCGTGAACTATGTAAAAGAAAAGCGAGGGCTTAATAATATCTACTGTTTTTCTGAAGTATACAGTTAGGTGTCCTCCTGAAATAGCGGAATCATACCATGTACTTTCACTCAGGAGTTTGTATTTAAACTTCGGCTTTAGGCAATTTTCAACTTCTATTTTTTTTTATTTATTCTCTTATTTTTCAGAAGCCAATATAACTCGCTCCTTAAACGCAGTTCAATTGTTAGATACAACTAGGACTGGCTAGTTTAGATACTTAATTTTTCAACCGAGGAACCACCGTCGGTTGTTGAGAAAGCTAACATCAAAGAATCCCTCTCTATAATCACTTGAATGGAAAAGTAAACAGATGTAAATTGCAACTACTGCATATTTTAGTCTTCATACTATCTACATCTGGCCCGTTTGTTTTATTATACCACAGGGGAACAACGATTTATACGCAGCATTATACAGTGGAACCTCCGATTCATCCGACTTAAGGTTATTAATTGAAAACCTAGCATACAAGTTTCGCAACGACTGTGCGTATTGGTTAAACTATGCCAACAAATGTTCGGCTATCATAGGAAGAGAACGACAAAAATATTCTGCAGCCTTTTTTATACGAAATATGCAGGAAACATGTGATTATAGAACCACAAACAATGCACACAACAGAACAGGATATTCACAGAAATACACGAAGCGAAACCATTACAATAACGACTATAGATTGAGCGTATACATGAAATTAGGTTGAATAAGCGGGCGGTGCAACACATTTCATAGGCGCACTATGGAAGCTGAAATGTTTGGGATTTACCTCTTTTCTTGGAAACTTGTATGATATGGGTTCGGGATTACTGTTGTCTAAGTCCTTTGGGTAAACTTTTCTGGCTCACCGGTCAGGGTCTAAGCACTCGATTTCATCAATTCCATATAACTCCCAATGAGCGATGAATAAACGAATTGCTCCTGACAGACTACGACTTGCGAGAAGTGAATTCAACCGTATACTCACCCTCGGCATCGTTTGGCCATTGAATAACCCATTGGCATTCCCACTGCATATGGTATCGAAAAACGTTGCAACGATTGGCGACTCACCGGTGATTACCGGCGAGTGAACGCCGAAACAACACCTGATTGCTATCTACTGCCTCATATACATGACATGACGGCAGCAGCGTCTGGTGCAACTATTTTCTCAAAAACAGGTTAAGCTAAAGTATACAACCACACCCTGATGGCGCCAAATGACATCCCAGAAACGGCTACCATTATACCTTTCAAACTGTTTGGACTTCTACATATGCCATTGGGTCTCCGGGATGCAGCACAAAAATTCCAACTCTCAATCAAAGAAGTATTTCACGGCCTAGACTTCGCATACGCATACTTAGACAACTGATTCATTGTGGGCCCAGACGAGGAAATGCACCTTAGATACTCAGAACTGGCATTCGAAAAGTTATGCCGACATGGCGCAATCATTAATATTCAAAAGTGTCAGATAGGAGTGGAATCAATCGATTTTCTCGGTCACACCATTGACTGCAAGGGTATCCAGCTATTGGCTGGTAAACCTGAGGCGATTCCGAACTTCGCGGAGCAAAATGAAATGAAAAATCTTCGCACTCTTGGCGGCTTGGTAAATTATTACCGACACTTCATTCCTAACCGTGCTTGCCACTAACAGATCTTCTTCGACGGAATAAGAAGTTTATCGGGCTTGACGCGTGCTCTAAAAATGTCTTCATTCAGGTTAAAAACAATCGTGAATGACACCCTGCTTATATATCAGGTTCTAACGGCACCATCAACTAATTCCGTTGATACGTCACACACTGCAACCGGTGCAGCTCTGCATAACCATTCAAAAGAGAATGGCAACCAGTCACCTTTTCCTTGAAGCGCCTATAATTAGCGGAAACGAAGTACAGCACATTTGTCAGAGAACTTCTGGTAATGTACTGTAGGCTTATCCCACCCAGGTGTTCGAACAAGCATCAAGCTCATAACTAGTCAGTTTTGTTAACCTGGTATCAATAAAGAAGTAAAGGAACAGGGTCACATGTTCCTTAGCCTGTCAAAAGTGCAAGGTAGTAAGACACACCGGAAGCTCTCTTGGAACCTTTCTTATCCCTGATGCTCGTTTTAAACACGTTCATATAGATCTGGTTGGACCCCTCCTAGAATGTCAAGGATATACTTACGTCTTAACCTGTATCAGCTATTTTGCACGGTGGTCTGAAGGAGTACTACTCAAGATTTTATCTGCTGAAGCAGTCACATGCAACTTTACCGAACGATGCACCGCAAGTTTTGTATGTCCATCCTCCGTAACAACTGATTGCAGGCGGCAATTCGAAAGCAGCTCATCCTTATCCTTGACTGAAATCCTTGTCTGCAAGTGTTTCAGAACAGCGGCCTACCATCTTAAAGTTAATAGTAGAAAGATCACACCGATATTTGAGGGCTGGGCTATCAGTTGCAAAAAATGCGTACTACAGCTAGTTCCCCCATGTATAGGAAATGCCTTGAAAACTGATGGTGGTTGTACTGCCACCGAGCTAGTATATGGCACGACTGCAAAGTGAGTTTATTTCCCCTCGAGCTTCCCACTAGCGCCAGATCACGCCTCATACGTCAACAAGCTCACAAACGCAAATATTAGATAGTGGGAGATGGACACTTTCAGACTTCCTGAGGATATGCGAGGGTTTTATTGATGTCATCAGCTGGAGGGCAACCGAATATCGCCTTTTCCCACTTTATTTGGTACCTCTCTTACTTCAGGACATCGCGCCACCAGCCATATACTGTAACTTCCATCTCCGCATAATAACTTATATCGACATTATTTAGAAGATAGCAGATATAAGCTGACAAACTTCTTCATTGAGCTCGGAGAAGTTTATGGTGGGGAACATCCGATCCATAATGTTCACTGTCCGAAACACTGAGCCTCAGATGTCCGTGAAATTGGACCCTTGGAATCGTTTCCTGGGTTCCCGTTGGGGTCTTGCATACACGGTTGAAAGGCAAGCGACCTGAATACTCCGTGAAAAAGTCTTCCTGGATAGTAGTCAACAAATACTGAAGTACTTGTGAAATGGATTACGACAAACAAAACATTTACACCAGGTATACAGCTGTAACCTCTTTTTTGCCTCCACTATACTTGGTTTCATGACACAGATGTACGAGGAAAGAATAACATTCAGACCATGTGTAGATGCTCTCGATCTCTTCGGTAAGCCTTTTAACTCATCTTATATTGGAATATGGAAATGTTCCACAGTTTGTGCCAAGACTTTGACCATTAATCCGTTAGACATGTTATGTAAGTGCCTGTATATTTGGACAAGTAAGTGTGTAGTAGAGTTGCAGTGGAGATACAGAAGGTGTGCAAACCTTCCGAATACCCGAACATAAATTTCATAAAAAGTCTGATGTCTGATAGCCAGGAAGCGTAT
Source organism: Trichobilharzia regenti (assembly GCA_944472135.2). Classification (NCBI taxonomy): domain Eukaryota; kingdom Metazoa; phylum Platyhelminthes; class Trematoda; order Strigeidida; family Schistosomatidae; genus Trichobilharzia; species Trichobilharzia regenti. The sequence continues at coordinate 70,156,743 of OX235270.1, read as the reverse complement.
TAATTAAATATTCATATTCTCTCAGAGCTTCCAGTCAACAAAAACCAGTGGCGACGTCGTCACTGATCCCGCAGCCAACTCTCCGTACTAAATATGTCATTACTAATCCTTAATTACTTTGCAGTGACGAAACTATGGAGTCCTTCACTATAGTGGTAACTAATTCGGTCTCACTAAGACGAGAAACTTCTCTGCCCCAGGGAAACCCCAAATCGCCCATTGGTAGTAGTCAACTGGAATTACCTTTGGCAAATGTAGAAGAGTTCAATCAACTGGATGCGTCACTGAAAAAGCAAGCATTCAGGGACTCCTTCAGTTCATACTTCGAAGTTAAGTTTGCGCTGAAGAGGTTGCCTGATAGGTCAATTAAAGCTTCGCAAATAAACTATCCGGCTCAGAGAAGACAACTACATCAAAATTGTCTACCTGGACCGTTGGGGATAGATGAAATATCTACACAACCACACATGAAATTTGGCTCAGTCAGTACCAGTGTGATGGAAGAAATTTTAGGGCATTCGCAGGCGGAGGATAGAGTTATCTGTAATCTGATGTCAGGTTTTCTGCAGGTAATTTAATAGACACAGAGATACAGCTGCAAAGTAGATATTTTTATATTTTGCTTGGTTTGTCCGCCTGATATTAAATCTCATGGCTTTTAAGCCATGGCTACCATGAATCAGGTACGAACACACAAGATGGACAGAATATTTATTCAACAGTGTGTCAACTAGTACACAACAGAGGTAACACAACAGTAAAATCGGCGCCGTTTCCAAGAGCTGGAATCATTTTACAGACTAAAAATTTATCCTGTGTCAGCTAACAGATGTTATTCGAATGCCGTGAAATCAATAGACATACTAAATATAGGTCCCCATATTACTTCTCCCTTTTGCACGAGAATTACTGGAGGTTAATCATCTGTTTCCTGCTTTGGCTTACCGACATTGAGGAAGTGAATTATTGCTATATGGCCCGTAAGCGGCTTCTCTGGCTTCTTTTACTAGTAAAAATAGTAGAATATCTAGTGGAGGACCGCAGTTCTCTACATTTAAACTGAGTGTCACTGTTATAGCCTATTCCTATGTCGCTCCCCTGGTCGGAATCGCGTAGGTAACTGAAACTATGAGCGGTCGAAATAGAGCCATGAGGGTCTGTCGAGAGGGTAAGTTGGAAGCTGGAACCCGGAAAGGCGCGATACCTGAACGACTTTGTGCTCTCTGTCGACTGGCTTTGGCTAGAAATGACGCTCGTCATCAACTAGTGGCAGTCTCTCCTGCTGAGTCTGAGCTTTGGCCACGCTTCCCGCTGACTTTTTGGCCTGGCCTACATAACCCGACTGCCAGAATGCTCTTTACACCTGTCCAATCAGTGAGGGGAGGAAACAATACCCACGATGTTCAAGAGTGTATTTATGGGTGGTAGTATGGAGGGAATATAGGGATACATAATAAACCACAACGTAGCAACCGCAGTGTTTCCCCTTGAAAAAACACGAAATAATTTCGTCAGCACATATAAACAAACTAATCTTTGAAGTAAAAATGGCTGAGACTGGATGGAATCGAGGGATTTCCTCAATCTCCTGCAGCGTTTTATGACCACCCGAGCATTGGGACCAAACTTGTTCAGTGCTGAAGGTTGTTTAGTTGTAGAAATCCAGAAGATTCATCATTTGGTACACCCATCGGATTCTGGTTTATAAGGTTTAGCTGCCTTGTTCAAATGTCAGAGAATGTAGGTGAGCTAAGGCTTCAGACGGTATTGGTGATTTAAATCGAATCTGCGGTTTTCTCAAGTACTAAGACCCCGTTATGCAGGCCTTCAAATTAAGCAATAGGTCAGAAGGCTGCACCAAAATGGAGATTTCACACACATTCTGCAACATCGTGTAGTAAATTGCCATGAATGCAATCTTGTCTGCTGTCTTGAAATGGTAGTAGTGTGCTTGACTATGCGAAATATGTGTAGCTAAATTATAGGGAGACACAGGATGATTAAATATGTAAGAGTCAGGCTAAGCTTTGAGCATTTCAGACAAACTGGCTAAAGCTCATACTCTACACATTTATCCTCCGAATCAGAGCTCCTATTGGTGTGTTGCCGGCGCTGCAGAACGCTACGCCAACCATTTTCTTCCCCACTCATTATTGTGCAGTACCCGACTACTCTATGACTCGCAGCTTTGTGCGAAGGAATTTTAGCCTTGGGGTGTGTATTCTTCGGTGTAGTATCCCTGTGGTTCTTCTCTTCTCCATTTTAATATTAAGCACCATGGGTGAGAAAAACGGAGGTCCTTTCTAGGGCTGAAAATCTATGAAGGGGACTTAGCTCAGTGTGGCCTGAAGTCAGTGTGAAAGTTATAAAATTACAGGACTACAAACCTACCAGTTTCAAAGGGTAGTCACCAGGCATTACTGCAGTCGTACAGACTATCCAAGCCATTCTAAATACATGTTAGATCTTCTTTTGGTATTATATTAGGAGTATTGTAGACAGTGATTAGTAAGGAGATAGGTTTTTTCAGAATTAATCAGTTTGCAGATACTGTCAATGTTGGCAAAGTTGAAGGAATGCCCAAAGACTTCGTCCGCACGAATCAGGTTCATTTTCGCTGGAGTCGACAGTCTCTACCGTGACCTTAGCGCTCACTGGTTGGCAGAGGGCCAGATCAATACGGCCAGAAGTATTAATGAACATTTTTATTGACGTTTACCTGTACTTACCAAACGTGAACTGGATGATCAAACCACTACAGGGTTAGCTTCGCCATGTTGGCTTGTTGTCAGTGAAGCAATAAATCTTCGAAATTCCGGTTGGTCTTTTATCATCAATTGCAATGAAGTTTTGGTTGGTTACTGGCCCTCTGACTGGTATTTTTAGTTGGGAATAGTTATCTTCAGACAACACCGATCAATCTCACTGGCGTTACTGTCAGTTTGTGATCCACCCATCTAGGAGCCGCCGTCTAGATACCTCCACCTCACTACCCTGGAATACACCAATTTACAGAGACCTACAACAAGAGGTGTTTGAAAAATCCATTACTTTGTAAGGTAATTCCAGATTATCGCAAGGTTTGGCTTCTTGAAGGACTCTGTTAGTGATGCCCATCTTATTGTTATTCGCTATTGATCTTATTACTTTTACCAGTGCTCCGAGGTACCCGTATGGTGGTAAGAATCCCGCTTTTTTTCTTAGGCATTTATTCAAACCTGAATGTCATAAGTGTTTCCAAACATCTTAAGTGATGAAGAGTCATCGAATCCGTGCCAATATTTGTTGTAATTACTTACAAGGTTTTATAATTTACTGCAAATGAAGTTTGCATTAAGAGATCCGTTCGGTTGCGTCACAGGAGTGATAGAATCTTGAGCAGAAACCACTTACCCGTATAGTAGACTGATGGTTGACTTCACCGAACGAGTGGAAAAGCGCGTCAATCAGTTCTAGCTGTGTAAGTACCGTTTTTGAGTGGTTTTATTGCATATTCCCGCAATGACGCTTGTTGCTATGTTGCTATTGGTTTTCAAGTGGCCTTGGTTTTTGAGGAAGATTTAACTGATGTAATATTGCGATTTCATAGGCATAACTCTGGCTCATAGTTGAAAGAAAGTTATTATCCTGGAATAAGTATAAGTTGTTCATAAGGTAAGGAAAACATTTTTTCAATTTATTTGTATTTATACTATTGTGCATCGAGGTGGACTGAGTTCTTAGTGCAACTGTATGTAATTGCATTTACATAAAGTAAAACAATACGAATGCTCCTGTTTTTGGAATAAAAAACATGATGCTTTTCATTAAGTTAAGTAATGAAGAATGGAATTTCTTCCACATCGGTGTTATTTAATCTGTTTAGGCCCTTAGAGGAATAAATTCGGCACGGAGAACTCCTGTGGAAACCGAAAGTACTTTCAGTTTACTAAATCTTACTGACTTCCTGTATAAATTTGATATTTGTCAGGTGTTCATTTAAAATCCGCTGGAGTATTCAATAAAGTAAAAGTTGTAGTGCATAATTCTTAGACTTGTTGTAGTCATTGATATTGCCAGGATACCACTTATTCGTTTTATGCAGCCAAAATATCCGATTCTCACTTTATTGAGGAAACATTATGTTGCCTGCAAAAGTAGTGCATCAATTTATGAGTTTCATGAAGTCTGCAGAATCTTTTCTATTAAGTGACTACTGTTTGACAATTATTCGAGAAAACATTTCCAAGTGAGATGATTACTAAAACTGTCATCCTTCTATTATTTCAATTCAATCACAGAAGTTGTCAGTCAAGTGTCATATACCGTTAATGCCCAGGTCTTGCTACTCTGGGCCCCACGCTGCCCCTCGAAGATCTTCAGAAACTCTTAGTTTTAACCGACTCAAAAACCAAAACACAGTTTGGCGACTCAAGAATTCTTCATTCTAACGCCAACATATAACCAGCAATACTGCTTTTACAGACTAAGGTCTAAGAACAAATATTACAACGATAAATCACGATATTACTTCTGGCAGTTTTTCAATCTTCCTTATGAACAGCGACCGATGAGACGATGACTGGCGGATTGATCCCACCGCGAAAATATGGGGAAGTTGGGTTTGGGCAAACAACCATGAATTGATCGTTCAATCTTCAACTAAATTGACACATGTATTAATAGAACAGTCTGTAATTGACTTTAGGGACTTATTAGGGAATAGTCTCTGCAACGTACAATTTGCCGGTGGTATTGTCCACCTAGACTATGAGAAGTAACCCCTGATGCTGGAAAATATGAAAATAATACCGGTGTTTGATTATAGGTGTCTGCGTTCTATCTCATAAGTAAAGCAGTATAATATGGCGAGTGCTGTTGATGTTACGCGTAAATGTTTAGATGGGCTGAATAGGTTAAGATGGCTAGAACACGTGACGGCATACAAAGGCATCGTCTTCCTCCAGGCACAACGCTAGCCAGCACATGTTAAGGTTCAAAATGTGTTTGGGTTGGTCAAATGAAAAACTGGTGTTGGTTCACAAAATCGTTGGCAGTTAGCCGGAAGAACTACTAGAGGTATGACTGCAAATCTTTGTTAATGGCACAAATGCATTCACTCTGTGTAATCTCACGTATCTATTCAGCTCATGTTTTCCCTTGTTACTGTTTATTCCCCCTCACATTTTCACTCGTTAAACTTCCACTTAGTTTTGTGTCTCTAGCTTTGTATGCTACATGGAATATGTTAAATTAAACAGATGGACTTCTTTGCGAAGTCATACTGAAAGCCAGGCAGAATGACACACTCTAGGCACAACCAAATGCGAAACATTGAATAATGATCTCCGAAATGTCAACAAATGATAAGTGTAGTTCTTAATCTTGTTCTTTGCTGAATGAAGATCAAATACCTTTCAGTAATCCATTCTGTCACCCGGGACTCGTCTCCTACTTTGCAAGTGTTTTTTGTGCTTTGTCACTTTGTGCTAAGCTTTCAGTCATTCGTATGGGGCTAGCAACCCCATCCTGCAAAAATAAACACACCACTGCTACAGAAACTTCAAACCAGTGGCTTGAAGCCCATGTTCCTCTGGGAACGTGAAGGAAAAATTATTATTATTATTTTCAGTCATTCAGCATATGCCGTTGCCGTTGACTCAGGACCTAGATGAATGAATGTGCGAACACGAGTCCTGGGCAGTTGATTGGTTGCATTATCGTTTCTCAAATGGAACGCAGCATACTGTATATAAGGATAAATCTTCCGCCTCGCTTACTGAGGCTGGCGTTCCTCAGGGTACTGTTATCTCTCCTTTTCTTTCTCCTCCCTCGTCTTACATAACTATTCTCTTTCTAATGGGAGCAACTTCGTCAAGTACGCTGGTGATCTGACCGTCTCACTTCCTGTCATGTTACAATGTGACTGCAGCAAACTTAACTACTTCCTATCGGTAGTCTAAGGTACGTGGTCTTACGTTAAATCCCTCTAAATGTCAGGCTGTTAACTTTCCCTTCGCTCATAAGCGTGAACTACAAGAACTGTGTCGTTCAAAAGATGCTTGTATCAAAGAAGGGCACTAAAACAGAAACTAAGTCTAACATAAAATACCTTGGAGTAGTTCTATCCTCTGGTCTTTCTTGGTCAATTTTTATCTTGTCGATTTCTAGGGAAACCTTCAGTGTAGCTTACCACGTTATGTAGTCAAGACAATCGGGAATCATTCAACCTCTATTTTTACAATTTGGGAACTCTTGCATTGGTCTTTACTGCTTCCCCTTATTCTTTCCTGAATTACTCAAAAACGACTATGTCGTATTGTGCAGGGTATTAAGGTTGCCAGTAGGGTCCGTGGTGTACCATTTAGACAGCTAGTTAATGCATTAGTTGAAAGACATCTAAACTCACGCCACAAATGTTCTAAATCTATACTGTCTAACCCTCAACATCCCCTCTATTCTCAGCTCTTCCTTTAATTTCATCTGGTGGAACCGGAAGTCACTGTAAAAGATTATATGATCATTTTTGGAATTACGTAAATCCAAAAATTGTTGTCGTTTTCATAGGCAGCAGTTCACAGCCTATTGAGTTTACACAAGTACAATGCCCATTTCTCACTTTACTGAAGAGACATCAACTAGGATTCTAGAAAAGCAATACGTCAGTTTGTGAATTTCATGAATCTGTAGACTGCATTCCATTCACTAAACAATGAGGGAACTGACATTTCCAAGAAGGGTATTATACAAGGCTTATTTTTACAACTGTCGTCCTTATTTTAGTTCATTTTCATCATGCATGTACTAACCGAATTGTCTGTCACTCACTTTTGGGACTTACCAGGGAACAGTCTTGTCAGCTTAGTGTATGCCGACGACATTGTCCACTTGGGCTGTGAGAAGTGACCATTGAAACTGGAAGATATGAAAGGATTGCTGATTTTTGATCGTAGTGTCTGTGCCCTATCTTCTGTGTTAGGTAGTCTAATATGATGAGTAATATTGGGGTTAGGCATAGTGTCAAGTAGAAATGTGACTCCAAACGTTGTTAATGACACAGATGGATTCACTCTGTGTAATTTCACATATCTGAGCAACTCCTTTGTTTTTTCCATATCACTGTTCATTTTCAATCACATTTACGCTCATAAGAGTTCCATTTAATTTCTTTTTCCTCTACCATTGTGTGCTACATGGAATGTGATAACTAAAATGGGTGCACTTGTGTGGAAGCTTTTATGATGAAAGTCAGTCTGTCAGAATGATCTATAGTCCGGGTATAATGAAATGCTAAAACGTGGATAAAAATAGGCAAAATGTCAACAAATCACAATCGTATCTTTTTCGTTTGGTTTTTGTCTAACTGAAAAAAAGTGATCTTACAATAATTTCTCCTCTTACCCGAGATAACACCCACACTCTGTCCTGTTACATTCCCTGAGTTAGTTAATTTTACCGCGAAGCCCAAATGCGAAGTCGAAACACATCTGATGAAATCTGCTTCGCTTATTACCAACTAAGTATAATATTTTTCAAGTTTGGAATGTCACAAATCGAACTGCTGCACTCCTGTGCTGAATTCCAGTCAGTCAACATTGTCACTGCAGATGCGTAGTGTCACAACTCACTACAGTGTTAATTGACTTAAACAATTATTGATGCCGTTACCTAAGTACTCTGTGCATTTCCCGATTCCTTAAATTGTCCAGGTAAAGTGCACCAAAGGGGAAAACATAAACCAAAAGTCAGTAACACGGACATAAGAAATAGTGTGAGTGGAAGTAAATGAGATGAGTGACTTTTTATCCCTGTATTACGCTTAACTGAAATACTCATGTATATGAATGAAGCTAAACGTTGTGTGACCGACTTGATATGATTATGAGTAATAATTTGTGCTGGAAACGTCATCAGATAAGATTGCTGCACAACGCTGTATGATTTATCAAAATAAGTTCGTATCTATAATGGAGTTATACTCTACCACAGTGCCAAAGTTTTACACTGATATCAAAAATACATATGTCAGACACGTCACATAAACCGTTAATGCCCAGCTCTTGCTACGCTCGGGCCCACGCTGTTCCTTGCAGTTTTTCAGAAACGCTTAGTAATAACGCACGAAAAAATCAAAAGACCTATTGGCCACTCGAGGATTCTTTATTGTTACACCAACATATAAAAATAATGATTTTACTAGGGTCTGTGAACAAATATCACAATAATAAATCACAATATTACATCTGATGGTTTACTGCTGACTTCTTTCTGAACAGCGACCGATGAGACGATGACTGTCGTATTGATGCCTCCGCGAAAATTGGGGAAGTTGATTTTAAGCAAACAACCAAGAATTGATCGTTCAATCTTCAACTCCATTGACACTCCCCGGCAAAAAAGGGATCCATCCCCTTTTTCCCATCACGACCAATACACGTTGACTTGGATGCCATTGCGAGAACCTGGGTCACTCGGACAGAGCAGAAATGGAATACAAACAGAAAAGCCAACACACCACAAGCATACCCACAGCACAATCTCACACATCAATGACGACCTGCGCCTCCAGATAGAGACCGCGCTTGACATCTTGCAACACAATCGCCACTTGCTAGAATGACTCTTGCAGAATGCAACGTGACCATAACACCACCTCACGATACTCCACGCACATCCTCTTATCTACTCATTACCAATTACCACTGAAATCGCTTGTCACTCATTCTGCCTCAGTTCTAGTAGCGGTGACGCATGCGAGCCTCAGTCGTTTACACTCTTTCTCCCCGGCGTGTCGGACCGCAGCTAACAATTATCTCCGTATGCATTTCATTCTCAGCAATAGCCTAGCCTCCCCGGCGTATACGACCCATCTGCTGTCTCTAACATCAATCAATTCATTCACGGACGTAGAAGAGTGGACACAACTTCAGAAGTAATCACGACGAAAATTTTAACAAAATTATGCAATAAAAACAAGGCACGAAAACAACGAGTAAACACAACTGATCCAAAATCACAAATTGCGAAGACACACCACACGTATACACAAACAGTACAAATAACCTCGCGGATCATGTTTGGTGTAATTCCTTTGAAGAATCGCAGGACTTACACCAGTCCGCCCGCAGTCCTCCTCACGTTGACGATTGTAATTTGAGGAATGTCAGGACACAAACAAGATTAACCAACAATTACGATAATTGGAACTCACACAACTATTTCACACAAACATATGTACAATCACTACATCAAATGTTGTGGATTCTGGCACGACAAACTACCCTTGGAAAACTGTAGGACTTACAGCAGTACGCCTACATTCCTTCTCAGGTTGATGATCCAAGTGGAAGTCGTCTGGACACAAACAGAATTATCAACAGCTAGATGATAGATGATATCAATTCAGTATATACAATATGAACATATGTACAAAATCACACACCAAGCACATTGGACTGTTCATTGATGCGCTACCCTTTGAAGAATTGTAGGACTTACAGCAGTACGCCTACAACCCTTCTCAGGTTGACGCCCTAGGTTGGAAAATCGTCGCAGAGTTCATTTGCTGATTTCCTTCTATCAGCTATATCCTCAAATCTGAACGGCAACACGCCCATGTCATTGTATCGTAGAATATAGATGACCAAAAAACACACGACATATCTCATCAACCAAGTATAGAAACAGAGTAATTTACACCAAAGATAATAACATTCAAATAGTAACTTGAAACTAGAAATGCCTTTATTCATGCAAGTCAATTTAACAATAACTCTCTCCCTTACACTTGGCTTATCCTCATTAAACTGACCATCGATATTCGTCTTTTCAAACGCACCAATACTATCATAGTCATTGCATAAGGCACGTGAGTTCATGGACGTCCATTTCATTGTGGATAAAAACACCAACGATGACTGAGTGACACAAGGTGATGAACGTAGCAGTGGATCAGAAGCTGTTCTTTTTCGGCTTTCAGATAGTTGTCCAACTGCAAGATTACCACCACTGCCGTCTTCCACTACTAGTTCGGGTTTAGCACTATCATCTGATGATTGATGGGCTACACGCTGATCAATCACACTGACGGTCTTACAAGTATGCGTGCCTTCTGCGAATGCATCTGCATTTATTTCTACTTCACGTTGTAGTTGTACAGAACCTTTAATTAACTTAGCGGTAGTAGGCATATCCCTCATCTCATCATGATCAACCAAAGACAAATCTGCACTGTCATGATCATTATCACAAATATTCAATTTACCATCATCTATATGGTCGACTTCATCATTTTCAAACTCTTTATTAACAGCAGTAGATGATTTGGGTTCTTCCTCACAAATCCCTAAAGATTTTATACCTTCACTCTGACTAGTAACACCTTGTAAACTTGTGGAGTCAGAAATGCACTCTGAAGCAGTAACTCTATTCTGTGACACTCTATTCAACAATGGCTTACCAGTTGCAACTACAGACTTCTTCACCGCACCGTTATTGTCACACAATTCGGAGTCAGACCTGGAGTTTACATTTAGCTTATCACTGAACTTGCTCACCGGTTCACAGTTCACTTCTGTATGCACCTCTTGCAAACGTGTAAAACAAAACCGTGTTTGTCTTGCATCTTGTAACTTATCTGTTGAGGATGTACTACGAAACCTGTTACACTCACTAGGTCTATATGCATTACTAGACATCATGGAGCCTTCTCGATAACCACCTCTCTGAGGCCTATTCGTCATCGATGATTGCATTTTGATCTCAGACTGCTCTATTCTAGGGGTGAGATGTAATAGACTGGCGAACTTGCTCATAGATAGATTGACACTATCTTTTACCAGTTTCAGGAAATCATCAAACTTTGGCTCGATACCCTCATCCTCCATACGGGAGCTTATCTTCACTCACTTCCTTTACAGTCGAGTAGGCAGGCGTCTTGCTATTACTTCTAGTATAAAACTCGAGTTGAGGTCACTCATGCGATTCATCGAAATCATTCCATTCTTGTAAATTAGCAAATTAACCAAAAACTCAGTAAGTGCCTGGAAGTCATCCTGTAATTGACCACCATTACCCTTAACAGCCTCGAATAATTTGCCTACAATCATCGAAGGTCTTCCAAACCTTTGACGTAATATGCTCATAGCCTCATCGTAGCCCTCTTTTGGCTTCATAAACTTACAGCACTGTATAGCTCTTGCAGCATCTCCAGTGCAATATCTCATCAAATACATTAACTTCAATTCGTCACTTAATAGAAAACTACTCAACATGATCTCAAACTCCTTTACAAATTGTAAATAATCAGCCGGGTTTCCATCAAAACATCGTGGTTCAAATTTAGGCAGTTTGATGTTCCTATTATCCCTGAACGGCGAAACAGTAACATCAACCATGTCATGCTTAACATCAGACACATCGTTACAATTAACAGACAGGTCACCATGACTTACTTTCCTGTTTGCATCCAAGACGCTCTGTCCCTTCTTTGACCCAGGCATTGCTGAACTTGAACCAATTCCAAAAACGTTCCAGATATTGCTTGTTCAAAGAGGACTTGACCGGCACCAGGAAAGATGAACGGCGACTATCCAAACTTTCACCAACTGTCTGAATCCGCCAGATCTGTTTCTGCCATCAGAAACTGTCAGCCACGTCTCATAAACCGTTAATGCCCAGCTCTCGCTACGCTCGGGCCCACGCTGTTCTTCGAAGATTTCTCAGAAACGCTTAGTTATAACGGACGCAAAAACAAAACACTGATCTGCCGCTTTAGATTTGTTTATTGTTACACCAACATATAAAAGGAATAAGCGAACTAAGGTCTGAAAACAAATATTACAATAATAAATCATAAGATTACTTCTGATGGTTTACTGCTGACTTCTTTCTGAACAGCGACCGATGAGACGATGACTGTCGTATTGATGCCTCCGCGAAAATTGGGGAAGTTGATTTTAAGCAAACAACCAAGAATTGATCGTTCAATCTTCAATTTCATTGACAACATATCATTTGTGTTATGTGTCTCCTAATTGTTTCATTTTTGTCTTCCTCATCGCAGGCTGTCAGTCTTCTTAGACATTCTACTAGATGTCGTCATACACAGTGTCTGCAAGCAGTCTTTGAATACATCCACCCCTCCCAAAATGTTGTTGGTATGAAGCCTTGAGATTATTCACTTCGGGCCTTAGTACAATTTGTACGCTTATATTACTGATGCGATGACATGCAAGACTTGTATATGTTACTGTGAAGTTTGCCTGTAATAACATTCCCTTCATAGTAAATACAATGCTTGTGATAACAATAAGTAATTATCTTTCCGTTGCGTTGATAGGTGCGTGTATATTAGAAAGAAGCTAACCTCGCTGTATTACTTTGCTAAAATGCTTTCATTAAGTGCCCAGACCTCTGCTGAATATCAAGTGATACACGTGGTCCATGAAAAACTTTATGCTGCATTCGTCAACAACAATCAAACTATTATATGAAGTAGTGAGACAGAAGGCGTATAACTCACAAATTATAGACTGAAAACCTCATAATATCTCATCATCATGGTTTCAAAAAGTCCGGGTCACGACTGGCTAATTATAATGGAATATCGATCCATGTATACATAGCAAAATATAACCGACTGTCAAAAAAACACACATATTACATGGATACATATCACCTCCCCTTTTGAGAAGATTGACGATAAATAGGGTGTTTTCTTGGGAGTTTATCTGGAACCGTTGAGCTTGTTGTTGACGTCTGTCGCTTCGTCTGCCTGTTGGGTTTGTGGATTCGGCTCCGTCAGGAATTGTCTGACATTTTATGCTTCTTGACTGCATTGCATAGCGAATTTAGTGGGACATCAGCCAGATGCAAGCGATCGAACCAATCAAGTCCCAAAAGATTTAAATCACTCTTGGTGACGTAGCAGATTCCTCTGAATTTAATGTTACGGAATGAAACAGAACATTTGAGTTCACCAATTAGTTTGAGCCGCCCAACACAGGCGCTGACAAGAGACTGGGAAGTATTTGTTATAGGTGGTGTCAATGGAGTTGAAGATTGAACGATCAATTCTTGGTTGTTTGCTTAAAATCAACTTCCCCAATTTTCGCGGAGGCATCAATACGACAGTCATCGTCTCATCGGTCGCTGTTCAGAAAGAAGTCAGCAGTAAACCATCAGAAGTAATCTTATGATTTATTATTGTAATATTTGTTTTCAGACCTTAGTTCGCTTATTCCTTTTATATGTTGGTGTAACAATAAACAAATCTAAAGCGGCAGATCAGTGTTTTGTTTTTGCGTCCGTTATAACTAAGCGTTTTTGAGAAATCTTCGAAGAACAGCGTGGGCCCGAGCGTAGCGAGAGCTGGGCATTAACGGTTTATGAGACGTGGCTGACAGTTTCTGATGGCAGAAACAGATCTGGCGGATTCAGACAGTTGGTGAAAGTTTGGATAGTCGCCGTTCATCTTTCCTGGTGCCGGTCAAGTCCTCTTTGAACAAGCAATATCTGGAACGTTTTTGGAATTGGTTCAAGTTCAGCAATGCCTGGGTCAAAGAAGGGACAGAGCGTCTTGGATGCAAACAGGAAAGTAAGTCATGGTGACCTGTCTGTTAATTGTAACGATGTGTCTGATGTTAAGCATGACATGGTTGATGTTACTGTTTCGCCGTTCAGGGATAATAGGAACATCAAACTGCCTAAATTTGAACCACGATGTTTTGATGGAAACCCGGCTGATTATTTACAATTTGTAAAGGAGTTTGAGATCATGTTGAGTAGTTTTCTATTAAGTGACGAATTGAAGTTAATGTATTTGATGAGATATTGCACTGGAGATGCTGCAAGAGCTATACAGTGCTGTAAGTTTATGAAGCCAAAAGAGGGCTACGATGAGGCTATGAGCATATTACGTCAAAGGTTTGGAAGACCTTCGATGATTGTAGGCAAATTATTCGAGGCTGTTAAGGGTAATGGTGGTCAATTACAGGATGACTTCCAGGCACTTACTGAGTTTTTGGTTAATTTGCTAATTTACAAGAATGGAATGATTTCGATGAATCGCATGAGTGACCTCAACTCGAGTTTTATACTAGAAGTAATAGCAAGACGCCTGCCTACTCGACTGTAAAGGAAGTGAGTGAAGATAAGCTCCCGTATGGAGGATGAGGGTATCGAGCCAAAGTTTGATGATTTCCTGAAACTGGTAAAAGATAGTGTCAATCTATCTATGAGCAAGTTCGCCAGTCTATTACATCTCACCCCTAGAATAGAGCAGTCTGAGATCAAAATGCAATCATCGATGACGAATAGGCCTCAGAGAGGTGGTTATCGAGAAGACTCCATGATGTCTAGTAATGCATATAGACCTAGTGAGTGTAACAGGTTTCGTAGTACATCCTCAACAGATAAGTTACAAGATGCAAGACAAACACGGTTTTGTTTTACACGTTTGCAAGAGGTGCATACAGAAGTGAACTGTGAACCGGTGAGCAAGTTCAGTGATAAGCTAAATGTAAACTCCAGGTCTGACTCCGAATTGTGTGACAATAACGGTGCGGTGAAGAAGTCTGTAGTTGCAACTGGTAAGCCATTGTTGAATAGAGTGTCACAGAATAGAGTTACTGCTTCAGAGTGCATTTCTGACTCCACAAGTTTACAAGGTGTTACTAGTCAGAGTGAAGGTATAAAATCTTTAGGGATTTGTGAGGAAGAACCCAAATCATCTACTGCTGTTAATAAAGAGTTTGAAAATGATGAAGTCGACTGATGGTAAATTGAATATTTGTGATAATGATCATGACAGTGCAGATTTGTCTTTGGTTGATCATGATGAGATGAGGGATATGCCTACTACCGCTAAGTTAATTAAAGGTTCTGTACAACTACAACGTGAAGTAGAAATAAATGCAGATGCATTCGCAGAAGGCACGCATACTTGTAAGACCGTCAGTGTGATTGATCAGCGTGTAGCCCATCAATCATCAGATGATAGTGCTAAACCCGAACTAGTAGTGGAAGACGGCAGTGGTGGTAATCTTGCAGTTGGACAACTATCTGAAAGCCGAAAAAGAACAGCTTCTGATCCACTGCTACGTTCATCACCTTGTGTCACTCAGTCATCGTTGGTGTTTTTATCCACAATGAAATGGACGTCCATGAACTCACGTGCCTTATGCAATGACTATGATAGTATTGGTGCGTTTGAAAAGACGAATATCGATGGTCAGTTTAATGAGGATAAGCCAAGTGTAAGGGAGAGAGTTATTGTTAAATTGACTTGCATGAATAAAGGCATTTCTAGTTTCAAGTTACTATTTGAATGTTATTATCTTTGGTGTAAATTACTCTGTTTCTATACTTGGTTGATGAGATATGTCGTGTGTTTTTTGGTCATCTATATTCTACGATACAATGACATGGGCGTGTTGCCGTTCAGATTTGAGGATATAGCTGATAGAAGGAAATCAGCAAATGAACTCTGCGACGATTTTCCAACCTAGGGCGTCAACCTGAGAAGGGTTGTAGGCGTACTGCTGTAAGTCCTACAATTCTTCAAAGGGTAGCGCATCAATGAACAGTCCAATGTGCTTGGTGTGTGATTTTGTACATATGTTCATATTGTATATACTGAATTGATATCATCTGTCATCTAGCTGTTGATAATTCTGTTTGTGTCCAGACGACTTCCACTTGGATCATCAACCTGAGAAGGAATGTAGGCGTACTGCTGTAAGTCCTACAGTTTTCCAAGGGTAGTTTGTCGTGCCAGAATCCACAACATTTGATGTAGTGATTGTACATATGTTTGTGTGAAATAGTTGTGTGAGTTCCAATTATCGTAATTGTTGGTTAATCTTGTTTGTGTCCTGACATTCCTCAAATTACAATCGTCAACGTGAGGAGGACTGCGGGCGGACTGGTGTAAGTCCTGCGATTCTTCAAAGGAATTACACCAAGACATGATCCGCGAGGTTATTTGTACTGTTTGTGTATACGTGTGGTGTGTCTTCGCAATTTGTGATTTTGGATCAGTTGTGTTTACTCGTTGTTTTCGTGCCTTGTTTTTATTGCATAATTTTGTTAAAATTTTCGTCGTGATTACTTCTGAAGTTGTGTCCACTCTTCTACATCCGTGAATGAATTGATTGATGTTAGAGACAGCAGATGGGTCGTATACGCCGGGGAGGCTAGGCTATTGCTGAGAATGAAACGCACACGGAGATAATTGTTAGCTGCGGTCCGACACGCCGGGGAGAAAGAGTGTAAACGACTGAGGCTCGCATGCGTCACCGCTACTAGAACTGAGGCAGAATGAGTGACAAGCGATTTCAGTGGTAATTGGTAATGAGTAGATAAGAGGATGTGCGTGGAGTATCGTGAGGTGGTGTTATGGTCACGTTGCATTCTGCAAGAGTCATTCTAGCAAGTGGCGATTGTGTTGCAAGATGTCTAGAGGAGGTCTCTGTCTGGAGGCGCAGGTCGTCATTGATGTGTGAGATTGTGCTGTGGGTATGCTTGTGGTGTGTTGGCTTTTCTGTTTGCTTTCCATTTCAGCTCTGTCCGTGTGACCCAGGTTCTCGCAATGGCATCCAAGTCAACGTGTATTGGTCGTGATGGGAAAAAGGGGATGGATCCCTTTTTTGCCGGGGAGTGTCAATGGAGTTGAAGATTGAACGATCAATTCTTGGTTGTTTGCTTAAAATCAACTTCCCCAATTTTCGCGGAGGCATCAATACGACAGTCATCGTCTCATCGGTCGCTGTTCAGAAAGAAGTCAGCAGTAAACCATCAGAAGTAATCTTATGATTTATTATTGTAATATTTGTTTTCAGACCTTAGTTCGCTTATTCCTTTTATATGTTGGTGTAACAATAAACAAATCTAAAGCGACAGATCAGTGTTTTGTTTTTGCGTCCGTTATAACTAAGCGTTTCTGAGAAATCTTCGAAGAACAGCGTGGGCCCGAGCGTAGCGAGAGCTGGGCATTAACGTTTTATGAGACGTGATTGACAGGTGGTCTGGCAATATCCTTCCAAAGTTTCTCTGATATAACAGTAATATCAGAGGCGGTATCTAACTGCAGACGTGTATCATGACCATTCATTTAAAGATCAAGTTTTTTTTTCCGCATACCTGGTGTTGTGACTTGACAGGTTGCGAGTAGACTCAATGACTTTTTTGGCGATTTAGGACCAACAGTTTGTCGAGCTTTCGCTGTATTTTGATATCTGAGTTTGCGTGGCTGGCAAAATCCATTTTTATGACCGATGATTTTGCACTTGCTGCAACGATGATTTTTGTAAGGGAAAGACTTTACAAAGTGCCACGCGCCACAACGCCAGCCTGGTGATGGTGGGGTCTTCTTTGCAGTAATTTGAGAAGTTGGACGAGTATGTGTAGATTTATGCGGAACATTAGGAGAAGGTGGGTCAGGACTGGATGATGAGAGATTTTTGCTCTTTCTTAATGCATGAATATCAGAGCTTCTCGAAGGTGTTGATTCGACCAGGTGTGTGTCTTTCTGCAAATTAATCAGCCGTTGATATTCATCAGCTGTGTCATGTAATCTTAACTTAGGATTTTGCTCTAGCTGATTGAGCAGTCGAGTTCGGATATCTGTGAAACGAGGAGATTGAAGACTGCATGTGAGAATCACGGCTTTGAATTGATCGTCTGTTAAGGACCTGAGTCAAAATCTCTCACATTCTCGGTTGACTGTGACAACGTGAGTAAGAAAATCATCATTTCCATTCATTGTCAGCTTGAGGCAACGATAACGTATGCTGAATAATGAGGAGTGGTCTCCAAAATGTTCACGCAGCAGCTTTATTGTATCATTGAAACACTTGTCACGTGGTTTTTGGGGTAAAATTAGGTTGCAGTACCGTTCATATTCTGCCGGACCCAATTTACGTAATAACACTCGCACCTTCCAAGCATCGTCTTGTGAGGCGAGATCAACTGTGAATAAATCCTCATATCGTTGATGCCATGTGCCAAAAGTGACATAAGCATCTGGATCATAATTGAACTGTGAAATACTATTCACAATGCCGTCGACAGATGGTAGCATGGTATGATTCGGATTGCTTGAAGGTGAAGTTGGACCAGTGTGTTTGTTAATGAACATTTCCATTAATTTCATTTGTTGTTCAAATAATAATTCCAATCTAGAAGAGTCCATAGTTTTCCCCGTCGCCAAATTATTATGTATTGTACTCGTCGCCAAATTATTATTATGTACTGCTCGAGAATCTAATAGTCCTGACGCAAGAAAGACGGAAATCAGAAGACTACTAGGTTTGCGATGATGCTTCTATTTTCCAAAACACCAGGAGAATCAATGTCACACAAGTGTGTGAGAGCAAAATATATAAATGTCCGAACAAGTGTGTGAGCGAATATTCAAAATGAACAAATCAATAGACAGTCTTAACATGATTGGCTAATTATAATGGAATATCGATCCATGTATATATAGCAAAATATAACCGACTGCCAAACAAACACACATATTATATGGATACATATCACCAAGAACAGACTCTCAAAGAAAACGCACATATTATATGGATATATATCAGTCCTCCCCAAATGGATATGTCAACTGCTTCTAAACCCCATGTCCATAACTTAGAGAGATGTTAGGCACTACTTCTACGCATTCTAAGATAATTTTTCGAAATGACTTCAAAGAAACGCAAATAATATGGCGTCAGGACAATGACAAAAATTGGAAGTTTGTGAAACCAAACTCAATAATGGGACAAAATGACGTACACCTCAGATGTCCTTAAGTACCTGATCGTGAAGATGGTATTCAAATCCACCAAATTACTAGAATGTTGCAGTGTGCGTTTAACTCATTTAAAAATTTTGGCAGAAAACAGCGAATGTTGTAAGTGATCGTAAAACATATTGCAGTTTCTGCTCAGTTGTGGACGCTAATCTTCCCTCGTATCTAGGCATTCCATTGACTTTCAGCTATCGAAACACCACACAAAAGTGCGGAAGGCTGCGGGAATTCAATATCAGCCATATTCTTTGATTCCTGAAACAGTAATTGGTACTGGAAAACAGCTGATAGGTAAATTTACGATCGATTACGGGTCTCCGTCAAGCTTCAATGAAATTTATCGAATGACAGTCGTCGAAGCTTACTTGGTATGCTAAATAATCATTGCATGAACCATGTATTTAAGCGTCCTGCCACACGAGCAATACGTAAATGCTTGAGAACAATATCGAACAACAACTTTCATATAAATTCATCCAACAAGAGCAAAATAAGTACCGAAATCACGCCAACTGCGTTCGCCTGGACGACTAGCCCCAACTTGAATCAACTAAACCGCGCAAATACCGTCAAGGTAAACCTGGAGGCGCCATTTCAAATAGGGGATATGCCTTATAATCGCCCACCGTTTTCGGCAGTTTCACCTAGCAGGCCTGTTGCCACTAATCACAGCTTTATTAGAATTTGACGATGGACTTGTGCTGACTCATGATAAATGTATCAAACATTATTTTCGATTGCGTTCGAGAAGTTCGGTATCTTCCGGGAATGAAACTGTCAACGAAGATTAGGTTCAGAATTTGACGGTGCGCAGTGAGACGTTTAGCGTGTTGAAGCCAATCTTTTGTGTCGAGAGTACTCATAGATTTCTCACATAATTCTATAAAGCGAAAGGAGATCAAGGTTGTCTCACGCATGTTGAAGTTGCCACACAATAATAACCGTGTAAAACGGCGTTAGAAACCTGTTCGCCGGTTTATTCCGCCCCCTATCGGGGTGTACAGCGACCTCTGGGTGCGACATGTTAGGTAGGAAGTAGAATGGAGGAACATTGTGATAGTTTATAACAGTTCGTCACATAAGATTCATTTCACATGGAAGCATTACGGTATTAATATGACAACTGACAAAAATGAAGCACCCTCTTCCTCCACAGTGATGCCTGCCGCGTCCAAATAGCCAGTACTTGTCATTTAAAACATTATCACGTCAAGTTCTGGAGGTTCGCTGAGCTCTTGTCTTTTAAAAATCCAATAAGCCGCCTAGTGTTATTGGATAAATAAACAAATTGTTTGTTGCAGGTTGGTTTGATTTGACCAGCTTATTTCATTGCCTACATTACTCTCCCACTAGAATGAAATATGGCTGATTCGATTCATTGGTAGGACCTAGTGAGAGTAGACAGATCTTGAAGAACCTGTACCGTTTGCCGTGTATTGCAAATCTGAAGCAAAGGGAAGAAGAACGGTGGTAACTGGCGAAGACAAACAGTTCACTGTTATTAGGTGAGTAGTAGTATTGATAGTACCACAGAATCGACAATTAGCCAAGAATTTTATTCCAAACCCTCATTCCAAGGATAAAAACAGCTTTTAATATTCCATGTAGGTATTGTTAAATAGAGCTGTTAGTTATGTGAAAAAGCGTATATGAGTGTAACCACAATAGACTGCCTCTGAACTTACTGTCTCATCATCTCAGGTGGCACATTTATATAAAATAACGATTTGGTGATGCTGAGGACTGAATGTTGGAGGGCTGTGGGGAAGACACACATTATTGGCTATTCTGGGCAGTCGTGAAGTGAGTTATTTGTGTATACTGAAATGCACAGTATGAACTACGTGACAATAGTTTATTCCATTTCACTTCCAAGGTAGCCTCTGAGGTTGCTGTTGAATACGAAATGAAGACGTGATACAAGAGATGACCGAGAGCATTTAGGCTGTGATTTGACTTTGTTTAATGACAAACCAGTTGTATTGGCTTTAAATAGGATCTCTGCATTGTGTGATGATGGGTGGAACTGCAGTCGATCGGTTGCTGGAGCATGACCCGAAACCACGGTCGGCATAACTCCTAAATCATGTCTTTGATCCATTTTTGGTATGGTTGTCGGCGTTGGGGTAGGCGCGAAAGGTTGGTTAGCATGCAGGAGATTTACTCGACTGCTAGGCTTTAGACACAGGAGATGTAGTGAGTAGATGAGCATACCACCGTTAAATTGACAGGATGGTGCAAAAATGGGTCCTAGTGCATCTGTACACACGTCGCAATCATCCATGAATTTATTGAAACGGCGACTAAATTCCACTGCATTAAGTAACCGTGGACAGTAATCAGGCAATCAACACTACCACCAGCATATTTGTCTGACTATTTTGTTCGAAATAATCATCATGACTAATGGTTGTTTCAATATGACAATACCTATGATGGTTTATATTAATGGCGTGGTGTAAGCATGCTTCCATCGAAAAAATAATACATTTATTTAGCTTCCTGAAAGTATAACCTATTATTAATAAGAAGTAGCGAAGACAACAAGCGAGGATGGCTCATCAGAATCATTTCTGAGGTGCCATGTGTGGTAAGAAACAAAACTATGTGACATGACAAGCACTGGATGATAATTTGGAGCAAGAAAGGGCTCAGCTAGCATAAATCATAATATATTTCTTCCTGTTTATGCTGGAACATACCAATTGTACAGGCATGGATAAGCTATTATATAAATTACACGTAATTTGATGTATGATGAATTTACAGTTTGGTTGTTCTCTCTGACATTAGAGTCAGTCGGAACAATCTGCTATAAAGTCTGTTTGTGTAACACATAAAGAAATATAGAAATATTGTCTTCGCATTAACAAAAAGCCAAGACATCGGATGAATGTAATAAAAATATCTGGGAGAAGAAAACTTGAAGTCAATTCTCCTATATAACTTTGTTGTGAATAGCACCCTTGGCTTAAAGTTTATTGATGTAATCTGTTGATATCAGTGATATATTTATTCCATTTTTCAGCAGTCTTATCGAAGTTTTATAACAGGAAAGAAATTTGATCGTGGATGCGAAAACCAGATAAGGTCATGCTGGGTTGTTTTACTGCATCAAATGGTGCCGAGGTCGATTCCAGAATTCTCCATTTGCGCCATTCGTGTCTGCATGGCCGACTGTATATGTAAGTTGAGTAAAATGTTGAAAAACTGTCTGAAAACCAGATGCTTCTTTATTTCAGATCATGTCGGGCTCACGAGTGCCTGAGCCTGCTTTTCTATTAAAATACATATTCAAATTACAGAAAACAGCACGCGACATTATGGAAGACCAGTGGCGTTTATGAGCCTTTATTTTGGATAATATGGAAGGGCAAGCAAGGCGGGAAAATCCTAGTCAAACAAACGAGAGGCCATACATCATTCAGTGGATAAAGAAAGACTTGAAAATCACAAAGCAGTTACAGTTAGTAACTGGTTTCTTGTTCTGTCCCTCTGAGTTCCTCAGTTTCATACTTCTCCCGATTATTCATAGCATACCACGTTGCGGGGGCTCATCACATCAATGTTAGCTCATCTTTATGAATGACTCATCGCATTTTGAAGAGTATATCGCTAACTTGATTACTTTATATTGGTTAGGATCAGGACCTCATCAAACAAAATGAAAAGGTGTTTTGAACTACTTGCAGATGTCGAATTGATTATCAATATGAGCTTAGTTTAAAAAATAAGTTGATAGGGTATACGTAGATCAGATGGCTTGACCTGCTAATAGTGAGAGTGTGATCTACCGCATTGTTGTTGCTATGAGGAGGGGACTTCATATTGTCAACATTGGGGACCGAACACTATTCATGGCGCTGTACCTAGTAGAAAGTAACTTTCCATCAGGGAAGGAATGGTTCAACGGTGCATGTGCTGCCTGTGCAGACACTGAAGTTCATATTATGCAGCGTACACAGATAAGTCCTGTGGCAAATGGACAGGAATTGTGCAAAATGAATGACAGTTGAATCTCTTTGCCGAATACTCCATGATCCCGACCGAAAGCTGCTACCTTGACGTGGTGGTCGGGCTTGAACACCGCAATGATCTATTCAAGCTATACTGGCTGAGACTTATGTCTCTTGAGGTCTACCATGCCAGGCAGGTTGTTTGGATAGCGGTTAAACAAAAAGCAGCTACCCAATCCAACATCATGTCCAATACAAAATTACAAAATTTCATGCCGGATCGGCCGTGGCCCGGATTAACAACGACCGCGCTTCCTGCTGCCGTGTCACAGGGCAGGAGTGATAAATATGCTACTGAGACACACCAAACAAAAAAGAACGAAAAAAACAGGCCGCGTGTGACCGGCCTCAAGCAGTTGTCCCCTGGGCTCTGCGGTCACGCAACCAACTTCCACGGTGTGGGCAGCCGGGAAGTAACAATCGCCCTCACAATCCGAAATGCACACGAAACCTCTCTATTACTCACTCATCTTTGTCTTCATCTTCATCTCTATCATCTTGCCTTCCTTCCACTGATGCAACTCCTCGACTTGATAGCTCTCCACTTCCTCTCCACTCTGCGTCCACTAAAAACGATGGAAGCCAAAAAACCACCACCGACAGCCTCTTAAAGCCGCGCCACCAATTTCATATAGGAGCTCTTAATGTTAGGACACTTTGCCAAATAGGACAACAAGCATCACTAGCCAAGACCCTGGCATCACGAGCCATTGATGTATGCTGTGTTTCAGAAACACGCATACAAGACCCAAGTGTGGTTATTCACCTAACCCCACCTGGCCAACAGGTTGAATCTGCAAAATTCACCTTGAGGGTGTCAGGAGATGCCACAGCTAGTTCACGAGGATTAGCTGGCGTAGGGATAGCTTTGAGTACTAGGGCAGAAAAGACATTGCTTGACTGGATCCCGGTAGATAGCCGAATGTGTGCTGTCCGCCTGAACGGATCAGTAAGAAGGAGGAAGGACTGCACTACTCGCCGATGCCTTTTCGTAATCTCCGCCTACGCCCCCACTGACTGCAGTTCAGATGAAACGAAGGATGAGTTCTACCAAAAGCTGTCTAGTTTGGTGCGAAAGGCTAAACGCTCAGACATAGTCGTTCTAGCTGGTGACTTTAACGCTCAAGTAGGGAAATTGTGTCAATCTGAGAAGGATGTCGGTGGCACCTATGGAGCTCCGTGCCAGCGAACCGACAACGGTGACCGTCTCCTACAGTTCTGCTCTGATAATCATTTGTTTCTTGTAAGCACTAACTTTAAACACAAGGAGAGACACTGTTTGACTTGGAGACCCCCTTCATCAAACCAACGCTGGACACAAATAGACCACATAGCAATAAGCTATCGTTGGCGTGGGTCGGTAGGAGATTGTCGCTCCTTCTGGAACACGTGCGTAGATACCGACCATGCACTGGTCCGCGCTCGGGTGTGCTTACGACTGAACGGACGTAGGAAACAGCTGGCGGTAAAACCATCACGTCCCCAGCTCGATCAGGAAACTAAATCCGTATTTGAGGAAGAACTAGCTAAACACATATCTGTGTTCGACAGCTGTGCTCACCCTGAAGAAGCTTGGAAAAATATCCAGGCAGCCATAGATACAGCTGTAAAAGCTGTGAATAAGGTAAACCCAAAGGTGAGTAAAAACCACTGGATCTCCACCGCCTCATCCGAACTGATAGATGCTAGAAGACTTATTCCGGCGAGCTCCGAATTCAATGAGGAGCGAAAGCTGCACAAGAGGAAACTTACGAAAAGTCTCCGCAAGGACCGTGAACAGTGGTGGGCGACAAAAGCCAAAGAGATGGAGAAAGCTTCGAGGATAGGCAACACCAGGCAACTCTTTGGACTCATCAGGGAAACGGGTGGGAGAAGACAAATCATTAGTGAGACAATCTCGGAAAAAAATGGCACTATAATTAGCTCCCAGGATAGACGACTGGATCGTTGGAAAGAGCATTATGAGGAGCAGTTTAATTTGCCCACAGCCACGCTCAACCTTCCGAGCATCCAACACCTCCCTGAATGGGATATAGACACAGGTCCTCCGTCACTAACTGAGGTTACTAAAGCTGTCACCAATCTGAAACTAGGCAAAGCAGCGGGACCTGATGGAATGACTCCAGAGGTATTTAAGTACGGTGGAGACAGCTTACTGTCCGGATTAACTGAGGTACTAGGCAGCGTCTGGGAATCAGAAGAAGTCCCATCGGGTTGGTGTAAGTCACTGATTATCCCCATATACAAGAAGGGAGACAAGTCTTCCTGTGATAATCACAGAGGGATTAGCTTGACTAATATAGTATCTAAAGTCTTAGGCTCAATAATCATGCGTAGACTGAGTGGTGCTCGGGAAGCACAAACACGAGAGAGCCAGGCAGGCTTTAGACCAGGAAGAGGGTGTATTGATCATATCTTCACCCTCCGACAGATTCTAGAACATAGGCATTCCTACCGGCGTCCAACAGTCATTATATTTCTTGACCTAAAGGCAGCATTCGACTCTGTCGATCGGGAAGTTCTCTGGAGATGCTTGGCTGTAAAGGGAATTCCAAGAAAATATATTGCACTGATTAAGGCACTCTACTCGTACTCATACAGCCAGGTGAGGGCTTACGGCGAGCTGTCATCTGAACTGATGACGACCAGTGGTGTCCGTCAAGGATGCCCATTATCTCCTTTTCTATTCAACTTCATCATAGATGTGTTAATGGACTTAACCCTAGGTGACTTCAGCGACTCAGGGATTGACTTGCTACCGGGGAATAATCTCGTTGACTTGGAATATGCAGACGATATAGTCCTTCTAGGCGAAGACGCTGACGAAATGCAGAGTCTTCTAAACACCTTGAGCCGCAATCTACGAATGTTTGGCATGCGATTCGCTCCCGCCAAATGCAAGATGATGTTACAGGACTGGACTACATCGACGCCTAGTTTAAAAATAGGAAGTGAAGTGGTAGAGCACGTTGACCGCTTCACTTATTTGGGAAGTACCATCAGCCCCAACGGGCTGATCTCTGACGAAATCTCAGCACGAATACAAGGGGCTCGTTTCGCATTTGTTAGTTTACGCCGACTCTGGCGTAGACGAGATGTTCGACTATCGACCAAAGGGCGGGTGTACTGCTCATCAGTCCGCTCCGTCCTCCTTTATGGTTGTGAGACCTGGCCACTGAGAGTGGAAGACATGAAAAGACTAGCTGTCTTTGATCATAGGTGCCTGCGTTCTATTTCCCGTGTAAAGTGGCATAATAAGGTGAGCAACATGGAGGTTAGGCGTAGAGTTCTAGGTAAACAGGGGAAATCAATCGACGAAGTCGTGAAGCTACAAAGACTGAGATGGTTAGGACATGTGTTACGTATGCCAAGCCATCGCCTCCCTCGACGAGCAATGTTAGCGGATATAGGGTCAGGCTGGAAAAAAGCTAGCGGCGGTCAAACAAAAACTTGGCATCAGTCAATGAAATCCACAACAGTTGGTCTAAGCCACGTAGGAAGGTGTAGACTTCCAGGCTGGGGTCCTCGGGACGGTAAAAATCTATGGTTGGAAACAATTGGTGACATGGCTCAAAATCGTTCTCAGTGGCGCAGATGCATCCACTCCTTGTGACTTATGATCTCCAATGAAACTGTTTTGTATTTCTTTATTACTCCTTTGTCTCACACCTCTGCTCACTGTTTCTATTATGCTTTTCTTGTACTTTCTTCTCTTGCTTCGCGTGCTACACGGAATGTGGCGACTTGAACTTCCGCACATTTGTGCAAAGTTCTATGTCGAAAACAGACAGGTAGACAGATTCTTGACTTATATAAAAATGAATATATTTGCAGACGAAACCGGAGGAGGATTCTGGGGCAACCGGATTAACGCAAATGTGGCTGGATAACCATAGAGTCTGGCTTTACGAGACCAATTTAATTAATTATTTACTGACTTAAATTTACTAGTTTGGTATTATTTATGAGCAATGTAAATTTGTGTTTAAATAATTTACTTATTCCCGTCTATGTAGGAACACGCCAATTGTACCGGCATGGGTAAGTATTGTTCAAATTGAATAAATTTCGTTTATGGTGAATTTACATGGTTAACGTCCTCTTTGACTTTAGTTTCTGGGAGCAGTCTGCTAACTAGTTACTCAGCGGAGAATATTAAGAGATATGAGTACTGTCTCTGCATTAACCTAAACAACCCAAATCCATTTTGGATGGATCACAGATATTTGGGGAAAATAAAGCCCGAAGTCATTTCCGCCATGTAACATTGGTGTGCAGGCCAGTGAATCTTATTCTTGATTTATATCCAAATTGGGTATTAATTCAAAATAAATGATGTATTTTTATTAATTTGTCAGGATTGTCAGCTTAAGTACATCCAGAAGTGAATTGTACTTGATGCAGACCAATATTGGTCATTGTCAGGCAGATTTACTTTGCTGTGCCCAGGTCACCTGCCATAGCTGAACTCTTTAACGAGCACTTTTCTGACTCATACACGCATGATGTTTCATCATGCATAGAATTTGGCTCTGTTACAGGCCAATCAATATAACGTCTGTCTTGTCTAGGATACTTGAGAAGATAGTCAGTACCAAAATCACTGACTTCTTATTGACTGAATACCTCATAACACCTTCTCAACATGGTTTTATAAAGTCCAGGTCATGTATGACTTGCCACCTGGAACTATTCGATTTTATAACTGGACTTACTGATCAAAAATTCCGTGTGCTCATTGTGTATATCGATCTTAAGAAGGCATTCGACAAAGTATGTCATGATTTACTCCTGAAAAAACTTGAGGCTTACGGTATGTCTGGCAATCTCTTACAGTGGTGTAATTGATTTATGTGCGGTCGTTCCAGTCTGTAAAGATTGAAGACACTTTTTCCAGTACCACTCCTATATCAAGTGGCGCAATTCAAGGTAGTGTACTAGGGCCTCTCTTCTTTCTTATATACCTAAATGACGTCTGTCAATGTAGTTGAAGATTGAACGGTCAATTCATGGTTGTTTGCCCAAACCCAACTTCCCCATATTTTCGCGGTGGGATCAATCCGCCAGTCATCGTCTCATCGGTCGCTGTTCATAAGGAAGATTGAAAAACTGTCAGAAGTAATATCGTGATTTATCGTTGTAATATTTGTTCTTAGACCTTAGTCTGTAAAAGCAGTATTGCTGGTTATATGTTGGCGTTAGAATGAAGAATTCTTGAGTCGCCAAACTGTGTTTTGGTTTTTGAGTCGGTTAAAACTAAGAGTTTCTGAAAATCTTCGAGGGACAGCGTGAGGCACAGAGTAGCAAGAGCTGGGCATTAACGGTATATGAGACCTGACTTACAACGTCTGTGATGTTACGTAGCATGGCAGACTCTTCTTATATGCTGATGACTTGAAGGTGGTCGACCACAGTACCATCCAAGAAGTGACAAATCTGTCTCATAAAGTTCAATCAGATATTGATAGTTTTGAGACTAGGTGTAAGCCGTGGATGATGCAGATCAACGTGGAGAAGTGTGGTCTCTTATGCTCAGCTCGCCTTCATATCGCACCACACATAACTATAAACGACAAGCCAATCACTATGTTTCATTCTGTACTTGACCTCGGGCTCCGTTACTCCGCTGATTTTAAATTCCCTCTCTATGTCACCGACCAAGTTTCAAAAGCCAGAAGATTGCTTGGATTTATATTACATAACTTTCAAACCAAAGAATCTGAAATGCTACTTTATAAAACACGCATACGGCCGCTCCTTGAGTACTGCCCATTTATCCTAGACAGCAAGTCTGTTAAGGACAAACTAAAGATTGAAAGTGTTCAAAAGAGATTTACAAGTAGAATCTTAGGAATAAGTCTGAAAGTCCCCTACAACTATCGTCGCACAACTCTCAAAATCGAACCCCTTTGGTTCAGGCGCCACTGACCTAACCTCATTCTCCTGTTTAAAATTCTCAAAGGAATAGTATTCCTTCCCAATAATAACCTTAACTTTACTTCTTCAACGTATGAACTACGCAGCAACGGGTCTTCTCTAAGTCATATTCTTTGTCGAAAAAACTCTCATTCAAACTTCTTTACAGTCAAGTATAGGCAAATATGGAACTTTTTACCGAGTGAAATCAAAAACAGCACCACAGTACAACGATTCACCCATCTAATAAATAAATATTTCTCCGAAAATAGTCTTGACAAAGTTTGCCTGTCAATGTAGTTGAAGATTGAACGATCAATTCATGGTTGTTTGCCCAAACCCAACTTCCCCATATTTTCGCGGTGGGATCAATCCGCCAGTCATCGTCTCATCGTTCGCTGTTCAGTGGAAGATAAAGACTATCAGAAGTATTATCGTAATTTTTTGTTATACCATTTATTCTTAGACCTTGTGTATAATAACCTTATTGTTGGTTACATATTGGTTTAAGAATAAAGGATTCTCGAGTCGCTAATCTGTGTTCTGTTTTTTTTGCGTTGGTTATTACAAATTGTTTCTGAAAGTCTTCCAGGGACAGCGTGAGGTCAAGCGTAGTAAGAGCTGTACATTGACAATTTCTGAGAGTTGGCTGACATTGCCTTATGCTTAAAATTGGTGGCATTGTTTCTTTCCTTTTTGACATTCTTACCTTAACAGCTCTGTTCACTCATAGCCTTAACAGAAGCGGTCAGTATTATCAGACATATTTGAAATAATCAACGTTGC
Organism: Trichobilharzia regenti; assembly: GCA_944472135.2. Classification (NCBI taxonomy): domain Eukaryota; kingdom Metazoa; phylum Platyhelminthes; class Trematoda; order Strigeidida; family Schistosomatidae; genus Trichobilharzia; species Trichobilharzia regenti. The sequence goes on along the minus strand of OX235270.1, from coordinate 70,127,241 downwards.
GCTGATGGTGTTCTCGGTTCCTTTTTTTAGTTGATTCAATTATTTGTTTAGCAAGCATGATCACAAAATATCCGCAGCCTTTTCATACAATCCCGGTGTGGAGTACACAACCTGACATCCTCGTCAGGAAAGCTGCACTGAACATGCATGAACTACCCTCACACCTCATGTCATACCTCTTCAGTCATTCAGCTCCATTTCATGCCAGCTGCTGACTGTCAAGTTTATGAAATATTATGTCAAATAGCCCCGGCAAAACTGTATTTTGGGCATTTCAGTGCCATTTCATATTGCCCCTTCGTTTCCTATGTTTATAACTAATATCAAGAAAGTAGACTGCAGATTTCTGATTCCCTTACTTTTTAATTGTACACATATATTTTTTAGAATGCTTTTAGGGACGATGAATACAAAATGGCTGAATGAGAGTAGTCGGTTGTCAATATAGTTGAAGATTGCACGACCAATTCATGGTTGTTTGCTCAAACCCAACTTCCCTATATTTTCGTGCAGGCATCAATCCACCAGTCATCGTCTCATCGATCGCTGTTCAGAAAGCACGTACAAAACCATCAGAGACCTCAGTTATTATGCTGCTCATATGTTGGTGTTAGAATAAAGGATCCTCGAGTCACCAATCGGTGTTCTGGTTTTTGTGTCCGTTATTACTAAGAGTTTGTGAAAGGCTTCGAGGGACAACGAGAGGCCCGGCGTAACAACAGCTGGGCATTAACGGTTTTTGAGACGTGATTGATATCGGTCATACCAAGAGTTTCGTTGAGTTAGCTTTTGAATGCTTGAACTCTCTGTATGAGACGTAGAAATGAAAAAAATTTTTCTAAAACAAAAGGAGTATTTCGCTAGGGCCTGGCAGATTTAAAGGCGGGATGGTAGTGATTGCTGTTCAGCCGATATGATGGTGGAGTCTTAAGAGAACCACCCTTGTTTTTGGGAATGCGCTCTATTGCTAAGACTCCTGAGTTTGAATAACTTCAACAAAAATAAAAATAAAAGCTGCCTGCATGCCACAGCTTGTGTATAAACTCTTTGAAAACGGGCTCATGGTACGATTTCTCTACTTCAGGAGGACATCTAACTGTATAAATCAGCACAACAGCATACATAAGTATTATTATACTTCCTCTTTTCTCCCAGATATTTTTTGTACTTTGGCGTTCGGATTTAACTTCTTCAGTTTCTATTCTCAACATTAGCCTATATATCGAGTGAAAATCATTCGTTTCGCCCTAATTTTTTATTTTTTACTTTGTTATTCGATATTTTTGTTGTTATTTACTACCGTAAACTTGAATTAACCGTTAGTATGTAACACTGTAAAACTCAATGACTATAAATTCTTAGTAATAAAAAATGGGAACAAACTCTGCGGTTATCGCATATTGTTTGCTTAAGATTATTATTATTTGCTGGCTGCCTCTGTGCCTCTCTTTATGTTTTCTTCTTTCTTCTCTTCTCGAAGGTATTGAATTGAAGCACTGCAAATGAACAGTGACGCTGCTTTCCACGTTTGTATTGCTTGAGCGTTATTCAGAATATTGTTGGCATTTACAATGAACAACGGAACAAATTCAATTCTGAATTCTGTTTATCATCACAAAGTTGGTCCCTTGAGGGACTGTGTCTGCTAACACCAAAATAATGCCGTACTTACCCTCTGCTGTCGAGTTTTATAAATTTTCGAACCCTTATTAATTGAGAAAATGATAATGATCACAAGGCCTTCACCGTGTGCATCTTACTCTAGTACTTGTGTACTACCTCTCTTATTACCTTCCATTAACGCAACATTTCGTAATTCCCGCATGAATTTGACCGATTACAAGTATATTATAGATTGTAATTTAGACTTGAACCAATATCTTGTAATCTATTCTTATAAAGTTTCTGGAGGGTTTTTTTTTCAATTTTTCCAATTTTTAGTGTCATAAAGCAGTGTTCCATTTCAAATTGCACTTGTCAAATATTATCATGCCTGTACAAACGGTATGTATATCATGTAAATGCTTAATTTATGTGAAACATATATTATATTTGTTACTGCATGGTTGTTCTGTACGATTGAATTAATTAACACGTAGAAAACTATCTGTGTACCATTTTGGTTGATAGATACTGCTAGTATAGGATGTTATACAGCGTCCTGATGTGGTAACAGGGATTTTTCAAGGATGTCGAGTTATTACGAGCCAAAAGCTTGAACGATGATATGATATCTGTAGGTAATTGGCCTCAAGTCCTGTTCAACTTCAGCCTTACTGTGGGTCTGTGCAACCTCCACTACAGGGTGAACATTAGAGAAGAGGCGAGCAAAAATGTACGGGAGGAAACAAGTATGTGGCCACGGATAGAACTTTATTGTCTGCATATATAAATGTTTATATTCGTTGTACATTGCCTTTCAGGTAACCATTTGTAAATAGACCTGTGTGACTATTGTCTTTATTATCTGTACAGAGTAATCAGAGGACTTTCGCGCTTTAATTAGAACGTCCAACTCGCCTAAAATTTGGTTCGTTCTAGGCGTAAATAGCTTGTTAGTGTAATCTGCAAAGTGAAGCAGTCTGTAAACGGAGCGTCTAAAACTGAAGCGCAGATCCTGATTTCCACGGGCAAACTGTTCCACATTTTAGAACACGTGACTGTGAGGAAGTTTTGCGAAGCGATGAATTTAGGCCTTCTGTTGTCACTGAGCAATTTTGGTTACACAGGTCATAAGAGCCTCCCGTTGAGAATTGTATGCCCTTACCGTTTGAAAATGATACTTTTCGAAGGACACTGAAGAACATAGGGTTTATAATAAGCCGTCTCGTCCAAAGTGGGTTAAGGTTTAGAGTCGTACGCCTTTAAATGTAGTATTCCTTAAAATCGTACTCAAGCAGTTTGCATATGAAATATCGGGGAGGGATGGTAAAGTAATTGCAACAAAAGTCCTTATACCTACTGATATCAGACTAAGTGTTAGATCGGTCCAAGTGGTGCTGTAAATGAACGATGAACAATTCATGATTGTATCGATCCAAGCACCCCCTCTTTTGTTTATTGTACAATAATAATATATTTCATTTCTGGAACAGAAACCAGCCATTTTTACAGGCATGGACATACGTACACTAATTAGAACTTATAGAATATATAATTTGATCTGTTAATCTAGAAATAGGTTGAATACTGGTAAATGTGAGAGAAACATTTAAAAAGAAATGTACAAATAAGGAAATAGATAATTTCTGAGGTCTGCCTTCGAGCGAATAAGTCACATGATATAGCGTCAAATCTAAACTGTAATTGAAAAAAATACGGCATGTCAATTTTACGCGGGAATTATAAGCGATTGCGTTAGTTGGGGAAGGTAAGTAGCATTGTTGAACAGGTGCTGACGTGAAACATAAGAGATGCAGAATAAACAAAACTTATCAGTAAATGATTCATAAAGTGTTTCAAAGTCTATTAAACTTTAAATTCACCCGTAAGTACACCATATTTGTGACATTTCCAGCTGTATATGAGACCGACTTTGAACTTGTCGGCAGATTTTATAATATAGGTGATCCCGTTATTCACCAGTTGAGCTAGCAATATCCCGAATAAGTAGAGGATAGCAGCACTGTATCAGTGCCTTCGTTGAAGGTAGTACCTTTGAAAGGAGAAGAAGACACAAGAAAACCGCCAGAGAGGTGCGGAAGTATGTAATAGGTGTTAATAATTCAAAATATATAGCAAAAGCGGGGTTCATAATTATTTATTGTTTTTTAAGTATTATTTCCCCGATAAGAGTTAGTAATGGAATTCTACGGTCTTTCTTGCGGACGATAAATTCAAGTGAAAAAAGTGATAATTTTACCTACTTATGCGGATTGAAAAGGAGTTAAACACAGAAGTCAAAGTGCGTGAACTATGTAAAAGAAAAGCGAGGGCTTAATAATATCTACTGTTTTTCTGAAGTATACAGTTAGGTGTCCTCCTGAAGTAGCAGACTCATACCATGTACTTTCACTCAGGAGTTTGTATTTAAATTTCGGCTTTAGGCAATTTTCAACTTCTATTTCTTTTTTTATTTATTCTCTTATTTTGCAGAAGCCATTCGAAATCAGGAGCCTTAGCAATAAATTGGTGTCCAATAGATAAGGGTGGTTCTCATGTCCCCACCTTCATGTCCGCTGAATAGCAGTCACCATCCTCCCACCTGAACTCAAAACAAATAACTTTACAAATGAATGAATTCTATTCAATTAAATGATATTGTGGAATTGCAATGTCCTCTCAGTAAGATGACAAACATGCTCATGCTTGGGGGAATTCTTAAGGCCACTGTCTTTAGCAACTGAAAAGTTTATAGTAAGACCTTATTCCAGGAAAGCGAAAAATCAAAGACGTCATTCTGTGGGCAAGTAAGAGCGGCCAACGCTCAGATCACTTAAAAGCGATTGTCACTAACGGTTTCAGGGAAGTTCGCTGTAGCCAGAGAAAAACTCTCAAATAAGAGTACTAATTTATGTATATGATAACCAAATATATTGCAACGTAAGCCGAATTAAAACAGAGACGGTAATTCGAATATGCACTGACCCACCAGTTATAAACCAGTGTAGCAGTTCAATTATGCAATAGCCGGATCACGTGATTCATAGTTGGTTACTATCAATACACTAGGAAAAGCCTACAAACAACGTTAGTATATTGTACACCATCACTTCTTGTCATACTGTTGCAGCCTTCTGTCAACGAGCAAACGTCTAAGCAACGGTAGAGATTGTTTACTCCAACGAAAAGGAAACTGGTTCGAATAAACTCATCAGTTGAACGCCCACTCAATGTTCACAATCACTGACAGCCGTAGTGATCTGGCATTGGCGGATGGATGCAAATTCCTGATTAATCTAATGGTAGCTTATGTGTTTTAAATGGTAATCTTTTGTTTGTGCAGACTTACAGATGACTTCCCCCAAACTCAACCTTCACGTAATAGACAGTTAGCGATTGATAAACGGAGAAGGTTAAGTTAAGTTAGCAGACAATGGCTTTACTTCCGTGACACTGGAAAGTACTGGGCAATAAGTACCCTGCCATGCGTTTCACTCGGGTTACCATTTTACTAAGTTACCATCACACTTACGGAACATACGCCCACCATCACCTGTAGTCTTCTGGCTTCATTCACTAGGCTGACTGTTGCTTCGCGACCGATTTCAATCGGGCGTCGTTAACTAAAACTGTACCCTGCCATGTCAATAATGAGGGATTTCATGCTTCTCAGATTATTATTTGGAGCACATACTGCCCTTCTGAACAGCACTTTTAGTTTAGACATCACTCTTGTTTATCAGTATCCACCAGCATGTATACTGGCGTTTTAACAGGTTGGATTTAGTCACTCGATCTAAATTACAGTTGCAGTGGATACTGCGCAAAGTGCAGTTTTAATTACTGTATTTAGCTTTGAGAAGTTGTAACAGAATTTTCACTTTCTTTTTAGGTCATTTCGGGAAACTGTGTGTGCTAAGTGCTTTCTCTATGGTGTCACTTGACATCGCATAAATTTGTTGACAAACCTTTTCTTATGACAGACAGAGAGCCGTACATTTCAGTGCTTGCTGGGTTCGCATGCTTCACTCTACCAGATCAAGAATAGGGATCTCTATATGCCAAGATAGATATCTGCTGAGCACAAAATATTCCGGTCATTAATTTATGCTCTAGCATACATTATCTGTTAAACATCTCTCTTATCTTTACGTCTCATCAGATGTGAGGAAAAATAATTGCATCAAATGAAATTTCCTTCTTAATGACGTCAAATGCATTTGTCACTCTTCTGTTTGTCTTCTCACCATTTTTATGGCCTAAACACCACCACCGTTGTATGTGGAGGTTGTCTGGCAACGTTTGACGGCTGCAAATGTCGCCACTATTGAATGGATGTCTAATAACCTGGCAGATTCAACCCGTTGGAGTTTAAAATCCCTGATATGGTCTAGTTGCTCGCTGTTCAGCAGAAGACAGGAGCTAAGCGATTATAAGTATAATTGTGGATCATACTGATGTTTATTTATAGAATATGAAGCTGCAGCAGTTGAACCTGTCACAGTTTGAATTCGTTACGTTTGAAGTCCTAACTTTCGGCATTGTAGCCATTTGCGCTGTGATTGCTTATTTGTCGGTTTATTGACAGTGGAACAATAAACAGTCTTCAACTTGCCAGTTCATCTTCTGATATTTTCGAGTTAGTTGTAGTTCACTGTATTTTCATTTGGGTCTGTTAATCTTCTGGTAACCGCCCAGCTTCAGGATACCTATGATGAGAGTTTTCATAGCCGACTCATTTCCAAAAGGTCTAGAACATATGTCGGTTGTGCCGTGTTTACCTGTAATCGTAGGTCAAAAGAAGCCGGCCTGGGCACCCACAGGACTAAGGCAATAACAATGTTACGTTTAAATTTAAAGCGGCAAACCTCAGACAAGTGATGCGGACTCTAGTGTTCCTCCATTTGGTCCCGTTTACGCGATGCGAAACTATTGCATGACTTACTGTATAATATATATTTCACATAAATTAAGCATTTCTCAATTTTCTACCAGTTCAACCAACATTCGCTAAACTGGCAACTCTGATGTGTTTTCTTATCAACACTCTCGAATATATCATACACTGACTTTAATTTGTACTTCAAAAGAGTTTCAAGCAACGTTGTATTTTCCGTCGTCTTCCAAGTGTCTAATAAAGCGGAAAGTAAGCAAAAAATTAGACGCTTCATTTTGTGGGCAAACAAGAGCCGCCAACACTCAAAATAATTAAAAGCCGTAGTGTACTGACTATCTGAGGTTAGTTCATTGATACAAAAGCTCTGCTGAAAGATCCCAACCTTTGACCCACTAGTAACTTTACTTGGGACAAGAGCTTCGTGTCTACGTTGTTACGTGATCGTGTATTTCTACACTTCCTTCATGTGATTGGTATTAAATGCACCTCTGCGTAACCATAAGTTTTAGGAACAGCTTGACTCACTAAATCCGGTGGCCAGACTAAAGATTCAGTAGTTAATTTTACCGAAGCTCAGGCTGAGCAGGATAGGTGGCTACACAATATCATGGACTTCATTTCTGGCTGAGGTCAATAGGGAGCGATCTCGAAGTCGTTCAGGCAACCTAACTAGTTTACTAAACTGAGAGCTTTACACTGTGAAATAGTATGTGTCAACCGAACTTACCTAAACATTGAAACTGAGTTTGTATCCCGACCTAAATTGAAATATCCTTAATAAGCTTCACGTAGTATATTTTTGCAAGCGTAGCATCTAACCACGGCATATGCCCGTAATAAGTAATATATTTTACACGTTGCGTCAGCAAAATGTTACAGTTTTGTTGTAATTATATCCAATATCGTTGTATCAAGCAGACCACTCCTCGCAATATGTATGGATCCGCTTCTCCAAAGAGGCGAATGGAAAATAAAATAGTTAAGTTGGCCTGGCACTGGAGTCAAATCCTTACGGATTATGTAGTTCCACGAAATCACAACATGCAAACCTCTATTCTAAAATTGTGGTGGATGAATGTTTGGCTTGAAAGATTAAGCAAATGTCATCACATTAGGGAAACGAAGGAAGAAATATTTACAGCTTTATAACAGCGGTGGACGATGAAAAGGAAACATTCTTGGTATCCAGACAAGAAAAATGAGATCCTGAGCACAAAATGACAGCAGTTCAATTGCTAATAGTTGTAATATACATTAGGGATGATAATGGTAATAACAGCTTTATTCTGGACAATTTTTATGTAATTTCAGAATTTTCAGCGAAGATCACTGCATGATACGCCCTCTTCTCCCAGGATCTTAGAATAATTGACAGTAGGTCTTGTGAGAAAATTCTACCTGACCCGGAGCTTAATCCAGTATGGTATGTCTTCTTCTCCGCCTTCGAGAAATGCACGACACTTAGTTGAACGCCAGGAAGTTCAGGACTATATTTGGTGAACCAACCCGGGAACATTTATTTCATGAATTGGGTTAAGCTGCCTGCGAGGATAATACTTATTCACATGTTTAACAGAAACTTGAGAATCACTAGGCTCTAAGTGTTTTAAATACTTGCCAGAGTAAGCGATACCATTAGAGGTCATATTTTGCTGAATAAGACAAACTGTAAGCAGTATATCGATGGGAGTTTTCTATAGCCCGTTTTTAAGCACATCATCAAAGAAAGGAAGAAGTCAGAGTTGGTTCGAATAAAAGGGATTATTGAGAAGAATCAAAATAGGAAACAAGTGCTCCTAATGCTCGAAGAGGTTTCGCAATTTCTAACTTCCGTTGAAGGAGGGGAAGATCCTGCGTGACGAATCTTCTACTAGCTTGGAACGATTGGACACTATCCTGGGACAAAAAGGTACCAGCCCACGTGATCTTTCTCGACTTTGCGAAAGCATTCGACACAGTTCACCATGGTCTGCTCCTTCACAAAATAAGCAAGGCGGGTGTTTCTGGAGCACTTCTCGCATGGCTGACAGATTACTTAGGCGAGAGAGAATTCTGCACCAAAGTCAACCGCATCCGATCATCCTGGCACACCTCGGCATCAGGGGTTCCTCAGGGTTCTATCCTAGGGCCGTTGATGTTTTTGATTTTTATCAACGACCTACCCTCCCAACTAAACTGCTCTGCGCTTCTTTACGCTGACGACGTAAAGATTTGGAGAGCAATAAACTCATCGGAAGACTCAGACAGATTGCAGGCGGACCTGCAAACTCTGGGAAACTGGGCTCTAGCTAACGGAATGCCTTTCAACCTAAAGAAGTGCAAAGTAGTGCAACTTCATTCGGGCAGGTCACAGAGTGTAGATTACACCCTTGGTGGCCAGAATTTGAGTTGTGTTCAATCAGAGCGAGACCTAGGTCTTATTCTAACAGAAAAGCTGGACACCAGTAGAAATTACTCGAGGGACGTCGCCAAAGCCTACGCAACCTACACTTTATGCTTAGGCAGCTGGGAGCTCTCACTCCGGAACTGTTCTTAAGGTTATATAAGGCATATGTGAGGCCACACCTTGAGGTGCATAATATCATTGCACCTCCGCTACTCAAAAGGGATGCTAACATTCTAGAAAGTGTCCAGAGACGAGCGACAAAATGGGTGATCGGCCTCCGCAACAAATCATATGAGGAAAGACTAAAGAAATTAGGTCTCTTCACACTTAGTTACCGAAGGCACAGGGGAGACCTCATCACCGTCTACCAGATCCTAAATGACCAGGCCCACCCAAATAAAAGCATCCTGCCATTAAGTGACTATAGGCTTCCACGAGGTAACCCGCTAAGGATAGCACACCAGAGACCAAAGACTCGAGTGCGATCACATTTCTTTTCGCTTCGTGTTTGCCGTCTCTGGAACGCTTTACCGGCGGCCGTGACTACAGCGCCTTCTCTGGAGATTTTTAAGCGGAAGCTAGACAATCATGCAGAAATGCAAGGTTTGTGTCTCAATGGCTTATCCCCATAAAACTTGAAACCACACTGTCAATGATAAGCGTACAAACTAAATCCCCGCGACCTATTCTGCCTCCTCTCACTCTATCTTTTCCTTAGGTCACCTTTATTATTCCACTTATTTCAACCTATATTATCTACACTACAACCCATTATTTTTATTCTTCTTCTTATTACTACTATTCTGCTTTTATGACTACACCGAATGACCAAGGGGAGTTAGGTCAAACTCCATTCACGGCAGCAATACAGTCCTAACATACTGCACACTACAAACCACATCTCGACCAATCCCCGCACCACTCCTCCTGGAGTCTACCAGAGCTAAAGCAGTCGAGTGGCGGGACTTACTACGCAGAAGCTCACCGAAGATCTGGAACCTCTACCTCACAATCAAGAAGCGAGCTCAAAGAAATCACTTGTTTATACTAGCTCGTAATCAGGATATTGGATATTGGAAGCAGGGCTAGCAATGACATCTGACTACGGTCGACACCAATTTCCGGATCGACTTTTCTGTGACAGCAGTAGATTTGAGACCAATTCCTAAACAAAACGACAAAAGTTAATAAGTTTAAAATGGTGACAGTCCAGTGCAGTACAGTCATAAGTTATTTGTTTTACGAGGCTGTGGATCAACTACTTTTGTGCACATTTCAGTTTTAGTAATGTGTAGTCGTGTTTATAGCTCATAGCATGCAAGTAGACACGGGGATATCTCATTTAGGCCTAAAATGCCAACAAATAAGCAATGCTGCAAAGGATTACGAGTTTCTCGCAGCATTGCATTCGTTAGCTATTTCTTGTGAGAAAGGCGAAGTCGGTACATTTAACACCAGCCAGTCTGAACAAAGTGGTATGAAAACATTGTTTAAAATGTTGGGTCGTCTAAGCAAAGACTGCGGGGGCCTATGGACTGTTAACGAAGAAAGTGACTGGTGAGTAGATTCAAGTTTGATTTTTATTCTTTAAATTCAATGTTAACTATGTACACCGCACACAGAAGTATGAATCTGCCTAAATCACAGATACTGAGTCATGTGTTTATTAACATAGTGATCTGCTGTAGTTTGTTGCTGGATTTACTGGGATCAATGTGAATTACTTGATTTCGGTAAGCGGGAATATTAGTTGCGTTCGTGAACATTATAAACACTAAGTAAATACATTCTAGCTGTTTTACTGCAGATTCCCTGCGACTCATATAGTGTTTCCTATCTAAAGACACTTAAATATGGGTTGAATTGAGATATATGATGGCTAGTATATAATATTTAGTAATTTATAATGTCTATATTTGGAAAATCCCAGTGAAAATTATTACATTTTCTGAGAGCGACTGAGTTAAGTCAAATGATGAATTACTATCCAAACGCAAAGAGTGACCAGAATTGATGTTTACTTTTAAGAGCTGCACGACTTGTAAAGACAGCTCATTTAAAATCGCATTTATCATATCGTTCCTAATTTATGACATACAAATCTAGCGATGACTAAAATTTACTTAGAAATATAAGTTCGGACTTGGCTGCAGTTATTATGTGTATATTGGCTCGGATCTTTTCCTTTCTATAAATTTCGGTGAGCTAGATGTCAGTAATTTACTTTTCGAAAAAAACCACACTTAGTTCGAAAACCTGGAAGAAGACAAGCCTCTAAAATATTGTCAAGTAACTGATCAGAAGTATTATAAAGTAACAGCTACAGTAGTCCCTATATATTTCGAATTGAGGTGAAACAACTGTCACTAAAGCTATTGATCAAACCAGATAAAGTTTTTTCGCAAGTATTATACTGACCGTCTGGTTATCTATCTCTTCTAATGGCATTATTTCCTTAATCATCAGAATATTTGAGAGGTCTAACAACTACTAAATGTTGTCACCTTCCAGAATAAGTCTTCATTATGACAATCACCAGATAAAGCCAAGGAACACTGTTAACATTTACTGTACTTTGATTGGTAATTTCCTGACTGATGCTTTTTTACAGACTGAATACTGATACACATAGTTAAAAGTTGCTGTACTCACCTTCAGGTTGTTATTATCTGCGTTTTTGACATAAGGACTATTCTGAAACCATCTTGTTGAAAGGAGCTCCTGAAACATATAAATAACTTTGCAGACTGGATGTACCGATCACATGTGAGGGAAAGTGTTGCCATCACAAAACATACCAAGTAATTAGTGCATAATATTCTGAGATGTCAACCCCTTATCTGATTTGGCACATTATTTTCAAATAAAGTTGTCTGCATAATTCAGTGGTTAAACAGTTAAAAAGACTTGTAACCTGAAGAGAAGCTAGGACGGATAAGAATGGTAATATAATCTTAATATAGGTTTTTGATGAGGAGGAGCTGATACTGTCCAAATTTTATCCGTTTGCCTACGAAGTGATGTTTCTTAATAAAAAATCCCGCACGAATTGATATGTGACTTCTACTAGAACATGCAAAAATGTCTTCGTGGTGTCAATCGTATACTGCTCATTCAAAGTTATCACTGTCTGAAAAGCTTATTTAGCTTTAGACAACCTTGTCACTGACATTGGTACTCTGTTGAGCAATATGCAGTGTGAACATTTGAAGATCCACATTTTCCAACCGGCCTTCAGGGGTAAGCGGAATGCTTCTATCCGCACATTACAGAACAATGCAAATAGAAAATAATATTTGCTCCCAAACCGTTGACATGCTTTACAGTATTTATGATAAGCCAGTATCAGCTTTTAGTCTAAATACTCCATATGATTTTGGAAACAACATTTTAGACCAACACATATGGTTTGTTCATAACCATGTGTGAACATAAACACGGCATTAAGAAGTAAGTTGTTGAGTGTGTTTGAGAATAAGAATTTTTCAAATCTTCGTGGTCAGTTTGTTTGTTGTCAGAAGCCAGAAGTTATTGTTTATTTTGTGCAAATTACTGTCAGAGATTTACCGATTTCAAAATATTGTGTATAGAGATGTTGTTATTTGAAGTCATTCCGCGATGCATGACTTTCATGTTCTAGACTATGAACTACACCTTTTGTATGAGTGGTAACGATACTACCCAGATGCTTGGCTGAAGTCAGTAGGATTGGGTTCAGACTCTAGAATTAATTACTGAAAGCTGAGTGCTCAAGCCATATCTCCCTTCTGTGTAATATTGACGTAGAACGTTTTAAAAATTAGTATTCTACTGAACAAGTTCCTTGAGTAAACACTTTTTGAACTGTTCTGTGCATTTTATCAAACAGTGTGGCGATAAAAGGCGATTAAGTGACGATTTTGTTTGAAGTGAGTGGATGTCTGTGGAAATAAATTAGAAGACGTTAAGAGATTGTTGTGACGTAATAATAAACAAAAATAAGCATCAAACTGTCTTTTATCCTTCTGGTTCTGCTTTCGAATTTCTGAAGTCTTCAAACTATTCATTATGAGAATCTGTCTTAGGTGACATGCTCGGCTGGTTTACAACCTATCCAGTACAGCTATTTTTTGTTGTCAGTTTGTGGGCGATCGTTTACGGAAGCTATTTTAAAATTAAGTGATCGGCCAGTTTTTATTATTTTTCTCTGGTCGTTCAATATCATAGTTCTTTTAACTGCATCTTATTTGCCACAGGTTGATCTTATATATATTTTCCCGCTGCTACGGATGGAAGGATATTGATTTGAACGATGTGAGATCTCAGATATTGGTTCCTTCAGCAACGCAGCGATATAGGAATGTATCAAAAGACGAAGAGCTACAAATGAAAGACAAAATCATCTTACTCAGTACTGAACTCATAAATTTGTGAGTTTTCACTTCCATAGAAAAGTTATTTGATTCTTAGCAAAGCGACAGATTATCTTTAGCTGTAGTTTATGTTTGAAAACTTTATTTAGGAGGATTATTGTCTAAAAATTGTGTTTAATAATTCTGAATTAACTTCAATTAGAAAAGATATGTGTTACTGAATAGTATCTGTTGTAGTGAACTTAAAAGACCTTGTAATCACCGAACCTTATGAGGAGGTCGAAGAAATTACGATTCTATCAAACATTTTAGCACTAGTTTATAGGAGAAATTTAGGCCTTATATACAACAATATTTTCACACCTAAGACTTCGGTATGAAGGAGAAGTGTTGTTCCCATGTTTGTGAAAGCTTTTGTGCACACATTAGCACACCCGTAAATCTGGAAGATAGTTAAATATTTACCATTTCAGTTTTAGACTCCAGTAAGATGAGTTATAGCCTGGAGTACAGTTTTTATCCTTATTTCAAGTTAAAGCTATTAATATTCAGCTTACTAATGAAAAATCTACAATTTTTACTTCACTGCTGCATTGTTAAGTGTTGCTTGTGATGTGTAGACCATCTTTTATTGCCTAATGATAGGGTTGTGAGGCAGGAGTTGCACTCTAAGAATGAAATAGGAAATAAAACTATGTAACTGCGTATTCTATCAAGTAAACATATTTATTATGGAAACCTGCACTTCAGTGTGTATTCTTCCGAGTTTTGGAGAAGAGGTTTTTTCAACTAAAACTTCCCACAAACTAGATAAAGAAAGTGAGATCATTTTAAACCTGCATTGATGGGGACTATTCTTTTAACCAGAACGAGTGGAATATGTTTACCTTTTTCGCAAAATCAGAAATAATATCTGGCGGTTAGCATCTTAGATGAACACTTCAAATTGTAATACTTTATCTCTTGTAATAAACAACTGCTTAGCTTCATGCACCTGTCGTTATTTGTAAGCTAGGAAAGTTACGTCAGGATGTTACAAAAGATACATTTTATCTGAAAATTTGAAAATACAGAATTTATTGCGGATAACAGCATGGATAACGTGAACATTTAGTGTGAAGTAGAGAGTAAACACTCGGTTCAACAGTTTTCTGTGTTTAACGTAACAGTCGATAGATAAAACCAAACTGTGCAAATACATACATGAAATTAAGTATTATAAAAATTAAATAGTTTCATTAGAAAGCTAATTATATTAAAAATCATTGTATGCTGTCAACATTTCTGTTTAATAAGGGGTTGATTGTGTTCCATTTAGTGCGCACACCTGCTTTGAATAATGAAAAACTTATCCCAACAATTCTCGCTAGTCTGAGTCACAATATCTTAGAAAAATGATACCGATGAAAAACAACTTATTTATTTACTGTGTTGTAGTCATCATATTTCTCAAACTGTCTGGCTGATAGATGAACGTTGCCATTACAGTTTTGTTACAGAATGTGGGATTAATGTTGTGATAAATGTAAAAGCAAGACGAGAAATATACACAGACTGTCCAGAATTCCTCAAGCATATTAGAAATTCTTAAATTAACCAAGCATTTTACACTTCAGTACATAGTAAGTAATCAATGTGAAAAGAATTATAAAGCCTACTCTAGCTAATTGGATACTTCAGCTGCCTGCAGTTCACAGACTTGGAGACTTCCATCGAAGTCTGTCTATTTTAAGTATGATTTTTATATTTGATCACCAAGAGTCATATTTCATACTTTCGACGATCATCAAAACATTTTGCGAGATGTGGATAATTTATGTGGAGTGATATTTCCCTCCTCGCAGGACTTTTAAAACATGGTTTTTTAGACTGAGTTGTCTTTGGTGAAATTAACTTAAGATTTCGAAAAATGACTATTGACACAGGTCATTTAGAGCTAACTGCTAGAGTTGTGAATAAAGTACTTAAGTTTTACGGAATGTATCTTCTAGGCACATATTCAACCTTGAGTAGTTTGAGAACTATGTATCTTTAGGGAAGTGCTACACAAAAACAGTGTGTAAATTACAGCGTTTACCACTGCTGTCATGCCAAGTTTAGTACAGTAATTTTAATGAGTTTCATACTAGATAATTTTACTGTATATAACACAGTGACATAGTATTGTTAACTGATTGACATCTCGAGCAGATTTTACTGCTCACAATCGTCTGATGCAATTTAACTGGATTATAAACAGTGGTGAACAAGATAGTTTTGTTAGATGTAGCACAATTTTCTACTATTAATGGCCTCTCAAGTCATCAGAAAAACCAAGCTAATTAGTCTTTATTAGTTGGCGTATTCATGATATCTGATTATATATAAAAAAGTGTCGCTCAAAGGAGATAGAGGGAAGTGTGAGGTTCGCTCTCTAAATGTGAATGCACTTACTAGCTATTTGTGTAACTATTCATATCAGAATTCACTGCAAATATACACATAAACATCAGCGTCCTACAACAATAATTTTCTAATTTTATTGTCCATATTATTCATTATTATTTCCTTCTGGAGACACTGATGAAACATGCTGTACATTTTTTTTAGAATAAAAGATCTTCCCCTGACTCTGGTTGGTCTGAAGATGTTTATCAGTTCTATCCATCTAGGTAAGTTAAAGTTTCTGTCGAAGTTACTAATGATAGCTCGGAAAATGTCATTTTATATTTCACTGACAACTAGAGGTGATACATATTATTTTTAGTAAGTTAGAAGGTTGGTAGGTTTTTGACTGATGAGAGCATATATATATATATTCAGTTACTTTATTCATGCAGATGTGCGAGAAAGGATCTGGAATCAGGCTCTATCTTTGAATCACATCATATTTTGTGACAGTGAAATAAGCTAGTAGGATGACATTGTTTTTCAAAAGAATGGTAACTGAACAGAGAATATTCTTTTCGATAACTTCATCAGGTCAAACATTTATGTATCCATAACAATGAATGAATTAGAGCTATTAACAACGCTAATGTTTAAATTACACTGAATCAATGATGTCAGTAGACTACAGTTCAATAGAGTCGGTAAGCGTGATAATATGCATCAACATAACACTACACTGAATACCAGAAAAATTTGGAAAGATATTACAAATTCATGAATTAATATTTCATACGAATAAATATCATGAATTAATAGTTTCCACTGAAGGCCAGGGCAAGAGTAGTGGCTGGAGTTGCTTCTTTTACACTCAAAGCACTGGTTGTTCCACGAGAATTGCGATAGCCTCTGGTGTTTGAAGCATGCAGTAACTCGATGCTTTTGGCGATTTATTTGGTATCCGGTGGACGATGGAGAAGGATTTGTCAATGCTGGCTTTGTGGCCGGTTTGAACCAGATGTCTAAAATCTAACTGTTGATGGTTCTTACTTCACCTTTACTTAGCCATACTGGTAGATTTTCTCGAGCACGAAAAGTCGAGTTCCTAGACCAACGGCCAATTTAACTCGCTCCACAAACGCGGCTGAATTGGTAGATACAATTAGAACTGGCTAGTCTAGATATTTCATGTTTCAGCTGAGGAATCACCATCGGTTTTGTAGGAAATATGACTTGTATTTTTGCAAGATTAAAAGTTTTTGAACTGATTTTCTGAACTTCCTCGTAATTGTTTCTCTAGTTATATCGCCCTTGAATTGCAGTCGTAAGCATAGGGGCTTCTTGTTTACGGATAATGAATAGTCCTTTCCAACTTTCTTAGTTATACGTTTCCTGATGAATTTGTCTGGATAGCCATTTTCAACCAAGGTATCATACACAATCCTTAGTTCATCTTCAGTTACCTCTTCTGAGCATATAGCTCTAACACTATGGCTGAGGGGCCTTGCCAAATTTCTTTTGTACTGGAGAGGAACGAAGCTATGAAAATGTATATACTGCCTTGTCCGTTTGCTTTTCATATGCAAAATTCTCTGTATACCATCATATGCTGTTTTATAAAGAGGACATCTAGAATGAAGCCATCGAAAAGAATATTCTTTGTTCAGTAATCGTTCATCTAGAAAAAATTTTAATGGGCATTTTTAATCAGTTATGATGGCACTGACAAAACTGTTAGTGAAGAGTAATTGGATACATTAATTTGTTTAATAATCTATTACACTTCATGAATGTAGTAACATGGAAATATAACTTGTAAGAGCTTCCAGTTTTCACTAACTCCTCAAAAGTTTTAAGCTGGACTGAATTATTTGACTAACTTTCAAAAGACTGACAATTAGACCTCAGACGACATAAATCAGGAGTTTCGTTAACTATCTAAGTAGCTCATGATCTGCCATCCTACAGAACGAAGTACTCACTTTGTAGCTGGTTGGATTAACATTGTGAAGGAGAGTGAAAAATAACATGATAAGGAAAGAAGAAGGTGCGATTTATTTCATAGTATTTTTCTAAGTATCAATGGTTTGGTTTATTATTTCATTCAAAAATATCCTGCATTTGTTGCGTGAAGTTCGGGAAATACAAACATTTCATATAACCAAAGGGCCAGTTAGATCTCTTTTGCCAAGGCAGACCAAGAAAAATGAAAATGAAAGCCTTATAGTTCAATGATGGAGTTAGTAAGATTCGTGGAACTGAACATTGGTTATTTTATGAGAGCCTACATTTGTCCCGTGTAGTAAAACTGACATATAGTATATCTTAGCATTTCCAGATATGTAAATAATTAAATGTAGATATCATTGTTAAATATTACGGTTTCCAAAAATAAAAAAATTACTATCTTACTGCAAATTGATCTACTCATGCGACGTTGTTTACACCGATGAGAACTTGAACACATATCACTAAACTATGCTATTTCTGATTTTAAAAAGGCTAAAATCACATATCATTGAACCTTGACTCAATGGCTATAGAATGTTAATGTGCCTGTCTTGAAAGCAAAACCTTGGCAGTATTCCTCACCGAGCGATAAGTATGCATTATTAGAGATTCCCGCATTGGAATGAAATGAAGTCTAACGAAGTCTACCACTTAATCTTTATGTGTTTGCCTAATTAGTTTCCTAGTGTCTTCATTCATCCATAATGCATAGAATCCTTTTTTTGATTTTGCAATTATTCAAGAACCAAACAGCATAAAACTATTTCACTTTAACTGTCATTCATTTTACTCAATAACACTGGTATATTACACAGATTTATAACGCACAAATTTATATCTTTTCATGTATTTGTAGTGTATGGCTTATTAAACTGAAATATTTCTGTGCAGTGGTTCAACTTTTATCTGTTACTTTATTAATTCGAATAACATCATCAAGAGAATACAGAAAAGTGAATCTGTTTGCAAGCTGTATTCTCATCATTTGATTCCAGTCGCATATTGTCTGTTATCAGTAGAACGTTTTGTGTCTCTGAAGCGTTTCTGAACCGTATACCCTTAGAAATTTAGGCGAACATTTCAAGAAAATTTGAGTAAAAATTCTTCATCTTCACCAGCTGTAAGATATGAATAAACCTGTTTGTCTATGTCTTCACCACAGAGGTATTTAGTGTAGGGTTTAAAATACATTAATGTTCCCTTAATATCGTGAGCTACTTCTTGCAGAAGTCAGTTGCAAACGTCAGGAGAACTTACAACTAATCAGAAGCTTATAGAATCGCCTAAGGGATCCTGTGAACGATCAGCAGCTCGAAACAAAGTAGACGAAGGTTTTACTATTATCGAACGATGTTAAAAAGCCTACCATCGGCACACTTCAATACTTATGCTTCATTTTATTCACATCACCAGAAGAAACCGACCACTAGCAGTCACCTAATGAAAATTTCAAGATACGGTAACATTTTAGTGCAACAATAGAAACCAAATATGCATTTGTTGGATTTTATTTCAATAAAAGCTATACCCTTTTCTAAACAAATCATTTAGTTAAAACATGCTTGAATTCGATAAAACGACTGTATGACAGCTTAAGTATGTCTACAACATTATTAAATTTTTAAACATTTGCATATGTTGAATTTGACTTGTAGTCCACTAAACGCCTATACAATCCTAATTCTATACATTCTTAATTCTTCTTTATAGCTTTTAGTGAATAAAAGCGTCACTTACAATACGATATGAAAGTTTCAAAAATCCAGACTTTTACTTATCGATGTAATATTAACTGAACTTAAATTTGCAGCTAATATTTTTCAACATGAAGCGATGGTGAGACACTTTGAAGCCTTTTTATTTCAAGTTCAAGATGGTACAATCATGTATCGATATTATATTACACAGACACTAATACATCCGAATATTTTTGAACTTAGCACTGTATTCACTTTAAATACTTTTGTGATTTTCCTAAGTCTAAATGAACACAGAATTGTCTGATACATTAAGCAAGTGTGGTTTTGATAGTCAACTTCTAACAGTCCTATCCTATTCATGAATGCAGTATAATTATGCTGGTGAATAAAGACTTATTTTTATTTTCATGACTGAACTTTTTATCACTATTTTTTTTCATCAGAATGTTGCTATACCTCTTTCAGTCATTAAGTAGACATTTTATTACTACTTCTCAAAGAGTTAAACCCCTAACAGTAATACCGTTTGCTCAAAAGCCTGAAGTTACACAACATATTTTGAAGTGAAAATGTTTTTATTTCAAACTTGTAGTGACACTGAAAGTAACCAGGCCAAAAAATCTTTTAAATTAGGTAAGATGTACCTTTACTAAGTTTAGCTAGCAATTACTGCATAATTAACAAAATATGCCTTTTTGATTTCGTCAGATTTTTAATTTCTTTTTCAAACAGCTCGTGGAATGCATCATACGCGAAAACAGATGGCACTGTTTGCGGTTGATTGGTTGACTTTTGGCTTGGAAACTGCTGGTGGTGGTGCTAAGGCAAGAGCTAATCATCAGTTCATTAATAAGGTTGCCCCAGTGCAGCCATTTCTTCCGGAAGACTCAACTCCAGAAACCATGTTTATGACAGTTAAGGTAGATCACGATTAATACTACAAATCTGTTTATAATTTCTGTCTTGTTAATATATATATATATTTAACAGTGGGGAGTAAAACTGTATGAGGCAAGTTACAAAGTTATGTGAATATATTGATGTGATTAGAAGAAATAAATTATGCTCGAAATGTTGTCCAGTTATTAACACTGTATCGCTGCGTTTTATATCAAATAATCCTGTCTAGTGCAAATATGTACTCTGCTCTTACATTACCTTGTCTGCTTACTTCAGACCAGGGATAAGACTTGTCAACAGAAATATACTCTTTTTGAGGAAGCCTAATAGTCTTTTGTTATTCAGATAAAGAAGAGCTGTGGAAATGATTGTCAGTAAAAATTCTTGACAGTACAGTTAGTAATTTTCAACGGTTTCTTCTAGATTCGTTTTTTTATTTGAGATTTTATTAGGACAGAATTACTGATTGGTGCTGGATGCAAATTAGTACAGGTTTTGTTTGCAAACAGAGATGAACTGTGTCTCACAAATTAAAGACCAGAGAAATTCATTTGTCTGTTTCGCGGATTATAAGTGGTACTTTTTCCGTCTTCAAAAGCATACCTTTTTACTGTCATTATGCAAAGATACACTGATGTTTAGTAATTATTATACCCATGAATGATCATAAAGTTTCATTCACTTCACTAATTCTTCAAAAACTTTGGTATTGTTTTACAAGTTGTAAGCGGTTGCAGATTATGTGCATTATGTTCAAAGAAAAGATGAGTTAACAAATACCTAAAAAGGTACTGGTTTAATACATCTACAGAAATCTGATGGCTAAAAGCCGATTAAGCAGAAATTTGTCCACTTACTATTTTATCATTGTGCTGAATTTTGAAACTAATATAATACGAAGCACTGTGTAACCAACCACTTTAAAGGGACTCAGTAACTGTTAACACCTGACAAATTGTGCTGTAAATCAATTCTACATTAAGCTGTCGGTAAAATATTAAAGCCAATATCAAACCATTTTTTGATGATTGAAACTGAAAGAAAATTGCTCGTGAAGTATTTGACAGGTTGTAAATTAATGGTACTTAAAAAGTCCTAAACATTAACTTTTGTCTGTAGTTGTGTCTGTAATTTTCTCTCTTTCAACTGTTTATCATTCAACAAAGGATCTTATCTGGATTTGTTGTACCGACAACAATCGACTTATTCGTATCTCATCACTCGGGGCACTACATTTCCTATTTGCTCAGCTGTCTACAAATACAGTTGTACGCTTGATTAAATTGTCACTTGAAGTAAGTGTACTATTAAAATTTATCAAAATATCTTCATTTTATCAATTTTGTATGCAGTGTTATAACTTCCTGCCATTTAATTTACACCTGTGTCACTATAATGGTATTGCTTACGTAAATGCAAAGGACACCGCAGTAATAAAATTTAGGCAATACTGTTGATCGTATTTAAATGACTCTTGAAATTGTCAAGTCATTTTTTGGATTGAACAAAGTTCATTTTTAAAACATTTAGTTCCCTTTTTGAATTTAGATAAAGCAATGAGAAGACGTAATTTGTCTGAATCGTGTAAAGTATTTGCATAACACACTTCGAAAAATTAGATCGCACACGGACTTGTCATAGGAATATATATGAAATTAATAAAGAGTCAAGAGGTGAGAAAATAGACTTAGGTCAAGCTAAAGGGACATACGGAAGACAAATTACGTCTTCTTGTTGTTTTGTCTAAAGTTCATTTTGTTTTCCACATTGATCATGTTGTAGATTTAATAAATCATGAGGGAAAGCATTCAAAGAATGTTCAGACAAGATGTTTTAGAGGTTGACGGATATCTCGTTCAACAACTTCTAATTAATTTATTCTCGCGTACCAAAGACAAAGCAAAAGCCAATTATTGATCGTCCGAACCAAGAGATGTATTTAGGAACCAAAACCAGCCGTTAGACGAACGCTTAGCTAGCTAGTGATCGTGCACGTTACACGACGGGGTACCAAATGGCGGGGATGCTTGACCGGAAGCCTTCAGCTAAACAAGTCGACTTAAACAGTGGTGGTCAGCATCCAATGAGTGATTGCTGTGGTCAATAATTTTGGGGAATTATTTACCGCTACAATGTTTTTGAAACCTACTTTAAATTCTCATATCGTATTGGAGTAAATAACATTGTCACTGTCTATAGGTTCAGGAAAACTCAGTTATTTAAAGCATATAGGACCAGACCAGACTATCAGTCAATGCTTTAACCACATTATACTCTAAAATCTATTTGACAGTCATTTGCATGCTTCAAAACTAAGCGGAGTAAAATATAAAGTGTTTGTATTATGACAAAACACTACGCGTAAAAATAAGTAATACTAACACTAACAGTATTGCAATTCATCTTCAAACATTTCACATTTTAAGAAAACTTAAGTATTGCATACCTCGAGCAGCTTTTTCAAACTATTAGTAATTACAACCTGTGCGTTAATAAAGACACTGTCACATGATAGAACTTAATAAGTAACATGTATTATTTGGTGTACGCAAAGCGTTAACTTATGCATTAGACTGAAATGCCTCAGAAAAAGTTTTCGACTGGTTATCTTCAGACGAAAGAAAATTGCGGCTTTATTTAATCAAATTAACTGAAAAATTACATTTTTTAAATTATAGTACTAGAGTATTTATATTACTGTTAGCTTCTACAGAATATAATATTTGAATGAACCTAAACGAATGTAGCAAAAACAAAAAAGGCGAATAAAATCACAGATTCTTGGTGAATGAATTTTATCTACACAAAGTTCGTTAAGATTAAGCACAATTAGTGAAAAGCTTTTTTACATAGGTTATACTGATGTGGTAGAATAACTCGTTATTTGATTGCTTTTAAGCAGAGAATCTAGACTATCTCACCTAATTTCAGAACAAAAATAGTCGATAATGATAGTGCAAGTTAGGTAATCTTACCTAAATTTGTTGAGCCTCAGGTGCATGTATTTTGTTTTCTAGACCTTAATTTTCACTCAAAGTTAGTTCTATTAAAGATAGCGACACAATAAACCTTGGGTTTACAGAGAAGTGCATGTAGGCTAGCATTCTCTGGTTTTACGTCACTAAAGGCTGAAAAGCTGAAAATGCTTTAAAATTATTTGGCTTATGTTGATAATGTGGTCAGCTTTATGCTCATATGATATTATCACCCCGATCATGAAAGTATGTTTTAAAGGAACTTTGTTAATTTGTTCAGTCCTGTGATGATTAACATTGTTGACAACATAAATAAGGAATCTTGAAAAGCTTGAAAATTTATCACATACCTTCTCCGCTCATTCATTCTGTAGTTATGCAAATAGCTCACAAGAAGTTAGTAATTTTGTAAAGTCAAGTAGGGACTTGCTAATGAAAAGTGGCTTGACTGAAGTTTTTTAAACTGCGGTTCAAAGACACTTAAGATGGAGGAGTTTTATTGTAAAACTTTTGATCTTTCCTACTTTTTTTTACTGAGTTAGTCTAATAAGTTTATTCATACAAGTTTGACCATGGATTGATATCAGTTAGAGGACCACTAAAATCCGGGGAGTACTGGACAGCTGTTTCATCCTAGTTTGGGAATCATCGAAGGTACACACTCGCTTGGGTCTAAACCCAGAACCTTCAGGTTACAAGTCAGCCTCGTATACCATTAAGCCGCTGGGACCCGATTCATCGGCCCATGAATTCGAAATTCTAACAATTTGTGATTTAGCGCGACCATCAACCAACGTCATCAGTGGAAACTCCATCCTCAAATTTGACTAGATGGATCTCACTGGTCACTATCAGTTTATGTTGCCGAAAACCTCTTAACAAGGAGGTATCAGTACTTTCCTTTGTACAGTTTCAGTTATATTTTCAATACCGACTAACATCTAAATCTAGGACTTATTATAAAAAAATTGATATGATTATGAACAATAAATTGTGTTTGAAACGTCATCCAGTATATAATATTGTTTCACTGTGTGATATATCTAATAAACAAACTAATATGGAATGAATTATTATTTACGTTCAACTGCACTCCAGTTGGTATTAACGTTCCTACTAAAAATCAAAATCATATTTAATTGTTTCAGATATCGTAGCGTTACACATTTGACTGCTGACGTGAATCACTTGAAGATTTCGTGACTGTGAAGCCTGGCTAGTAATGGTTTGGTGTTCAGTAAAATGGATACTTAACTTCAGTCTGAGTAGATATAATTAAGCTAACTAAGATGCAACTAAACCTGGTGCTGTAAATATTTGTACAAGTCTCTAGTAAACGAAACGAAATAGACAGTTAACAAGAAAGTAATAAAGACTAGAGAAAAACAAACCAAAGTCTTCATTCATGATTGTAATTATACAGTCTTATGGAGAAATCACAGCTAGGAGCAATGGTCAGTTGTCATTCCACATAGATTTCATAAGAAATTATAATATGAGATATGATATATTAAATCAATAGTACATTTTGTAATAATTAGTTTTATGGCGAGTTTCCGTAACAACATAAATAAATTATTGAATTAGAATGGATAACTCCTTGCAGGCTCTTACGTCTTTAACAGTTTGATGATTGTAGATAGTGTGTATAAGTATAAACATATCCATATCACCATATGGAAACACCAAAAGTCAGATGGATTTCATCTTAATCTCAGGAATGCAGTGACACAGCCTTCTGGACACAAAACCAAGAGGAGAAGAAGATGTGGGCTCAGACCTCTTTCTGGCTAAAGAAACCTTCGAGGTCAATCTGGAAGCCTTCATTTCAAATTTAACACTCAGAGGCTGAAGAACAAAAGGATGCCTTTAGTATAGTCTTTAGAAAAAAGTTGAAGGCATTACGTCATATCACTGAAGAAACCTATACGGAGAGACATTGTAACTCTGTTAAAGCAGTTCTGAGGGAAACCTGCATAGTGGTCTTAGAAAGGGAGAAGAGACAGAGCATGGAATGTCTCACTACGGACACGTTAAAAACGATAGCAAAAACGTTTGGTGAATAAGAAGATGAACAACAAAAGCAGAAGGTGTATACAACCTGCAGCTCTAGAAAAAACGAATGAGATCTTAATGACATGCTAGCTACTGAAGAGTAACAGGCTGCAATTAAGAGAGGAATCACAGTATTATACCAAATAACCAGGCTGTTCTCCGGAAAGAGATCCATGCAAATTGAGCCAGCTGAACATAATAAAATAGATCCAGTCACCATCACCTACAACTCATCTTGAAATAGCTGTATGCCGATCACCGTCAAAAACAGAACTACCAATGAACACCAACCCTCTGATAAAATCAGAAGTCTTGAAGGTCATAAAGTTAGCGAAAGCAGAAAGACCAAGCAGAATCGCCCCAGAGGGCTGAGCGGAGATGCTAAAGTAACTACGGAAGGTTGACTGCTTTCGATCATAGATGTCTGCGATCTCTGTCTCACGTTAGGTGGTTTAATAAGGTAAGTAATGTTGACGTTAGGCGTAGAGTGTTGGGCAAACAGGGAAAATCAATCGACGAGGCTATAAAGTTACATAGATTGAGATCGCTAGGTCACGTGCTGCGCATGCCTAACCACCGCCTCCCCCGACGGGCATTACTAGCTGATATAGGTGCAGGTTGGAAAAGAGCCAGTGGTGGCCAAACAAAAACATGGCATCAATCCATGAAATCCTTGACAGTTAAACTGAGTCAGGTAGGGAGATGCAGACTCCCGGGTTGGGGCCCTCGGGACTCTAGGAACCAATGGCTGGAGACAATAGGTGACATGGCTCAAAATCGTTGTCAATGGCGCAGATGTATTCAGTCTCTGTAATCTTTCATATTCCCTTCTACCATTACCCATTCTGTTTCACTCTTATACTTGTCAAACTCTATTAATTCTATTCACTCATCTTATCTACCTCTGTGTGCTGTTTGGAACGTGGCAACCCGAACTGGTGCACTTCGGTGCCAAGTTCTATGTTGAATCCAGACAGACAGACGGAAGGCAGCGTAGAAGGAAGAACGGTACCCAGAGACAGGGAAGAAAGGCCAACTTGTCAAACTGCCAAAGAGAGGAAGTATATGTCCATGTAAGAACTGACGCGAAATCATGGTCGTGTGCACCAGATAAAGAATATCAGGCCACATCATTCAGCAGTGAATAAAAGATACTCTTGGTGGAAGGTTTCCTCTTCTGAAACTATATCCCCAGTCGGGTGGAGACCAAAATACAAAGTTATACATCGTCAGTGAACAGGTTATTCTCTCCTTCAGTTTTATCGGATTGAAAAAAACGTTTCCACAAAGTCGATAACGAAGTAATTTCATAACTGCTTCAAAACTACGTAGTGCAGTGCCAATAAATATTTAAATACTTCATTTGACAGTTATATGATGATTGTGGCACATGCCAAGTAATTCACAGAGAAAAGCTACCGATATCCATGCTGAAAATTCCATATTTGTACCAAAAATACAGTGTGGAATCAAGCTGTAAATCAAAAATATAAAAATATAAATCAAAATATAAAGTAAGATAAAGCTGATTGTGGTGGACTTGGTCATTTAAAAGGCTGTGAGGAGAGAAAAGATGGACATACGTTGAACCATTCAGAAGACCCAGGGAGATTTCGATTTTCCAAATGACTTATATGTCGTATTGCACAAGCTCAAAGACATACAGTCAAAAAGAACAAATTTTAGGGATGGGAAACCAAGCGGGTACTTCAGGCAAGCAATGAGAAGACAGAAGTGATGAAGATACCTGATCATCACTAACAACAAACAGCAATCACAAGCACTGGAGGAAATATAAAGGAAGTCATCACTTTCACTAAGCTAAAAGCATCATTTCATCTGCAGGCAGGTGGATTAGATGAGGATGCTGAAGCCATCCGGGATCGGATCGGATCGGATAGGCAATACATGTGTTCTTCACTCTGAAATTAGCGTGGATATCTGCAGCACTCAGCATAAAAGACAAATTCAGAATTTTTAACACTAGCCTGAGGTCACTGCTTCTATATGGTTCAGGAACTTGTCCATTACATTACGGAAAGCATCGACAATAGGCTAGTGCAGATCTCCATCAACATCTACCTCCTCTGGCTCAATAGTGAAAATCAGGTGACCGATCAGAAATAGTAAGGAACAAGAAAATTCGGCAGTGCAGCGAAACATTGGGCAATAAACTATTGCCCAATAAATATGCTGAAGAAAAGTGAGATGTAATGGATATACTCTCAGAAGACCATCCAGTGCCACCACGGGGTAGATCCTCTAGTAAGATCCGAGTTGGACGTCTGGGGACTTCACAAACGAGATCGTGTGACAGGGAAATGGAAGCTAAATGGGGCTATCTAAAAGAGAAACTAGAAAACAGGGCAAAATGGAGGTGCTTTGCTGCAGTCATGTGTTCCACATGGAATCCAAGGAACAAATAATAGTTACAGTAATAAGTCCTGAACCAGGCCTGAAACCTACCATATACTGTCCTATTCATTTTCTTGACTTTCGTTCATGACATGCACCCCTGTATAGTAAATACTATGCTCATAGGATTGCAAGTCTGGGTTTATCACATAATTATTTTTTTATGGGTGTATCAAATTTGGTTTCAACGCACTGACTACTATCTGATTAATCTGGTCGACTATCTATCACATCATTATTAATACCACAGAAGACAAAACAACAGGACTTGCTTCTCCTCGACTTGGATTAGAAATAGTTTTTGTGACCTCTAGTAGGGTTGGGTTGTCAATTTTAGTCTAAGATTGTACGACAGGCGATTGTAGGCTTTCTGACCGACTGAAATCACCTGGTGCTAAAATCTTCACACTTCTTTATTTTTCGGTATTTTTTCCAGTGCTCGTCTTTATTACAATGACTTTTAATCAGTTTCATCTCAGTAGTTTCCTCTCTTCATCATCATTCTGGTAATCCGCCAGGATCAGTTTCCTTACATTTGTCAGTCTGGCTGAGACTGAAAGGATATGCAAGCTATTTTTGACTGCATATTATTAAATTTCATTCTCCTCTTTTTTATTGTTAGTCGGACACAACGTTAAGTTTTCTCCGATACGTATGGCTGTTATGCCTGTGTTATTGCTTATTCAATTCTTCCCAAATAAAAACTTGACTTTCATTTCCGCAATGTGTACACACGATCTTCTGAGCTGCTTTTCTGTGTCTAAGCTGAAGAATTTACATGAGCAACCTCACAGTGTGGAAACATGTAGGTTACCAATCATGTAACATCTAATCCCTTGACTACCTGTATTAAAATAACTGAATCTATCACTGGCTTGATACTGGTGGTCACCAAGTGAAGTATACACACATCTTTCGATGTCAGAAATTAATGCTAGCCAAAAGCAGATGATTCTTTAAAATAAATTTATGAATAATCACTACCATCAAGTATGCTATCATGAAGGACTCAGCCTTTTCACATACTTTTCACTGAAGACAAAGTGAAATGATATGTGGGTAAGTGTGCATGATACAGCAACAGCAGAGTGGATATGCAGTGTATTCTGAAAAAAGGAATAGTGATGAAGGAGGTTAATTACAAATATTTTTTTGAGCTAATTACAGTATATCGGTGATCGGTACACCCTGGACGTTTATTTCAGTCACTTATTGGGACATTTAAAGGAAAAATGAAGACCAGTGATGCATGAAAGTGGAAAGAAACTAAACGTTTGTCCCAAGACGATAAAGTGTCAGGTTTCGGCTTTTGGGGAATTGAATTATCTTAATGCATTCAGTCAAAAGCCTGAGGAAATAAATGAAAATATTTTTGAGTTATTAAACTGTACTTTAAGTTGGACATATGACATCGTTTTCGCTACTGTTGATGTCATCTCTAAGTGTAACTATGGTAAATCAATGTGAATTTTATATAAACAAATGAATAAATGTTTGTTTTTCTTGTTTGAAGTAAATAGTCTTTCTTTTAACTATGCTTACAACATAATGGGTACCTTAGTAACAAAGTTACAAAAGATTTGTATATAGTATTCACCCTAGTTTGAGTTATCGGGAGTATTTTTGATTTTTGTTACCATAAGCTGGTCTAAATTATGTCTAAATTAATTTATGTATTATATGTAAAATAAACTGCAGGTGTTTAAAATTTAAGAAATTAAAGATGTTTCATGCTCCGTATAATTATTCCTTGTCCCATGTCTTTTTAATGATTTCGTTTTTTTAAAAATATACCCGATACTTTTATGGATTTCGGTTGTTTTACAACAGACGAGAGAAATGTTCTAGTCAAAAGTTAATCTGCGTTAAGCAGTGTATACGAGAGAAAGGCTTATAGATATATGGCATACATCATAGTTGTTGTGTTCTCTGAATGTCAGTATTAAGAGTGCTGTCTTTCCTTCAAAAATGTAGATAACGAAAGTTGTAGAATTGCAATTAACATGACCTTCAATATTTATAACAACATCGATAATTGATGCGTTTGCAGTAATGAAGCATAATAAACATGTATCTTTCTGTCAAGCAATCTATAACTTGGATTACGTATATACCTGACAAATCGATTCACTTTTCTTGTTTTCATTTAATACAAAGATCAAATCATCACAGAAGAAATAATTGTAATTACGATGATCATGTGACGATAGTTATCATTGTTTTCACCCATATTGTTTAAGCGAATACAACAAACACTGGTCTGCAGTTGTCTTTTCACTAACTTCAGATACTCTGAAATCCATAAAATTATTGAATTAAGGTCATTTAAGCAATAATAAATAAATACAATACTGAGGCTTCTATTACAACAACTACTATTACTTAGACTACTGATGATAATGATAACAGTAATAATGTAATCATAATAATCATTGAAAGTCTACTGAGAATTATATCAATATTGTTAATTAAGCTTATAAACAAATGAAATCAATGGAATGTGAATGTGTAGTGTAGAAATCTCGTTACACAAATGAAAATAAAAAGTAGTGAATTATTTAAAAATGTATATGAGTGTTCACTTTCTAAAATGCGATAGATAGGCACAGAGAGAGACCTCTTTGATCGATGGTTCAGTAGTAAAGCACATTTGTGTTCCTAAGTGAAATGGTGTTGGCTTTTCTTTGAAAATGTTAAAATACATTTCAAGGACAGGAACAGATTGTAGCATTCATTTCGTGATAATAAATTGATGCATGGCATAAATCAAAACAATACTGTCTTCAAAAATAGACGAATGTTTTCAGATTTCAGATGTGTATAACTTGCCAGTGAACACCGATGTAGTAAATCTAAAAAAAGTATTTTTTCATCGAAGTGATGAGAGTACATTGGAATTAAAAAAAAGTAGAACTCAATGAGAGTCAGTTTAATCATTGTGTTGAAATATTCAACTCAGAAATAGTTACACAGTGCATCAAATCGATTTTATTTTTTCTTTCTTTACTTCGCACCATCACATATTCAACTTGATTTTTTAGTATTACATCACAGTTTTTATTTCCATACCATGTTTATTTCACACTTATTGTGAATAATGATTATTTTAACAAATAAGGAGTGGTGGTGGGGGTACAGTTTAAATGTACGTAACTGAACTGAAATCTCAGAGTAGGAGTTTGCACAAACATACATTGGTTCAAGGTGCCACATCTCATAAAAGTACGCATAAGGGTAGGGAACAAAAGTGAAGCAAATGTGAAGACACTGCAATAATAAGAACTGTACAAGAAACACTTCTTGCAGAGGAAAAATTAAAATCTAATGGAAGTAGGAGATAAGTAAGAATAGATGTATCTGTGACACAAAGAACGATTCAGAGTCCTTTCACCAATAAACTAATCAAGAAATTTATGATTATACCCTCCTATATTGGCAACAGTCGACATTTTTATATATTGATTTTTATGTTTTGATTGAACCACTCGTACCTTTTGTCATATGATATTGCTCGACATGGAATACGATGTTTTAGAATGGATCAGAAATGGGAAACCTGGATATAATTGATATATTTTGAACTAGCTTTCTGATTCTTTCTCAGCATAGCCACACACTCTGGCTTGAATTCGTAATTATATCTGAGCAACTCATGATCATCGGTGATGCGTCCAGATAATAGGTGTTGACTATGCACGTGATCATGTGAAGAGGAAATAAGAGCTTGTGGACAACCAGAAAATATAATGAAATTGAGGTGTGCTGCTGAGACACAATGTTCCTCTCGAAATCCAGAGGATAAAAATTATGATATAGTGCACGTGAATATTTGATGATAAGATTTTACATTCAAAAATAATAACAGTCTTCTTTATTATGCACCATAAAGATTGACAGCACAATGGAAATAAAGTTTTGGGTATTATTTGACAGTTGTCTATTAACCGCTTTTTTGTACTTTTTCACTTACAGGTATTTGAGAAACCAGAAATGTGTGCTAATGAATCGTCTGAAGGTGCTTTAGACAGTAAGAATGTTAAGCGACTTGTAAATTGTTTTAGTTTAAATCTCACATTTGTAAAGTAATCAACTTAATATATATAACCAGCACTGAGTTTGTCCAAAATTTAGAATTTGGTGCTACATACTGTGAATGATGTTTGCTAGGGTAATGGCAATAGGTAGTAGTAAAACAGTACAGAGGTGCAATAAGGTCAGAATCTAAAGATAAAATTCTTGTTCAGCATTCCAGTATGACTTTTCGTGTAGACTATAAATCATATTCTTGGTCTTTATGTTTTTAATAGGTGCTTTTTTGTTTCTTCTTCTAAAATCCTGACCGACGGATAGCTATTCTTCTTCACCTACTTCCTAAACTTCCTGTGTCATGCCTTCATCTCAAACTCTGATCAAAGTCACCTGTATATAAGATAGTGAGATTGAGTCGCACATAACACAGTAGCAAAAACGTTTCTCACTCACCTCCTTTGGTTTTTGCAGCGTGTGGTTATTCTGTTCTGTCAGGTAATTGATTCTTAGGTGGTAGATATTATCAACAAGTAGTGGATAAACCAAGAAATAGGTCTGTTATGTTTGCTCATAGTAATCGATTACAATGACGGTCTCATGCATCCATTAAGTTTGGTTGGTTGACACTATTAATAAATAGGTTATTATTTGTTTACATTGGATTATATAACTGGAAAGCCTTCATGCTGCTGAAGAGAAGTAGTTTTTGTTGTAAATCCTGCTTATATCAGCTGTCGACAGTCACATATTGTTTGCTGTCTTAGATATTTACAAGCAGCCGAAATAGATTTTGTAGAAATGTGTTGCAAAACTATCTTTCTCCGTGGGGTCTTAGTTGCTGTAGGTTCCTTATTGTCTCTTTATTCTGTTAGTGAACCAATGTTATCAGTTTCGATTTGACTGTAGTGAGGCTGTGCACAGTATCTGCGGCATGTAGCATCGATACGCAGTTTGCAACTACATACTTTTTCATTGAGCGGTGGGTAACTGCTCAATAATATTCTTGCATGTGTAACGTTCATCACGATGACTTTACAAATAGATGTCATGCTTTTCTTAACCATTGTAGGGATTTATGGTTAGTCCTAATAATTAACCAGTGACTCAGAAGACTGGGGTGAGATCCATACCTGGCGTACTCAACAGCCCCTGCCGTTTTTCGCGGAAATGAATTTTTTGTGTGTCTACTAGCATTTGTGGCAGTACAACGTTTCCTAAGTACCAATGAACTCAAGACATTTTTTCAGTTATAGGTTTCGCCTAATGGCCATTGTGTTGTCAACATTAAAAATAATTTTCGGATAACCAAGCAGCTCTACAGTAAGACTAGCATTTCTCTGTAGGTTCCAATAAATCAGTTGTAGAAAGTATCTCTTCCCAAAATTATACTTGGTTTTTTGATTTAGACAGATATTGTAGTTCTGATTACAGTCAGAATCGCCTCAAACAGTGACTGTTAGACTATCTCTAAGTACACTAATTGGTATGTTCATCGGAGACACACAATATGAAGTCTATGTAACCATTTCACCATAAATTGACAAAATTTTAACTATGGTTGATAGGCACCTTTGTACAATTAATTATAAGACCATGTTACTAAACATGTAACAGCAACAAGCAAGACAGGGTAGCCAAGGTATCAACTGTTGTTAACGCAGTATTAAACTGTGAGAATACGTGAGAATAATATTCTGTTGGAACACATTGTCTGTATCACACCACCATAAACAGATCTGTTCCAACTTCCAGTTTATGAATAAGAAGAGAATTTGCTGAGTTATTTAACCGCTCCGATAAATGAAGAAGTTTAGTTCACGTTGATGGACTGGTTACTGACAAATCCTCATCATATATGAGAAAAGATTGTTATTTATATGTAGAAATGTTCTATTCCTAGTGCACTTAATCATAAAGCGGAGTGCATACTGCACATAACTTCGCTTTTTGAGTTCTACAGATATGAGTTCCGGTCAGTGAGAGTAGAAGACACGGAAAAAATGTCACAGCTTTTAAACCACAAGTATTTTTATCCAGCCGTTTATATTATGTGGGACAACATAGAAATTAAAACTAAATTATAAAAAGAAGTGCATGTTAATCAGATATTTCAGTGTTTGTGTCATTTTGAAAATCTTCATCAGTTGTGGTGTTCGGGACATTTTTTGAATATTATTAGTTCCTGTCTTCGTCGAAGAGCAGGATTATCTGAAGACGAGTTGAAATGTAACGACCTGCCACTGGTCGATGAGCACACTAACCATTATTCTGAGACTGAGGACTTACCGATATTACTGTAAGCCGTCTACAGCTGCTTAGATGTATTCACTGTTTATCATCTTTGCAATGCTTAAAGTGATTCTTTCTTCATACTGTTGTTTATCTATTACAGCATATTTTTAACACATTCCCCTTTGGTAAACGCTATTTCTGTGTTTATAAAACTGAGGTGATGCACTTCATTGCTACGTTTCTCATTGACATGTCATAGTTAGTTTCTTCCAGATAATGCTCATATTCTTCTTATTTTTCTAAGATCATTGTTATGAATAGTCTAGACCTACTCTAGCTATTTGTTCTATTTCATTGACAAAGCTATGGAAAAACATTTCTGATACGTGTTTTTCCTATTGTCTCATGATATTCGTCTTGTTTCCTTATGTCTCACTATTTCTAAGGCTTTAAAATCATTTCTAACTTGTGTTCTCAGCACTACTACCTATCTCGATTTTGTGTTGCAAATAACATTTTTCCCAGTGTTCTGTATCTAATATCATGTTAACTTTTTACAGTCTCGAAGGTCTCTTATACAATTCGCACTCATTCAACTGTTCTTTCAAACACATATTTTATTTTATTGGTTTGTAGTGATTTTTGTTTGATTGGTTCAAGGATTTCACCGTGAGCTGACATCACTTAGAATACGATTAAGAAACCAGCTAACAGTGTTGGAAATCTGTTCGGTCCTAGTTTGGGACTCTTGATCATTAACCAGCCACCGCCAGAGTTCGACCTGCTGAACCCTACTCGTCACCATGAGGACAGTTACTCATCAAAGACACCACTAAGTGGTCACGCTATGTCATGAATTGGCAGAAGTTAAGATTCATGGACAATTGGATCTGGTCCTAGTGACTTAATGGTTTAGGAGCTCGCCTTGCAACCATAAGGTCCAGGTTTCGAACTCTAGTGGTGGAGTCCCAAACTAGGACAAAACAGATGTCCAGTACTCTTAGCTGGTTTTCCAGTGGTTCTGCAACTGATGTCAGCTCACGATGAAATCCTCTAATATACTTCTGTGGCCTTATGTAATGTGCTCTACGAATTTTTCATCATGAAGTGATGTTTGTGCAGAGTTATAAGTACTAAGTTGATTATCCCAGAGAATTTATATGATTTACTTCATAGTTCAAGTTAACTGGTGTTATCAGTGAAATTCAGACTGTATGTTTCACCCAATTGGGCCTTGTCAGATACATGCATCCCAGGTGAGTGATGGTGTTTTCAAAAGATGGATGCCTACGAAAAACGATCTGTGCAGCCTCAGTACGAATACTGCCTTATATCAGGTATCGCAGCATTATTAGTCTGCATCATAGAGAGATAGAGTACTTTTACTATTTTGAGCTCTGTCTTACTTGATAATCTCAACACTTACAGATACAACTTATATGATTAGTAAATTTAGGGGTAATATCAAACATCTCTTATATGCTAATCTCCTGTAGTGATCGATTGAACAAGTGTACATAACAGCAGGAAAAACTCCGCTTACTATTTTAGATCATATCGTTATGATAAGCATTGTAGTTTAATTAAGTAGAACAAACGAGTATGGTGCTATTATGCATCTTATTGTCTACCGGTAAACATTTAAGTGATAAAATGGTTTAAATATCAGTAAGATAAATAAGATAAAATCATTAAACTAAGACCATACAGGAAGCATCTTATATTATTAAACATTAACACGATAGCTATTTGTCTCAGTGGGTCACAAAGTCTTGGCATTACTAAACAACTCTATGAAAGATTCCATTCAATCCGCACGATAGTTTGAAAACAAGCGATTAGAAACGTTTGACGTTTTTATGTATCTCTTTGTAGCAGTCAATAGTTTTCTTCCTGTATATTCTTTATTTTAACAAATGTTCCCAAATAATTTGTTGATCATTGCATGCCAGTTTCAAAAATTCTTTATATGTAAATATTTTTATAATACTTTTAATACAGAAATAAGGGTTTTTTGTCTTCAGTGCTCACCCTTTTGTTAAAACGGCTGTTACCTAGCGAACAACTGCCTCCCATAAATTCATCAAATATGGAGATGGAAGGTGCGTCAAAGTCGAACCTTCGGTCTGCCAGTATTCATCGGTAAGCAAATAAAGTTTATTTTGTTGGATATCATAATATTTAAAAGGGTTATCAGAAATTATGTCACAATACCGATTTATGATTTCATTCAACAGATATTATTTTGTTAACTAGTTGTTATTTCACTCAAATTTTCATTTTGTATTTCATTTAGGATTTCGTCCAAAGCCAGTTGTTCCCACGAATACGTACAATTACTTTTAACCTTTTTAACAGTGATTACCTCCATGTCCGTAAAGCTGCAGTTCGAGTGTATCTGACGTGCCTCAACCGATGTAGATACGAGGTAGGTTGAAACTCCTATTTTATGTGTTTACTTTTTGAAGGTTCACATTTCTGTTAATATTAGACTCTAAGTTCATATGCTTCCGAATATATTGTGTGCAAGTCAGAGGCAAATCTTGGACAACAATTCGCAATCCTACTTTCAGTCTTTTGAATGCGTACTTAGTCCATTTTGAAATAAAATTTTTTCAAAGTATGAGAGACGTTTCCTGCAAGTGCTTTTGTGAATTGTGCACAACCATTTTGATAAGCACGTTAACAGTTGAAAAGAGGTTCTAAATTCTTCCATTTTCATATCTTCAAAATAGCATTCTGAAAATCACATGGCAGTTTCACAATATTTTGTGATAGGGCTTGAATGACATAATGAAAGTATTCAAATATGCTTTTTTGAAAATTCTGATAAGAATTCATATTATCTAGGCAAGTATACTAATGGCCGACCCAATTCCATTCAGCTCCTTTCTTATGGTCTGAACTGCCTATTGATTTATAGGCTTTTTGAACCACGTCTCTCAAATGATTATAACCAAATTGAGCATGATTTAGGTGAGGACTTGAAATATCGTTTGTAATCTGTACACATACACGGATCCTTCGTTGTTATACAGATTTTGTCTCACCTTAAGATACAGTTACTTTTTTACACTAGACATCCCTCACTTCATCGTCTTGCAAACTGTAACATATTCGGTTAGTATCACACATTGCTTGACTCTGCTCGAGTCCATTTATTCTATGTCCTTTGACCCTCAGTGCTGGTTTGTTGACTGCTTCTTCCAGACTTTAATAAACAACCATTTGAAGGAAGCATGTGAGACTGTGACAACAAATAGTGCTAATGGTTTATGGTTAAACTGATTATTATAATCGATCTTATTATTATGTTTTTAATGATTGTGAATATTGTTAATATCTTTTGTGTACTGTGTTAGTTACTCAAAGAAAATGTCGATCAGATTGTGAAAGAATTATGCATGAGTGCTGGTGCACAGCATATATCTAGTCAAGAAAATACAGTAAGTTCCATTTAAGCATAAAACCATTCACCATATCTTTCTTTCCTTCTTTATGATCAGCTGAATCAATTTGATGAGGGTTGATTTTTATTTAAAAAATAAATTTTTGCAAAATGATGGTTTTTGTCACCACTTCGCGTTTATACGTCCAGGTGATTATTCACAATGTGTAAGAGATTTTATACACTTAGTATGTTGCTGAGGCTAAAGTTATAGCTTACATCTTCCCCACATAAGTTTTGGATAACATCGAATAAAGGCTTACAGAATAGGTTTATGTGACTTAAGTAACTACGACTGACTTACAGCATAACATCGTTGTCTTCATTTTTCATTTATATCTACATATGTAAAGATGTGCATTTCAGCTATTACTTTATCAGGAAAATGTCGAGTGAAGTGGCCTATGAAATTAAATGACACCGTGATGTCAATGCAGTCATTATATATATATATATATATATATATATATATATATATATATATATATATATATATATATATATATATATAATAGTTCCACCAAATGCATGAAGACCTTGTAAAAATTAAAGCGAGATTAATCTTGTAACTA
Organism: Trichobilharzia regenti; assembly: GCA_944472135.2. Taxonomy (NCBI): domain Eukaryota; kingdom Metazoa; phylum Platyhelminthes; class Trematoda; order Strigeidida; family Schistosomatidae; genus Trichobilharzia; species Trichobilharzia regenti. The sequence goes on along the minus strand of OX235270.1, from coordinate 70,089,301 downwards.
GGTTGATGTAATATACTGAAAAGAACCAATGGGACTATGAGAAATTAGGACCGTATGATAGAAATAGGATAAGAAAAGATTTAATAGTACAGTTACAGAAGTAAAAGAATCCCCGAAAGTGAATGTTTACTTGAATGTCATAACATTCAAAAAATGAACTATACTCTTTTTGATTGAGTTCAATTTATAGAATATGAATTGCTCCAGCTTCTCTAGTTGGAAGGAATTTCATTTGTACACTCCATAAGAATTTGTCACGTTTCTTGTAGGTAGCATTATTGTGACCTACTGCATTGGTCACTGAAGTAATCTCAGCATGAACACAAGGTTGAAAGAGCGCTTTCCAACTAACGTCATTTCTGGTGCCAGAGGGATATATGAGTCTACCTGTCAATGTGTGAATGTTCTAAACCACTTTTTCTTTAGCTAATTTGTGACTATGGGAAATTTTTTTTCCTTCACGTTCCCAGTGGAACATAGGGCCCCAAGCTAGTGACTAGTTTCTGTAGGAGTGTTTAATTTTTACAGGATGGGGTCGCTAGTCTCATGCCCAACCTTTCCTCTTTACTAGCATTATTTCTGGCTTAGCGAGGTAAAGGAGTGCACCAGTGGCCGGGGATCGAACCCCGGACCACGTGCATGGTCGGCGGGCGTCCTAACCGCTATGCCACCGACGCCTTATGACTATGGGAAGTAAACATTAAAAATTAGAGATATAAGGGGACAGAAAAATTCTGTTCTAAAGTACCTTCTTTAAATTGCTGATGTTAATCCGAGCAGCATGGTTAAGTTATGTGTAGAATGTTGGGTAAAAAAGTTGGGTCTATCAATGGTGTTATGAGACTTCATTAAGTGACGTAAACCAAATAAGTGTAATGTTATAAAATAATTATAGGTGTCTAGACCAAAAGAAGCCATAAATGCACAAAATCATACATTACTGACCAGTGATACTTAAAGAAATGGAGATTGACTGAACGAGTTCATCAGAAAGGCATTAATTACTTGTTGTTTGGATGGATTTCGAACCATAGATCGACTTGAAGCAGCGATTCACAAATTTCTTTCTCACAACTCTATCTGTAGCGTTTATTGTAAGCAAATGGTGAACAAATAAACGAAATATTGTAATGTACATGGAGAAACCTTGTTCAAGATCTGTTACTGATTTATTGTGCATTTCCGAAAAAGTGCCTGATGAAGGTGGAGGTAAGAGTAGTTGCGTCTAAATGAAGCTTGATAATTTATTTCCTTTCCCTTTCATTGTGTAGAGTAATGAATCTGTTACTGTAATACTCTGTTTTACATTATGGGTAGAAATTTAATGTCAAAATTGTTTTTCCATTGTGGGTAAAATTTATATTGATAAAATCTGACAGCGTTATACGGTAATATTTACTGATAAGATGATTATGAGCAATAACGTCATCAGTAAATACTACTGAATATTACTGTGAGACTTTATCAAGATAAAATTTTTCCCACAGTAGAATTATACTCTACCACAGTGCACAAGTTCTATTCTTATGTCAAAATTGTTTTTGTTTGTTAACTGCCTAAAGCCTTCAAAATTAGAGAGCTGGAAAAGCAGTCCTAAATACTGTGAGACTCTGCTAGACCTCTGTCGACATCTGATCAAAGTACGTTTTACTGATCTTTCGTGGTTTCTTTTGTGGTAATTTTTATCAAAATCCTTACGTTCTGACACTACAGACAGTTAGGACTTAGTTGAATATTGGAACTTGTTTTATGTAGAAGTTAAACTACACAACTGCTATCATACTGGAAATTTAAATGAATTTAGACTATGGTAGACGTTTCGCCTGGTCAAATTGCTAAGTTTTGCCTAACCCCATTATTTTATACTCTTTTGAAGGTTATTAAATGAAAAGTAACTGAGATCACTGGTTAAACCGCCTTATGGTTTTACTATCACCTTATGCATATTGACGCAATACTGTTATTTTCCGTAAAAAGTATAAAGCAGTGATAGCATTGAAAATGAATGGTAAAACGCTGTCTACAGTTCCTTAATTTTCTTTAATTTCAACACCAACTAGTATACCGTTTGTAAAATCGTTGAATCTCAATTTACATTCTAGCGCTTCAAAAGCAGTGTAGATTAAATAAGACTGAGTAATCATTTTTAGATTTCCACATTTACTTCACCGTTTACTCTGAGAAAAACATTATTTTTCAAATCTCCAACATTAGATCTGATTCACTCTTAATCCTAATAGGTATTATTTCCGTGGGCACAAATTAACTGTTGAGTTTCTGCCTTATATTCTGAAAGTTGCAAATTTATGTGAATACCTTCATGTGATGAAGGTATGTATGTTGTAATGCTGTGGTTATGTGGCACTGTGCTACTGTTCCACTTGGAATCCAATGGAATAATAATATTAAGACTAAAAATTTGTCTATAAAGTTAAATCCCTGCAAACCGACACTTGAATATCAATCTGATGCTCACTAGTAACTCTCCCTATTCAAGTAGGCAGTTACCTGGGTTCTAGTGGGAAGTCATCAATAGTGGGGTCCAGCAAGTCATGTGTGAGGACAAATACTCGCCGATGACATTCGCCAGTGGTCACGTCATATCATGAATTGGCAGAAGTTAGAATTCACGGACAATTGGATTGGGTCCCAGTAGCTGAATCGTCTGAGAGCTTGTCTTGTAGCCAGGAGGTGCTGGGTTCCAACCTCAGTGGGTGCGTACCGGTGAACAGTCCCGGGCAAGTACGAAACAGCTGTCCACTACTGCCAGGTTTCCCAATGCTCCTCTAACCTATGTTAGTTCATAGTGAAATCCTGAAACCAATCAAGCCCCTGTAAAGCAACACTTGAATAGAATGTATGTTTGATCTTTCACTTTTTGTTGGTGAGTTTGATCAAAACGTTCGTTTTTATTCATTCAGAAAGTTGGCGAAAATAACCTGCCTCCAAATACTGGAAGTTTACAGAACAGCCTAGCCGACTTCTATCTAAGCCATTCATCTGAAAATGTTCGTACTAGTGCATGTAATTTATTCCTAACCTTATGTAAGTTTCATAAAAGCAAGTCATTTTGTTGGAGTTTCCATTGTTTTCAAGTACAATTAATATTTTTCGAAAGACTTGTTAACGAATATTAACACTTTTTGCTTTCACTTGCTACTTACATCCGTTTATCTCCGTGTAATATCATTTCATAAAGAAAGAGAGGAGAGAATTCTAAGTATATTTTAAATTCAGAAAAGTGTTTTTTTCATTGGTTTTTAATTTGAAGTTATAGATCCAATTTCTTACTGGTACAGAAAATATATACGCCCATAAAGTAAAACGATGAGCTTTTAATGCAGTCATATAGTCGTATTGCTAAAGCCTGCATTGAACTCTACACAGCACTCTTAAAACAACTTTATTTAGTCCTTCAAGACACTCCTCATATTTCACAAATATTTCATGTCTTCGTGTGGGTCAGTGAATCGGTTCAGAAAAAATAATAAATACGCAATATGTCCATGGAAAAGCCTGAAACAGAGCCACCGTATATATATATATATATATATATATATATATATATATATATATATATATATATATATATATATATATATATATATATAATTGACTCTGACCGTGAAATTCACATCCACCTTATCATTCTGAAGTCAAAGTGTTTCGTTTATATTAAATATTAATCTGTACCGTGATGTGTGTCAGAGTAAAGCCGTCAAAAATTTTATTGAAAACAAAATTACACGCTTATCTATCATTTAGTGACATCGAAAATCCAACATTATCTGGAATACTGAATGTATTTGTGTTCCTGTCAAGAAGTGAATTAGTGGCTTAAACACTCGACTTTCAGTCATTTAGTCATGTGTGAATGTCCTACTACACCTACCTTAGCCTGGCCAACTGGATAGCACCAACAGCCTATATGGAATATATGTGGCTTAAAAACTGGCAAATAGAAAAACCGGTTCCAACTAACTATAGGTTTCCAGACCGCTTGGATTAATTTAAATAATTTATAATGAATTCAGCTAACTAGATTTATGTTCTGCTGAAGACCGAAACGTAGATGTATTTTCTTTGAGGCTAAAGATATCATTCTTGTCACTCTCTTACATCCATATTAGTTTTACATGGGTTCTAAGTCATGGTCGATAGGATAAGATTTCGAGTTGCGGCTTGTGGTATTCATCCAGTGCTTGGGGACTTGAGAATAAGCGATGAAAGCCATCAGCATGAATTACATGGATGCTACATTTTAGAGAGCAACATTTGTCATATCACACTTGTAATTTCATAAGTATGTGAAAGTATAAGATTTTTCTTCAAAATTACCGTCACTTTGCAATTAGTGTAATTCATTTGTCTGGTGATTTTACAGTCTTCCTTGAAGTGTCCCATACAAACAGCTTAAACTGAAAAATTCCTGTATGGAAAGTTCCCTCTAAAATGAGTATGTATACTTTTCTCCTGATCGTATTTACTTCACCTATGGCTGTTTGCAACTGAACATTTAATTTCCAAAAAACAACAAATTGGAACTAATCACCTTCCAGATTAGGTCATTATAAGAGTGCAGTCTTTAGGGTCTACTAATTTTCAGCCATCAAGAGTTCAGTGTGGCGGCTAAGTTAAGTGACGTATTGCAGTTATTTCTGAAGCCTTTATGTTTTAGTCAGATTTGATTCGGAATTTAATTGTATTAGGTGCTATGCTGCATAAACTATTTAATATTACATTTCTAATCTGTCACATGTCTTTTTGTACAAGTCATTAGTGCTTCAAAAAATACTAATCGTCTCCGCTATTTAATGAACAAAGTGTTAGAGAACTGGCAGGTTAGACAAGAACTTGTGACGTCTCCGATTCCCAAATCAGCGCCAAGTGTGAGTGAAACTGAAAAGACTTCAGGGAATACGAAAGGTAGGTAATTTAATTGCTTTAACTAGTGTATTTCAGAATATTTCAGGGAAAAAACCAGTTAAATAAGAATTTCATTAGAATATCACAAGTCTCATGGAAGTTAAGTATGATGAAGAATTTGAGGTAGTTTCTGATGAACAGTATTTGTGAAATTTAAATGTAATACATTAAAACACTGGTTGCTCTTCGATTCAGTATAAGCTTTCAATATCGTCTTTATTCGTCCCTTGGAATTTGGGTGAAGCGTAGGTTTTCAACAGCATATCTCCATTTTACTCTAATCTTTGGCGTCTCTTTTAACTGCCCCTATATTTGCCTGTACCCTTTTGCTTCTTTCTCATATGATCTGCTTCATGTATGACTCGGATACCCAACTCGTTACTTTCCACTTGGGTCCCCTTCGAGCGCCTGGTTCTGATGTCACCTAACAGTCTTCTCAGAGTATTTCCTCTTCTTTCTGTATATTTGATGGGCAATAGTTTATTGCCCAATGTTTCGCTGCACTGCCGAATTTTCTTGTTCCTTACTATTTCTGATCGGTCACCTGATTTTCATTATTGAGCCAGAGGAAGTAGGTGTTGATGGAGATCTGCACTAGCCTATTGTCGATGCTTTCCGTAATGCAATAGACAAGTTCCTGAACCATATAGAAGCAGTGACCTCAGGCTAGTGTTAAAAATTCTGAATTTGTCTTTTATGCTGAGTGCTGCAGATATCCACGCTAATTTCAGAGTGAAGAACACATGTATTGCCTATCCGATCCGATCCGATCCCGGATGGCTTCAGTATCCTCATATGTAGATATTGATGAAAATCTACAGTAGCCTGTCGTCAATACTTTCCAGGTCACGTGAATTAAGTGTCTGATCCATTCAGAAGCAATGACTTGGCATTAGTTTAAAAAATTCAGATGTGGTTTGTTGTGTTGAATGCTGTTGATCAACACACTGGTTTCCAGTAATGCAACCAAAATAGATAAAATATTTTACTTACATGGTCATTAGTAAGATAATTTTTTTCCTTCTAATAATTATCTACATTTCGCCTAGTTAATACTTGGATAATCTAGAATGCAGTTAAACTACGAGGAGGAATTTGAAAATAAGAAACTTGCAATATGAAGCACGTTTTAGAAGCAGGATATCTTTGAGTAGTACTCCATTTACTTGTAGTGAATTTTTATCCCAGTTACTCAGTGTTGTTCATTCGTTCAGGTAACAAATAAAATCAATGAATACGAGAAATTTTACATTATTTCACCTGCAGTTACAGAACAGAATTAAAACATTTAGGTTTAAACACATGAGAAAGTTATACCTAATCTAATGTTAACTGAATATTTATTGTAAAACTTTGCCCGAAAGTGAAACAAATAATGCACCACCTCAAAATATCTTGCTGGTTATTCTGAATGAAGCCTTTATGTTGAGGAAGTGTAATTGGTTAATATCTTAACTCAGACTGAATAGTTATTAACTTTCATATCACTAAGGTCATCATCTTCTGAAATGGGAATCTAGTATAATTTAGTTTCTTCTGTCAATGTAAGACAGAGTTGTCACACATTTTACTTGCTTTATTAATTTTATCTGTAGTTTCGTTATCTACTTAGTTCAGTTTCGAGTATTAGTTGCATCTTCTGCCTGTTATTTGTTTTTTGAACTGATTATCGTTATGGTTCTTCTAGAAGGGCATAACTCTACATATCACTTAAATAATCTAACCAATATCCAAAACTGAGGGACACAGTTAGTTACATAGATTAGCAAGGAGTGAAGTGAAGCAAAGTATAACTTTGCATTTATCAGGACAACAAGCTATGTTTAATAGACATGTCGGGACCGGGCTTTTTTGGCTAGAAAATTTTATCAAGGACTTTAAAGTGAAACCTTTAGGAGAGAAATTAACGTTTTTAGGGAAATAAAACATGTGTGAAATAAATAAACATGAGGACTATAAAGAAAAGTTTTGCCTCAGTTCCCCAGTAGTTACATTCACTTTCCATAATATAATTTATATTGTCAATCAGTAGTCTTAATTATATTCACAATAATCATAAAATGTTTTAAATCTTGCTTTTGCAGAAAGACCATTGATTGTGAGGACAAAATCTCAAACGGTTAGCTGGATATGGCGTGAAGGCCGAATACGCGTTTACTCTTTTTTAGCGCGTACATTAGTTGGACTTCATCTCAAAGTGCTTTGTGATGTGGATACCGAAGGATGTAATACAACGATATCTGGTGACTTTTGTGTCAGCCCAACTTCAACAGGTGATAAACTTTTCACTTACTACATTTTATTTCTCTTATAGAAATGGGTAACAAGCGGTCTTTGACAGATGACAAGTTGTTTGCCCAGAGATTATCGCAATCTAACACTAGTCCTACTACTAAATCAAGACCTAATATTCTGGTGATAGATGGGGACCGCCGTTCATCTTTAAATAAACCGGTAAGTTTAAATTTGTTTTTAGTTCCACCTTTGAGTGTTCTATCTATCTTGTCGTATAATGTTTTGTGTCATATTGCACTTAATAGAATTTGTGTTTAGTTTGAATAATTATGTGTTAACTTGTCCGGTCATTTATTATGTAGGAAGATATCACACATTAACTATTCCTTCAGTTAGTTTGTGGAGATTTAATTCATTAAAGCTTTGTTCGTGGTTTGATATCATTTAGGGAACTATTTAAAACCAGGTAGAACTAGGAGGGTGTTTAGTCACATCTCGGGACTCCTCAGCAGTACGCAATCACTGTCGTCCGAACTCAGGACCTTCCAGTTACAAGTCAAGCTCGTATACAACTCAGACACTTGGAGTCGATTCAATGGTCTCTCAGTTCTAGTTTCTACCAGTTCACGATTTTAGCACGACCAATAGCCAACGATGTCATTGGCGTGTGTCTGTTCTCATCTATTAGCTAACTATATCTTGATTCTTTTTTTGACAAAATTATATTAAGCAGAAACAGTAGATCATTTCAAAATCAAAGAACAACTCACTTTGATAGTTGCAATAAAGACAGAGATTATGCATATGTTCTTTAGATTTAGCATCACCTTTAACTCTTGGATACTCTTGTATAGGTGATTTGCCCTCACTCATTTAAAGTGACCGGGTCAAATCCTGTTTATTACTTCAAAGGTATTTAAGTCTATTAAGTTCATTAACAAGAAACTATGGGAACAAACAAAACAAGAGCCCATCGCTCAACAAATATGCAGGATAAAGTGGAGGTGGATTGAAAACTCACTGAGGAGGCCGCTGGGTAACATCGCGCGTCAGACCCTCGAGTGGCGGCGAGTGTGACGTCCAAGAATGACATGAAGGAGATCGTGTGAAGAGCAGTTGAAACAGTATGGACTAACATGGATGCAGGTGAAAAGTACAGCAGAAGACAGAAGCAAATGGAGACGTGCAGTTGAAGCCCTATGTTCCACTAGGAACCCAAGGGAACAATAATAATCCCAATAATAAGTTCAGAAAGTATTCCATTGTTGAATTGAAATGCTTAAGATATGTGAGAGCATTCCTTAGCTGAATGAAACTTTAACAGACTAAATACGTTGATAAGTACCTTTCTGAATATGTATTTCAATGAAATTGCAAACTTGATCAAAAATACGATTTCTGTCTCTATAGCTTTCATGACATATTTCGGTTGGTGTTATCAAACTAAACTACTTATTATAAAGCTTGACTAGTAGTCATCTGTTGACCAACAGGTATCTTCATTACTTAATTTGGAACAATTTTAATCTTTTGAACTACATTTTATAATAAAAGTGATCATTTTACCCTAACCGCGAGCATTCTGGCATTGGATTGTTTTCATTAGGTCAATAATGAAACGCCTTTTTCAGTTGTGGTATGCTTCAGTCTCTTTTAAACGCCTTATATAGTCAGAGACATTTATAAAATTCTGCTATTGGATTTTACAGACGCATAATAAATTAAAAAGTGAAAATGTTTTGCTTTTTCAGCGACTGATCTGTATCTAATTCTTGTGTATACCCAGGAGGAAAAGCCTAATGATTATATACTGTGAAAGACTGATGTATAAAACTGATAGGAAGTAAGGAATTCCACTGTCATGAATGAAATGCATTTTGGAAGTAAATTGTTCTAACTGACACGAATAATTGATATGCCTGGACATCTATTATTTTATGAATAGCTCACCAATATTATCCTATATTATTCTGTTTTTAAGTCATCTAAACTGATAGTGATCTTTAATATTGTTTTCAACAGTTACAAATCGTGAATGGTTCACCAGCAGTGTAAGTTAAGACATTGATTTTGATGTATTTAGCATGATTCGTTGTAGTCTTCTGAGTTGTACAACTACTTTTTTTTAGGCCATGTTACTTTGTGCACAATTTTTCATGGCATCATCTCCATGTGTATGCCAAATAATGTAAGGTCCATTGGGTGGTCATGTCTATTAATGAATTGGTCACAGCCTTCCAGAAAAAGAAGTGGAAGGTAAAAATTCTGAAAAAAAAATAGTTTTTATGAATAAGAATGACAGTTGTAACTTGAGGGGTTCGTCAACATAGAGACAGGGAGAAAGAGATAGTAACACTAATGAATTTCAATGCTAGCCAGGTATTTATGTGTGTCTTCATTTTGTATCATTTGGTACAGAAATGGGTCCGTGTAAACACTGAAATGAAACAAAAGTAAAAGATGGTGTTGTATCAAAATGTTCAGACAAAAATACTGCATTGCCATATCTGCATATGGCTATTTTCCATGCAAAATTGAGAATTAAATACATTCATGCATACTTAATAATTCACATAGACAAACTAAAAAAATCTTCAAGTGTTGGTTTGTAGGGATTTGATTGATTTCAGGATTTCATCATGAGCTGCTGCTGAAGAGTCCCAAACTAGGACGAAACAGCTGTCCAGTACTCCCAGGTTTTCCAATGGTTCTCTAACTAATGTCAGCTCATGATGAAATCCTAAAAAAATCTTGTTAATGAGTTCCTTTCATTTAATCATACCAAGTTCGTCAGTTGTTTATATTTCACTGAAGCAGACATTTTTATTATCTTTTTTATTCACAGTTCACGAGCGAGGATGAATAATAACACTTCCCGAAAATCAATGTGCTTGACAGTACTGGAAAATATTCGAGCTTCTGAAAGTGGTGAGAAAGTGAGTGCGTTTTCAAAACACAGATTACAAAAGCCTTCTGTAACTTTCTAACAAATATCTTCTTAATTTATTTTTTACATTCACCATTCAATGAATGTAAAACCTATTTATTGAGGCACAGAAAAGTAATTTGTATAGTTTCTCGCCAGGTCTTTATGTTTATTTAACAGACACATGGCTCACAAAAACGGAATGGTTTACTGTTATTCACCATCAAGTCAGTGTAACTCCAAATGTTGTAGAGAATATTTTTTTCCGCATTTTCATCATAAGCGTAGTGAAATTCTTTCGGAGTTATAGTATTATGCTCTATGAAGTTGTAACTGAAATTTTATGGGGACTTCAATTATTTCGGTGGAATGATTTTATGCTTATTTCAGTTTCATAATTGTCCTCCTATTAATTAAGACTGTATACTTATAATTTAACTATACACTACTTTGTGTAATTGTAGGTACCAAGAGCTTCATGTAGCATCGTTTCAGCTAATCATGTGAGAGAAGTAAACCGGCTCAGGAAGCCAGATTTTGAAGATATCTGTTATAGTGTCGTGAATTCATATAATTTCTTTTGTGTGTGTAAGAGTTTCGTGCAGCTATCATAACTGCGGAGCTCTTGTTGCCTGAATGTAATTGATATCGGATACAATTTGATTCTGTTTCCATCGTCAGTAACTATGAGAATGTATCTTCTGGCATTCATTCTCTGATTTGCAGATTAGAAGTTCCGTTCCATGACCTGTGGGACTGACTGCCTAATACAACTATCAGCTTTAGTTGAGATGTTAGAGATGTATTATACTTTGCTAAGTTGTCATGACTGGAAAACTACAGTGAAAATGTCTTTACTCTACTTTCATATTGCATATTTTCACTTGCACATAACATTCTCAAATTAGCCTTACTGTAAGTTTCATCAAACCTTACTTTTTTCATGAAATACTCTCACTTCTGCCCCATTTTTTGTCTCTAAGTAAGTGTTATTACAAACTTACCCAACAAGGTGATGTTTAATAACAACAGGCCATATATCTTGCTTAGAAGTATCATCTAGAGCGTTTGTGTTTCATTTTAGACATATATACCCGACAACTTAAAGCATATTAAACTCTGTGCATACCGCATTTCAAAACATTACAAGTTCCTGGGAAAGTGCTTCCAATCAATTCTGGTCGTGGTAGCTCAGAATGTATGTTCAGTATGAGTTCACCAAGTATCTGTAGGTTAATTATGCCTTTCAAACGAGTCTAAATGTCACACCAAGCATCAGACCTAAACTTGAGCTGCTTCATTTGATCCTCATTTACTCTGATATCTGTTGTATTGGGTGAGGAGATTAGATCTATTTAAGTTATCATGTGCTATCGGAGTAATACTTTATCACTACCACTGTCTATGGATTAACATATTTTGTGCAGAAAAATTGAGAATAATGCATTCATCAAACTGATCATCTTCGAAAAATGCGTTTGACGGTTGGACAAGGTGATGATTGGAATGTACAAGTAAGATTCACTTGAATAGACAGCGAAGAATTACTAGTTGCACGCCAGAATGTTCTGACCTGTTTCATCTCAATCTTTTTCTAACCGAAAACTACACTTTCCCAAGTTGCTCTGTCCATCAACTGTTACTTAGGCTTCTTTCAGAATAGATCACCTTACAGTCAGTCACTGATAATGCAGTGAAGAATGTAGTATAAGAATTAACAACTTCTATAGATATCAAACAATTAACTCGATTTTCTGATAGATGGTCAACACCAGTTCACTTGAGAAAGCTAAAGCATGAAATTAAGCCAAAATACCGGATATATTTCAGATGTTTGGAAATAATGAAATAGTTGTGTAGGTAATTAAAGTGTTTGTGATGCGACAAATTAAGTGAATTCCACCACTCGGAAATTAGTGAGTCGTTTTACCAATATTTGTTGCGATTTTATTTGATGTCTGTGATAATCAGGAGAGTGTCTTTTTATTAGCAACCTTGTAAAAAAGTATTGGGTATTATTATACTCCACAAACCGAATGAAAAATGATTGGCGGGAAAATCAATGAGTCGTTTTGAAGTTTTGGGAACGTGGCTCAGTATACCCCAACTAACTTAGAATAGTTAAGAGCTTTACGTTAAACAACTTACTTTGCTTAAGGGTGCTTGACAGCCTATTACTACTGTTTGGAATCAACATTGTTTAGGTGTGACAGACCTATTTTGATTACTGACAACAATTTATCGATATTTTTAAAGAATCTACATTATAGTGCCGTAGAAAATCTTGAAGAAAGACCGTTTATGAATGCAGGTACCACAAACGTTGACTGAATTGCACTAAGCCAGTTGTCATTAGACGTTTGAAAGCACTCGGCGGGAATCCTTAGACATAGGTTTCGTGCTTGTTTTTTATTCGTCAGCGAGGCATATGTGTAATCTTGAAGGAACTTATGTCATTCCTGAAATTCAAACCCGCGTCACCCAATGCCGCAGTCACAAACGTTACGACTGAGCTATGTGGGCTCGCGATTGACCTCCTGTAGGACTGTACAAGATATTCTGGTTCTACACTCACTAGTGTTATGTGTTTAGTCCCTTGTTTACTGCTAACTGGATCCTCTCAGTTAAATTTAAAATGTGGCCACCATGGTAGGGATCTCGCCAACTGCCTCCAGCAAACTAATAACAACAGTTCTGAGTGGACCGTGTTGGCCAGCCACCTGGCCACATTGTAAATATAACTGGCAGAATTCAGTCAGCAGTAAACAAAGGACTAGACACATGACACTAGTTACTCTCCAGTCATCGAAGTAAATTAGCTAGTGTTCAATATACCTGTGTCACGTGTCTTGCAGGTGTTTGCGAAACGCTTCTGGGAGATTAATAGAAGATAATAGCTTGAAATCTTTTCTAAAATAAACTGTGAGTGTTAGTCAAATATTTTGCCTATTAAGGTACTTTTTGCAGTGTTGACTGGAGATGTAGGGGATACGATTTAATGTTGTATATAGAAAGCTAGGGTGTAACAAATCCATTGTGTACATTTTCACGAATTTCTTCAGGCCATCAAACAAGCGGATATATAATGTTACAGTGTTAGAACGAGTCCCTCGTAGCGGATGATGCCTGTTCAATAAACTTCTCTGTCATATGCAACTGCATTTTGTAATTATTATTCTTCATTTTATTGATGTGCGCGACACTGGAGATGTGTACACTTTTGATGAATATATTCCATGATATTTAGTGTTCCCATATCATTGGAATCTTCTTTCCGTGACGTGAATCCGTCTGATAAAGAATACTTCTGTAAGTTAGTTAACTCACAGCATCAAGAGGTTATATGACTCATTGGCTCAAGACTCTGTCAGATGTGGTTCGAAACTAATACTTACCGTGACAAAGCTGTATACATTCGTTAATCAACTCTCCAAAAATGCTTTTATTTTTATTTGAATAACATGGATCATCATTGACTAGTATGGTGACCTGACTAGTATGAACATCATTTAAAATGTTTATCAGGAAGTCTTAATTCAGTGAATGTGTGCCATATCGCAAGTGAATTAGTATCCTTCTATAGAAATATGTCTTGCTTCTAGGGTACATGCTTTAATGTTACACTGAAGGCCTAAATACAGTTTTCCCCACATTTATTTCCTCCTATGATATTCATTAATGAGGCAGGGAATAAATGAATTGCATGGTTTCAAATTTTGCTTGTTATCATCCAGTTAATTGCAAATTTGAATAACACTCTTTTTCATAAGGTCAATTACTTTCAACTTCATAGTTACGCTGGAAAATGTTGTGAGTTGTAAAAGAGTTTTTAACTCAATAAGAAAAAATTAAAAGATATTTGACTGCCAGTTAAAACACCGAAGTCAATAAGAAGTATGGAATCGTCAGTATTTTACAGAAGGTAAAAACGAAACATACCTTTCTCATGGTTTCCTAAAGTTACACTACATCTTTTTTAATCTCTAGCAGTTCTTTCTTAGTATGTTTATTATTCCATGAATCAAACAGATTAAAACTATTTTCTTATTATGTTGTCCATTAACTTTTGTTGAAACGTTATTGCGTTCAGCATTCACCGGTATGAAATGCTTGGTTCACCAGTCAATAATCGCATTCGTTGAACTGCCTGCTACGGTTTATTTTGTTGCTGTCGCTGCTCTTCCTGTTGTAAATTTTCTTCCTTTTGCTGGTGTTGCTCTGATTGCTTGTTCCTTGTTTTCCTGAAAGTTGCTCCACTGTAAACTATATATATATGTAACAACCTGCTTCTCAGGGGTGAGGCTAGCAACCCCTCGCAGTAAACAAAGCTACTACAGAAACTTAAGTACGATGCGTCTCCTTGAGACAAAAGAAAAAGTCTGTTACACGTCCGCACCTTGTATAAGACTGACAGAGCTGCCCAGATTGCAGACGAGATGAAAAGATATGGTATTCACGTACTGGGAATATGCTAAAGCAGATGGATTGGAAATTGACTTACCGAATTGTCGACCGGAGAGCTAATGATCTCCTTTGGTCAACCAGATGACAACCGTGATCACACCGAATGCGTGGCTATCATGGTGTCACCAACGGCAGCGAAGGACGTGATACAATGAGAGTCAATCTCGACCAGGATAATGACCACCAGTTTCAACTTCAAAGGAAGGAAAGTGTTAGTTATACAATGCTATGCACCCGGAAACAACGCAGATCTCGAAAAGAAAGAAGAGTTCTACAGAAAACTAGAGGCAACAATAGAGACTACTCCAGTTGGTGACATTAAAATACTAATGGGAAACATAAACGCCAGAATAGGACCAGACAACACAGGAAGAGAAACCATTATAGGTAGAGAAGCTCTTGGAGAGATGAATGAAAACGGAGAACTGTTCTCTGACTTCTGTGCCTCCAATAAACTAGTGATTGGTGGCAGCTTATGCATCACAAGTAAATCTGTAAGGCTACAGGGGTGTCACCATGAGCGCGAACCAAACACCAAACTAACTTCATCTAAATGTTGCTCGAGGAAGTGGAGACGCAGCTCACTGGACACAAAAGTAAGAAGAGAAGCAGACGTTGGCTCAGAGCACTATCTCGTGCAAGTAACACTCCAAATCAAATTAAGAACTTTCAAAGAAACAGGAGCTGCAGATAGACCACAAGTCAAGTTCAATACTCAAAAACTGAATGATCAGGATATAACAAATATCTTCATTGCAAACATAAGAAAAAGGAGGAGACACAAATCAACACTAGCGAAAATACCAGCGTCGAAAAGCACTGGGACAACCTGAAAGCGGTGTGGAGTCAAACCTGAATAGAAGTTCTGGGCAGAAAGAAGAGATAGGGCAAACAGTGGCCCATTATGGACACATGGAGACTAATAGAAGAGAGAAGGATGGTGAAACAAAAGATTATTCTGTGCATCAACGAGCAAGAAAAACAGGAGTTGAATGCAAACTACAATACACTGAACAAAAGAGCTAAGAAGAGTGCCGGGGAAGACAAAAGAAAATATTATGAAGCCATGGCAAGTGAAGCAGAAAGAGCTGTAGGCAAAAAATACCTCGCAACATTCTACCAAACACCTAGGTTCCTGTCGGGGAAAAGTTCGACGCGGAATAAGCCAATGAAGGATGACAATGGAAAGTCAATCACCAAAGAGGTAAAACAAAGGAAACACTAGGCTGAGCAATTTAAAAGACTTCTAAATCAACCACCACTTACAACGCGCCCAATAATACCAACAGAGGAAGCAGAACTACCAGTGGACACCAACTCTCCGATGAAAGAAGGAATCCTAACGACAATAAAGGTGCTAAGAGCCGGAGAAGCAGCAAGACCAGACAGAATCCGAGTAGAAGCATTGAAAATGGGTCCCGAGACATCAGCGGACTTGATGACACCACTGCTGGAGGTTTGAAAAGAGGGCAAGGAACCTGTGGATTGATATAAGTATAAAACTTGGGCACTGTGGTAGAGTATCAATCCATTATGGATAAGATCAGTTAATATTACTGTACAACACTGTGTGATCTATCGAAATAAAATCTTATCCATAATGGAGTACCTATTGATTGTAAGAAAGGCTGTTTATTCAAAATGCAAAAGAAAGGAGACGTAATTCAATTAAAGAACTGGCGTGGAATTATGCTCCTGTCCATCCCAAGAAAAATACTAAGCTGAATCATCCTGGAGAGAATCAAACAAGCCAGCCTGGATGCAAAACTCCGACCGGAACAAGCTGGATCCAGGAGAAACAAGTCATGTATCGATCAAATCGCAACACTACGGGTTACCATGGAACAGAGCGTGGAATGGTAGTCAGCTCTCTGTCTCAACTTTATTGACTTTGAAAAGACATTCGACAGCGTCGATCGAGGGGTCATTTGGCAACTACTTCGCTACTACGGGGTGCCATCGACAACTATACATCTCATCCAACAGCTGTACAACAATGCCGCATGCCAAGTAATCCACAACGGGAAACTTACGGAAGCCTTCAAGGTGAGGTCCGGAGTGAGGCAAGGCTGTCTACTATCGCCAATGATCTTCCTGATTGCGTCAGATTGGATAATCCGACAGACAACGGGCAATGAGGAAACAGGCATAAAATCGACTCACACAAAAAACTTGGTGGATATGGACTTCGCCGATGATATATGTCTGATTTCCCACAAACTGGAAGATATGCAAGTGAAAAGCAATAAGTTGACGGAAAAGGCATCCAGAGAAGATACAACTTCAGGCGAACATAGATAAAACAGAGGTGATGAAGATTTCTGGCCAACAGCAACAACAACAGACAACAATCAGCATAAATGGTAGAAATTCGAAAGAAGCAACCTCTTCTACCTAATTGGAAGTCATCGTTTCAAATACAGGATGAAATGACGAGGATATCAAAGCGAGGATCGGGAAAGCAGGGCAGGCTTTCATTACTCTCAAGTCTGTGTGGAGGTCAACATAATGAACACGAGATCCAGAATTTCAAATCCAATGTGAAGTCAGAGCTACTTTATGGATCAGACACTTGGCGCATCATGAAGCGCACTTCGAAAAAACTACATACCTTCATCAACAGCTGTCTTCGCTCAATACTCAAGATCAGATGGCCAGAAAAGATCAGCATTAGGGATCTCTGGGAGCGAACCAACTCAGTAAGAACCGATTGTGCAACAAATATGAAGGAAGAAATGGAGATGGATTAGCCATACTCTGAGAAAGCCATCAAGTGACATCACACACCAGGATCTCAAGTGCAGCTCGAACGGAAAGCAGTGAGTTGGTCGTCAGTGCAAGGGTGACATGGAGGAGGTCATGTGAAGAGGAGATGAAAGCATGTGGGCAGACATGGAGTCAGGTGAAAACGCTGGCAGAGAACTGAATGCAAAAGAGACGTGCTGCTGAAGTCCTATGGTCCTCTAGGAATTAAAGGGAATAATAATAATAATAATAATCATCCAAGTGCTTCTTTGTAGCAGTAAATAACTTCTAACTTGAGGATTATTTATAATTTGATGTTTTTTATTTCAGTAACTGTGTTACACAATCAGTTTCACTATTCATCATGATTATTTTACTGTAAATCAACATTTAGTTGTCTTGGCCCCGTATTTTATGACTGGTATGTAAATGATAAATAATCTTTCCACCTTTTAATATCACTGCTTGTAGAAGTCTGTCTTGTTTATTTCTGACTTTAAGTTGTTTTAATTTGCAAATCCAAAGTGACTCGGAAACTTACCCCGCTTTCCACCTGATAATGAGATTTCTAACTTTTAAGGCTAAAAATTCTTTTGCTTGTGTATTTTCAATTCGTACGGTGTTATTTCAGTTGAACATGTCACCTTATCACAATCTTACTATGTAGTGCATACACGAAATTTGAAATCTAATTTCCTGTGATATAAAGCAGTATTTTATTGTTTGTTTTTTTCTAGGGCAAACAACTGGAAGTCGGCAGAGCACAAACATGGCTAAAACGCCTGAGTTCAGCTCAAGCATTTAGTGCAATAAATAGAACAAGTAGTCGTGTGGAACTTGATACAATCAGTATGAAATCTATGTTGTTCAAAATGTTACAGCTCTCCACAGAATGCTTGCTGGACGAGAATGTTGAACTACGTACTTCTGCTAAAAAAGTAATAATCATTAAAAAGTATTTGGATAAAGTCATCATTATTAGAGTTATTTTTTCTCTATAAGGGTAATGTTAGGGGTTAAGTAATTGTATTTATATGTCAAGTTTGAAAGTTTATTCATTTATTCAACTCAGTCGCTTTGATAACCGTAACTAAAGTATGCATGATGCAAAGTAAAATTTATTATGTTTAGAATATCTTTGATTACAGAATTATTTTTTCATTCTGCTTTCTTTTCTTAAAATTTTGTTTTCAAAAAGCTCTGAACTAAAATGCAATGTTTTAAAAAGAAATTGAAATACTTGACAGGACTGACAAATAGTCCACTTCTCTAGTAGTATTATTCATTCATAGATAGGGAGCTTTTTTATGCGGCACATTACCTCTACTCCACACCAAACAACTCCATCTTTCGTTCTCATCTGAAGTCTCCAGGAATGCCTTGTAACTGTCTTATACCAAGGACTCAGATCGATTTGCACCACCAATATTTCGACTAGCAACGCTAGATAGTTGACTAGATGTACATACAATGAAATCAGAAGTTTTCGAATTACTCAATGCAAGCACTAATAACCAGTGTAAGTGGTCACCAAATACTTGTTTTAGCAGCGGCCTGTACTATAGGGAGGTTTTACTCCGAATTCTGATATCATTCATGAATGCGTAATATGCATTTTAATTTAAACTCTTGATTTCTGTAAGAAACCATTGTGAGGTTTGAAACTGTGTAGTTGACAAATGTAAAAAGTAACTGATTCTATGGGATTAACTTCTTCCAGACTCTACATTTTTAAACATCATGCATTTATAAGTATTCAGACTGTAGATGTTACAAATACTTCTGAAATGACTTCAACACCGAGTCAGAATGAATCATTATAAATTATTTAAAATAACCCCAGATTGTTTGATTTTTCCTTAAATACACTGAGGTTATTTTAAATAATTTGCCTTGATCGTGTATTTATTTTGCCAAAATTACTGTTGCCTCTACTGAGATAGTATCTTTCAATTTCATGCTAAACAGTATTTTGCACAGCGCGTGCAGTATTAACAGTTTTGCTTATAAGTTTGATATCTGGGTGAATTAATCATGGTTCAAATTGTCATATATGGGCGACTTTTGTAGCAAATGTAATGGTTCCATATAAGATAACTTTATTTTAAATAGCACACATTGATGTAGTATTAACAACCGGATGACATTACGAGCATTTCTTATCGCCCATAATCACATCAATTTAGTAGCACGTTTTCACAATTTGTCATATATGTATTTTCTCTCTTTCCGTCTCTCAAACATTTCTTTGTTTGCTGCCAGTTTCCATATCTCCAGTAAAGGCTTTGCGTCACTCAGATTGCACTTGTGCAGTGTTGAATAGATACGCAACGCTTCAGTAATTAACCTCTCCCTCCACCTAACTGTATTACTTTTTAATACTCTCATCCTATCTCACTCTATTTTGTGGTTACATGTAAGTGAATGCAGTGCAATAGCTGAGCTTTTTTCTAGGTTATTTCACTAAGCAGGGTAAATTATTCTAAGTCTATCTCAATTTTTATGTTGCAACTATCTAGTTGACGCTGACCTACTAGTTTCAACTATGTAATTGACCTCACAGCCATTAGAAGGTATTTGGTAAATTATATTATTTTTCTTAATTGGATCCAATGGGTCCTTAGGGTGACAAAGGTTATCTCTGAAAGAGTAAGTTGGTTTAACCACCAATTAACTCTAATTCGAATGACACTGAGAATCCAACATAAGGCTTCTGACGTTCCTTCTTCATATGGTAGAGCTATAGAGGCTTTGAATTCTATATTATTTATGTCATTTTTATTGCTAATCTTTGTATTTCAGTGGTTATTTATATATTTCTGAATAAATTCTGGCAGGTAGTTATTCACTAGTAATACTTCCTTTGTTTGTTTGAATTCATTATTTATTTTACTAGTTGGGCTCTTGGCCCGATTATAAAGACATTTAACTGAACCTATCTTTACTGATTCTGGATGGGATGAATTAGAGTCTAAGTATTTATTAGAGTGCGTCAGTTTCCTATAAACGCTAGTATTTAACCGACCATCTTGTTTTCGTTTTATTCTACACTTCGTCTTCTAAATCAGAAGTGAACTGGATCCCGTCTACTATTGACTTTATATGTGTGAAAAAATGAGGGATATGTTCGGATTTCAGCACACTGAATTTTTCATTCACATGTCTTCACCATAACCTAGGAGCAGGACTAGACGTTCTTACAGCCTTTTGTTCCCAACTATCCATAGATATGTCTGCCACTATTGAGGATATCGGTGATCCCATTGTCACTCCATTAGTTTCTTTCTATAGTTTATTTTGAAATTTGAATACAGTGGAGGTTAGAAGTAACTGAGCACCTAATATTCTTTCATCAGTCGAGGGCATAATCCTTCTTTTGAGCTCAGGATCAATATTCACTGAATTCCTAACTAACTCCAGAGCTGTATTTGTGGGACTATTAGTATCTAAAATAGTTATTTCTACTCAGGGGTCATATTTTTGATGGTATTGTTTTGTTCACTCAAAAACAGACAGTTTGGTAAATTCGGTCTCACGCCTTTAGATAATAGCAATTGTTGAATATTAAAAACGCATATAAAAACGCCGCACAACCTGTTTTTCACCGCTGTTAAAGAATATAGGCTTTCATTCCAATCTCTTTTGGTGAATATATTAGATAGTTTTGTAAATGTTTGTTGTCAGTTTTACAATATATATATATATATATTTTGCAATTTTATTTCATATCCTAAACTAATTTAATGAAGATGCAATCAGTAGTGAAGGTAATTTGAATCGGTTCTACTGTTTATCTTAGTTCATTAAGTTACTCTTTAGTTCTGCTTAATTCTTCCAGCCAGTAGATGTGGTTACTGTTGCTTAATACTCATACTATTTTCTTATTGTTATAGGCCTTAAATGATATCGGAAAATTGATAAGGTGGTACGATGGCAATCTTTTATTAGAATTAATTTCATCACACATGCTTGGTCCACCATCAATGATGTCATATGCAACTTTGAAGCTCTTGCGCGACGGCTTATTTGAATTATGGCAGTATGATGAAATTTTACAAATGGAAGAAAAAGAACCGGGTTTCACAGAAAAATTTGCCAGTGTTGGAACAATTCCTATTTTAAATTCATCACTACTTTTTGGTCTATTTTCACCAGAAAAATCAAGATTATGGCTTCGAACCTGCCAGCAGTATACTTTTAACCAAACATCACCTATATTTCTTACTATCTTATCAATGGAGTGCACTCTATATACCCTTTGTCTCACTCACAGACTGCCCAATTTATCACTTGTGGCATGTACTTGGGAGACTATGAGACCTGATCCACTTTCAAGTATACAATACTCTCAACGTAAACTGGAAGTAGATCCAGGCGATGTGGTAGGTCTCATAAGAAATTGGAATGATTTAATATTTTTATGTTAATACATTCCAGACTTTGAAGGTATAGCTGTAATTTAACACCTAAGACGGGATGTGAAAATCATGCTTACCTTATTTTCACTAATATATCAGTTTTATTTTGATAAAAAATTATCCTTTTATCATTGAAAGAGTAATTATTTTATCTAACAAAACAGATTGTAGTTTGAGCCTTTTAAATATAAACGCTTGGGTGCTGAAATACTGAAAAAAGTATATATCTGACGTTTTTACGTACTTCAGAGCCTATCGAAATATCCTTGTTTCTGATAGCATACGATATAATAATTTGTTAGTGTTCAGCACAATTAAACAGCGAAGTTAACGTCAGACCATATAGTGACACCAAATAGATGATAACTGAGAACCAGGGAGTACCGTACATTCAATTTCGAAACTCTAGATGTCGTCTTCCATGAGCTTACACAGGACCAACAAGGGCAAGCGTTGGGAGAAATATTTGTTGACGACAGTAGAAGTTCGAATTCATGGGTCACTGCATTACGTCCCAGTGGCTGAAAAATCAACAGTCTCTCCATTCCTGATATGCTCATGGGCATGTACTTCTGAAGCGTTTCAAATAGTGGTCAAAACAGTCGTTCAGTACTCCATGTTTTCACTTTTCCTCTGACTGATACCAGTTAGTGATCTAATTTCAAATCCATCAAATTCCTGTAGATCTGCAGTTGATAATGAAAAACGCTCATGCAAGGTTTCGGTAGTGCATTAAAGTTAAAGTAATTTAAGAAATAAACTGCAGTTAATTAGCTCACTTAGTGATAAAATCTATAGTTTTTACTAAACAGACGAGAAACAGTAAAGAGTGCTCAAGCCAAATTACTCATACACAAATGTGAAATAATTTCAACTGGTAACTAATTATAGATGAAATATAACTGTAGCTGACATAGATAATAACCAAGAACATTATCTGTGGTATAGTTATTGACAGGTTTCAGAGTGTTCCAAATCATGAATGTGAAATTTTCTTAATGTGAAATATTCTACGGCATACTTTGAAACACGTCAATCTCAAGAACTGTAAAACAGAATTTAAATTAATACATACACAAAATTATGTATACATAATTAACCACACATAACACCTAATAATCTGATCAGTTAT
Source organism: Trichobilharzia regenti (assembly GCA_944472135.2). Classification (NCBI taxonomy): domain Eukaryota; kingdom Metazoa; phylum Platyhelminthes; class Trematoda; order Strigeidida; family Schistosomatidae; genus Trichobilharzia; species Trichobilharzia regenti. The sequence continues at coordinate 70,066,455 of OX235270.1, read as the reverse complement.
GAATTGTATGCCACATAAGTAATTTGTTACATAATAAAACAGTTTCATCGCTGTCTGCTTCACTATGTAGCTAAGTATACACAAGAGTGAGTAGATTTACTATTAGGTAAATAGCTAAGCCAACTGTCAGTGTAAGAATATTTAGTAAAATGCATCATATAAATTTATAAATAAGCACTGTAACAATTTGAATTGTTTTCCTTTTTTTTATAACTTTTAACATTTACTCATTGAATTTATCCTTGCATAAAATTTGTAGGCAGAATGTGTTAAAGGGTTTGTTGAATTCGCTCAACGCATAGACATACAACTTGGAGCTAGATATGAACCAGTATCCAACAGTATTGATCTAACCAGCATGGCAGCAACGCTTAGGCTGAGTCCGTCTTGGTATGTAACCGTTTCAACTTGTTCATCTGCGTTTTTCATTCAAATAATCTCTTCTGTAGTTGGGTATTATTTTCAAGTGAACATATTTACCAATAATTTTATTTACACAACGATGAGGATCTTTATTTATTAGTTATCAGAAAGGAACCAATGGTTCATCATGACAGTTTAATATCTCATATTAAAGATTTCCATAAGAATTCATAACTATTAAGAGTGAGAATCATATGCTGGGTTAAGTAATCAGTCAAATTACTCCTTATTTTATTTATTTTACAAAAATATTCTAATATTCTTTAAAAAGCTGATTGTTTAAACTGATAAAATGTTGTGAGACGTTTGAACAGGAAAAACCTAATATATTATACTGGTATTATTACTGTTCTCCTACGTTTCAAGTGGAACATAAGGCCTCAACAACACATCTCACTTTCTTCTATTCTCTACTGTCCTCTTCATCTGGGCCCACAAATGCACATATTCTCTCATCTCCTTCCTCCTCACACAATCTCCTCCATGTCACACTAGGACAATCCACTCACCGTTTCTTTTCGAACGTTTCCACTCGAATTACAGCTTCGTTCGCGCGATGTCATTCTACGGTCTCCTCAGTGTGTGTGCCAAATCCATCTCCATTTTCTCCTGCATAATTGTTGAATGATATGTTCTTGGTTAGTCTATTCGTAGAGTTTTCTGTTGCTAATTCTTTGTAGTCAGCCATTTGATCTTGAGTATTGGGTGAACGAAGGCAGCTGTTGGTTGATAAAAGTCTGCACGTGGATGTTGGAAATGCTTTTTGTGACTCGGCTGCTAAGTTTCTTACCCATACATAAGAACTAACTGACTTCACATTTGTTTTGATAATCCAAATCTTGTTCTTAGTGTCCAGTGCAGATTAAAGTCTTTATTGACATCCCATAATTGGCTAAAGTAACATGTTTCTAACGCATAATATGGTCCAGTTGTGTGTCTCGTTGATGAGTATCTAGGTAACCAGGAAATTGCTATATATCTGATCATGTGATAGAAACGTTAGTCGAAGAAAACCTGCTTTCTCTAGTTTGAAATGTTTACGTTTCTACCTGACTAAATGTAATAGCTTTTGTGCTCGGTAAATGGTGTTTAATGAGACCGTTGATTTTTAGCAAACTTCATGGTTTCAGCCGTAAACGTGGTGCACCATGTGTGCGTATTTAGTCTTTTGATGCTAAAGTAAGCGTAACAGTTTTTTTGTTCAATTCTTTCACTAAATACTTGTCATGCAATCACTTTGCCTCTCTTTTACTATGTCTGCAATTATTTTCCGTTCCGTCGGAGAATTACATGATTGATCTTTGTTGATTGGCATTCAAGCTTTATTAATTACAATTTAGTTTGATATTGTTTAATTTCTTTAGTTTTGGTTCCACTTATTCCACGAATTTCTGAAGATTTTACTTTTGGAACCGACTTTTAAAAATTACTTCAGATGTGTTAGAGCATTTCTGAAAGTCTAAGGGTATAAATTAATTCATAAAAGCTGTTCTACAAGATTCTGCAAGTTGGTGTGCATAAACGCATGTGATAAACGAGTTCTAGTTATCAAAGAATAACCAAATATTATTGCCAATACACTATTCTGTCTGATGTGAATGATCTTTCTTCAATATTTTTATTGTGCTTGAAATAAAGCTTGAGCTATCATCTACGAATTCTCATAGTGAAATACTAAAACATTTCCTGTCGTCAGGGTAATTTTTCCTAGCCAACCTACAAACTAAACTCAGTCCTGTGTGTAACACCTATGAGTGTTTGTTTTATGACACAAAACACTTTAACCTTCCTCCTAGTACCAATATTCCTTTTCTCTTGAATTTGTTTTGTAACATTTTGTAATATTCAGGGCGAGAGGGGAGTCACTTTAACTGTCATTTAAGACACAAAGGCCTTATTAACATGCATGTTTTGTTAGACTGACCCCCATTAATTTTTTAAAGTATGGAATAACTTATTGGTACACACAGGTACATAAAGTAGCGCTTGTTGAACCACACTTTTGAAAATGAAATTGTCAAATGGTTTTTGCTTATGGAAGTCTTCGTTCACTCATTATTACAGTGGTAAACAACCTGAATCTTAAATTTTCATTGTCTGCATCTTCACTGACAGCCTACAGCTTTCACAAACTAGTGAAAAAGGTGTCAAAAGAAAATCTGCGTCCAGTAATAACCCACTCGCATCTACAGTCATGAAAGTTATCTCAAAAATGGAAGCAATAATATATCCTTTTCTGCCACCAACAATGAATTCAAATCGACCTCATCCTAAAGTGCGTAAAATTGGTGGACTTTTATTATCTCCGATGCTACCATATCTTATTACATGGCCGCTAGCTCTTCTTCCTCCAGGTTTGAATGCCGTTTCGTCAAATCTGTCCAAAGAGAAAAGACTTCTTGCAGTTCGAAAAATCCTTCGCGTGTGAGTTGTGAATACATTTGTTTCTTAAGTGATTACCTTTTTTCATTGCTTCTTGAATCCAGTTCATTGATATCCTTTTGATGTAATTATGTAGCTCTCTGAAAGTGAGGTTTCTTGAGCTCAGCCTTGAATACTAGTTTTAGGGTTCTGTTTGGATTATCAGCTCTTTTTGAGGCAACAACTACAAGAATATTAACTTTGGATTGTTGCAGCATACTGATGTGAATGAATGATAATTCTTGGAACTTTGTAAACACTTTGAAATGAAATTCTGAAATTTTAACTAGTCTATGCTGTTACTACTGGTATTTATTCCTTACTTTCCAAATAGAACTTAAATTCACGTATACACACTTTTGTGGGACTAAGCTCTTTGTCAACACTTACCGATGGCCCCACAATAGACCACAATCTTTGATTCCTTACTCATATGATTCCCTCCATGCCATTTCCGGAAGCCTGACCTGTCACTTCCATTTCAGATTTCACTCGAGGCTGTGCCCAGTGTGTGACGTCACGTGAATATCTCCACAGAGAATTACCATTTCACTTTTCATGTTTTCTGAGTAATGGGTTATTGGAGTCGCTTGCTGTCAGTCGTTTTCAGGTAGCTATCATTTCTTGAGTATTCGACGAGAGAAAGCGTTGACGAAAGTTTGCAGTAGCCTGTAAGAAATGATTTTCGCGGCACACGAGCTACATCTTTGAACCACAAAGAAGTACTGACTTGACATCAGCGTTAACAATTTGGTTGATGTTCCTTGTGCTGAGTGTTGTTGGTCTCTGCATTGACTTTAGAGTAGTAAAGGCTTGTGTTTAGGGCTTTTATTCGCCATCCATCCCCCGTGTTTATAATTGAAACGGTGCTTCGAGGTAAATGAAAGGGACAGTTTCCTATGTATTTCTTCCACTGATGGTGATTAGTGTAGGCTGTTTGTAGTCAGGTATCTTCATTACCTACCTACGTTTACCTGAAGTTCTTCCGATCTTTTCCACCTCCTACTGATAACTTTCTTATTTCGCTCACATAGGTGTCACAAGAGACATAAATCATTTATAAAATCCAGATCTTCTATAGAATGCTTGTCTTCCCACTCTCCACTCACAGTCTGTCGCATGATGTGGCAGTGGTGGTAAGAAACCTTGCTTTAATCCTGTCTTTACTTCAAGCAGTTCATTGAGTTGACCTTTGTGAACTGCTTGGCACACAACATCACTATCGGTTAGTTCAGTTGGTCTTGTATATGTGTTTGGCACTAAACTCGTCAGTTTTGAAACTATTTTCAAATTACTCCTCGTTTGACACTGTCGATGACATTTTGAAATCAATGAATTTTTGGTTATGCGCTGACTGCCATTCTTTGCTGTGTTCAGTGATAATGCCCAGTTTGACAGTCTAATCTAAGCAAGTTTAGTTTTTCCTGAATCAAGCTGGACAAATTTTTCATCAAGAACATCATTCAGTCTTTCAAGGAGAATATGGCTTAATGTTTTGTTTGTGGTGGAAAGAGTAATGGTTCTCCCACAGTTCTTACATCGACTTACGTCATTTTACTTTCTCACTTTGCTAAGGTAGCCTCCCTTCCAGTTGGCAGGTGCTTTGGATTTTTTAAGCTGTATGAATTAGCAATATGAACATGTCCAGTGAGATCTATCTGTCCGTTCTGAGTGCTTTCCGGTTAATTCCATCTAGTTCTAATGCCTTTGCCGCTTTCAGTACCCCTCAGGCCTTCAAAATTTCAGTATCTTTTGGAGGGTTGATGTTAACATTTCGGCTTATAATACTTTGAATTACTTATTTTGTGCTCTCCCTTGATATTCACTTTTCGAAGTACAGTAAGTTGAGCTGTCATACTTTTGTGCAAAGGTTTGCTTTGAAATTCTAGTTGAAATCTGTATCTGTTGGTAGCATTTCTAAAAGAACCGCAGGAGATAATCGATTCAGCGGTCATTTGAAGTGATCAGCTAAAAGATTTTCCTTTAGTAATTGGATTTTCTCTGTTCCATTGGCTTCATTTATAATGATATCCTCCTGAATAGAATCCTGATTGTTGGATAAAGTTTTGTGAGGTCACTCCCGTCCTCATCCTGTTCTGCTTCAGTTGTCAGTGTATCGTTATTGCCTCTTCTGTCTTTCCAAATGCACTTTTTTCAATCATTTATTCAGAACTTCTGCTTCTGATTCACCATCTTTCTCTCCTCTATAAGCTTCCAATTGTTCATAGTGAGACGCTTCTTCCCTTCTAAGATGTCTACATAGATTTCTTACCACACTGTTTTCAGGGAGTTTCAGCTTTTTTCAACACTGGTTTTCTCGGCGATTTCTCCTAATTCCTCGAGTCTTTTTCTAATAACTACAGTGAAGATTTCGTTAGCAGCTTAGTCCTTCAGTTTCAAAGCAGTGATTTTGGACTGCGAGCCATCTGCAACTCCTTTGAAGGCTTTCAAATCCATTTTGAAAGTTCCTTGCATTGGCCTGAACCTTAATTCTCTCTTTATCATGACCTTTTCTCAAGTAGACTGTCTCCCCATTTTCTGGGGATTGAGATAGAGTCTGTTTGATTTTTCATGTGTTTACTTAGTGAGATGTTACGTTGTGGATTTCTTTGTACTTACACACACTATCTCAAATCAATGAATCGTCAAAGATGCTGAAGTCTGCAAAGAGGTTTCCATTTTGATTCACTTCAATCCAAGTCATTTAACACTTTGTGAGTTCTGTCCCTGTATTGTTTACACCCAGTTTAACGTTCATATCACCAATCAGAATTCTAATGTCCTGATGTGACTGGGTTCTCGCACAGTGGTGTTTTCAGCTGACTATAGGAAGATTTCCTTCTTCACTAGATCTGCATTATTTGTAGGCGTGCAGCAATGTGATTTCTCTTCCTTTTGAGTCAAACCTTTCTACTCCGATGCTGGGGGAAATTATTTCCCCCTGTATCACAGCTTCGGATACTGTTGACGATATCATGACGGCCACTTCCTAAGTGTGGTCATGGTTGCTAATTAGGTGATAGGGGTGGATTATTGGCTCTTCAGAAAAATATTCAAGGAGGCCACATCCATTCTATGCACTTACACGGATTCCTAATACCCCTATATCACATATTTTTATTTTATGTATAGTAAGAGCAGAACTACCAGCCACCAAGCCTCAAATATAATGCGGACCTTCTTTGTTTCATTGCTTGCTCTAGCCTTCACCAAAATGAGATACATCAACAATCTGATTTTCTGAATTTTTTCCACCACCGTAGTGATTCGTCCTAGAAGTGAAAAGCTTACCCAATTCTAGCGGAGAATAAGCTTATTTTCTCTGTTTCTTTGAAGTTTCATTAGCTATGGGATGTTTTTTTACAATGTGAAGTTTTTAGCTTTGCATATAACCTAGTCTCATTCTCGGTGTTAGGATCGGTTAGTTAACTGCGTGAAGTAAATATTTATAAATTTCTCTTCAGTATACACAAATTGTTGAGCCTAGTTTCAAAGTTACGCCTCCATTATTTTCAAATATTTCGACAGAACTGCAGCCATCACACTGGCTCTGCCAATCGCTAACCAGTCAACAACGCAAAAAAATGATCCAACTTTAAGCAGAGATGTCAATGATGTACTGAATGACTTGATGTCGACTGCTGAACAATCTGTTAATTTAACAACTGTTGCAGATGCATATTTCGCTCAGCTGGAAAATATCATCCTTCAGTTGGTAAGTAATAAAATATTTTCTGGATGATTTATTCAATCATTTTTCAGTGTTAAAATAGCTGTATTTGAATGTTTTATAATGTTTATTTGGCATACACAGTGTTCACTTCATACAAACATTTTTTGCATAAAGTGGATCGGTAATACATTACCACTGGCTAAGAGCAATAAAAAATTTGAGCATTTAGCAGGTCATGAATCTTTTATAAGAAGTGGAGCAATTAAGCTGCAAACGTATGTTTATTTAAAACTCCAAATAAGGTGTTTTTCTTAAGAACTACACCAATACTCCATGTTTTTTATTATGACGTAGTCTGTTTGGCAAAGGTAACTAAAAACATTAACACTAATGCTTGGATACAAATCTCGCCCACTGCACTAACATATTATTCACGTGATAAGCTGAAGTAAATCAAACTTGTCATTGATGACAATAACTGGTCTGAGCATGTAAACATCACCATTATGACTTGATAAAACAGTACATTTTCTAGTTAACACATGCTACTTTTATGAATTTAAATCAAACTCTTTATTCGTATAAGTTATTGGATTATACTTTCCGTTAACTTATGTATTCTGTTAACAGACAAAGCTCCGAAACTAAACCAATCAGCTCAAAGGACACTTCTAATTGGAAATCATCCACCTGAGCTATAAATCTTCTCTATTATTTCAAAGTTGTATTCACTTTGTCAAGGTCTGTAGAAACATTCGCTTATATTTTTAGCCTCTGTTCGTAGAATAAACAGTTACGATTTCATAATTTCACTGACGCTAATTCAAATACAACCCGGGCCCATTGATTGAGGCATCCAGATTTCAAAATCCATTTCACTGAATTCAGAATGAATAACTGGTATGCACTATAGTGTTTAATTACATGTGAACTACAGAATGCACTGTTTAAAAAAATACTTAGTAAACCGAGAGCATAGTTATTAAGATTTTAGCTGTGATAACCTGTATGTCATTCAGATTGTTTTAGTGATGAAAGAATTCACACGGTAGCTTGTTCTTGCTTATTAACAAGAATTTCACTGAGATTTAATCGATAGACACTGAGGTGAAAAAGTTATTTTCTTCTCATAATGCTAAGAAAGGGATTCCACATATACATAAGTTATTTTTATTTCTAATTTTAGCCATATCACATTTCTCAAACAATTAGTGTAACATTAGTTCGTAAATGTTCTCACGATTTGAACTTAGTTTCCAATTTTTTAAATAATAACTTACTGTCTATTTTCAATTTTATTTCAGCATCATTATTACGATCCCGCAGGTATGTGTAGCAGTGAATCATGGTGGTGGGTTCGTGCATTATGTGAACACTTACCTCGTCTAATGGAGACTGCTCCACTGTCTAATCCTGTTAACCTATTACGTCGTTTACTAGAGGAAATTAGAATGAAGCCCACTGATGCAAAAAGGAAATCTAATTCCAAACTGTCTCAATCAGGATTGTGGAATAAAGCACTTGCGTATAGTCGCCAGGAAGCTAGACGTAAACTAGATAAAAAGGAATCTGAGGACTCATTTGGATTTAGGTGGCCAAAAGTTGGAGAGATACTAAGAGCTAAAGAATCCATTGAGCAACAGTTTCTGAAGGAAAGTAAGATGCAAAATAAGACGTCAAATGTACCTTCAGTAAAAGAGATTGATAATGATGAAGCGGAGGTTAACGAAGATCAAAATCGCTTTTTCTTAGCAAGTGATGATGACGAGGATTTATTGTACACCCAAAAAGAAGATACACTGAACTCATCTGATGAAGAAGATACTCAAGGTAAAGTCTTTTGATCAGTAAGAATTATAGCCACATCAATTTTTAATGCATATCTTAAGCACTTGAGAATTTGTTTTCACATACTAAGTCATTTTCAAAACTGTTAATCTTTGAGGATAATGTGAGATTTAAAAAAATTATAAAATCCACGGACATCGTCCAAAACATTGCTGTGCACTGAAATATGTGAGCGATGAATGCCTGCTTAGAAGGGAATTGTGTAGATACTAAGTTGACATTTGTACTGTACATAACAATAAGAGTAATATAGACGCTGCGTTAATGAGTCCTATCTTGATTTGCTTACTCTGAAGTGTTCAAAATGCCTCAGTTTGGGATCCATTTCCATTCTTGCTAAGAAGACCATATAAGATTTTATGGATTCATTTCCACTTAGTAGTAGTTACTGTTGAATATGCGCGCTTTGAATTATCATACTGACACATAATATATTAATAAAGATAAGTAAGACAACAGAATACTTGTTCCTCTAATAATTAGATGACAACAAATTCTGAACTTATGTATCCTTTTTTGAGTAATATTAAACTGTGTAACACAGAAACCCTGAATAATTACTGTTATTATTCCTTCTAGTTGACATAGAAATTTTATCCCTTGTCAACCCTCTTTCCAAAAAATATGAAGTTCTTGGAAAACGTTCCCTTTGTTGTTGTAAATATATAGTTATTTCAAAGTGTTGGTTTGCGCCTATTTGATTGACTTCCAGTTCGATCATGAGCTGACATAAGTCAGAGAATCACTGAAAACCATGCAGTACTGGAGAGCTATTTTGTAAGCTTCAGTGTAGTATGCTGCCATGACACCATCAGTATTTGCGTTCCATTCATGATGGAATCATATCTGTGTACTGCCATGGGTTCCTAAAGCAGAAGAGAACTACCATTCAGTACTTCTGAATTTTCAGTGGTACTCTCATTGACGTCAGCTCGAGATTTAAATTGACTACTTATTTATCTTCTCATAAGTTGTCTCATTTATTAAAAAATGTTAGTATAATCATATAATTACACAGTGATGTTGCTTCTACTGTCAGAACATATTTGTAAAATTCTGGAACATTGCGTAAAAACCTTCGATTATTTTCGTGAGAAAATCAAAGCGATTAGGTACGCGTAATTAACATGCGACTCTAATATGTTGTCATAACAATTTTATTTGGAATACTCCCTCATCTCTGTCTACTTGTTGTTAAGTATAATGCATTAAAAGTCTACAATGTGTCATGTTTAAAAATCATTTTTCGATAATGGCACTGATAGGCATTTTGGTACACTATAAAACTGACTAAAATTCCCATTGATGATCAATTAATTATAGCATTTTTACTCAAAATATCCACTGGATACCATTGAAGGAAACGAGAAATTCAACGAAAATATCTTTTCCGTGATTTTATTCTGTTTAACTCTTGTCACAATTTCACGAATTCTCTTTCTAAAAGACAGCATAATAACAAATATTATTTACTTGGAATTATTTAGAAAATATGAAACTAAATAATGATATGAAAGTTAAAATTAAGCTAATAGGCTAGGAAGATCAATCACTATATAGCATATAAGTTACACAATCATAAAAATAAGGTTGAGGTGTGTGTTAAATAATTAAAAAAATTAATGTAGATCAGAGACTTGGCGCGTCATAAAGAGCATGTCCAACTAACTTCAGACCTTCATTAACAGTTGTCTTCACTCGATACTCAAGATCAGATGGCCAGAAAAGATCAGCAACAGGGATCTCTGGCAATGAGCGAACCAACCAAGAACCGATTGTGAAACAAATAGGCAGGAAGAAATGGAGATGGATTGGTTGGTCATACATACTCTGAGGAAGCCATCAAGTGACATCACTAGACAAGCCATTGCTCCAGTGGAACGTGGAGGGGAAGCGGCGAGTTGGTCGTCAGTGCAAGGGTGACATGGAGGAGGTCATGTGAAGAGGAGACGAAAGCATGTGGGCAGACCTGGAGCGGAGTGTAAAAGTTGGCAGGAAACAGAAGGCAATGAAGACGCGCAGCTGAAGCCCTATGTTCCTCTAGGAATTAAAGGATATAATAATAATGTAGATGATTCCAGGTGATCATGGAAACAAACTGAAAATGATGATTTAAAGCCAAAAATAGAAGTGAGACTATTTAGTGAAGAAAGAGGCTGAAGACAAGAAGAAAATTGTAACTAAGTTTGCGATATATATATAGGTTGTGAATGATCTCCCTTTACATATAACACTCATATATCACTATGCATATGATAAGGGCTTCTGTAGTGGTAAGAAGATGGAATCATACTGTTTTGGGAAAAATATTTTTCACATCGTAAATGCCTTTCAAATGGGGATTAATCATTATATTATGACAGATTTCGACGATATGTTCAATTGTAACATTTTTGACAGAACTTCTCCCACCTTTTCGCAGCCAAGTTGGATAGTTTCTTACAAATTGAACTCACAAAGAGTTAAAGAACGAAAAGGGGAATGTGAAACTACTGAAAGATATCTTCAGTGACGAAAGCCAGAATGCAAAGAAGTGCTTTTAGGTGTTGATTTGCATTATTTGAAGACAAAGTATATTTGAAAAATATGACATCTTCTTTTCAATGTACTTCCAACAGTCTGATCACACATCTACAGGTCAAGTAAAAGTCAGGTAAAGAAAAATAAAATAGAAGGCGATTTAACCAACTATGGTTCTGGACACTAAACTAGGTGACGAAAGCAGAAAAGGTTTACCACTGCAAGTCCACATTTCTAAAATAGCTAATAAATACATTCATAGAAGTTGCATTTGTTCATATTCACCAAGAAGATAAGCGATTTTCATTGCAGTAGTGTGAGTGGAAGACTTACTCAGTATTAATAAACCATATTAACAGAACGGAGATTTTCAGCTTTTATTTACAGAAAACTTTTTATTGTTTCTTTATACTGTCTCAGTAATCATTAACCTAACTAAGCGAGTTGATTGTTTAGAGTTTCTTATGTCTTCATTTGATTGTCGCAATTAAATGCACTAATCATTTCATCCATTTTCCAGCTAATAAATCTACGAAAGGACCGAAGCTTCACAGCTTGTAAGTAACAAAAATTCCTCTACCGATTGCCAGTAATACATCTGATTATCATGTTACGAACAAAACAATTATGCTGTCTAGATGTTTTCAGGTCTGATTTCATTCTGTTTATTTCAGAAATGCATGATTTCTTTGATTTCATTCCATTAAACACAAAATCAGCTGTTGAACGATATTATAAATCCAGTGTTATATGGTTCCCACTTTTCCTAATTTTCAGTAATTCAGTGAGATATAGTGAGAAACGGACAATATAAGGCGAAGTCAGGGAATGACTTGGTGTTTGAGTATGTAGAGAAAAGTATATTGTTAAAGTATCAGCTTTGGCATATATATATATATACCCTTAACTAGGTTCGCTTTACTGTAGTGGATAACTTTATACGACATAACACGTGATGAAACATTATTTATTACAGTACTACTTCAGTAATAATTTTATCTTGAATTTCTGTCTGTGGACATTGGTGCTGTGAACAATGTAAACACTGATATCCCTCCTTCACTAAGCTCAAATGAACGTAGTTCACTTTGACCTTAAATCCAGAGTTCTTAGGCGTCTCACAGATTAAAAACGGAATTCATTTAATAACTACTTAAGGTTACAGTCGATTAGCATGAAAGTCAGTTTAAAGTTACTAACACTCCTATAAGTGACCAGCCTATACTGTCAGAGGATTATATATCTTCTGTAAAGAAATGTAGTATTTCATTTTTCAAAATATCCATTAAATTGCTTTCCTCGGTTTTTTGTCTATTTATTTGGTAGATTTTATGTCTCCTTAAAGCCTGAAACGATAGATACACCACCAGCGTTGAAAGATGTAACAGAATTGATAGAACGTGTACTACCACATTGTCAACCAGGTAAATTATTTTCAAACATTGATTTATGGTTATCCTTAGGCACACTCTCATATTTGAGTGAGATAAATACTTTGAATTTCCATGTCTTACCAAGTGTCAACTGCTTATTTTGATGCAGGTCTTCTTTATGTCTTCCAGCGTTCCTCAAATACTACCTTCATTGCTTTAATTGTATGAACTATAGCCGATAGCACTTATACGAATAATGATGTTTAATGTAAACTGGAAGTGATTTGAGCATACGACTTCTTGAGTAGCTTTAGGTGAAGTATTTTGACATTTTCAATGTCTATAAGATGGATAGAGAAATAATTCGCTCAACGTGGTTTACCACTATACCAGGCATTTCACACTTGAACTAATAATAGATTTCTTAGATATGATAGAGAAGATTTGTAGCTCAGGTGGATTTCTTCTACTTCATTGCTAAATGAAGACTTAGTCATCAAATTTAAGATGTCACTGTGTCTATAGATGCCCATTGACAGCAGTTTATAAGCTTATGAGGATATTGTTAACCTGTTATGTGCAGTGAAAGTTAGGGTTCAGTGACCTTAAAAAACACCTATAAAGTATGTTCCACTGTACATATTACGTACAATATCATGATTGTATTTTTGTGGTTAACTTCCGGTTGTCAGATAAGTTATTTATTGGAATATATTACGCAGTAAACATGTTGGATAGAACTGCTGTTTCTTAAAGCTAATTAAATGACTGGTTACTAAATTAGTCTCACAACAAATGAAAATCAAATTTGTTGGGTGTTTGGAAGCGCTAGGCAGGAGAACCTACACCTGGGTTTCATGCTTGTTGGCACTCGTTATTAAGATATATCTACAACCTCGAAGGGACTAATTTCTCCTCAGAGATTCGGAAAGGTGTTCAGTGGAATAACAATTTCCCTACCTCGAGGTTAAAATAAGTTACCTTTACGTGAGTGAAGAATGTTCTTCCTTCCTGTTGCCACTATGATTAAAAAACTTCAGTGAAGTTAGTGCGAAAAATGTATCGCCTCATTCAGTCGCAACTACTATTGGTAGATAACGAACAGGAAATAGTAGCTCAAACCATTAAATGTTATATATATATATATATATATATATATATATATATATATATATATATATGCATGTATGTGGATGTTAATTATTCGAATGCTTAATTTCTCTAATAAGACTTTGTCTATATTTGTAGAAGTCACATTTACTATCGTTCATCTAAACAGTCAATATAAAACTTTCTTTTTTACTTCTTTTTGCCTCAGTTGTCGTATCAACTATACGACAACTGTTGTCAGATTCTGATTCAGTCTTTACGCCAACATTAGAAAAGCCGGTAAAGAATTCATCAAATAGATCATATGTCAAGCAATAATTAATTTTATCACATCAAATGTCTATTTATGAATGTTATTTTTCGTAGACATATCAAGCATATGCATATTCACTTGACTAAAATAAAAAACAATACAAACAAAGATTGTTGTGTAAAGTGCAATTCTTTCTTTCACCTTTTCTTGCATCCTCAAACACAGGCAAATTATCATTCTACATGATAAATTGGCTGTGTGTGTGTGTTGATGTTTTGGTAAATATAACTCATTTTTTGATTCAGTATAATTCTGTCAAGTATAAACTATGACAGTAATTAACCACATGGTGAAGACGTTTTCTATTTACATCTCGAAATGGTTTTATTTTGAGATATTTTGTTCCATTTCTGTTTATTCTACAATATTCAGCAATGCCTGCTTTCATAAGTAACAATCTTAACTAATGCTTGTATCTAAATAATATTTTTGTTTATTGCCAGAATGTCATTTTTACTTTTACAAATGTATTTGCCAAGCTGACATTGTTGATGATGATGATGATAATAATAATAAATTTTACCTCTAAGTATTACTTTTGTTGTCAATTATTTCTATACAACTTTTTAAAACTCACTAAATCACAATTATTATAAAAAGTGAGTTACGCCCAGCGTTCACATGGATCTCAGTTAAGTGACTTCACTTAGGATAATAGTTGAAAAGTTGAAAAAGGCATACCCTGTTTCTCAGTTTTCAAGTCGTTAGCCTATTGCAGAACATACACTGTACTCTAGGAATTACGCTATGCATACAACTAAAACCAGTAAGGATGATGAAACTCGTCCCACCGTTCCGATTCTTCTTTCATATCAATGTAAAACACTTCGATAGGCTGTGCAAATTTGTTATTGACTTATACCCAGGATTTGCTTTAATTTTATTTGAGCATTCAAAATTATGAGCTTTCGAAACTATTAATTCCATTTACTTTTTCATATATTCATCATAGCAGTAATGAAGTAAAACTATATTAAACAATATGCATAGATCTATATTCTAATCCTTACACTCTTTCTGCGCTTAGATTATAGGACTTGATTTTTTCTGTATCAATTTCTGTATACTCTTGGTGAATACTGGAAGACAAGATTTGTGTTTCTACATACCAGCTGAAAGTGATTTCTACACATAAATGCTTGAGTAATCCAATAAAGCGAACTAAAATCCATATGGAATCAAGCTTCCAGTCATCACTTTATGAGACAAGTAACCATTTACTCAGATAATCGAAAGCTACTAGCTTACTGCTTAAGTAAGCAGCTATTTCTTGACCGCTTGTTAATTTACTGTAGCTCTTGTGTAAGTGACCAAATTTCACACGGAACATACTTTTTGGTTTTCACGAATTCCCTAGCTGCTTTGTTTTTGTCAAGAGGTGTGTTTCTACAACTCACCGAATTCAAATTATTGACAACTGTTATTCACTGACGAGTATATTTATGTTGATATTGACTACTAATCTAGAATATTCTATGAATATAAGCATATATATATATATATATATATATATATATATATATATATATATATATATATATATATATATATATATATATATAACTGCAGAGCCACAAGAGGGAATTATCAAAAAGGATATTCTTCGCTCAATTATTTTGTGTTTTATAGTTTTTCTATTGTCACTATGAAATAAATGGTAAAATGTACACTTACTTTAGTAGTACGTAGCATGCAGAATTCTTAATATTTTAATTTTTGCTTCAAAAACTGAAAAAAGACATAGTTTCCACCATCTATAAAAATTTTATAAGCTCAGACGTTTAATAACTTGAAATCGCAAAAATTACTTTTCTTCCTGGTTACTTATTTATCATTTGATGTAGACATAGCAGAAGTTGGTGAATTCATCTGCATTATTGCATGAATGGTGACTGGTTGATTAACTTCTCTAAATGATTGTCTCTGTCTGGCCTATTAGAGTTTAGAATTCAGGTTCAAGCATCAGGCTGTATATTTAAATATGAAAATAGCTATATGTTTGAATGATAAAGTGTTCACAGGATACTAGGTAAAGACTGTTATGATGGTTATACATCCTACACCTTTATTTAACTTCATGTTGACGTCGATATTTGTTTTCTTAGTGACAGTAACTAAACTATTCTTCCATCAGTAAATCACTCATCCATTTTATCTGTTGGTAAGGAAATATGTAAAACTGGTACCTCAGAAACCATGTAGTGGACAGACGGAAGTGAACCTAACAAATATACTGAAGATAAAGAAAGAAGTGTTCCACTAACGGAAACCAACGGTTGCTTAATGGAATTCCACTTAATCACATGTATCATAGTACAAATCTCTATGATTCCTGTTGGTTAACTGTTTCATCGAAAGCCTATAAAACACCTTTGCTGTCAACAACAATCAGTCAACTTCCTTTCTATGGGACATGCACTGATTGATGAGATCTTTGTTATTTGTGCTGAGAGGATGTCATAGCAAACTTATCTGGTCTACTTTCTGAATAAATTTACTCTTTAATCATGTTTCTGCTCTGAAATCTCAGTTCCTTTTCCTCATTTTAATCGCAGTCTGTATTATGCATCTACACTTTTTATCACTTGATTACATAAAGAATTACTCAATAATTTTACGTACCTCGAATAAATTATGTCAACACATAATTTGTCAAATTACAGAGCGCAGAAATATGTAACCTGGTTAGCGTGTTCCGAAATTTATCGATACACTCGTCACTATGTAAGACTCAAACCTGCATTCATAACCATCTACAGTTAATTTTTGCATAAAGTGACATAAGTTTTACCAGCCAATCACCTTCAGGCTTACTCCTAACTAAATCAACTTCACTAGTTATGTCTTTTATCCAGTAGTTAGGGCGTGACATGTTAGTTGTTTCCGATCGTTCATCTAGCCAGCCCATAGTCTTGAATTGGTCTGTCATTATAGTTAGAACAATTTAGAATCCAGTTAGTCCAATTTGTCCCATTGCTCAGAGTAACTATGAGGCTTTAAGTGCTAAAGTTGACAGTGAAAATCTTGACAATTCCCACCTTCACCGAAGCAGTTAACTTCTAGAAAAATTTAGCTGTTCAGGTATGAACGAAATTTCAACTTATAAATCCTTTGAAAAGTCCCCTCCTTATGATTTTGAATAATTGATATACTAAAGAAGATATGAGTCAGAACCAATTAGGTAGGATGTTGGTGGTGTTTTATCATGTCCTTTTATCTTTTTGGTTTCATACAACTTTGTATCACCTGATAACGTACACTAAAATTAACATAGACTTCTGAATAACTTGGCACCCGTAACGCGACTATCAATGTCTGGCTTTGATAATTTTATTGATCATCCGAAATTATACAAGAAAACGATCACCAGCCTCCAAAAGTTAATCTGATGCTATTGTCCTGGAGCTGTATTAGATTTTTGTAGTTCATTTTCATTTGCTGCCCCTATTCAGATTATATATATATATATATATATATGCACATGAGATCCGATGTTGCCAAAGGTTTATTAAGAGTTGTGTACGATGAATGCACCAACGCCCACTCTATTTCAGTAAAAAATGATCTGTTTTTCCAATAATAGGTACTCATTCTATAAAATGTTTTTAATGATAAACACATTTCACGCTTATAATCATCTCATTGAGTACATTAACAATGTGCTTTGCTTGCAAAAATCAAATAAATAAATCAGAAATTATATGTTATTGCAGACGCATTAATGAATTATTATTATTATTATTATGATTTCACATGAATTAAATGACCGCATGACTGAAGGATTAATCTATTTGAGTAAATTAAGATTTTATCTTCATTTAAAGATACAGCAACATCTTTTAAAGTTTTCGTCGGTTAGTTATTAGCATGTATAAGTCAGTAAATTGACTTGTATTATGTTGTGCATCGAAACTGAGCCTTAATTCTTATTTGAACTGAACTGAACTGAATATTCAATGTAGAATGCAGTAGTTGAAGTTTCCATACTTTCTAAAGCTTAGACGAAGGTGTGGAGAAGAAAGATGCCAAGTAACTTAATGAAGAAACAACAATTACATGTAAAAAAATAAAGACCTAGGTCTAGAAGATCGGATAGAATTATCAAATCTGGGTCACTGAGAACAATTTTGAACCGTGTCAATACCATTTTCAGGGACTGATTCCTAGCACCCACAAGGACTCCAACCAGGCAGTCTACATCTCCGTACATGACTAAAACCAACAGTATAAGACTACTTGGGTTGATGCCATGTTTTGATTGGACCAGCCCAGTCTTATGTCAACCAACATGGACAGTAGGTAAGCATTCCTGTATTCTCTCCACCTCAATTGATATAGCTTTACAACTGTGTTGTGTGAAATGCATAGAGAGATATGTTACGAAACAACAAACCAAGGTGGATCACTTACAACAAAATGAAAAATCTAATCCTTGTAGATAAAACATCAGAGGAGGATTGCATATTAGGATTTTAGAGGATTACAATTCGATTATATTACTATGATAAATGGCTGGTCATCCTAATGCAGATTTTAGAGAAGGGAATTCTGTTTATGATGACTTCATTTTCATAACTGTACAGTCGTACTTGTATATGGATTACAAGTGATGATAACAAGTAGTTTAGTTCGGTGTGTTAAAATTTTACAGAAAGTGGAAATACTAAAGTGTGATAATCTTCGCTTAGATGATTACGAATAACAAACTGATTAGACAAAGAAGTCCACTGGCCCACCTCAATGTTCCACTTCCACGTACCTGCTCTTGTGAGGCATTCGAGAAGCACATTGTGCCAAATGTGACAGCACCTCCTAACTTGCCGGAGTAGAGAAGAGCGTAAAGCCATTTATTCATATATATATATATATATATTGCAACATAATGACCACACAGTATCCGATTAATCTTTTATTA
This sequence comes from Trichobilharzia regenti, assembly GCA_944472135.2. Classification (NCBI taxonomy): domain Eukaryota; kingdom Metazoa; phylum Platyhelminthes; class Trematoda; order Strigeidida; family Schistosomatidae; genus Trichobilharzia; species Trichobilharzia regenti. The sequence goes on along the minus strand of OX235270.1, from coordinate 70,047,859 downwards.
TAATTTACTAACCCTGACAGAAGAAAAGGAGTACCTTTGCTTTGTATGGCGAAAACATGGTAATACATAATGTAAAGCGAGAAGTTTGAGAATAAAAACAGGTGGTGCAGCCACTTTCATTAGTATGGTTTTAATTGTATCTTGTGGTTCATAAAACTATATTCCGCTTCATTCAGTGTTGTTCCACATTGTTTCATTTTATATCTCCTTACGTTATCCCATTCTAACATTTTACTTATTTTATCGACAAAAATTCACTTATTTTTCCATAATATTGTATTTGAACACGATAAATTTACATTTTCACATTTCTGAATGTTGTAAGCTTTCTTGTCATCTATATCCTCATGTTTATTGAAAGAGTGGATATCCGCACAATTTCACCAAAATGTGTTTAAAATCGAATGACAACACCAACAAAGGAAATTAATCCTACCATACATGAGATATATCTCTGAAATAACAGCTAGAATATTGAAACCGTTTGAAATAGCACACAAGCCAGTCAAGTCACTCAATTCGATATTAATGCAAACCGAAAGATTCAACATAAAAAAGATAAAATTAATACCATTTACAAAATAAATTGTTTGAAATGTGGTCGAAGTGGGCATCCTCTTCGAATCAGAGTCCAGAAACACAAGTCAACTGTGAAAAGACGTGATATGTGTATATTCTTGCATACCAATGCATGTAGATAATTATGGAAATCAATTTGAATGGGATAATGCCGAAATTTTGAACAGGGGAAACATCGAAATTACCAGAGAATCCATAGAAGCCTGGTACTCAAATGAGCATGCGATTAATAACATGATGAATCATAATCATCTGCATTATAGGCTAGGTTTCTCAACAAACAACCTACGTAACTAGCCCCACAACTACAGGTACATGGAAGTATAAAGCCAAAATAGCGTTTCCTCACGAACGGTTTGGTTTGATCATTTTGTGATATTAACCAAGATTATCACACTTATTATTATTGTCCTCTTAGGTTTCAAGTGGAACATAAGGCCTTAACAACACATCTCACTTTCTTCTATTCTCTACTGTCCTCTTCATTTGGGCCCACAAATGCACATATTCTCTCATCTCCTTCCTCCTCACACGATCTCCTCCATGTCACACTAGGACAATCCACTCACCGTTTCTTTTCGAACGTTTCCACTCAAATTACAGCTTCGTTCGCGCGATGTCATTCTACGGTCTCTTCAGTGTGTGTGTGTGTGTGCCAAATCCATCTCCATTTTCTCCTGCACATTTGTTGAGTGATATGTTCTTGGTTAGTCTATTCGTAGAGTTTTCTGTTGCTAATTCTTTGTAGTCAGCCATTTGATCTTGATTATTGGGTGAGCGAAGGCAGCTGTTGGTTGATAAAAGTCTGCACGTGGATGTTGGAAATGCTTTTTGTGACTCGGCAGCTAAGTTTCTTACCCATACATAAGAACTAACTGACTTCACATTTGTGTTCGGAATCTGAATTCTGGTCTTGATGCTGACTGAGTGCATAAGATTTCTGAACTCATTTCAGATTGATGAGGCTGTATCTTGCCTTCCCTATTCTAGTTTTGACATCTTCATCCATTACGCCTGTATTTCATGCTTGATAAATCAAGGATGTGATCGCTTTCAAGGTTCTTCCATCGATAGTGATTGGTGCTGTTTGTTGTCGTTGACGCTTGGCTATCATCACCACCTTCGTCTTCTCTATGTTCACTTGGAGTCCTTTCTTCGCCGGCTGCTTCTTCAGACAGTTGTTTAGTTTTCTCCTCCAAGTCTTCGAGTTTGCCTGACATTGGCCATAAATGATACACGCAGGAAATCTAAATTATGTAGTCAGTCTTCTTATCGGTGGTACAGCGTACTCGTGTCTCCTCGCTTCCCATAGTCTGTCACATAACCCAGCCCATAACAACTAAGAATATCATCGGTGATAATACGCAGCAACCTCGTTTTACTCCGGTGTTCACTTCAAACGCCTCGCTTAGTTTCCCGTTGTGGATCACCTGGCACGTGGTATTGTCATATAGCCCTATTGTTGGATGAGGTTGATAAAGCTTTGAACACAGCACGAGATAGTGTTTAATCAGTTTCCAAATTATTTCTCGGTCAACGCTGTCTGTTGAAGGCTTTTTCGAAGGCGATTAATGTACAGTTTTGACTGCCGTTTGATGCTTTGATTGATGACGATGTGTAGAGTTGCAGTTTGATCAACACAATATTTGTCTTCCCTGAATGCAACTTGCTCCGATGGGGTTGAGTTGAACACATCTTTTATTTTCTCTATGTTCATGGGATTTAGTATTTTACTTGACGCGGACAAGAAAGTTATTCAAACCTAGTTCTTGAACAAGCCCAAGTCACCCTCCTTTGGTAGGTTGACAAGGTAGCTAGCCTTTCTTTCAATCAGTATACACCTCACTTTCCTTCCAAACCTCTTGCAATAATGGCATCAGAATATCTGCTACAGTCTCTCAGTTCGTTTTCAATGCTTCAGGGTAGGGAAATTTCATCTGGTCATGCTGTCTTCCTGGACTTCAGTAGCTTGATTGCGTTTAAGATTTCCGCCTTTGTTGATGTCTACTGGTAATTTTTTGAGTGCTGCTGGTGGTATTTCTTTCCGAGTTGCAGGTGGTAGTCCACTCAAGAGTCCTCTATTTGTTTCTCTTCCTCTTTGGTGATTAGGTTCCTTTGAGGGTCTTTTGTAGGTTTCACCTGAGTTGATCTCTTCACAGGTAGAGACCTAGTTATCTGACATAGGGTTCTGAGTTCTCTTTTACCTGCTGCCCGCCTGTTCTGCTTCAGTCGCCATTGTGTTGTAGAATTGTCTTTTGTACTTCTTAGCGTTCTTCTTCACTTCTTTATTCAGTGCAGTGTACATGGAACTCAGCTTCGTCTTCTGTCGCCCATTTTGCATTGAGTCATCTATATCACTATCCTCCTTTCCTATTTTCGTTAGTGTCCAGGTAACTTTTAAAAGCCATTTTTGTCATGTCTCTTTCTTCATCCTAAAATGGTGGTACATGTTTTCTTGAACATTAATTGCAGAGATTTCCTGTGTTCTTCCATACAGGTTTCCTCACCGATGCGCCTAATTTCTCCGACTATGCTCTAATGACTGAATTGATGATATCTTTTGTAGTTTTGTCCATCAGTTTCTGAGTGTTGAACTGGAATCACAGTAATCTGTCTGTAGTCATTCTGAATGATTCCAGCTCCTCCTTGAAGGTTCCTTGAACTAAATGATGATGACGAATTAAATGAGCCTACATCTGCCCCCCCCTCTTGGATTTGTGTCCGGCAGGCTATGTCTCCACTTCCTTGAGCATCACTGACTGAAATCCATCTCGTTTTTGGTGCCTCCATCAGGTGAAGTCCATATCCTTGTGTTTGTTCATGCTGCCTCCGATTACCAAATCACTGAAGGTGCAGAAGAGTCCTCCACTGTCATTCCTTTTTCCGAGATCTTCTCAACCCATGATGTGTTGTCTTCCTGAATTAAGGCTTATTGCTCTTAGGTATCTCCAATAACTGTCGGATTTCAGCACACTCACACACACAACAAAACTTCTTTTTATTGCCTATTGTATTATATGTATATATTAGTAGGATTGTAAAGCTATGAAAATTAAGCTGTCGAAAAGTGAATTTTCTTCACTGTAATCTTTCTTTGTGTCGCAGTGATAACCATTGATTTAATTAGTTATCAAAGAGAAAGAACTTGCAAATTTTGGAAGCTGAGATACGGATAATAAATAACTATAATAACAAGGTAATTTAAGATAATTATAGCAACAAAAGATATTTTTAACCAAGTTAAGCACAATAATAAATGAAGCAAAATAGAATTATTAACAGTTAACAAAGTAAGTAATACTAAAATGGTAGATTGAGAGTGACTATTATATATATATATATATATATATATATATAACATATAGAAGCATATAGCTGAAGATTTCTACCAAAATTTAATGAATTCATTAAATGCCACTATACTAACATTTGTTACTTGTTTTGAATTCGTATATGGAAAATAAAGTTTTCTGAATTTGGAACTCGATTAACAAAATATTTAGATTACTGGAATATTCCATGGTGCGGCATAAGACTATGTATGGAATATAACTGAATACAACCATTCCAGTATGCTTAAGCAGCATAGATAACCAGAAACTGATTGACTGCTTGTAGCCAGCTATTAACTCAAACGAATTCAATATTAGGGAGACAAGATTAGTTATGTTCTATTGACTATCTGTAGACAACAGTGATGTAAGTGAAGCTGAACTGAATTCATACCATGTAGCTATGTATTTGATGTTTTTTGAATATTGTGTAAACATCAGTCACCTGTATTCTTCAATAGCATAATTGATTATGAGTCAGAGGTTCAGTGGTAAAATACTCTCCTGCCACTCAGCTGATCCGGTGGACAGTCCTCGGCTGATGCACTCGTAGATGTCACTTAGCCGGTTGTAAGCTCAACACACTGAGAAGATTTGGCGTGAGGTTAGTAAAGCCACCCCTGAAAAGACAACACCACTGCTACTGAAACATAAAATCCCAAACTGGAAGCGCTATGTTCCATTGGGGATGCGAAGGAAAAAAATTTTAAAAAGCCTAACAAAGAGGAAAGATTCTCTCTAAATTGGATTAGAGTATTTAAGATTCACAGAGCAGTTGTTGTTTGTAACTAGTACAGATCACCAAGTTTGGTAAATAAGCCAGTAGTCAACGAGAGCATTGATTACACCGCATAAATTGTGGTTTATTCACTTTCTGCCTGCTACCTGAATATTACAACCCCATCTCCACATTCATCTCATATCTTTGTGGGAGAAGCCATGGCGCCAATTGGCTTTGTATATGCACACTGTTTATAACTCTCAGATTACATAGAAGTAGATATTTAGTGCTCCATTATTCTAATGATTCTTCAATCTGACGGCGGTTCGTGACGAAATCAACTTGAGACCTCAATAAATTTAATGTCTGCGATAGAATAATAGTAGTTAAAAAGCATTCTAGTTCTTGGACTACTCAAATCTTGGTGTGAAGGTAACTCGGCATGTGAGGGCCTACAGCAATCCTCTAAACACAGTTTTGAAAACAATCATTTATCGCCCTGGAAATCTGATTGTGGAAGTTACCTTTAAGTCTGAACAAAATATGTAGCAAACATTTACGTGTGTTTTCTTCAATGATGCCTTGCTCGTGTTTACGTATCACTGTGTGTATATTCCTAATTTCGTGTGTTTCGCACTGCAGTACGTATAATATTGACACAACTTAGAGTTCTAATTCACGTGTAGAAAAGAACAGACACAAACAGTCAACATAAGTCCTTATTTCTATACAATGTACACGTTTTAAATAATCACTATGATTCCAGGAAATCAATACTCAAAAGATGAATGTGCTTATTCGACAAGCACGAATATCTTTTCTCGTCTAGCATATTTTATTATCAAGTGGCATGTCTATCAGAGAATGTTGATAGGTCTCATGGTCTAAAACAGATTCCAGGGTATTTCTAGTGTGCAAAACGATATTTTTCAAGCAAGAAAAAACTAGAAAATCGGTCAACACAAATGCATTTTTGTAAAATCACTACCGCCAAAATTTGCTTATGTAGGTTTTCACCAAGTCATCTGTAGTTCCCGTTTAATACAAGAACTGTTCTTTATTATACTAAGAACGCACTGGAGACGGCCTATATACTGCTTCGACCACACAAAATCTCTGTATATGTTTTTCGCGAATTTCTGTAAGGTTTCTCTAATAAAGTACAAACATATGGTAGCAACCAGCTGTTACAACTATAGCCGTGAGGGCGGTGACCAATTTGTACAAACAGAATCATGATATGAAATCATCAGCCTGACTAAATTTCTATCAATAAGTCAACAACTTTTCCGAAAAAACCTTCAAATCTTGGATTTGGCTTATTTCAGAACAGTGACGGGATCCATGTTGACGTCAGTTTCGCACTGGCATGCCATCGGCATACATAGATACTATTTTTGAGCCTATCATGAGGAAGTCAGTGAAACAATTGGTTTGCTCGAATATGTTATCATAAAACGAAAGAGTTAAGTAAAGGGAGAGTACTTTTTAGAAGGGAAAAGGTGAACTACCCAGAAATATCCTATTATTATCAAGCTGATCCGAGTATTTTACGGAAAAAATTAAACAAATTGGCTTTCACAGAATGATGTTGTCAAGATAACTCATAGGTTTACGTTCAAAACTTTGAAAAACAAAACCTCAAGCAACATTAACACAGTAGACACTAAGTGAAGACAAGTGATTTAGCAAAGAAACTCTTTACAACGAATTTATTTATATTCACGTTACCCCAAAGGGTGCAAGAACACTATTTTGTATGGTTATAAAATAAGGAGAAGTATGTCTGTGAAAAGGGTAATAAATCAACATCTGGTCTACAATGGCCATCCTACCTTCACAGCTTTTCCTTTATAGTTATTTATACAGCGAAAAATAATCTGTCGAAATCATTATATATTGGGCTTATTTGTATTGCTGAAGCGCTGATAAATAAAATAGCAAAGTTTGAACTTCGTACTTTCAAAGAAATTTTGTCCGACCGATTCTTTTTCCATGGTCTTAATCCGTTTATATTAAATCACTATAGTCTTCATTTCTAATTCGGCCTTATTCATTCTTCATCTTGTCCTATTAATCTGCATATCCATCCTTTACTATATTGACCGCTATTATTAATATTATTATTTTCACTTTGAAGAGCTTCCGATATCATCTCACTTATTATTCTTTATTTATCTAATCTAATTATAAATGTCTGTGATATTATCTGATCAGAATTCTCACCCTGTTGTGCAATGCCTTGATTGTCTACTAATCTTTCTAATTCTCTACCCGTTTCACAATTCCCACTATTATTTCAAAAAAAAATTACGTACACATACGTTTGTACAATTTGATAAAAGATTCGCAAAAAGATATCTTCGCTGAATCACTTGCGGTCACTTTCTATGTGGGCCAGTGAGAAATTTTCAAGGGAGTGAGTAGTCCTAACAACAAGGAGATTGTCGTTTCTGTCTTCCCATATTAAATTGAAAAATCAGTGTAATGAAAAGATCAACTTGTTAATTTTTGATGATACCAAATGAACCAACAAAAGCAGATTGGTGTAAAATAAAAAACAGGACAACGATTCATCTGAGGGCAAATAAACACTGAGATTAGAGCCATTCATCAGTACAGTAGATTCGGTTTTAGATAGCAGCAAACGTTCCGACTGTCAATCACTTCGTATCATTTACCAATGAAAATCACCCAGACGAATTTAACACAAATACCAATGTATATAAGTGGTTAGTACAAAATAATAAGGTATAAGTCAGCTTCTAGAATTCAGTTTTATCTCATGCTACTACAGTCGTTATTTAACTATTCGCACACGGAGACAGTTTATTAAGCCTAGTGGCTAGAATCATTCCTCTTGTAACAAATAGAAGCCATAATCAATGCGATTCCAACAAAAAAAATTTACCTCTATTTTTGTTTTCATTCATGAAACTTATCAAAAGACCTAAAACTCATGTACCAGCATCTTCAGGTGTGTAGAGTTAAATGGTATTTTGTTCCACACAGTGTGGATATTTTAGAAAGTGTAATAAGATTAAACTTATCATGTGACAGATTTCATGATTGTAGTAGGTATTCTCCAGTTTCATAGAATAAACCACGTGAAAAAAATAATTTTGTATTGATCTAACACACTGCACGTGTGTATACTCCATATGATTTGCTGCGTACACACATAAAAATGAGCATAGATTTTTGATATCAAAGCGGTGAAAACAATTTCAATGGCTTTTTGTCCCGCAGTACATGCTTAATTGTAATTAAAGGCATTGTCATATACGTCATTATCACAATAAGCTTTAATCACAAGTTACGCCTTTTTTGATTTTACTCCTAACAAAGAAATCACCTTCATCATGTGTCTTGATAGTAGTACCCTTTCTACCTGAAGCGTATACAGAAATCGAATTTAACATCTCTCCTAAGCAATTAAAGTCAGATAATATACATAGTGTTTGCCTAAATCATGTTTTCCGATAATTAAATCAGAGTTCAAATGAAAGATCTTGTCAGTAAGATTCAAAATATGTTTCAAGCGAATACACCTTAAAAATATAATATTTTTTAAACCATTTGGTTATCCAAATGGTAAATGATGCAGACTAAAAGTCCTAAATAATGACACTTTCACTTAATGCAATCGCTTAACTAAATAACACAACTCTGCAGTGCATTATCTGTCTACTTTTTCCATTTATTTATGAAGTACTTTTAATAACTACAGTGTGCTTTATCATAGTAGACACATATATATATCTCCTAGTATCATCTGATTTTCATTTGGAAAATGTCATTATACACATTTTCACATCAGACTCCAGAATATTTTCATTTTAATGAAAGGAATGGTTTGTGTCAGTTGTTCTACTTCGGACGTCATTTCAGGTACTCAGGTTTTGCACATTTGGTTCCCTTGATAAATTTCGGTAAAGAAAAGAGGACCAGATCTGCAGTATAAAATGATGTCATTCTAATTTACAGGTTCTCATCAGCTGCAGACTACTTTAAAGTTTGAGTGGTAGTAGAGAAGAGATACGCATCCAAAATGAAAGCATTTGAATTATTCAAGCTAATTTTTCATCATAACTGAATTTTGATTTTGATTACATTAATTAGTCATCTAATTCAGTGATCTCAACTCACTGAACAAATCTTAATCTCATAAACTGTCTTGTTTTTGAGTTGCTATGTGAACCTGCAAGCTAACGCTGTTCTATCAATTAATTTTTTCTATTTTCTGTTTTACCCCTCCCCTCTCTTTTCAACTTTAAAAATGTATAAATTGATGATGAAAAATTAAACTATATAGTTGTTTGGATGCGTATCTCTTCTCTACTACCACTCAAACAATAAAGTAGTCTGCAGCTGATGAAAACCTGTGAAATATAATGATATCATTTTATACTGCAAATTTCGTCTTCCTTTCTTTATCAAACTCAGGTTTTGTTTCTAGTATGTAATATGTCCAAAAGTATTAAATAGTTTTCAAAATGTTTTAAATATCGTATTTTTATAAATGCTACTGACTGGACTTAATGTGTCTTTCTTGAAAGCAGAGTCCTGATAGTGAATCCGGAGCTTTGTGTAATTATTTGTAGCCCTACGAATTTGAGTTACTGCATACATTCATAAGCTATCAAATGAAATGAAGTGAATTCATATAAAATTGCTCGGAATTGAACATATTTATTATTGAAGAAAGAATATTCTTCCGCCTAACTTCTATTTCAAGTTCTGCATTTACATATTAATATGAAATAAAAAATAATTATTACCGAAAACAAAAAGCTTCATTACTGTTTTCGTAATTCAAGTTTGACCACGGACTAATATCAGTTAGAGAACCATTGAAAACCAGGGAATGCTGGACAGCTGTTTCGTCCTTGTTCTGCACTCACTAACAGTACACACACACTGGGTTTCGAACCCAGGACCTTACAGCTACAAGGTAAGCTAGTAAACCATTCAGGTACTGAGAACCGGCTCAGTAGCCCGTGAATTCTTACTTCCACCAATGTGTGATTTTAACGCGACCACCAGCCAATATCATTGGTCAGTATCTGTCCTCACTGCACACATGATGGAACCTACCGGTCACGACTCTTCACTAGAACTGCAGGAAACTCAGTCCTGTAGCCAGTCACTAGCGAGCATCGGATTAATTTTCAAGAGTTGGTTTGTAAGGATTGGTCAGACTTTAGAAACAAATCTATTCCCTACAAAACTTTTGAAAACTGTAGTAGTCAATTAAATTGTAGTGATAATTTCCAAAGAAACATTTAGCTACTCATTAGTAGTATGCATAAGGACTGCTTTATAAACACCATATAAATGAATAAAAACGGTTAATATATTTGTTTTGTTTGATTGAACTTCAGGCTTCTTATAAGCATTCAATGGATGCTTGCATTGTAGACAAATAAGAAAGGCATTTGAGAACTGTTATAAAGCCTGATCCTTCTACAGGTCGATTGGTTATTTTTGTTTTGAATGAACGAAATATTCCCAAACCGGGTCATATGAAAAAGACGTAAACAGCGAAGTGATAAAATAGAAGTAAGATTATGGTGAGAAATTTACTCTGGCCACGGTAATTTTGCTTCTTTTTATTATGTAAGTTTACTATTATTATGTTATCATCATTGTTATTCCTATCATCCATATTTTATAATCACTGTACTACTGTTTATTAGTAACAGTGCATTTTTATACAGGTTTTATATAAAAACACTATCGTTTTTCCCCTAGTTGCTGTTCGTTCAACACCATCTTATTGATTAGTCATTATCTCACATTTATTACGCCATTCCAACTTCTGCCTCTTTTCTAACCTCCAAGTAGTCATTCCATATTAGTTCGCTTGTTCGATGTATCACGCAGTGAGTGAAACAGTATTATTCACTGGATAACGATTCGAACAAAATTTATTGTTTATAATCATATCATATCCATTTAGTCATCGTTTCTAGGTTACACCTTACATTACGTAATACATTTTTCGAAGAAACAATTTTACCTTTTTCTGATTTGTTTTATGATTTTTTTCCTAAATATAATCGCAATTGTACAACTTATAAAAATGAACCTTTGAAAAGAAATTTCTCCTCACTGTTTACGTCTTTTCCCGATGATTTTTTTCTCATTATTTATCAATAGTCTCTGTGCAAGCCCTAAAAGGATACACAAAATCAACACTTCAGGGGTTAGATTTTGGTTTAGCTGCCCATTTATTTTTTTTTTCACAAAATGGGATGGCAAAGAAAGAGGTGGATTTTCGTAAGCATAGTCACTAATTTTAATCCATACTGTAAGAGATTTTGAACAAGGGCGATAGAAGCTGATAATGAGATAATAATTTAGTGAATCAGTTGTATAGCAAACATATTCATTCAGACATCTACAAAACACAAAATAATTGAGCAAAGAATATCCTTTTCGATAATTTTCTCTTCTTTATATATGTTTATATACGTAGAATGGCTTTTCGACTATTACGCTACATTTTGCTCATTAATAAAAACTCTTATTACTGTAAAATTTTATGCAAAGTGTTTGCGGAAATTATCACAATTATTAACCTTTCGAACACTGAATCCAAAAAATACAATCTTATTGACAGATAATACACATAACCACTGTTTGGATTTGTGGAATTTTTAAACATAAACACATCTATAATTGTATATATTGTTGGATTTATATGTTCAAGTTGCTCCAAGTCAGTGAGTTTATGGTTAAGATATCATTTTAGTTAACTGTACTGAACTATATTGCATGTTGTCTTATTGTATAGTTGTCGTCGCTTTTTGCCCTTTTTTCTGTGAACTGTTTCCTTTGTTGATGTTGTTCTCATTGTTTGTCCGTTATTTTCTGATTTTGAGGGGAGCAACCCAAAAAGTTGCTTCTCTCTAAACTTTTACTTAATGTAATCATTCTTTTCTCAGGCGTGAGGCTAGCAACCCCACCCTGTAAACAAAAATTGCTAAAGAAACTTCAGTATGATGAACCTCCTTGCACCAAAAGAAAAAGTCTGTGTAGGAACATGGAACGTCCGAACTATGTACGAGACTGGGAAAGCTGCCCAGATCGCCAACGAGATGAAAAGATACGGAATACAAGTGCTGGGAATATGTGAGAGCAGATGGAATGGGAGTGGACTCACCAAATTGTCAACAGGTGAGTCAGTGATCTACTCCGGTCACCCAGAAGATAACCACACGCACACCGAGGGCGTGGCTATCATGATGTCACCAACGGCAACGAAAGCCCTGATACAATGGGAGGCGATTTCGTCCAGGATAATGACCGCCAGGTTCAACTCCAAAGGAAGGAAAGTGTCAATCATACAATGTTATGCACCCACAAACAACGCAGACCTCGAGAAGAAAGAAGAATTCTACAGGCAACTACAGGCAACAATGGACAATACTCCAGCTGGCGACATGAAAATACTAATGGGAGACATGAACGCCAAACTGGGACCAGACAATACGGGAAGGGAACTCATCATGGGTAGAGAAGCTCTAGGAGAAATGAATGAAAACGGAGAACTCTTCGCCGACTTCTGCGCCTTCAACGAACTGGTGATTGGTGGCAGTGTATACAAGCACAAAGATATCCACAAGGCTACATGGGTGTCACCAGACGGGCAAACCAAAAACCAAATCGACTTCATCTCAATCTCAAGGAAGTGGAGGCGCAGCCTACTGGACACAAAAGCAAGAAGAGGAGCAGACGTTGGCTCAGACCACTATCTCGTACAAGGGACAATCCAAATCAAATTAAAAGCTTTCAGGGAATCAGGAGCTGCAGATAGACCACAAGCCAAGTTCAACACTCAAAAGCTGAAGGACCAGGCTACAAAGGACATCTTCATTGCAAGCATAAAGGACAAAGCCGAGACACAAATCAACACTAGCGAAGAGGTCGGCGTTGAAAAGCACTGGAACAACTTGAAAACGGTGTGGAGCCAAACCTGCATAGAAATTCTAGGCAGAAAAAAGAGACAGGACAAACAGTGGCTCACTACGGACACTTGGAAACTAATAGAAGAGAGAAGGACAGTGAAGCAAAAGATTATCCAGTGCACGGACGAGCAACAAAAACAGGAGCTGAATGCAAGCTACAATACACTGAACAAAAGAGTGAAGAAAAGTGCCAGGGAAGACAAAAGAAAATATTATGAAACCATGGCAAACGAAGCAGAACAAGCTGCAGGCAAAGGAGACCTCGCCACACTCTACCAAACAACTAGGAACCTTTCGGGCAAACGTTCGACACAGATTAAGCCAATAAAGGACGACAATGGAAAGTCAATCACCAAAGAGGTGGAACAGAGAAAGCACTGGGTTGAACACTTCAAAAGACTTCTAAATCGTCCGCCACCTACAACACGTCCAGCAATACCAACAACGGAAGCAGAACTACCAGTGAACACTGACCCCCCGACGAAATCAGAAGTCCTGAATGCAATCAAGATGCTTAAAACTGGGAAAACACCGGGACCAGATGGAATCCCAGCAGAGGCTTTGAAAATAGACCCAGAGACAACAGCGGACTTGATGACACCACTACTGGAGAAGGTGTGGAAAGAGGGCAAAGTACCCGAGGATTGGAAGAACAGTTACTTATTCAAACTTCCAAAGAAAGGAGACTTAAGTCAATGTAAAAACTGGCGTGGAATTATGCTTCTGTCCATTCCAAGCAAGATACTAAGTCGCATCATCCTGGAGAGAATCAAACAAGCCCTAGATGAAAAACTTCGTCCGGAACAGGCTGGATTCAGGAGAAACAAATCATGTATTGATCAAATCGCCACTCTACGGATCATCATTGAACAAAGCTTGGAATGGCAGTCACCTCTCTATCTCAACTTCATCGACTTTGAAAAGGCCTTCGACAGCGTCGATCGAGAGGTCATTTGGAAACTACTTCGCTACTACGGGGTCCCATCGACAATTATACACCTCATCCAACAGTTATACGACAATGCTGCATGCCAAGTAATCCACAACGGGAAACTTACGGAAGCCTTCGAAGTGAGGACGGGAGTGAGGCAAGGCTGTCTACTATCACCAATGATCTTCCTGATTGCAATTGATTGGATAATGCGACAGACAACGGCAACCAACGAGGGAACAGGCATAAAATGGACTGACACAAAAGACTTGGAGGATCTGGATTTCGCCGATGATATATGTCTGATTTCCCATAAACTGGAAGATATGCAAGTGAAAAGTAACAAGTTGGCAGAAGAAGCATCAAAGATAGGACTTCACGTGAACATAGATAAAACAGAGATGATGAAGATTCCTAGCCAACATCAACAACACCAACAGACCACAATAAGCATAAATGGGAAGAACCTGAAAGAAACAACCTCCTTCACCTACCTGGGAAGCATCGTCTCAACTACAGGCGGAACTGACGAGGACATCAAAGCCAGAATCGGAAAAGCAAGACAAGCTTTCATTACTCTCAAATCTGTGTGGAGGTCAACAGCAATCAGCATCAAAAATAAGATCCGGATTTTCAACTCCAATGTGAAGTCAGTGCTACTATACGGATCAGAGACTTGGCGAGTCATAAAGAGCATCTCAAACAAACTTCAAACCTTCATTAACAACTGTCTCCGCTCAATACTCAAGATCAGATGGCCAGAAAAGATCAGCAACAGGGATCTCTGGGAGCGAACCAATCAGGAACCGATTGTGAAACAAATAGGCAGAAAGAAATGGAGATGGATTGGCCATACGCTGAGGAAACCATCAAGTGACATCACTAGACAAGCCCTCGAGTGGAACCCGAAAGGGAGGCGGCGAGTTGGTCGTCCAAGGGTGACTTGGAGGAGGTCATGCGAGGAGGAGATGAAAGCATGTGGACAGACCTGGAGCAGGGTGAAAAAGTTGTCAGAAAACCGAAGTCAATGGAGGTGCGCAGCTGAAGCCCTATGTTCCTCTAGGAACTAAAGGATACAATAATAATAATAATATACGTAGAATATTCTAGATTAGTAGTCAAACCGGAAGATATGCAAGTGAAAAGCACCAAGTTGGATGTAGAAAAAGCATCAAAGATAGGACTTCAGGTGAACATAGATAAAACAGAGGTGATGAAGATTCCTGGCCAACAGCAACAACAACAGACAACAATCAGCCGGCACAAATGGGAGGAACCTGAAGGAAACAGCCTTCCTTTACCTACCTGGAAAGCACCGTTTCAACTACAGGAGGAACTGACGAGGATTTCATAGCCAGAATCGGAAAAGCAAGACAAGCTTTCATTACTCTTAAGTCTGTGTGGAGATCAACATCACTCAGCATCAAAAATAAGATCCGGATTTGCAACTCCAATGTGAAGTCAGTGCTACTATACGGATCAGAGACTTGGCCAGCGCGTCATAAGGAGCATCTCGAACAAACTTCAGACCTTCATCAACAGCTAGTTGTCTTCGCTCAATACTCAAGATCACATGGCCGGCCAGGAAAGATCAGCAACAAAGATCTCTGGCAATGAGCGAACCAACTCAGCAGGAACCGATTGCGAAACAAATAGGCAGGAAGAAATGGAGATGGATTGGCTGGCCATACTCTGAGGAAACACGCCGTCAAGTGACATCACTAGACAAGCCATTGCTCCAGTGGAACGTGGAGGAGAAGCGGCGAGTTGGTCGTCAGTGCAAGGGTGACATGGAGGAAGTCATGTGAGGAGGAGATGAAAGCATGTGGGAAGACTTGGAGCGGGGTGAAAAAGTTGGCAGAAAACCGAACGCAATGGAAACGCGCGGCTGAAGCCCTATGTTCCTCTAGGAATTAAAGGATATAATAATAATAGTTGTCAATAACAGTATTAGTGTTTTTTAAATAACATCGATTTTTAAAGTAAGATCAATTCAATTACAGTTCATTAAAGGTGCCTAAGGAATAATAATAATAAAGATATAGCAGTGAATAGAATATCAACTAAAATTAGGAAATTTCCACAAAAACTGAGGATCATTCAAACCTAGATGTTCATGGTAAGGATAATGTCTGAACTTCCGAACATCACGCTGAGTGGTGAAGCAAAGTACAAACAAAATCTTTTCGCGGTGTTATTCTATCTCATCTTGTGTATACAGAACACAAGATGACGTTAACCATGCTTTCAGGGTCATTTACTGCATACCTACGAATCTCAATTTTGCTTTAAGAGTTGCTGAGGCTGTGGGGATCCATATTAACAAGCCTAATTTGTGCATCCAAAAGAAGTTAGTTCAGTCATTATCATTACCTTGGCCATCTAGGTTTGAATGATGCTGAATTTTTGTGGGATTTTTCTAATTTTAGTTGATATTCTATTCGCTGCTATATCTTTATTATTATTATTTGAGCATCTTTAATGAACTGTGATTGCATTGATCTTACTTTACAAATCAATATTATTTAAAAAGCACCAATATTGTTATTGACTACTTATCTAGAATATTCTATGTATATAAACGTATATATGATTATAGAGCCAGAAGAGGAAATTATCGAAAAGGATATTCTTTGCTCAGTTATTTTGTGTTTTATAGATGTCTGAATCAGTTGTAATCAGGATGTACATAGGTGTAAAAGAAATATGACACTACCAAAGAGTTAAAAATAGTGGTTTAGTTATATCGGATTAAAAAGTTAGTTGACATTTGAAAGGAAAGGAAATTTAGCCATATTCCTTGCGAATGGCTTCTGGTGTATTTGCAACTATGACCCTCTAGAAGAGTAATTAAACCTTCTGAAGGAAGTCCACATCCAAATTAGATATCCATCAGTATTTACTGATGGTAGCAACAAAGTGGACACCAAAACATGTGAGACATTGCTGTCGTAAAAAAGAAACTTCAGATGATTTCAAGAATGACGCGAACTGTATAAGCAAGATTTCAATATCTTAAAGAAGAATTTTCTTTGAAGCCACAGTAAGAATACTATTCTCCAGTCGACTGCTAGTCTATGGAAGCCTAAAAAGCGAGATTTCACTCCTCACTATTTACCTGTGCATATTTCATTTCATCGTTCTTTGTGGAGTCAGGTATATTGATCGTTTGATGTGTATCATGTATAATTTGGTTCAAAACTAGCATCCCATACAGTCACACAAAGGTAGCAGTGGCTCTGAGAGGAGTGAGGAAATTTAACACTTTGTTGAAACTGGCCTTTTAACTGACGTATCTGCAAAGTGGATAGCAAACTTACAAAGACAACACAACTTAGACTCCTTTATGCTGCTGAAGCTTCAGCTATTCAGGTCGAGAAGCAGAGTACTGCATACTGAAGAGAATTCTCGAATCGCTTCTGCTAACATCCTATAGACGCTGTTATTTTCAATCAGCTCCTTCTTTTTTTTGTTGCTACTAATACTACAGTTTTGTCTGTGATTAAACTAAAAGATAAATTTTAGCAGGCATTACGAAGTCACTGCAAAGGACAGAGGTGGAAAAGACAATCGATAAAAGAAGAAAGTAACAGAACAGTATGAATAAAGGCATACCAGTGCGCTGAGTTATGATTATGTTCGATAAATAATTTCCACAAAACTATATGCTATGTGAAATCAATGAATCTTCTATGAACTAGATGACTGTATAGTTCGCTAGTGATGCATGCCAAAATGGTGAACTTAGTCTTTTCTATGGCACTAACTATGTGTTATCCTTCTCTCAAGTACAGAACAACAAAATATACCGTTTTCATTTGTATTTATTTATTTTTTTTATTGCACCTTGACTCCACACTGTATTTTTTGGTACAAGTATGGAATTTTCAGCATGTGATATCGGTAGCCCAAATTTTGCAGACCGACCATAGATATCAGGTGTGCGTCGGCAGGAGATCGAATCCCACACCATGTGCATTCTTGGCGAGAGTCATAACCTCTGTGCCACTGGCGCACTCTATGGACTGCCAACAGGAAGTTCGTAAGAAAGACTGAAAAGTTACTCTATACATAGAAATCCATGCAAATAAAATGAAAACTTTTGCAAGTGCAATTGCTAGATAGCTAGTTTATATAAGACATTTGATTTAGTCGTACAGATTTTAGAGTAATCAACGCTAAGGTTGATAATGATGTCAAAAAGACAGACCAAAGACAATGAAACTCTGAAAAAAGTTTATGCAGTTATAGGATTTTTGTAAGAAAAGTTATGCATTGCCAAAATGGGAAGAGAGCTACTGAAGTTAACATGATCCTTATGGTTCACGGTCAAGAATCCATTTTTAAGCATTCATACCTCTTATATTCCAGTTTATATGCTTCTTCATGAATGTGTAAATTATTGAATATTAATTACTAGAGTAATGAGAGTCAATATCAGAAATGTCGCCTAGTACACTGATGAAACAGGCATTTCGAATCCACTTGTCTCTTCTGTTGCCTGTTCAGTAGTAGTAATAAAAAATGGTATTCATAACTTTCTACTAATTAATTGCTACTGTTTAGCAGGATAGGCTGCATCATCAAATCAAAATTACCGTTGTACAAATAAATTATAGACTAGACTAAGCAAAATTCTGTTAAAAAAGCTAGATTTATTGGAATGTAGGAAGACAATTATAGTAATTATACTGACATCAACTAATTATTCGGCTTCTTAGTTATTTCTGTATAGAGAGAACTAAATACATCTTCAAATATCAGATCAGCAACATGAATAAATGGAAGAGATTAGTATGAGTTTGTAGGTGGTTCATATCTAACCACATGTAATACTTTTTAGTCCACTGAGCTTTAAGAGGAAGTTAAAAGTAAAACAAAAAACATGCGGTAGTAGTAACTTTCAAAGCTATCTACCCCTAAATATGCAACTCAAAAAAGTTTTTTTTTAACTTGCATCCTTAATCAAAGGCCATATGTATATACATTTGCGTAAAAGGAGAATAAAAAGAAGTGCCAAAGGATAAATATAAGATAAATGATTTCGAGTTAGTTATATGCTAGCTAATGAACAAACATGGGCGTTTGTGATACAGTGGTAAGATGCTCGCCAACCGCGCATGCGGTCCGTGGTTTGATCCCCGGCCAGCATAATCCTAAGCCTCCATTAACCGGAAGTACAGAGAGTAGACAGGGTGTAAGGCTAGCAACCCCACCGCGTACAAATAAAACAAAAACTCATGTTTGAAGCCGTATTTTTCACTGGGAACGTAAAATGGAATTTTAAAAATAAACAACCATTCTGAAAAGAGTTCATGAGTATGTATAAGAAGTGAACTTGCATTATAATCCACGTATTCATGGATATCAAATAAACTTATTGTTAAACTGCGCTATAAACAATAACAAAATAGTATGCAATATGCGATGGTAATTTAAAAACTTGTAGGGTTAGAAATTCTGTTCACTGATTTCATCAGTCGTATACACGGAATGTCGGTAGCCTTATCATTCCTGAAATAGACTTCAATTGAAAACATATATGCAAAATTTGCCACAGCAATACAATGCTGATTCACTGTGTGATATATCTGAAAAAAAATAATATGGAGTCAAATGAAAAAGGATTTTCAGGTGTTATGTCAGTCTACAAATATTGGCTTGCAGAGAATTGATTGGTTTCAGGATTTCATCATGAGCTAACATTAGTTGGAGAAACACTGGAAAACCTGAGAGAAATGGACAGGATTTTCATCAAAGTTTAGGAATCATGAGAAGTACGCACATAACCAGAATAGGCAAAAAAAAACTCCTAAATAAAAAGGGACCTCGCATAATATTAAGACACTAGGAAAATATCCAAAGGACGAAAAAGGCCTGAAAACGAATCCCGGCGGGTGCGTACTGCTGAAGAGTCGCAAACTAGGACGAAACAGCTGTCCAGTACTCCCAGGTTTTCCAATGGTTCTCTAACTAATGTCAGCTCATGATGAAATCCTGAAACCAATCAAATCCCTGCAAACCAACACTTGAATACCAATGAGATGCTCACTGGCGACTGGCCCTATTCAGGTAGGTAGTTACCTGGGTTCCGATGGGAAGTCGTGACCAGTAGGGTGCAGCTGGTCGGGTGTTTTCTGGACAATTACTCGCCGAAGACATTGGCTAGCGGTCGCGCTATGTCGTGAATTGGCAGAAGTTAGAATTCAAGGACCATTGGATCGGGTCCCAGTGGCCTAATGGTATACGAGCTCGCCTTGTAACCGGATGGTCCTTGGTTGGAATCCCGGCGGGTGCGTACTGCTGAAGAGTCGCAAACTAGGACGAAACAGCTGTCCAGTACTCCCAGGTTTTCCAATGGTTCTCTAACTAATGTCAGCTCATGATGAAATCCTGAAACCAATCAAATCCCTGCAAACCAACACTTGAATACCAATGAGATGCTCACTGGCGACTGGCCCTATTCAGGTAGGTAGTTACCTGGGTTCCGATGGGAAGTCGTGACCAGTAGGGTGCAGCTGGTCGGGTGTTTTCTGGACAATTACTCGCCGAAGACATTGGCTAGCGGTCGCGCTATGTCGTGAATTGGCAGAAGTTAGAATTCAAGGACCATTGGATCGGGTCCCAGTGGCCTAATGGTATACGAGCTCGCCTTGTAACCGGATGGTCCTTGGTTGGAATCCCGGCGGATGCGTACTGCTGAAGAGTCACAAACTAGGACGAAACAGCTGTCCAGTACTCCCAGGTTTTCCAATGGTTCTCTAACTAATGTCAGCTCATGATGAAATCCTGAAACCAATCAAATCCCTGCAAACCAACACTTGAATACCAATGAGATGCTCACTGGCGACTGGCCCTATTCAGGTAGGTAGTTACCTGGGTTCCGATGGGAAGTCATAACCAGTAGGGTGCAGCTGGTCGGGTGTTTTCTGGACAATTACTCGCCGAAGACATTGGCTAGCGGTCGCGCTATGTCGTGAATTGGCAGAAGTTAGAATTCAAGGACCATTGGATCGGGTCCCAGTGGCCTAATGGTATACGAGCTCGCCTTGTAACCGGATGGTCCTTGGTTGGAATCCCGGCGGGTGCGTACTGCTGAAGAGTCGCAAACTAGGACGAAACAGCTGTCCAGTACTCCCAGGTTTTCCAATGGTTCTCTAACTAATGTCAGCTCATGATGAAATCCTGAAACCAATCAAATCCCTGCAAACCAACACTTGAATACCAATGAGATGCTCACTGGCGACTGGCCCTATTCAGGTAGGTAGTTACCTGGGTTCCGATGGGAAGTCGTGACCAGTAGGGTGTAGCTGGTCGGGTGTTTTCTGGACAATTACTCGCCGAAGACATTGGCTAGCGGTCGCGCTATGTCGTGAATTGGCAGAAGTTAGAATTCAAGGACCATTGGATCGGGTCCCAGTGGCCTAATGGTATACGAGCTCGCCTTGTAACCGGATGGTCCTTGGTTGGAATCCCGGCGGATGCGTACTGCTGAAGAGTCACAAACTAGGACGAAACAGCTGTCCAGTACTCCCAGGTTTTCCAATGGTTCTCTAACTAATGTCAGCTCATGATGAAATCCTGAAACCAATCAAATCCCTGCAAACCAACACTTGAATACCAATGAGATGCTCACTGGCGACTGGCCCTATTCAGGTAGGTAGTTACCTGGGTTCCGATGGGAAGTCGTGACCAGTAGGGTGCAGCTGGTCGGGTGTTTTCTGGACAATTACTCGCCGAAGACATTGGCTAGCGGTCGCGCTATGTCGTGAATTGGCAGAAGTTAGAATTCAAGGACCATTGGATCGGGTCCCAGTGGCCTAATGGTATACGAGCTCGCCTTGTAACCGGATGGTCCTTGGTTGGAATCCCGGCGGGTGCGTACTGCTGAAGAGTCGCAAACTAGGACGAAACAGCTGTCCAGTACTCCCAGGTTTTCCAATGGTTCTCTAACTAATGTCAGCTCATGATGAAATCCTGAAACCAATCAAATCCCTGCAAACCAACACTTGAATACCAATGAGATGCTCACTGGCGACTGGCCCTATTCAGGTAGGTAGTTACCTGGGTTCCGATGGGAAGTCGTGACCAGTAGGGTGCAGCTGGTCGGGTGTTTTCTGGACAATTACTCGCCGAAGACATTGGCTAGCGGTCGCGCTATGTCGTGAATTGGCAGAAGTTAGAATTCAAGGACCATTGGATCGGGTCCCAGTGGCCTAATGGTATACGAGCTCGCCTTGTAACCGGATGGTCCTTGGTTGGAATCCCGGCGGGTGCGTACTGCTGAAGAGTCGCAAACTAGGACGAAACAGCTGTCCAGTACTCCCAGGTTTTCCAATGGTTCTCTAACTAATGTCAGCTCATGATGAAATCCTGAAACCAATCAAATCCCTGCAAACCAACACTTGAATACCAATGAGATGCTCACTGGCGACTGGCCCTATTCAGGTAGGTAGTTACCTGGGTTCCGATGGGAAGTCGTGACCAGTAGGGTGCAGCTGGTCGGGTGTTTTCTGGACAATTACTCGCCGAAGACATTGGCTAGCGGTCGCGCTATGTCGTGAATTGGCAGAAGTTAGAATTCAAGGACCATTGGATCGGGTCCCAGTGGCCTAATGGTATACGAGCTCGCCTTGTAACCGGATGGTCCTTGGTTGGAATCCCGGCGGGTGCGTACTGCTGAAGAGTCGCAAACTAGGACGAAACAGCTGTCCAGTACTCCCAGGTTTTCCAATGGTTCTCTAACTAATGTCAGCTCATGATGAAATCCTGAAACCAATCAAATCCCTGCAAACCAACACTTGAATACCAATGAGATGCTCACTGGCGACTGGCCCTATTCAGGTAGGTAGTTACCTGGGTTCCGATGGGAAGTCGTGACCAGTAGGGTGCAGCTGGTCGGGTGTTTTCTGGACAATTACTCGCCGAAGACATTGGCTAGCGGTCGCGCTATGTCGTGAATTGGCAGAAGTTAGAATTCAAGGACCATTGGATCGGGTCCCAGTGGCCTAATGGTATACGAGCTCGCCTTGTAACCGGATGGTCCTTGGTTGGAATCCCGGCGGGTGCGTACTGCTGAAGAGTCGCAAACTAGGACGAAACAGCTGTCCAGTACTCCCAGGTTTTCCAATGGTTCTCTAACTAATATCAGCTCATGATGAAATCCTGAAACCAATCAAATCCCTGCAAACCAACACTTGAATACCAATGAGATGCTCACTGGCGACTGGCCCTATTCAGGTAGGTAGTTACCTGGGTTCCGATGGGAAGTCGTGACCAGTAGGGTGCAGCTGGTCGGGTGTTTGGACAATTACTCGCCGAAGACATTGGCTAGCGGTCGCGCTATGTCGTGAATTGGCAGAAGTTAGAATTCAAGGACCATTGGATCGGGTCCCAGTGGCCTAATGGTATACGAGCTCGCCTTGTAACCGGATGGTCCTTGGTTGGAATCCCGGCGGGTGCGTACTGCTGAAGAGTCGCAAACTAGGACGAAACAGCTGTCCAGTACTCCCAGGTTTTCCAATGGTTCTCTAACTAATGTCAGCTCATGATGAAATCCTGAAACCAATCAAATCCCTGCAAACCAACACTTGAATACCAATGAGATGCTCACTGGCGACTGGCCCTATTCAGGTAGGTAGTTACCTGGGTTCCGATGGGAAGTCGTGACCAGTAGGGTGCAGCTGGTCGGGTGTTTGGACAATTACTCGCCGAAGACATTGGCTAGCGGTCGCGCTATGTCGTGAATTGGCAGAAGTTAGAATTCAAGGACCATTGGATCGGGTCCCAGTGGCCTAATGGTATACGAGCTCGCCTTGTAACCGGATGGTCCTTGGTTGGAATCCCGGCGGGTGCGTACTGCTGAAGAGTCGCAAACTAGGACGAAACAGCTGTCCAGTACTCCCAGGTTTTCCAATGGTTCTCTAACTAATGTCAGCTCATGATGAAATCCTGAAACCAATCAAATCCCTGCAAACCAACACTTGAATACCAATGAGATGCTCACTGGCGACTGGCCCTATTCAGGTAGGTAGTTACCTGGGTTCCGATGGGAAGTCGTGACCAGTAGGGTGTAGCTGGTCGGGTGTTTCTGGACAATTACTCGCCGAAGACATTGGCTAGCGGTCGCGCTATGTCGTGAATTGGCAGAAGTTAGAATTCAAGGACCATTGGATCGGGTCCCAGTGGCCTAATGGTATACGAGCTCGCCTTGTAACCGGATGGTCCTTGGTTGGAATCCCGGCGGGTGCGTACTGCTGAAGAGTCGCAAACTAGGACGAAACAGCTGTCCAGTACTCCCAGGTTTTCCAATGGTTCTCTAACTAATGTCAGCTCATGATGAAATCCTGAAACCAATCAAATCCCTGCAAACCAACACTTGAATACCAATGAGATGCTCACTGGCGACTGGCCCTATTCAGGTAGGTAGTTACCTGGGTTCCGATGGGAAGTCGTGACCAGTAGGGTGCAGCTGGTCGGGTGTTTTCTGGACAATTACTCGCCGAAGACATTGGCTAGCGGTCGCGCTATGTCGTGAATTGGCAGAAGTTAGAATTCAAGGACCATTGGATCGGGTCCCAGTGGCCTAATGGTATACGAGCTCGCCTTGTAACCGGATGGTCCTTGGTTGGAATCCCGGCGGGTGCGTACTGCTGAAGAGTCGCAAACTAGGACGAAACAGCTGTCCAGTACTCCCAGGTTTTCCAATGGTTCTCTAACTAATGTCAGCTCATGATGAAATCCTGAAACCAATCAAATCCCTGCAAACCAACACTTGAATACCAATGAGATGCTCACTGGCGACTGGCCCTATTCAGGTAGGTAGTTACCTGGGTTCCGATGGGAAGTCGTGACCAGTAGGGTGCAGCTGGTCGGGTGTTTTCTGGACAATTACTCGCCGAAGACATTGGCTAGCGGTCGCGCTATGTCGTGAATTGGCAGAAGTTAGAATTCAAGGACCATTGGATCGGGTCCCAGTGGCCTAATGGTATACGAGCTCGCCTTGTAACCGGATGGTCCTTGGTTGGAATCCCGGCGGGTGCGTACTGCTGAAGAGTCGCAAACTAGGACGAAACAGCTGTCCAGTACTCCCAGGTTTTCCAATGGTTCTCTAACTAATGTCAGCTCATGATGAAATCCTGAAACCAATCAAATCCCTGCAAACCAACACTTGAATACCAATGAGATGCTCACTGGCGACTGGCCCTATTCAGGTAGGTAGTTACCTGGGTTCCGATGGGAAGTCGTGACCAGTAGGGTGCAGCTGGTCGGGTGTTTTCTGGACAATTACTCGCCGAAGACATTGGCTAGCGGTCGCGCTATGTCGTGAATTGGCAGAAGTTAGAATTCAAGGACCATTGGATCGGGTCCCAGTGGCCTAATGGTATACGAGCTCGCCTTGTAACCGGATGGTCCTTGGTTGGAATCCCGGCGGGTGCGTACTGCTGAAGAGTCGCAAACTAGGACGAAACAGCTGTCCAGTACTCCCAGGTTTTCCAATGGTTCTCTAACTAATGTCAGCTCATGATGAAATCCTGAAACCAATCAAATCCCTGCAAACCAACACTTGAATACCAATGAGATGCTCACTGGCGACTGGCCCTATTCAGGTAGGTAGTTACCTGGGTTCCGATGGGAAGTCGTGACCAGTAGGGTGCAGCTGGTCGGGTGTTTGGACAATTACTCGCCGAAGACATTGGCTAGCGGTCGCGCTATGTCGTGAATTGGCAGAAGTTAGAATTCAAGGACCATTGGATCGGGTCCCAGTGGCCTAATGGTATACGAGCTCGCCTTGTAACCGGATGGTCCTTGGTTGGAATCCCGGCGGGTGCGTACTGCTGAAGAGTCGCAAACTAGGACGAAACAGCTGTCCAGTACTCCCAGGTTTTCCAATGGTTCTCTAACTAATGTCAGCTCATGATGAAATCCTGAAACCAATCAAATCCCTGCAAACCAACACTTGAATACCAATGAGATGCTCACTGGCGACTGGCCCTATTCAGGTAGGTAGTTACCTGGGTTCCGATGGGAAGTCGTGACCAGTAGGGTGCAGCTGGTCGGGTGTTTGGACAATTACTCGCCGAAGACATTGGCTAGCGGTCGCGCTATGTCGTGAATTGGCAGAAGTTAGAATTCAAGGACCATTGGATCGGGTCCCAGTGGCCTAATGGTATACGAGCTCGCCTTGTAACCGGATGGTCCTTGGTTGGAATCCCGGCGGGTGCGTACTGCTGAAGAGTCGCAAACTAGGACGAAACAGCTGTCCAGTACTCCCAGGTTTTCCAATGGTTCTCTAACTAATGTCAGCTCATGATGAAATCCTGAAACCAATCAAATCCCTGCAAACCAACACTTGAATACCAATGAGATGCTCACTGGCGACTGGCCCTATTCAGGTAGGTAGTTACCTGGGTTCCGATGGGAAGTCGTGACCAGTAGGGTGCAGCTGGTCGGGTGTTTGGACAATTACTCGCCGAAGACATTGGCTAGCGGTCGCGCTATGTCGTGAATTGGCAGAAGTTAGAATTCAAGGACCATTGGATCGGGTCCCAGTGGCCTAATGGTATACGAGCTCGCCTTGTAACCGGATGGTCCTTGGTTGGAATCCCGGCGGGTGCGTACTGCTGAAGAGTCGCAAACTAGGACGAAACAGCTGTCCAGTACTCCCAGGTTTTCCAATGGTTCTCTAACTAATGTCAGCTCATGATGAAATCCTGAAACCAATCAAATCCCTGCAAACCAACACTTGAATACCAATGAGATGCTCACTGGCGACTGGCCCTATTCAGGTAGGTAGTTACCTGGGTTCCGATGGGAAGTCGTGACCAGTAGGGTGCAGCTGGTCGGGTGTTTGGACAATTACTCGCCGAAGACATTGGCTAGCGGTCGCGCTATGTCGTGAATTGGCAGAAGTTAGAATTCAAGGACCATTGGATCGGGTCCCAGTGGCCTAATGGTATA
Organism: Trichobilharzia regenti; assembly: GCA_944472135.2. NCBI lineage: Eukaryota > Metazoa > Platyhelminthes > Trematoda > Strigeidida > Schistosomatidae > Trichobilharzia > Trichobilharzia regenti. The sequence goes on along the minus strand of OX235270.1, from coordinate 70,021,363 downwards.
CGAGCTCGCCTTGTAACCGGAAGGTCCTTGGTTGGAATCCCGGCGGGTGCGTACTGCTGAAGAGTCGCAAACTAGGACGAAACAGCTGTCCAGTACTCCCAGGTTTTCCAATGCTTCTCTAACTAATGTCAGCTCATGATGAAATCCTGAAACCAATCAAATCCCTGCAAACCAACACTTGAATACCAATGAGATGCTCACTGGCGACTGGCCCTATTCAGGTAGGTAGTTACCTGGGTTCCGGTGGGAAGTCGTGACCAGTAGGGTGCAGCTGGTCGGGTGTTTGGACAATTACTCGCCGAAGACATTGGCTAGCGGTCGCGCTATGTCGTGAATTGGCAGAAGTTAGAATTCAAGGACCATTGGATCGGGTCCCAGTGGCCTAATGGTATACGAGCTCGCCTTGTAACCGGAAGGTCCTTGGTTGGAATCCCGGCGGGTGCGTACTGCTGAAGAGTCGCAAACTAGGACGAAACAGCTGTCCAGTACTCCCAGGTTTTCCAATGCTTCTCTAACTAATGTCAGCTCATGATGAAATCCTGAAACCAATCAAATCCCTGCAAACCAACACTTGAATACCAATGAGATGCTCACTGGCGACTGGCCCTATTCAGGTAGGTAGTTACCTGGGTTCCGATGGGAAGTCGTGACCAGTAGGGTGCAGCTGGTCGGGTGTTTGGACAATTACTCGCCGAAGACATTGGCTAGCGGTCGCGCTATGTCGTGAATTGGCAGAAGTTAGAATTCAAGGACCATTGGATCGGGTCCCAGTGGCCTAATGGTATACGAGCTCGCCTTGTAACCGGAAGGTCCTTGGTTGGAATCCCGGCGGGTGCGTACTGCTGAAGAGTCGCAAACTAGGACGAAACAGCTGTCCAGTACTCCCAGGTTTTCCAATGCTTCTCTAACTAATGTCAGCTCATGATGAAATCCTGAAACCAATCAAATCCCTGCAAACCAACACTTGAATACCAATGAGATGCTCACTGGCGACTGGCCCTATTCAGGTAGGTAGTTACCTGGGTTCCGATGGGAAGTCGTGACCAGTAGGGTGCAGCTGGTCGGGTGTTTGGACAATTACTCGCCGAAGACATTGGCTAGCGGTCGCGCTATGTCGTGAATTGGCAGAAGTTAGAATTCAAGGACCATTGGATCGGGTCCCAGTGGCCTAATGGTATACGAGCTCGCCTTGTAACCGGAAGGTCCTTGGTTGGAATCCCGGCGGGTGCGTACTGCTGAAGAGTCGCAAACTAGGACGAAACAGCTGTCCAGTACTCCCAGGTTTTCCAATGCTTCTCTAACTAATGTCAGCTCATGATGAAATCCTGAAACCAATCAAATCCCTGCAAACCAACACTTGAATACCAATGAGATGCTCACTGGCGACTGGCCCTATTCAGGTAGGTAGTTACCTGGGTTCCGGTGGGAAGTCGTGACCAGTAGGGTGCAGCTGGTCGGGTGTTTGGACAATTACTCGCCGAAGACATTGGCTAGCGGTCGCGCTATGTCGTGAATTGGCAGAAGTTAGAATTCAAGGACCATTGGATCGGGTCCCAGTGGCCTAATGGTATACGAGCTCGCCTTGTAACCGGAAGGTCCTTGGTTGGAATCCCGGCGGGTGCGTACTGCTGAAGAGTCGCAAACTAGGACGAAACAGCTGTCCAGTACTCCCAGGTTTTCCAATGCTTCTCTAACTAATGTCAGCTCATGATGAAATCCTGAAACCAATCAAATCCCTGCAAACCAACACTTGAATACCAATGAGATGCTCACTGGCGACTGGCCCTATTCAGGTAGGTAGTTACCTGGGTTCCGATGGGAAGTCGTGACCAGTAGGGTGCAGCTGGTCGGGTGTTTGGACAATTACTCGCCGAAGACATTGGCTAGCGGTCGCGCTATGTCGTGAATTGGCAGAAGTTAGAATTCAAGGACCATTGGATCGGGTCCCAGTGGCCTAATGGTATACGAGCTCGCCTTGTAACCGGAAGGTCCTTGGTTGGAATCCCGGCGGGTGCGTACTGCTGAAGAGTCGCAAACTAGGACGAAACAGCTGTCCAGTACTCCCAGGTTTTCCAATGCTTCTCTAACTAATGTCAGCTCATGATGAAATCCTGAAACCAATCAAATCCCTGCAAACCAACACTTGAATACCAATGAGATGCTCACTGGCGACTGGCCCTATTCAGGTAGGTAGTTACCTGGGTTCCGGTGGGAAGTCGTGACCAGTAGGGTGCAGCTGGTCGGGTGTTTGGACAATTACTCGCCGAAGACATTGGCTAGCGGTCGCGCTATGTCGTGAATTGGCAGAAGTTAGAATTCAAGGACCATTGGATCGGGTCCCAGTGGCCTAATGGTATACGAGCTCGCCTTGTAACCGGAAGGTCCTTGGTTGGAATCCCGGCGGGTGCGTACTGCTGAAGAGTCGCAAACTAGGACGAAACAGCTGTCCAGTACTCCCAGGTTTTCCAATGCTTCTCTAACTAATGTCAGCTCATGATGAAATCCTGAAACCAATCAAATCCCTGCAAACCAACACTTGAATACCAATGAGATGCTCACTGGCGACTGGCCCTATTCAGGTAGGTAGTTACCTGGGTTCCGGTGGGAAGTCGTGACCAGTAGGGTGCAGCTGGTCGGGTGTTTGGACAATTACTCGCCGAAGACATTGGCTGGCGGTCGCGCTATGTCGTGAATTGGCAGAAGTTAGAATTCAAGGACCATTGGATCGGGTCCCAGTGGCCTAATGGTATACGAGCTCGCCTTGTAACCGGAAGGTCCTTGGTTGGAATCCCGGCGGGTGCGTACTGCTGAAGAGTCGCAAACTAGGACGAAACAGCTGTCCAGTACTCCCAGGTTTTCCAATGGTTCTCTAACTAATGTCAGCTCATGATGAAATCCTGAAACCAATCAAATCCCTGCAAACCAACACTTGAATACCAATGAGATGCTCACTGGCGACTGGCCCTATTCAGGTAGGTAGTTACCTGGGTTCCGATGGGAAGTCGTGACCAGTAGGGTGCAGCTGGTCGGGTGTTTGGACAATTACTCGCCGAAGACATTGGCTGGCGGTCGCGCTATGTCGTGAATTGGCAGAAGTTAGAATTCAAGGACCATTGGATCGGGTCCCAGTGGCCTAATGGTATACGAGCTCGCCTTGTAACCGGAAGGTCCTTGGTTGGAATCCCGGCGGGTGCGTACTGCTGAAGAGTCGCAAACTAGGACGAAACAGCTGTCCAGTACTCCCAGGTTTTCCAATGGTTCTCTAACTAATGTCAGCTCATGATGAAATCCTGAAACCAATCAAATCCCTGCAAACCAACACTTGAATACCAATGAGATGCTCACTGGCGACTGGCCCTATTCAGGTAGGTAGTTACCTGGGTTCCGATGGGAAGTCGTGACCAGTAGGGTGCAGCTGGTCGGGTGTTTGGACAATTACTCGCCGAAGACATTGGCTGGCGATCGCGCTATGTCGTGAATTGGCAGAAGTTAGAATTCAAGGACCATTGGATCGGGTCCCAGTGGCCTAATGGTATACGAGCTCGCCTTGTAACCGGAAGGTCCTTGGTTGGAATCCCGGCGGGTGCGTACTGCTGAAGAGTCGCAAACTAGGACGAAACAGCTGTCCAGTACTCCCAGGTTTTCCAATGGTTCTCTAACTAATGTCAGCTCATGATGAAATCCTGAAACCAATCAAATCCCTGCAAACCAACACTTGAATACCAATGAGATGCTCACTGGCGACTGGCCCTATTCAGGTAGGTAGTTACCTGGGTTCCGATGGGAAGTCGTGACCAGTAGGGTGCAGCTGGTCGGGTGTTTTCTGGACAATTACTCGCCGAAGACATTGGCTAGCGGTCGCGCTACGTCGTGAATTGGCAGAAGTTAGAATTCAAGGACCATTGGATCGGGTCCCAGTGGCCTAATGGTATACGAGCTCGCCTTGTAACCGGAAGGTCCTTGGTTGGAATCCCGGCGGGTGCGTACTGCTGAAGAGTCGCAAACTAGGGGGGTCCCTCTTCATTACGCCTTTTGTCAGTTTATTTTCGAACCTTCTTTCTTTCGTTAATCTAGTTTAATTTTTTTTTATATATGGACAAATTTTTTTATAATTGCCATTATCGACTTAACACCTATCTATGTATAAATGCATTTAGATCACGAACATTCATGTCATACCTTGTTGTAGTACCTCAGAACTCTCTCTTCTTGCTGATGAATTCACTATTTTCACTGCCGGCTCTTTTGGAAACTCATTGTCCATAGTAACATGTGATTTATTTCATATGACTGCAGCTTTCTCACAGTTCTAGGTCATGAAAATGTCGTTAACTTTCCCACCAGACTGGATAATTGTATTTATAAATGACTGCGGAATATACGACGCTCTTATAAGAGCCCCATTTTTTAACTCAGATCATTGTGTTGTATGGGTTTTACCTAAAATTTATGAAAAGTTACACAAGAGAAGTTTTTCACACCTTTCCAAGAAAACGGTACATGGATCTTACTCTTTGGAGAATGTTCAGAATCTTAAGGGCATGCTCAAAGACACAAGGTGGGAGCTGTTTAATGAAGACTCTCCTGATGACACTATCCCTAATATTACAAGTTATCTGAAATTTTGTCTTGACACCTGTTATCCCAGAGAAACGCTTTACATCAGATTTGACCGTCTCTCCTCCCCTGAACTTAAAAAGCTTCGCAGACAAAAAGAAAAGTTGTATTAAATGAAGGATAATACTGGTTTGAAAAAAATTAACATCCTGATAAAATCTGAAATGCACAGGTTGAATTCAATTTACAACCAAAAGTTTATATCCTGTAAAAATGTGTCTAATATATGGAAACTTTTCAAAGAAATTACTGGTGGTAAGCAGATGAACAGTATTTCTTATTCCCTTGATGTTTGCACACTAAACATGTCTTTCATATATTCCTCCACAAATGCTAAAGTTTCTATTGTTACAAGTGCTAATGAAACCTGCTTCCATGGTTTCAATACAAACGATGTTCTAAAATGTCTTCAGTCTCTGTACACTTCTTGTAGCCTGGATTTAGACGGTTTGCCTAGTCTTATTCTTAAAAAATGTGCAGACATCCTGTGTTATCCTCTCATGGACATATTTAACGAATCTTTTTCCAGAAATGTTGTGCCAGCCATTTGGAAAGACATTAAAATTGTACCTATGCCTAAGTCGTCTACTGGAACATGTTTTAAATTTAGACCTATTGCTATTATCTCCACTTTTCTAAAAGCTATGGAAAAGTTACTCTTACTTAATCTTCAACCTTCACTTAAAGCCTTTAACGATCTTAAACAGTTCGCTTATAAACACAGCAGAAGTACTTTAGATGCAGTTGCAGTCTTGTACCATAACACTGTCTCCAGATTAGACAAGGGGGCTAAATTTGTTCGCTGCACCTTCCTAGATTACACATCTGCTTTCGACTCAGTACCTAGGGACATTTTGTTAAACAAGCTTGCCGAAACTCAAATTGAGTGTTGGGTTGTCAAATGGCTGCATTGTTATTTCTCAGGAAGAAAGCGGTACTCTGTATGTCAGGGAAAGTCGTCCACTTCGTTGCTTACTGAGGCTGGTGTCCCTCAAGGCGCTATCCTTTCTCCTTTTCTGTTTTCTTTCTTCTTGCTTGACTTGCCTCACTCTGATGAAACGAACTTTGTTACGTATACGGACGATCTAACCATTTCAGTGTCTGTTAACTCTCAGCTTGACTGCACTAAGATAACAGCTTTATATCAGGAGTTAGCAAATGGTCTTCGTCTAATGGCCTTAAACTAAATCCTTCCAAATGTCAGACTGTTAATTTCAGTTTCGGATGTAAACGAAAGTTAAATGAAGCCGTTAGTTCCTATGATCCTTGCAAAATTGATGATACTGATATAGAAATCAAGTCTGAAGTTAAGTATCTTATATTAATTCTTTCTTCTGACCCATCCTGCTCTTCCCATGTCTTAACGATTTCTAAAAGAATATTTCGTCTGACTTTTTACATTAAGAAGTTGAGGCACTCAGGCATAACCCAACCACTCCTCTTACAGTTCGTCAACTCATGTATTCTACCTATTCCTCTTTATTGTTCACCCTTATTCTTCCCTGGATTGCTTAAAAGAGACATATTTCGTAGAACTCTGAAGACTGTCTGTAAGATGAGTGGTATCCCATCGGGCCATATCGTTGATATTGTCACTGATAGGCACTTGATGTCATGCAACAAATTTGCTAAAGGAATTTGGTCAGACTCTGAGCACCCACTCTACCCTCAGCTCCAACCTTGTCTCCTCATGTAAAACAAGAAGTCTTTTCAGAAGAATTTATGCACATACTTCTAAGTATAAAAATTCCACTATACCATATTTAGCACTTACTTTATGTGATAACGGTGTCAGGCATGAACTAACTAACCTTCTTTGCACTAATAAAAAAACCATTTCTTCCACCCTTACAGTATCAAACTTTATTGTTACTGTATTTCTTATATTTATAATCCTCTCAATTTTTCGTTTGTTTTTTTTTTTGTAAGTGTGAACATCATTTAAGCTATGTCATAACTCTTAATTTTGTATTTCCCCTTACCATACAATATCAACAGAACATTAGATCCAATAATCTGTAACATGCTAAAGTTTCCAAACTAAATCAACAATACTATTTGAAACAAACTCACTGTTATTACTATTATTATATTTAATAATCTCAATTCGTGCTTGGAATATTTTTTGACTTTATATCGTAAACGTGGACATATTGCTCTGGTTAATTTTGTTTTAATTTTTAATTTTATTTATATTTTGAGTAAATCAGATGCAAGGTGTTGTGACAAATGCTGAGAATTCCACTCTTTATTATTAGTACTGTTTTTGGAGTAAAGTAGATTATTATTATTATTATATTTTTAGAAATTTCTTTTTGTTTTGAGGATAAGAATAAGAATGATAATTAAGCAGATAATTGATAGGATACCTCAAATAATAGGTTCATTTATCTAACATTCTCTATCCTTTTTTAGACTTACTGCTCATCCTAGTTTATCTGGAAAGCCTTTATATAATCAAATTATTCTGCTTTCGGCTTATAATTTCGCATTGGTACACTGTATTATATCCATAAAAGTGAGTCAGTTATTGAAAAGTAACAAAACATACAAGATAGATTAGTAAGTGAACTTATGAAAACTTCAACAGCAGTCTTAAATGTCTATTTGATACTGTTGCAATTCTCGGTTAATTGAATTACTTAATTAATTATCCTGTTATAGCCGATTAATAATGAAATGCAATCAAACGCGTGCAATAAATATCCACTTACAGAAATCGCCAAGTGAAGACAGAAACCCAACATCTCGCAATGTTTTGTCTAAGAAGAAAACACGCGGAGGAGGGTTTTTTTATCAGTTGTCCTGTCTCGGGTTTTTGTGTAACGAATACTTTTAAAAGAATACACGCTATTCATTCTACTCTACTTCACAAGAGCAACAGAATTCATTCTGTTACTTAGATGGAGGCTCCATTCCTAATGTGATGGCGATGGGGAAGATCATAGTTGTGGTTGTGTTTGTTAAGTTGTACTCTTGTGTATTGAATCACTTGTTTATTTACTTATATACAATAATACAATTTGAACAGGTGGGCTTATTTCTCCAGTTAAATTCGTCCAATCAGAGTTCAGCTTAAACCTTCATTCCACCTAGCCTAGTTAGTAATCGTTTAACCCATATCAACAGTTTATTTTGTTTATCATACGGCTTAAATCTATTGGTTCACAGTTGAACATGTTTCCACATGAATATAATGAAAAATTTTCCTGAGGATTAATTATCTTAAAGTTAATTTATCAAGTAAAAGAATAACAATATAAATATTACGCATAGATAACATTTCGAAAATATACTTTGTAACACAGGACGAGATTACTTTTTTTTCCATAAAGGAAGTATAAGCAGTGTGTGTGTGCCAGTGTGTAAATTTTCAATACAAATCAGAAGTTATCCGTCTCTGTGATTACCTCTTATTTTACACACAAAAACAAGGAATTATATGACAGGTACAGAGAAAATGATGCATAGATCACTATTCTCTATGATGCTTTTCCTCTTTCTGCAGAATAGTAAGTCATAATTATCTCTTCGTATATTATGTATAAATTTTATTGCATCTTCATATGCTTGAGGCTAAGTGGCAGTACATTTAGGAGACGCAGCTGTTTACACTCATATGACAGTAAGTTTGTCGCTTTGAACATTTAGTTTCATATTTCTTATCATTAAAATGAATGACAAGTGGAGTCTGTTGGTGCGTGTGAGCGCTTATAATGACTTCACGTTGAATCTCACAGAATACGATTAGACTGGTTGACTTAACTTCTATTTCAGTCATATGAAGTAATGGAGGTTTATCAGGCAAAAGAATTGAAACTAAGTTCATCTTGTGTCTAGCAGAATAAGCACTGGTAAATTCATGATGACTACTGCCTGTCAAACATGGATATGGTAGTAACTTTTAGAGTGTATGCCATTCACACTATGAAAATTACACATTAATGATAATTAGTAGTTTAAGGAGCAGGATATAGCGATAAAGTATAACCATTAATTCGTGAATAAGAAGATAAGAGATTTTTTGTCTGCGATACATATATATACATATGTTTTTTTTTCTATAGTCTGTTTGTAGGGATTAGTTTTGTTTTCTTACGAGTTGGCCACGGACTGATATCAGTTAGAGACACGTTGAAAACCAGGGAGTACTGGACAGCTGCTGTTTCTCCTAGTTCGGGAATCATCGGCAGTAAGCACTCACTGGGGTTCGAACTCAGGAACTTCCGGTTATAAGTCAAGCTCGTATATATAGGAGAATAGATTCGCCAAGGTGAAGGTATAAGTCAAAATGGGTGAGATACAAAAATGGTTGTTGAATATAACTATACATGGACTCAGAAGTTGTCATAGTAATTTATGAAATAATAATAGTAGTAAAAAAATCAGAGTAAAGTGAATTCAAAGGAAATTAACTTTGATGAATATTATTCGAATAATGATAATCAGAAACAAAGGTGCCTTAGACGAAAGTTTTTGTAGACACAATTCAGTCAGTAAGTTATCCTGCATACACCTTCTATATTCAGAATACCAGACGTAAGCTAGCCAGTAGATAGTTAAATAAACCTCCTTATGATAATTCAGCCTAATTTTCTACCAGTAAACTTTCAGGGATGTACTTTATTTTAAAGTTATTACTTGAAAAACTGAAAATTATTCATCGATCATGTCATTAGGATAAATCATCTAAACTCTACAATAAATTAATTAGCTTTACCTTTCCATTTAGAATGATCACTTTTGTGTTGGATGCATTGTTCGTATATCTATCTTTTAGGCAAATAAAGATTGAAAGTTGCGTCTCCAAGTAGATAGCCTGTTCTGAGAACTTAGAATTAGAGATTATCAAATAATATGGAGTCCAGCAGGGACTTCATGGATGAATTTATCCATTTCATTGCACACTGAGTCATAAGATGTAGACTGCACATGAAGCACGCGTTATCCAAACATCTCCTCTAAGTACTAATTTAGCAGTGACAAAATGTTTTCACTGTCAGCATAACTAGTTTAACGAAGTAGAAAATCTATCTATCAATATTTTTTTCAATTTATATGATGAATAAATATGCGAATAAATGTTGTTAAGATAAGTGTATTAGAAACTCAATATTTACAGATTTTTTATGCCACACGTAAGTGTGTCACGGTCTTAATACTGGTACTACTGTAGTTCTTCCAACCTATTCGCCATAGATTACATATATACCAGTCTACCTTAAGTGGAGACTGTACTGCACACAGTTTACTCATAAATGTGCCTTTTAATGATGAAATCTTTGCTGATTCGAGATCAGATATGTGCCTTAATTCTAACCAAAAAACAAATAAACATTAAACACTACTCTTTCTCAAAACAAAAATTGGGATGTTGTTCTTCACTCCTATACATTTTCTAAGGATGACTTTTTAAGAAGTAAAATCCATTTGGTTAGACAACTATTTTTCGCATTTATATTCTTCCCCACGATTCGTTTATGAATGTTTTCAAACTAAAGTTTTGACAAATATCGACATCATTATTCATGAGTGAAATATGCACTAGATCGGCTAAATTTCTGATACTAATAATCTGCTAGACTTTATAACATGGTTTAATAGTTGCAATGCATATTTGCTGATGTTAACTGTGATTTTTATGCCTCAAAAATACAAAAGCAAACGATGAACATACCCATTAAAGGTAGTATAAAACTCAGTTAAATCGGTTAACACTTTTAAATTTAGTTTAAACACTTATTATATTACTACACAAAACTTTAGAACATATCTGATGTTTTAGCGATCCTTGAATTCCATAATATAGAGTATTCATACTGATATGGAATGTTCATTTTGTAGATCTACATTCTCCGGAGAGACTGTTCAACCTTAGGGATAATTACCTTCGACAATAATTTGCTATTTAAATATATTTGTTGTAATCAGTAGGGCCGATAATCACCAACATGTGTTGGTTGATATCAACGACAAGGAGAAGAAAAAAAATGTCTGGAAAACAATGCTTTGACAGATATAAATAAGGCTGTCTTTTATCGACGAAAACATCCCTTTTCATTATCATGAAAGACAATGGGATCATTGTTTAGGTCTAATGCAGCGACGCGAAAAAATAAATGGGAACTTTTGTAGATTCTGAGTGATTAAAGGCTGAAGAAAACTCATTAGATAATTAATTTAATGTTTAAGTCATAAAATATCTTATTAAACTAACCAACAACTTTATTTCATGATAGAATCATGTGGAAAGGTGTGAAAATATGTGAGTGATAATGCTTCGGAAGGTTACACCGACACTCCTTCCGAGAAACTGGACAGAAAGATACTTCATTAGTTCCCATTAGTGCACTAAGTATTCACTAAGTACATTTCGATACTTGATATGTTTTATACAAAAAGAATAAATTTTCAACTAGATTTAATCACAGATGAGACCTAAGTTATTATTAATTAATTAACTGGTAATAAGGATCTCAGGGATTTGCATCAATCAGCTTCGGAACTATCAGTTTTACGGTGGCTAGCGATTAATATCTGTGTTCCATTAGTCTGTGATTTTCATCTTCAGCTTTGACTACGGTTTACGCTATCTGTGAACACCTGACTAGACTGTTCATGACAGCTTCAGTCAACTGGTCTAACGCCTATAGTAATAATTTGAAACAAATTTAACAAATTCGATTAATTCTCAGTGATTCTCCTGCCTTCATTAAGCTACTATGAGAACTTATTAAGTTTCTTTAAATAACTGCATCTTTTGGTACTTTTGTTTGGATCTTAAACCTACTAGCCAACTAAAAATACCAAAATATGGATTGGGATAGTTCTTGTTTATCTCATTTGTTGTTTGAACATCACCCTCTATCACTACGTAGATAACAAAACATTTTATATTCCACTGAAATCCATACCATATAACAATGAAAGTTCATTATGTGTAAGGTGTTATTAACAATCATCTCTGAAAAACTGATATCCCACAGCTTGTTATACTATCCAAAGGTTTCTTCTTTTCTCCTTAGCTTGTTATCCGTTCGAACTTAGGTCAACCATGGAAACTAAATATACAGTGAGATTTCTGGAGAAAAAAGTATCTTGTAGATTACCGACTTCAGAATTATTCCAGTAATTTTAAAACTCAAAACAAGCGATGTCGATGACTGCTTTTAAGTTTGTGTGGATGTTATATCAAGAATGTCACATTCATGGCTTCCAGCTTAATAGTTATTACCACTGGTAGAAATAAGTGATAGTGTTAACACTATATGGAAGGTAAATGAAATTTCTCTTTGGAATGACATCTCCTAATTTAAGTCTCTGGATAGAGTCAATACACTCTTTTATTCATTATATGAGATTTTAAGAAAATGTCACCAAATTCAGAACAGTTTTCCTAATTTCTTTGTAAATGAGTTTAAACTTGGCGCTTATGATGATTCTTACTTATTACTGTCAGCATAAATTCTTCAATCACGCCTTGCGTTTAAGAGAACTTGATAATAATAATAATTATTATTCCCTTAGGTTCCAGTGGGAATATGGGGCTTCAACAATACATCTCCATTTCATCCTGTTTTCTGCAGTTGTCTTTAGCTGTCTGCAAAATCCCCAGTTAGCTCTCATCTCCTACTCAAAAGATCTCCTCCATTTCACACTCGAATGCCCAAACCTTCTCTTTCCATCCGCTAATACCACCAAAAAAAACGCTTATCTGAGCTGTACTTGCTAACTTTAATAGACCGTTTTAGTGTGTGTTTTGCTTACCTAGTTAGCTTACCGCTCAAACATGATTATTGATTCTACATGTTTCCTAGATCATTTCACAGTCACCATAATTATATTTTTCATGGTTCTTATGACTAGTTTATGCTAACGCTTTCGACAGTCACATGAGGAAATATTCTCACTGCCTTTTTTCTGATGTGCCATAATCAGTTTCGTCAAACAAATATTTGATCACATGTATTCCTATAACAGAAATTGATAATCTTAGCGTTTAAAAAGAGACAGTTATATACATTAATTGTTACATTTGATTGTTTCTGTGTTTTTGGTCAGTACGATTCTGAGTACAGCTATTCATCAGAAATTAATTAGAAAGCAAATACTTAGTAATCCTAGTGAATAAATCAATGAATTCATCCAGACTATTTTACAAAACTTCATGGTAAATCAGTGGTGTATTTCAAATACAAAAACAAAACCAGTTGATATTTTGAAATCCTGACTTGTATTCATTGATTCAGTACTAAAGTTAAGTTGTTTTAAATTGAATACGTGACTGAAATGAACATTATATGACCTAACTGTGCAAGTTTATTTAAACATATCAGTTTACACTATACCTAAACCAGTATATTTGTATATTATTATTGTTGTTGTAGTTTATTTGTTTTTTATAAATCGGTTGTTAGCAATTGTGGGGTTTACCAGGAAAAGCTCTATTTCAGGTGTGAATGTATCAGATAAATATTTGTTTCTTCTCCTTCAAACTGTTCTGAACGCCTCAGAAATGGTTAAATTGTGAAGTCAACAAGAATAAACTTAAGGCATTCACTGTGGCCTCACTTAACAGGATAATCTGACCAAATAAACTCATTAGTATCAAACATACTAGAGATACAAAGTAAACCAACTGTAACACAATAACACTGGTTAGACTGTTTTGAAAAGTACTATTCTTGACACAGTAATTCTCAAACTTTCCGATCTACTAGCAACCTCCGTCATAGGATAATTTTACTTTGTCAAAACACGATGATATGCAATTACTTATTTACTGATAATGATGTTTTGAGCACTATTCATAACTCATTCTTATAAAGGTACTAACCTCATTTATATTATTCCATTACTTTTTATCGGTAATAATATATTCGATATCTTTGGTATTGGGTTTGTGTTATTACCACTGCAGGTTTGGGATGTAGATTCGATGAGCGAATATTCAGTGATTAACTTTTCCCTCCACCTGATTATATTACTTTGTAGTACTATAACTGTGCCTCACCCTATGGAGTCATTATGTGTGAGTGCATGCATCGCAACTGCTGAATATTTTCCAAGTTAGTCAATTTTTTGGAGTGAACCATTGTACACTAAGCTAAATTACAATGTTCCGATAAACTAACTCACCCTGATTAAAAGAAGTGTCCTATATGAATAACTTTTAAGTCACTGTGAGTCATTTTATTGATTAGTTTATTATGTCTTATTTGTTCACTGGGATCCTTTATTCTTTGAAGTTTGTCACTGAGACAGTTGTACTCTATCATAGTGCCTGAAAACTCTTCCTACTTTGAAGACTTATCCATCTGATTTGTTCACGAAGTGTACTTAGATTTGGCTGGTGCGAATTTCAGTGGGTGCATTACCAGTCGTTTGGAGTTTCAACATTTGATAGGTCTGATATCGTCTTTTGGCAGTTAGTCAAAAGAAAAAACTTTTACACGAAGTTGCATTTAACAGAGCGTCAGCAGCCAAATGAGAAACATGAAACTAAAGACTGCTTTGCGCAGTTTTGTTGTTCTCAGTTGCAGAGTTTCAATCGACTGACTCCTATATCACCGAAAACACCCAGTTTGAGTCATGAAGAAAATAAGAGACAGTTCAGAGAAGAAATTTCTCTTTCTGACGAAGTCACCAACTTGGCTGTATATTCGTGTATTTACATTAAATGTGTTAGAAAGTTTCTCCATGACAAGTATATCCTCGAAAGAATAAAAACCAAGTAAATGATAAGTGATGCTGCAAAATAATGAAATAATGTGTGTGCTAATGGATTACCTCATAAATCCGCACATAAAGATGAATGGAAGTATCTGCTAAAAGGATAAAAATATAAATTATAAAAAATATAAAATATATAAATTAGTTTCTGTGTCACAATGGCCGTACACGCTTCTGCAAAAACGTCTTCTACAGTAGGAACACGTACTTAATACTTGAAAAACTTCATTTGAATGCCTATTTGTAAACCAAACACTGAATTTACTTCAAGAAGAGGTCAGAAGTAGAGCTCAAGCAAATACATGGGTCAGAAGACATGCAAAGTAGATAATAAGTATTCTGGATGAATTGAAATAAAAAACGGTGTTCTAATCGTTGTACACTAAGCTAAATTACCATGTTCCGATAAACTAACTCACTCTGATATAAAGAAGCTCCTCAACTAAACCAACCAGCTCAGAGAACACTAATAATTGAAAATCATGCCCTGTGTGAAGCCAATAAACTATGGTGTTTGTTGAAAGGTATCAGTTATAAAAGTTCTGACAGGACATCCTGTATTAAACTGTGGTCAGATAGGACCTTCATTTAAACCTTTCTTTTAGAAGAACTCTTAGGTTCCAACTGGAACTTGGGGCTTCACCCTGTTCTCCTCGCAGTTTTTTTTACTAACCCCATGTTTGCCTATAAGCTCTCACTGCCTCCTCACACAATCTCCAATTGATACCCTAAAACTCCCGAATCGTCGCCTCCCATTCATGTCCTACTAGAGGGCCTGACACTTGTTGTCACTCGGTTATCTCCTCAAGGTGCGCCTAGTCTGTCATATTTTTTGGACGGCAGGTCATCAGTTGATTTGTTGCCAAAGTTCTTTGTTAATGATCCCTTCTGGACGCCTCATCATCAATATCGGACGAAGGTAGTTGTTGATCGAAATCTAAAACTTACTGGAAATGCTTTTGGGGAAGCGCCAGCCAGATTCGTATCTTTTTCTTTATGCTGAATGCAGTAGATTTCCACACTGATTTCGGAGTGAGGAAGGTCTGTCTTGCTTTTCAGATCCGGGTTGACTTTGACATTCTCATCTCTGCTTCCTGTAGCTGAAAGGATGCTGCTTTGGTAAATGGAATAGATCACTTCTGATACTAAACTAGCAGTGTGAAGTATGTTATGAAATCATGTGATAGCTGAAACAATTCAGGTAAGATTTGATAATATTGGAAACAACCATTTAGCAGGTATCTATACATGCTAACTGAAGTTGTGCAGGCCTTCCGAACTGCTACCATTGTTCGAATCAGTGTAAATGATTCTCTGAAATGAATTCTCTGTTACATCTGGAGTAATTCTCATTTTCAGGTGACTTGTATTTGAATAAAGCAATAACAACAGTGGTTTGTACAGAATAAGATGGTACTATCAATTTATTTCTTTTACTTCTCGTCAGCTGCTCACAGCCTATATAAATTATTATGAAGTTCATGTGCAGGGAGGTTTTAACATGCTTGCAAACTTTACATGATGTCAGTTGACAAAAAGTTCCGAACTTAGTGAACAGTGCTCGGAAAATTATGTTTACCTAGTTTTTACACAGGGAGTTCAATTTTAAACAAAGTAAATGCATGCAAAGAACGGCAATGAAATTACGTAATAAAGACAAGAGGTACTTAAGATGATGCGCAACTAATCAATTGGGTGACAGTGTATTGAGTTCAGCTCAAATCATAGAAACTAGAGACAAGTTAAAGTACATTTTATCAAACGAAGGTGAGGTTGAAGTCAAAGATTACGCAACCAAGTGAAAGAGAGAATAAAGACATCCAGTTATCAAGGCAAGCAAAGACTGATCACTGCTTTTGAAAATTATAAACCTACTGGCACATTTTGGAAATAAAAGGTAAATTGAGCGAAGAAAATATCCTTTATCGAAGAAATCATCTTCAAAGGCTGTACAGTTATATTTATACTTAAATTATATAGTGGTCTATCTCAATTTTACAAGATGTCAGGAGGTTTCAAACTTAAGGAACAGTGATCAAGACCTACCAGCTGATATCATGTAAACTTTACAAGTATGTTAACATTTTTCTGCACATAAACTTGACAATTTATTTAGACTGTAAGCAGATTATGAGAAGCGAAAGAAATAAATGATGGTACCATGTTATTCTGCACAAACTGTTGTTCCTGCTTGATTCAAATTCATAAAGGGGAATAAATGTATGAAATACGTTACACTAAAATTCATCAAGTAATAATAAATTACTGGCAGCTCATTTGGAAGTAAGCTTCCGCCGAACCCGTGGTACTATACTTAACACGATAAACAAAAGTGAATTATCACGCGAAATAATTCGGTATCTGTAACCAATTTTGTTTGATTAAGCATATCTCTTCTGTTTGAAAAGATAAAGTTTAAAATGAGTTGTGAAGCACGTATATTCTTGATATTTCTCATATACTTGTGACAGAAACGAGCTTAGTTGCGAGGTTTGGACTATCACATATTCACAGAGGGTTCCCAAATATCTGGCGAATTAACTACTTTTAAATGTTGGTTTGCAGGGATTTGATTGGTTTCAGGATTTCATCATGAGCTGACATTAGTTAGAGAACCATTGGAAAACCTGGGAGTACTGGACAGCTGTTTCGTCCTAGTTTGCGACTCTTCAGCAGTACGCACCCGCCGGGATTCCAACCAAGGACCATCCGGTTACAAGGCGAGCTCGTATACCATTAGGCCACTGGGACCCGATCCAATGGTCCTTGAATTCTAACTTCTGCCAATTCACGACATAGCGCGACCGCTAGCCAATGTCTTCGGCGAGTAATTGTCCAGAAAACACCCGACCAGCTGCACCCTACTGGTCACGACTTCCCACCGGAACCCAGGTAACTACCTACCTGAATAGGGCCAGTCGCCAGTGAGCATCTCATTGGTATTCAAGTGTTGGTTTGCAGGGATTTGATTGGTTTCAGGATTTCATCATGAGCTGACATTAGTTAGAGAACCATTGGAAAACCTGGGAGTACTGAACAGCTGTTTCGTCCTAGTTTGCGACTCTTCAGCAGTACGCACCCACTACTTTTAGTCAGTATTTTCTTAGGAAGGGTTTAACTCGTTGTAGATTTCAGACTTTGTAATTAGTTAATTAGTTGTTTTTTCACATTTAAAATTCACTGCTTAGGTCTTTAGATGTTGACATCGTCTTCCACTTCTATATACCTTTGCAAGCATTCACTATATCAATTAAACAACTCAAGCTAGCATTAAAAAGGCTCTACAATTAATAGAGGGATGTTTACATAACTGGATATGAACGAGGATGTAGTGTATTGCTGTAAATAAGAGGCTTCACCTAACAAAACAGCGATAACACTGCTTAAACATTGAAAGAAGGGAACCTAGAAATTTAATTAATAGCACAAATTACAATGATTGCGAGTTATTTCTGTTTTTTATATACTTCCCGGACTCTACAAATCAGGTTATGCCTCCTTAAACTCTGTACTACTCGTGACAGATATATCGCTTCACAAAGCCTTTAGAAACAAAGGAAACATGAATTTTACCAAAAAAGGCTGATAATTTATAGTCGAAGACGTAAAGTCCAATGCTGTGGAAAGGCCAGCCAGTTACGTATTCTAGTCTGGTTTTCAGCGTCATCGAATCTATCTTCACTGTTAACAGGAATACAGGGAGTGTAAATGTGATTCATCCTATCATCTGAAAACAAGGTTAAGGTAATTCTGGTCCTGAGCGTAACTTTCAAATTCAAAACAATCATCTGTGTTATTGTAACCACAGGATCTTCAACTAGACCTGTTCTAGTTGATATCTTGGCTGTAGTCATGTTTGAATACAACGACCACATAAACAGCCTATTATCATAAACACATCAATTGGCCGCCTATTGAATTTATTGTCTTTTTGTATAAATCAAGCATAGAAACTCTCCTACAGTTTCGAATGACCTTTTTCCGATGTAAAATTGATAGTGAAACACTGAAGCGAAAAGAACACATTTCGTTTTAGATTTGAACATGGGAAGCAGAGATTTTTTAATAATAATAATAACAGCTTTATTCCAAACAGTATTTGTGGTACAGGTATGGAATTTTCAGCGTGCATTACAGTGTATTGCATCTAATTACCTCATAAATTATATAAGATTTTTAAAAATCAAAAATAAATAAAAATAAAATAAATAAGTTATAAATAAATAAAATAAATGAATATTAAAAATTAAGAAAAATAAAAACAAACAGCGTAGAGTATTTCATTTCAAACAATGCACCACAGGATTTGAAATATAAAGTTGATGTGTGGTAGTAGATGAGAACAACAGTGTAGTAGTAACGAGGAAAGGAAAACAAAAACTAATGAGACTATTTGTTAGAGTGCTGCAGTAAGTTTATCGTGTCATACCTAACGGATTTCTCATCACATAACAGCTGTGGCAGATATGGTATTGTGGAGTTTTTGTATTTGGCAGTCCTAGCATATAGCCTCCTATAGCTGCTTCTAGTTCTTCCAGATGAAATGCAAGGAGATAGATGCGTATAGACAGGATGCTCGGGGTCCGACAATATTGTATGCGCTATGACATATGCTGGGAAATCAGTCATAAGTGAGACAATAGGAACCATTAGTATGCGAAATGTTGTATATTTTAGTATATCGCCACCTTTTAAAAAACTTTACCAAGGTGATAACATTTATTTTCAAAACAGGAAGACGAACTATCTAGTAATCACAGAATTCCGTACAAGCTTTTATAATTAAGACAGACTAAACACTTTAATTAAATTGAAAATACAGCGATCAAATATGATTTCCACACAGACCTTCTTATCATGAAAAACCTGAACAAATACGTGGAAGACAACAGGGAATCACCGGTGGTAAGTAAATCAATAATGCAATAAGAAGACATAGTTGATCCGAAACGTGTAAGATATTTGGGCAACACATAAAAAATCCTTAACCAGATCGGTAACAGAATATCACTAACATACGTTAAAGAGAATAATGACTGCTTGTCATTTTTAGGTGTACTCATAACCCATCCAGAAGATGGGTCAGTAAAACGATCTGTCGACAGAAAGTCCACATGGATGGGACAGTATCTAACTTATCACAGTTTCTGTCCACTACAGTATAAAAAAGCGTTGGTTAAGTGTTTGTTCAAACGCATTCACCATATGTGCACAGACGACACAACTGAAGAAGAAAGACAACACCTCATCGAAATATTGTTAGATAACAATTACCCACTGAGAATCATCAAGCGTTACGGTATTGTCAATCAAAGAGCACTACTGATCCAATCAGCTTCCAAAAAGAATGTTTATTTATCCTTGTCGTTCAAGGGTGATTAATAAAGTCTGGTCTCTAAACAAAGACACAGGGCGGCAACTAGTAGAACTTACTATGCAGCCAAAATTAATTAAAACGAGATCTATGTTGTCGTGTAAGCCCACACAGCATCCGAACGATAGTGTCACATTCCTTTGTGTTTTTCAATTTACATGTATGTGTTGACACACGTACATACGGAGGACCCATCGATCTATGCAGTTTAAGGCCACAGAACATATTCCACAATGGCTGCAAAAATAAATAAAACCGCCAGAAACAAATGATCATAGAAATAGGTGTCCAGCATCATCTATAGTGTGTGCGTCGGTGGTATAGCGGTTAGGACGCTCGCCGATCATGCACATGGTCCAGGGTTCGATCCCCGGCCGGCGCGCTCCTTTACTTCGCTAAGCCAGAAATAATTCTGGTAAAGAGCAAAGGTTGGGCGTGAGGCTAGCAACCCCATCCTGTAAAATAAACTGTGCTACAGAAACTTCAAGCTACTAGCTTGAAGCCCTATGTTCCACTGGGGAACGCGAAGGAAAAATTATTTTAAAAAAATTATCATCTATAGTAAAGCACATTATAAAAATGGGTCATAAGTTTGATTTCAATAATGCCTTTAAACCCATACGTAAAACAAGGTTGAGTGACATACTTAAATTCGTTGAAGCCTGACTATAAAAATACTTAAACCTGTCCAAAAGTTACTTGTTATTACTTTAAACATACTTCATACTACTTCCAACTCCTTCTTTGTTTTTCTTTCTTTCTTACCCACATCTCTGAGTCATCTCCCTACCCATTATTTGCTGTCTTGACCTATACACAATCTGACCTGTATCGCCTTCTTTTCAACTGTTTATAACAAGTACGTGTGTGATCAGAATATCCTAAATGGGTTGCGCAAATACATTAAACTTTTCAGATAAACTGCATCTTCTTATTGTGTTGTCGGAATACATAAACGAACCTAATTGCTTTAAATATATAATGATACTTCTTCAGTTGATGCTAGTACTCTTAATAAAACCTTCAGATGTCGTCCAGCACATGTTATGGTTTGGAATGCTACAAGTTTAAATAAGGACTGATTCTGCGGTTTTAATACACATGTGGTTCTGAAGTGCCTCAAATGTGTGAGACCTACTCACTGCCTTGGTCCAGATGGTGTGTCCACTATTTTCCTCAGAAAATGTAGGGATATTTGTATTATTCTCTCACTCGTATTTTCAATGAACCATTTTTCATTAATATAGTGCCCGTTTTGGCTAAGGATATTAAAATTCTTCGTGTGCCTAAATTGTCAATTGTATCAAGTGTGAAACGGATATAAGCATAAAACTTAGGCTCTGGGGTAGAGTAAAGTGTGTGAAGTTCAGACCTATTGCTATTATCTCACTATATTTGAAAACAATTGCGTAGCCTAGAACCCTCGATAAAGGCTTTTAATCACTCTTAACAACTTGCTTATAAGCATAATAGGTGTACTTTAGATGCTACTGTTGTCTTACATCGTAATACTGTCTCTAATTTATACAGACGGGCCACATTTGCTTGGTGTGCCTTGTTTGATTACAGATCTGACTTTGACTCCATAACTAGGCTTCTTTTGTTATACAAGCTTGTGACGACACAAGCAGGGTCCTGGATTAATAAATAGTTACCTTCATACTTTCTTGATAGAGGGCAGTATGCTATATATAGTGGGAAGTCTTTCACTGTGTTAGTTAGTCTATCTGATGTTCCTCAAGGTTCTACGCAAGAAAGTTACGACAAACTGGTATTACTCAGCCTCTACTGTTACAGTTTGTTAATTCATGTATTCTTCTTATTCTTATTTATTGATCCCCCTTAATCTCTCGTAGGCTAATTAAGAAAGACTTTTGTTACATTGCGAGTTGCTCTAAAAGCTGTGAGTAGGGTAAGCGGGTAGGATGTCGCTAGACCAACTCGTTATTTCTTTTACACATAGACACATGGACACCTGCAAAGAATTAGCGAATATAATCTTGCCAAACTCTGAGCCTCCTCTCTCTCACTTTGTCCATCTCATCAGGTAGAACTGGAAGCAACTAGAGAAGACTAAATGCTCGGACGACTAAGTAGGAACACTCTACAACACCTTATTTGATGCACATTGTATGTGATGCGAAAAGTGTAAGACATTACACCACTAACTTACTGAGAAACACTAAGTAAACAGCCGTCATTCTTTCATTAGTTTATTGTTCTTAATATTTTCATTCAATTTTATAGGCATATTCTCATTTAACAATGTTATCAAATGTAAATTCTCTGTTTTAATTGTTATCCCTTTATTATATAGTGAAAAAATTAGATGCGATATTGTATACATGTTGAAAATCCCTAATTTGATTCAAAAATACTGTTTGGAATAATGTTATCATTATTAATATGTAATAGTATCACGAAGAAACGTAAATATACAACAGATTAATAAGTGAATATATATATATATAAATTAGTAGAATTCGGGTATTAATTCATAAGTGCCTGTAAGCTTAAATTTACTAGTTATGATAGCACTGGCAAGCATATTTAAAGTTCACCCATATTTTCAAAAGTAGGTCGGACATATATATATATATATATATATATATATATATATATATATGATTTCCTCTAATTATCACCAGAATAAATTTTAACCTAATACAGGTTTAACAATAATGAATTAATAGGCATTACCTTAATCTGTATTGCTCTTTACTTTAGCACACCATACCCACTGGTTAACTTTCCTCTGATGAACTGAATCTGTTTTACCAACTGCCTTTGGTCAATAAAACAAACAGCGTTTTGATTATTCTGTTTAGATTTTTCCCCATTTTTTGTCCTCACGATTACTTTCCATTACAATGAAGTTATCCGCCACCGTGTTCAGATTTGATTAGATTGGTGTCTATCATGTTTGGTGTTTCAAACTAAAACCAGCTCAACAATATACATCACTGAGGTAGCTTACTTTTTAGAATTATCAGAATTATTTGCAATGCATTTATTTAACTAACTCCATCACCTCCTTGGTCAGACCAATACTTTGTGAATAAACATGCCTCTGTTTTGCATATCTCCTTTATAAATCACCAGTTATCTGCTTAACCATAACTGACACAACAACATTAATTTAAAAAACGCTGATCAGCTTTTAAAGATTAACCAGTTTGGTCATTCAGAGAATTTTTCTTAAAGATAAACAAAAACTAAGGCCA
The DNA here is from genome assembly GCA_944472135.2 of Trichobilharzia regenti. Classification (NCBI taxonomy): domain Eukaryota; kingdom Metazoa; phylum Platyhelminthes; class Trematoda; order Strigeidida; family Schistosomatidae; genus Trichobilharzia; species Trichobilharzia regenti. Next base: position 69,998,416 of record OX235270.1, on the reverse strand, counting down.
TAGTTTACTCAAAGTGTATTTCACACTCAACTTAATATTTTGGTGTTTAACAAGCGTTTACATCATTATACAAATGCAGTCTATGAAACAATCGCTCCTCATGGGTTATTAAGACAGCCGGTTTTCTTTTAAAAATACAATTATTCTGAATGTTCACACGCGTTTGAAGATTCAAGAGATATTTGTATATCTTTATCCTAGTAAGCAATAAATATGTGAGAAACCTTAATAAATCACACGAATTCTAACAGGGGCTTTATCTTGTTTACGAAGGTGAATGTATAGCAAGCAGAAAACAACCTATTTAGTTAACATGCCATTCAATACTAATCACACATACAGGACATGTTAAACATTAGATTTAAAATAATAATAACAATAATCTGTTCAAAAGACAAAACATGACTTTACCAAGTTCTAATAAGCTAATTTGTGATGGCGAGTTGGTCGTCCAAGGGTGACTTGGAGGAGGTCATGCGAGGAGGAGATGAAAGCATGTGGACATACCTGGAGCAGGGTGAAAAAGTTGTCAGAAAACTGAAGGCAATGGAGGTGCGCAGCTGAAGCCCTATGTTCCTCCAGGAACTAAAGGATACAATAATAATAATAATAATTTGTGATGGGATAGGAGTAAATTTCAAGATTATTAAAAGTATACTTTAGTCGTGTTGTTTAAAAATAATTATATTTTTTAAAAAGCTGAACTTAAAATTTATTATTTTTTTATTTTTGATTACAGCTTGATTCCACACTGTATTTTTTGGTACAAGTATGGAATTTTCAGCATGTGATATCGGTAGCCCAAATTTTGCAGGCCGACCATAGATATCAGGTGTGGGTCGTCAGGGGATAGAACCTTGGACCATGTGCATGGTTGGCGAGAGTCCTAACCACTGTGCCACCGACACACATTCGACGAATTTGTTAAGCTTCATCGACTGAGATAGTTAGGATACAGAATTCGATAAGCACTAAGGTATGCAAAACAGGAAATTGGTTACTCACAAGTGGCTTACATGTGTACTGACTAGGTATACTACTAGCACATTTTTTCTAGTGTTTTCTAATGCCCTGCACTTTTGCTTACTTTAACAGCATTTCATGCATAATTTTGATAAAATGCTGCAATGTTTTAGACCCAACTCTTCATTAGTTGCGTTTAAAAGGTGATATTCTCATACCCGCCTACTCACAGAAACTTGAATACATCTAAAAATAAAATGAAGTATGCACACCTATATTGGATTCTGCAGAAATCGAAGATAATGTATCATTCATTATCATTTTAATCAATTTTTGCATCCTTTTATAGGATTCCTTCACAGTGTTCTGTCTTCTGGCATTCTGAGTTCTTTCCCATGATGTTCTAGTCATTTTCCTACTTTGTAGAACCAATGCATGAAGTATAAGTAAGTGATTCCAACGCAATAACTATCTCTTTTCTCCTTCTCCCTCTCTCTCTCCCTTCCTCTTTCACCATCCCACTCCTTTTCATAAATAAATGAAAAAATAAACAAACGGATGTTATACTATTTGCGTCTCAAAATATATCAGAAATAATTATTAGTAATATTATTGTTATCAGGATATTTTTTGTAGCAGCCTAGAATGTTATTGTTATCAGTCTGATTATTAGTAACTGAGATAATCAATAAGTCTTTTCTCACTACGCCTTACGTATTCATCGTCTTTCCTTCCTTTCTACATCTCCATATACACTTGATAGAATATTCAGACCAGCCCTACCCAATAAAAATGTACGATATATTACAGTAGACTGTAGTTTCTATCTCCTGTGCGTAATTCCCACGAGTATGTCTGAGAAGGCTTCAAATTAACTGGTAGTTAAGTGAATGTTCACATCTCCGAGTCGAACTCATGCTAGATAAACGCAAACAAACATTATCTAACCTTTGATATTTATACCGCAATACACAGTAGTAGTACTTATACTATTTTTAAATCATTTAACATCATTTCAAATAAGTCACTCTGCGCATCATACTTTGAGCAACTGCCTTCGCTTACTGGTAAACTTAATCCCGTTTTTAAATTTGCTGGGGATATACTGGTCAGTAAGCTTTTGAACATTTCTTTATTTACCAGCACAGTCACCTAATAAATTTCTAAGTGTAAAACTGAAGTGGATTTAAATAATAAAAATCAAACTGTAAGTGAATGCAACGTGCGTTGGTCGTTAAATGGCAGAATATTCGCCAATCATGCCTTACGCAGTCCAGGGTCCATCCCCTGACAAGGCACGCCTAAACCTTGCTTGAGTGATAATAAGCCCGGGAAAAAGGGAAGTTTGGGCGTGAGACTAGAAAACCAACCCATTAAAAAATAGACACCAATGATACTGGAAATCCAGAGCTCAAGCTTCAAGCCCTGTTTTCTACTCGGAACACAAAGGAATAAAGTAATAAGTAATAAATACAAAAATGGATGCAAACGGTTAATAATTTTGGCAAAACGATACCATAGAATTTTTGAGGAAGTAATATGAAAATAATTACTTCTATTTGTTGACTTTTCACCATAATTATTCTTTGTCTGTTACACCTTGTAACTGTAATCTTCAGATTAGAAATCCATAAATGCAAAAGAGCAGAACTGTTTCCCTTTTTTACAAAACAGCTACTGTCTCTTCCCAGTTCAAACGTACTGACAACTATCTGCATGTGAGTAAGCCTCCTTAGGTGTCTACAGTCACACTCCATCCTATGCTTAAAAGTAAAGACGCTAAACCCTGAAATAGTGACATTTTGCTTGGATTAGTTGACGCCAATTTTTTCCATCCATCCTTTTAAAACTTTCAATGAATAACCTCGGCCAGTTAGGTCTACCAGACTAAGGGTTGAAATGAATACGCTCTTTGGAAAAAAGTAAGAGCTACGCTACATAAATCAGTGAGAAATGACAGACAGTGTTGACCTAATACTACAATTTGAGTGTGTTTGCAGTGAGAAGTAAAGATGCTCATTGTTCTGTATTGAGCTATATATATGTGGCTTTGATAAGCCTCATTCTAAAATTTAACAAACGCCTTGTGTTACCAGATTGATCTCAGAGCTCAGAAAAGAATTTTTAAAGTAATATTTCCGTCATTAACCAGCCAAATAAAATCTCTACAAGCCTGGAAAAAAAAGACAAATTATATCCGCTTAAGGTTACCACTCCTGTTGACTTTTACATAATTGTTTGTATGACAGTAAACTTAACTTATAGAATAAATGTGGCTAACTAAAAAGATGTACAAATTTTCATGCTATGGTGATAAATTGAAGAGTCATATATCCTGGTAACTGGAGCCTAATAGGCGTTTTTCGAAGTAGATCACAATACGACTGATACAGAGTTTAAAGCCTTGTTGGTACTATTATATAGGGAAGGGATATTTGAAATTCTAAAATGGATTAGACTGACGATTATGACTCTTCAGCTAATTCAGAACAAATCCTATTGGCTTAATGATCCCAATGATGCGATTAGACAAAATAATTCATTTCATCGAATATTGACTGTGAGGTCAAATTTATAATTTAAACCTGTTGATCAGGGTCATTTATGCTAATGTTATGTATGTACTTTCATTTAATCACATAGAATAGAATTCATAAAAAAATAATATAGTTCATAGAATCAACAACCAACATGTAGTAGGAATGATGTATTACCGGTTCCGGATATTTTGAAAATAGTACTAAAAACAGAAGGAATTAGAACTACATAAAGCAAACTAAATGATAGTAAAAGTCACCTAGTTATCAACGTTGTGTCACTGAGTATTCTACGAATCACATACATTTAAAGTGAAATTTTATTTTTACTACATTGAGAAATTCTATTCTTCTATGGCGATATTACTGATTTTCTCTCGTTCTTATCAATAAAGTTGTTTCAAATTCTCTAGAGTTTTATTCTTAAGTTCAGACGACTTTTTAAAACATAATTTCAATCTTTTCAAATGTTATTACTCATCGAAATTTCTTTCATATCATTTCTGTTGAACTTAAACAGTCTCAAGGAAAAATCCTGTGCTTCAAGATAAAAATATGTGTGACTATTAACAGGCGTGTAAACTTGAGGGGACTATTAGTTGTCTCAGAGGCTGAGTGGTCAATGGTCCCGTTGGTGTGTACTGACGAAGAGCTCCACCTAATATGGAACAGTTGCCCAGTACTCACTACTATGAGTCTGTGCTTCAGTGATAGAATCTTCGCTAACAACGCAGGGAATTGGGTTCGATTTCCAAGCAGCATAGTAAGCCTGAAAAGGAGGAATGGTGGGTTATGAGACTAACAACCCCACTATTACCAATACTACTGCAACTTTAGAAGGATGAAAAATGTCTGTTTTAAACATCAGTTCATGGATAATCCCCATCCAGGCATTAATGAAAACAAAACACGTAGATCAGCGAAGAGTCACAGAAAAATACTCTAAAAACAATAATTCATACACATGGAGGTGATCGAAATGTTGTGATTTTCAGTTTTTGACTACGTTTACCGAACAGAAGCCTCAGTTAAACTTATATTTCAATCGGAGTGACAACGTGAGACAAGTAACAAATCTTTGTCTTTTGTTAATGTAAAGCAAATAACTTACATGGAGAGAAATACTTATAGCGAAGGTTTACATAATCTTCGAAGGAATGGTGTAGTTCTTGATCTAAGTCTTCGACTGCATGAGCTCTTGATTAGATATGTTGCTCTAGGTCTAAGACGCGTGACTGAATGGAATCGATGTTGTTTCGTGTGTTCTGGTATTCGGTTGGATGTGGTTGCGCCTGAGTGACTTCAAATACGTCTTTGAATACTCATGTCGATCTATACAATCTCCTAAGAAATCAATCTATGTCTTCGACACCTCAAGCTTGACGGAGTAACGCAGGAAACCATCCAGCTCCCTCACTACCACTGGGTCCTTGCAACGTTTGAGTAGCTTGAAAATCCTCATTGAGTCATATGAAAAAGAGAAGGGGTTCAACGAAGAGACTCTTTTCGACGAATTCATTCACATAGCTGTACAATCCCATTTATATATAATTATTTGTGTGTGTGTGTGTGTTTGTAAATGAGATTTGTCAAGTTTAGATAGGTAATCAGGTAATACAAAAATGATTTAATTTAGAAACAAGATTAATCAGACAGCAACTAAAGTAAGATTCAGTTAGTAAGTTTGATGAGATGTACCCTGAATGTTCAATTATCTTTCAACAACGGAATACATCACCGAAAGGATGGTATAGCTATGGGCTCACCACTAGGCCCATTGCTTGCAGATTTCTTCATGCCAAAACTCAAAAACACATGCCTGAAGGAAATGATCAATGCCTTTGAAATCTATAGGAGATACGTTGACGACACTTTCATTATCGTCAACAATGAAGGAAATCTAGCCGACATCCTGAAGTCGTTTAACAACTGCCACCCCGCGATTCAGTTCACACTGGAGAAAGTGTCCAACTCCAAAATATCCTTTCTTGATATCCAACTAGCAAGACGAGAACAGGATGGAACACTGAAAAGATCTATCCATAGAAAGTCGACGTGGAACGGACAGTTTACTACCTTTCCCATCTGGGTACCCCTATACACCAAACGAAACCTGATCTGTTCACTCAGCTACATAGTTCGCATAATTTGCACGGCAGACACCATAGAAGATGAATTGGACAATCTCAAGAGAATCCTCGTCGAGAATTGTTATCCAGAAAGATTTATTGCGAAATCTATCAATCCTAGATCACAAAAGCCGCCCATGCTAAGCGTCCCGAAAAAACTACTCTCCATGAACCTTCAATTCAATGGAGATATATCTGGGGAAACACTAAACAATCGACTGTCGCGCTCACTTAAGAAGACCTTCTTCACAGCTGAACTACGACTAACCTTCTCCACAAAACCTATGATTCACGTGAACGTGAAGGATAAGCTACCGCCGCTGGTCTCATCAATGTGTATTTATCAATTCACCTGCTCGTGTGGAGCCAGGTATTTCGGCTGTACCCAGCGTTCGCTTTCCAAGAGTATCACCGAACACTTACCAACATGGTTTTACAAAGGAGAAAGGGAACGCCCGCGCAGCTCTATCTTAGAACATCTGATAGAATCCGGACAACGAGCTACACTCCAAACAAACTTCAAAGTCGTCTACACAGTAGGAAGTAGTCTTCCTAAAGGTGTACGAACCAGACTTCTTCAAACTGCAGAAGCAATGGAGATTCACTTGCTAAGCCCTGAACTCTGCATACAGAAGAATTTCGTTCAATCACTACACTTGCAATGGACATAATCTATCTTATTACCCGACAAGTAAATTCTACCTAACCTTTTTTTCTTCTTTTTGTTTGAGTCTTCATAAATATTATTTTGTCTTTTCAAGTGTAATATTTTACATTTTCAACTTTCTTGTTCTCTACCCCCCCACCCGATTCAGTTTCTGCACCTCACTACCACTGTTACTGACTTGACCAACGCTCAATTTCTAGTCATTTATGTTACGTTATAAATTTCAGTTGCAATTTAAATGGCATTAGGAATTCTCTAATCCACTTCGACTTAGTCTCTACCTGTAATGACCTCTGTTGATACCCTGACCTAAGTTGAAACATTTTAGTCAATTACATTACATCATCTAACTTACTAACTCATTCTTACTTTAGTTGCTGTCTGATTTACCTTGTTTCTATATTAAAAGTCAATCTGAACGAAGAATATCCTTTTCAATAGTTTCTCTTCAGGCTCTTACAATTATAAAATATAATATTTGTGGTCGTTACAATAAAGGCAATTTATGCGGCGGATACATTTTTAAAGTAGAATAACAGATTAGTTATGGGGTGACAAAATAAATAGCCGTATTTGTGTGAGAAAAGTGCTAGGCTGAAATTGATTAGAAAATATTGTAAAACGGGAGACAATAGTGGTGATTAATCATAATATATTTGTAAAGTGTGGGGTATGAAAATCGACAAATCAGTTCAAGTTTATCAAAGGTGTCAGGTGTGTGGCTAGTACAAAGTGGTCTGTCTTAAACAGGAGATAGTAAGACTGGAATGAGAGATTCATAATGAGACAACGAATATTCTAAATGAAACAGGTGGAGGCATATATTGAGAAAACAGATAATATCACTAATAATGAGTCCGTATAAATGAAAAATTCCATAGTATTGAGAGAATGTTTGCATAAAGGGCATAAATTATGACGAATAATAACAATAACTGCAATAATAATATTTGTAATAATAAGCAAAGTAAAAAAACCAAGAGGGTTAAGGGGAATGAGCACTCTTGGTGGGAGGAAAAATCTTCAATCCAAGTTTGGCCACGGTAGGAACAGCGTCTGGACGTGTTCTTTTTAGATACACAGTTCCTGTTTAGTCGATCTTATGGCAACAGCTTCAGCTATGTGTAGGAGAGGTGAGCGAACTGTACGTGATAACGACTTCGGAATTCGGTATGTAACCCTGAAAGCTGTGTTGACATCGATGCGATGTCCAATATCTACCAAGTGTGACAGGATCGAGCTTTTTATGCACTTAATTTCCCTCCTGCTGAACTAAGCCGGTAAGTGTTCTCGGACCCGTAGAAGAACCTGCCTAATCGTGCGCCTTATATAACTTGAACCACAGGAACAGTTGAAATGGTATATGCATGAAGAAGAGCTAAAGTTAGTTAAGACAACTTTGAGTTGCTGGGTGAATATTGGACGGCTAGTGAAGGATAGACACAGACGTGAAGAGTAGAATGTGTTTCTTGATCGTCCTGGTTAAACGTTGGGATAGAATCTCCGCAGGAGTATCTCCCTTAAATTGGAGACCTAAAAACAAAGGCTTTTTCTGCACAGTTGCCAGTTCATGTTTACGACTATTGTAACCTATGTTGGCTCTAATGAACTTCCCTGGATATCTGTTCTCGCTTAGAATGTCTCGGATGACCTGCAGTTCTTTCTCTACGCAGTCTTCGGAACAAATAGACCTTGCTCTAAATGCTAAACACCTGATTAGATTACGATTGTATTTCATCGGTACGAAGCTAAGGAAATGTGTATACTGAGCTTTGGTCTCTAGCTTTCTAAATATGGTTCTTTTGACAGAACCATCCTCTCTTCTCGTTAGTAGGACGTCGAGGAAGTGTAAAGAGTCGTTGTATTCTCCTTTGTAGGTGAAATGGACCGCTGGGTGAGCATTATTGAAGTTTTTTCAAAATCAAATCACTATTAAACCCTTCAACATACACTACAAAAGTGTCATACATGTAACGACAATACATTTCCATTTTCGCTATTTCCTCTTTCAACGGACTATTTTCTAGTTTTGCTAGAAATATATTCGCGAAAATAGGTCCCAGTGGGGATGCCATGGCTACTCCATCAACCTGTCTGTACATTTCATTATTAAACAGGAACTGAACATTCGTTGTGCATTTAACAAGTAGTTGTTTCAGATTACTGATAGGAATATCAGTGCACAATTTCTTTTCTATAATCTGTTCGCAGATATAATCGATGGTTTCCACTAGAGGCACATTAGTGAATAGAGATGAAACATCAAGCGATGCCATATATTTGCCAGTCGCGCTCAAGTTTTTGATTTACCAACAAATTGGAAGGTATCCTTGACGCTGTGCTTTACTAACTCGTCATGCAAGGGTTGAAGTAGCTGTACCAGCCACTTTGCATATATACATATATTGGATCATTCTTTTAAACTTGACAAACCTCATTTACAAACACACACACACACACAAATAATTATATATAAATGGGATTGTACAGCTATGTGAATGAATTCGTCGAAAAGAGTCTCTTCGTTGAACCCCTTCTCTTTTTCATATGACTCAATGAGGATTTTCAAGCTACTCAAACGTTGCAAGGACCCAGTGGTAGTGAGGGAGCTGGATGGTTTCCTGCGTTACTCCGTCAAGCTTGAGGTAGAGAAGACAAAGATTGATTTATATAGCAGAGTTTATCGTGTTCTCATGCAAATCTTAGGTGTAAATATAAATAAGTTTTCACTGAAATTTTCAATTTATCATGGTGATAACTATTGAGCAAGGTTCAAATCAGGTGCCGTTGTCAGTAATTTATTGCTCTTTAATTGAAATCATGGACAAATAAGAAAGCCCAGTGAGTAGATGATAGTTAGTGGTCCAACATAGATCTTCAAAAATCCAATCAGTCTCAATGACATCAATTGGTGAACAGAATTCCATACATGAAGTGAAACATATTTTTAACCCTGGATTTTTTTGATTTTATATTTAATTCAAGGCCAAGTTGAACTTTAAGCACCACTAACTACCAATGGAGTGCGACCACATCAATGACCCTGGGACGTCCACTGAGGTAGTTAGTGAAACCTGGCAAAAAATTTTTTCATCATTAGTAAAATATGCTTATCGAAGCGTTATGCTATTCAATGGAATATGTGGCAAGTTTCAGCTTAGATTTGGGAAAGATTAAGTTACGCTTTAAACTATGCACAAGTTAGGGTTAGTTGTTGTAAATCCGTTACCAATTTGTTATATCTGAAATGAACTGAATAAATCCGTTGCTACTTTGTTGTGTCTAAGCCTATTAATTACTATAACGGTAATAAACTCAACTGGTGCACTAATATGCCTATATGTCTTTTGTACCTTCCGATTCACTAAGATACGCAAATATCAAAAGACAAAGGCTGGCCCGTGACTGTAGGATATAGTGGTATACCATACTATGCAGTTTAAGAAAAAACACATGATATTTATACATTTTCTTTACCATAATAAAGTCGGCTCACAACCTTGAGAATGGATTGATCTGGTTGCCTGGAAATGTCTATTCTCATTGGTTGGCGATCCGACAAAGACCAAGGTGAGACAAAAGACGATGAATTGATTTCACATACTAAATCCCAATATGCGTGAGAAATGATACATTAACAAAGTAACACCATCACAAGATAAATTATATGATTCGTGAGAAAAGTTGACATACTATTTTATGCTGGGTTAGGCTCAGGGAATATTAGGGTTATTGTCAGGGTTAGAAGTCCTGAATAATTACATGCATAGAATGTGGTTAAATTACTCTGTTGATATAAGGATAGAGCTTGTGCACTGTGGAAGAGTTTAATTCCATTGTGGGTAAGATTTATTCTGATAAAGTCTCATAGTGTTACATAGCAATATTTACTGATGACGTTCCGAGCACAGTTTATTGTTCAAGAAATGTTACTATATGAGACTTTATCACAATAAATTTTACCCACAATGGCATTATACTCTGCTGATACTCCAACCTAAAGCTGAAAGGTATTTTTATCACATGTAAGAGCAAGGTATCCCGTGTAACTCTTTTCTACTGTTTTTATGCATTATTTCATAAATGTATGTATTCCATACGCAAAACTACCTCCTTCACGTTAGTGGTGCTTAAAGTTTAACTTTGCCTAATTCAAGGAGTTAGGTTTAGACGAATTTACCATCAGTTCGCTTGTCTGATTTTTTGGACTTATTCAGATGAAATCTTATGTCTTGTTCTTGAGACACCCAGGAATAAAAACAGACAGAGAGGGGTCGTTTAACTGGTATCTCCTATGAACTATCTGGGTCATATTTATTCGAACCCCAGTGGGAGCGTACTGATGAAGAGTCCCAAACTAGGACGAAACAGCTATCCAGTACTCCCAGGTTTTCCAATGGTTCTCTAATCAATGTCAGCTCATGATGAAATCCTATAATTATATTTATTTATTGAATATGCTGGCCAAACTATTTGATGAAAGCATTGAAGTATGCTACTACAAGTTTAACTACCGACGGCAAATGATATCTTTGTTTTTACTTCTTAAATATCAAGCTGACTTATTCTGTTTCATTTAGTAAGAAGTAGCTACTTCATCATGGACTGAAACTATTTCATTGCATTATGATAAAAATGATTCTCTTTTTCACTAGACTAAAAATCACTTTTAGGATAATTTTGTTGATTATCTTTTGATGTACTTTAAGTGTTGGAATTGCAAACGAAATAACTTCCTGTTTTATTAGAACCTATATTTACCAGGTGGACTGAGGTTCATCGATTTAAGCACTGTATTTCCAAACAGTGAGTGGAGGGTTAGAAGCCTATTCCACCTACCTAGGTTCGAACAGCCAGAGGGTGTCAAATCAGCCTTCATGTGGACACACATACAGTAGGTGTGCAGCTCATTGTCAGCTGTATGGAACTGAAAGCGGGTGTTGGGTAACACTGTATTCCAATTCGTTCCATATAAACGTAGGGAGAATACAGAGTCGTAGACAGTGCGTGGTTCGATGAGTCTTTATTTTATAGTGTATAGCTGTTTATATTTAAATATTCGGTTTGTTGATTGATCGATTGATTGATCTATAAACCTATAGCATATGGAAGAAAAGTTGAAAACAGGAGGCGTTGTAGGCCTACGTTGTTCCAGTTTGAGTCTCTTTAGCAACACATAATGCACGATCCTGCAAGTGCTGAATCCAACGGCAGCCAGTATACACAGTGAGGAAGTTAACCGTCTGAAATTCAATAATCTGTGGGATTCAACTTCCAAAGTAGTTATTTATCACAAGATGGGCTCTGACGTAGGATCTAAAATGGTAACGTGATGACCAAAATAACCATGGAGTACTGGGTAGTGACTCTTCACAGAACACTACCACCTGTCCATACTTAGGACCTTGTGGTAACAAAACAGGTGCACATACCGTTCATCCTACTGCGTCGGTGGCACAGCGTTAGGATGCTCGCCGACCACACACATGGTCCTGGGTATGATCCCCGGCTGAAGCACTGCTTTGCCTCGTTAAGCCAACAATAAGACTGGTAAAGTGGGAAGGTTGGGCATGAGCGCAGCAAGTCCATCCCGTAAAAATAAACACCACTGCTATTGAAACTTCAAGCCTCTAGATTGAAGCCCTATGTTCCACTGGGAACGTAAAAGAAGTTTTTTTAAATACAGTTCAGCCACTGATATCCATTCATCCCAAGAGAGAAGCATCGAAGATGAGCCTTGTTTAACAGTTCTAGACTAGAACGGAATGTCTGTTCCGTGATTCTTTTCAGTGTGGTTCTTTGAACCAATGTGTTGCTTCATGACGAGATCATTTCGTACATGATGTGTTTATCAGATTTTCCTTCAGGACTATGCCATTTTTTTCAGTTCCAATTTTAAAGGAAAATTAACCCTTCTTTTGAGAATACTGATATTCCTCTAGCCTGTGACAGTATACATAGAATAAAAAAAGAATGTTAGACCGGATTTCAGGGAATATTTCAAACCTTTGGATTTCGCTGTTATTCTATGGTCAGCCGTTGTTAACGTTCGAAAATTCTCTAAAGCACGCGGTATAACTTATTGATCTCTAACTCCAAATTCATCCACTGGTGATATGATTAACAATAGCAGTAGTGATAATGAGAAGAGGAATGTGAACGAGAAGAACAGTTAGGCACTTTTGTGTTATTATTATTATTATCATAATCATCGTCATCGCAATCAGGGGATAATAAATAATTGACTGAAACATTTATTCGAACAAGACTAAACAACTTTACCTAGGCTCATTATCATTAAAAAAAAATCTATGATATGTTAAAGATTAAGACAGAAAGAGGTAGATAATATTTTTCCTGCTCCCGGTTCTTTTTTCCTGCTTTTTCTTATGAAGGTCACCTTGTCAATTTGTGAAGCACAAACAATTAAGCAGATGGAGATTATTTTCGAGCGAACTATTTATTATTCCCTAAGAAAATATGAACATGTAAATGACATTTAATTAAACATCTAAACATGTATGCATATACACGCTCATATATATATATATATATATATATATATATATATATATCAACAAACATACTTCTCTAATTTTTATAATAAAAAATAAATAAATAAACAGTCTTGTTAAACACTCTACCGATGACTGTAATTTTTCCTTCAGCAATAATATCCCCAGGTATATTTCGTTAAACAGTGAAAAGATAAATAGTTTAGGTTAGCTATTCAAAATTGATAAGCACTTCATGCTCCTGCAATCTACAAAGTTGTTAGTCATTCTTGTTTTATTGACAGGTGGATGAGTGTCAGTCATTCCATTCATATAACCATGATCAGGACATTGATTGTACCCACCTGGCTGAACTAGCTAATATAGCTTTGCAGAACACCTTATGCAAGAACAGTACTATACTGAGTTACTAGTATTCTCTACTTTCCGTAACCAATATAATTAAGTTTAAATGAATACAGTGCAGTGTGTAAAACACCTGGATCATGTGTTATTTGTAAATGAGATGAACAGACATAATTGTACCTTTAGCAGAAAAATGAAAATTCTTTACGAATATTGTGCTACTACCGGGGTTAACAACTAACTGCATGAAATTCGCATGTATAGATTAATCTGTTCGTTACAATAATTTGTGGTAACTTTTTCAAGCTTTCATATAAGTGATGAGATGTAGTCACTGTTCAAGAATCTTTTATTTATTTTTATATCTGCATGACTAGAGTGCTCATTAAGAAACAAAATGTCCCTCGAAAATGTCTTTACGATGATTGCATTCTCTGTAGCTGTACAATCGCATATCTAAGTTGGCTTAGTTTTCATAAAAAGGGAACCAAATAGTGAGGATAACAAATACCCTCTTCATAACATGATTTTAAATTTACGATTAAGATAATAAATATGTTCGAGTGTTGGTTTGTAGGGATTTGACTGGTTAAAGGATTTCATCATGAACTGACATCAGTTAGAGAACCATTGGAAAACCTGGGAGTACTGGACAGCTGTTTCGTCCTAGTTTGCGACTCTTCAGCAGTACGCACCCGCCGAGATTCGAACCAAGGACCTTCCGGTTACAAGGCGAGCTCGTATACCATTAAGCCACTGGTACCCAAACCGATGGTCCATGAATTCTAACTAATAGGTGATGAAGATTAACCCCTATATAGTGCAAAAATCAGAAATTATACAGTCATCAAAATAAGGTTGAGTTGTGTGCTAAATAGTTAAAAAAAATAATGTAGATGATTTCAGGTGATCATGCAAACAAACTGAAAATGATGATTTATGGCAAAAAATCGAAGTGAAACTAAAGAGTGAAGAAAGAGGCCGAAAACAAGGAGAAAATTGTAATTAAGTTTGTGATAGATATAGGTTGTGAATTATCTTCCTTTGCATACAACACTCCTATTTCAGTATGCATATGAAAAGGGCTTCTGTAGTGGTAAGAAGATGGAATCTTATTGTCCTATAAATTGTGCAGTTAGCCATAATAGTAGTAATGGTAACAATATAGATAATAATAGTTCATTCAGTAATAAGGATGAAAAAGTGAGTCGATTTATGATAACACGAATAGCGAAGAACGGCATGATTAAACAAATAAATGTAGTCGATAAAGGCTACGAAAAACAAATGAACCGATTAAGTAATGCTAGACTGATTGTAAGGGAAGCAAATGAAATACGTTTTTATAATGAAGATGTGATAAGATTAAGGATGATAAAAGAGTGGTTGACAATATAAGTAAGGGGTGGTGGAGAAGTCATCAGTTGGTTATGTCTTAATAGGCCAAGGGAGGGATAATAGCTGTACGGACTTCTTTTGAATGCATAGTTTAGGTTTAACAGTTCGAATGCCTATCACCTCAGCTGTGTGCAGTGGATGAATACATCCTAGGTAAATGCGGTTACGGTGAACCAGTTGAAACGGTAAAAAACTAATATATTGGGCTTCATTTCACCATACCTACTACATCTCTGATACTACAAGCTTTGCATCAACAGTTAAACAGAGTAACTTCAAATTTAAACTGAATATAGGAATGTATTAACTGTTTTATACGGCATAATGATCAGCTGTGTTGATTTCTGAAAGACATATATATGTACCACAATGTTGCAGGCATTTTATAAGACAGCAGTGAACCAATTTCAAAAATGAAAAGAGGTATTATGAAATAAAGGTAGAGACAGTTAGACAGATTGATCTGAAAAGTATGAAAGAAACTATGATTGTATTAAAGTACAGGTTAATGCTTGAAATAATGATGTTGTTAATAGTAATAATAGTAGTAATACAGATTAGAATTCACCGTATGCATAGGTTAAATTGTTTAAATTAATTTGAATGAACTAGTGTACTGTTTTACGCGAATACTACACGATAACTTTTTTTCAGAGTTAACAGAATGTCAGAGAATCACTTTGTGGATAGAATTCAAATGATATGCAACACTGTGACTGGAGTAATATATAAAAATGTCAGATTTATTGACCGATTATTGATCTCAGTTGTCATGGTGGTATTTTTAGTTGTTTTTTTATTAACTCCAGAAACATCTGTTATAATATTTTTATTCCCTTATTTTTGTCCTATTTGATACCCTGATTTCTTTATCTCATGTACTCTAGAATATGAAATATATGTTGGCTGCTGGGGAAAATTTGAGCTTACTGTTGATGAGCGCTTACCATAGACCAGTGAAAAAGCATCCATAGTTCGGTAAAATCATGACTTTCAACAAGTTCTCAAAAGCTACTTGTTTGTCCTCTGTCTTTCAGTCCAATTTCGAGTAATACACTTTGATATAAACTTATTCAGTATTCATAGGAAAATGTTTTAGGGACGTTTCGATTTGATATAAAGTTAGGTCAACTATCAGGATCCTTATGGGAATTAAAATGTTTGGATTTTACAGACTGTGACCTAAGAGCCAAGAGTGAGTTCAAAAAGGACAGCTACAACATATGTATTTAAGAAAAAATTATGAGAGCTGAAAACGTTTCATAGAAAGTATATTGATTTATTGGGAAACCCACTTTATGTTTATATTTTTACAAAAATGCCAGGTGACTGATTTGAACATTTCCAGTCAATATGACCAAGAATGTGTCTAAATGTGTTCTCTTGAGGACACTGCACCTTTGACAGACATGTATTCTTCCAAATTAACTGTTTAGAAACGAAATGTTCCGTCAATAAATTCGAAAAAGACGAATGTGGAATTAGAGGTTCCAACAAGGTTATCAAACTAGTTACTAACAGACTTAAATTCTATATCAAAATGTGTTTAAAGCCACAGAACTCATGCTGAAATTGATGGACTCCTAAGAGCTCGGTGGTTCACAAATTGGATTTCTGTTTGTTCCTTTTTGTCAACTGTAAATATGGTCTCATAAAATACCTTTGTGACACGATCTCTTTAGTTTGTTAAGAGGTGAACTTTAGTTTACTTTACACTTGACAGACAAACGGAATTTTATTCCGCACTCAGGGGTGTTTGATGTCTGACTTAACATCTGTTCTTATTAATATTTTCGTTATGTAATGCGTCACAGATTAAATTTCTAATTCTCCTCATATTATTATTTTTGATTTACAGCTTGATTCCACACTGTATTTTTGGTACAAGCATGGGATTTTCAGCATGGATACTGGTAGCCCAAAATCTTGCAGGCGGACCATAGATATCAGGTATGCGTTGGCAGGGGATCGAACCTCGGACCATGTGCATGGTCGGCGACAGTCCTAACCACTGTGCCACCGATGCTATTACCATTCATCAGTATTCTATCATTTATTTGTAGTAACCTTAGGAATTTGTATACAGTACACGGAATGGACATCTTCACTTGGAGGACTCATCAGAGTGAACTGTGGTTGACCAACAGAGAAATTTGTATATTCTAAAGGCTTTATTTTCTACAATACTTGTTGTCTTTTCTTCACTACACTCTTCTACCCAGCAGTCAACTGTTTGTTGCCTAATTATAGGATATGTGTTTATTAGATGCACCAACCAGTGCAACACATATTACAATGGTACAAACTAAAGGCAAGATATTCAGTTAAAGGTCTGCATAGAATTGGTTGGATACGAAAGACCTCTACAATAAACTACTAGTTTCCGTGATTAGCTTAACCCAGTATACATTAAATACGTCTATGTTCAGAAGAAACTAGTCACTTTGTCAAAACAAAAACATTTTTGCAATAAAAAGGATCATATTCTCATTTCTGATGGTATTGTTTGTTTTACTACACTTTGAAGTTGAAGCACCGAAAACCATAAAGTAGTCGATTAGGGATACTTAAAATTACTAGCATAAATCGCCTTATCCGAGTCACTTGGATTTTTTAGTGGGAGACGCAGTGAAAACAGGACTTTATGTGAACGCAGAAACGACGGAGGAGATAAAGATACCCAACCAACAAAAAAAACCAGTCTATGGGAGAAATCTAAAGGAAATCATCTCTTCCAATTACCGTGGTTTCTTTCTCTCAACTGTGTGTGAGACAGATACATATATCAAACCAGAATATGACTGTGAAAGCAAGACAGGCGTCTATTACTCTGAAACGATTATAAATATCTCCAGCATTCAACACATTAAACTGCATCCAAATTTCCAATGTTAATGTTCAAGCAGTGTTTCCATATTGTTGACCGACTTGGAGCGTCTGTTATCTTGGGCGACTCCAACAGGGTGAAGATTTTCACCACCGCCTGCCTCCTCTGGCTCGATACCGTAGACCAGAAGGCACAAAAGCATAATCTGCAAATAACTCTGGCACTTCAGTGAACCTGCCAATAAAATTTTACCCATTAAGTATGCAGAGGGAGACTGAGATGGACTGGGCGTAATCTGAATAGAAATTCAGGCAGCATCCATTGCCAGGCCGTTAACTGGCACCCGAATGGCAAACGATGGATTGGGAACCCAAGTGCAACATGGACAAAGAAATAGGAGAAATGAAAGCTTTTAGGTGGCCATGGAGTTAGTTGAAAAGATGGTAGATAAAAGAGTACAGAGGAGATATGCCACTGAAGTCCCATGTTCCACTCGGAACCCAATTGTCGAATGATAAGTATTACGTTACTCAGATGTTTTGAGGTTACTGTTAATTACAATATATCGTTGACTCCTTTGTAAATTAAATAAAATGCACTATATAATTACACTTAGTAGACATTGACTGAGCTATCTTGTGGCACGAAAGGCTGGAAATAAACCTTACTAGTAGGTGACCATGAACATCAATAGATATCAGGTCTACCAGAAATTTACCTGTGTTGTAACTAGCAACATAGTCATAATGGTGGTTTTTAGAATTCGACCTATTAAACATGTTCAAGAATAAGGATCGACAGTTGTTGTCTTATCTCCATTACTTTTAATAGAATTTCAAATTGGTTTACTTCGAACAGCAGAAAAAATTATTTAGCTACGAAACTTGTTTATACAAACCAAAGAGACCAGGACTAATCAAGTCACATAGAAAACCCAAATTGTACTTAGTGTGAACAGAAATCTAACATCAAGCATTATTATTATTCCCTTGATTTCCAAGTGGAACCTAGGGCTTCAACAACACATCTACACTTTGTTCTGTTTTCCGCCGTTCTCGTAATATGGGTCCACGATTGCTCATAATTTCTCATCTCTGATTGGCACGATCTTCTCCATGTCACCCTATGACGACTCAGTCATCGCTTCCCTATTTGGATTCCACTCGAGGGCCTGGCACTCGGTGTCATTCGACGGCCTCCTTAACGTATGAATCAAGCATTTATTAATGTCTGGTTACAAAGTCAGTACTAATGGCTGCTTCTCAATTATTTCACATAACTCTAAATCAAGGTTATTAAAAGTGATGGAAGCACTTTGAATTAACCACATACATCCCAAAATATGTATACAGAGAACAATATATTTCAAACTTTACCTACCATAGACTAATTGACCTACTAAAATTGTCATAATAAAAAGTCTAAGTTGAAAAAGCAATTAAACTGTTCTGTTGATCATTCACAGTTTACTTTAAACGTTCTCATCAGCTTTGAAGGGTTCTGTGGAAGAATTCCAGTTTAATTTCCACCTACCGGGTTCACATTTCTTTATTCAGAAGTACTTTGTTTAAAGAGATATTTCACTGTTACAAGTTACAACAAAATAGGGGATGAATAATTCCAAGTGGTGGTGTGCTTACATTTCTTAATTTACGGAAAATCTCTGCCACCAGTGGGTCATTGACCTTCCAGTTGATGTTTTTTGAGTGTCTTTTACTTTAAGTAATTTAAATCACCAAAACTTTGTCTTTGTCAGCGCTGAAATTTGTTTTATTTAAAAAAAGTAAAACATATTGATAAAATAAAGGAATTCAGGCAGTGTGATAGAGAATAATTTTGTTTGATAAAAACAAACAATGGTAAAATACTGTTTGTTTAATGGCTCACAATCTCATAAGGTATCTAAAATAACTAGCATACTTTATCATTCCTATTATTACTGTTCCATTGAATTCCAAATGGAAGGTAGGATTTCAACAAAACACTTCCACTTTGTTCTATTTTCTACTGTCCTCTTCATCTGGGCCCACAAATGCACATATTCTCTCATCTCCTTCCTCCTCACACGATCTCCTCCATGTCACACTAGGACAACCCACTCACCGTTTCTTTTCGAACGTTTCCACTCGAATTACAGCTTGGTTCGCGCGATGTCATTCTACGGTCTCCTCAGTGTGTGTGTGTGTGTGTGCCAAATCCATCTCCATTTTCTCCTGCATAGTTGTTGAACGATAGCCTCTTGGTTAGTCTATTCGTAGAGTTTTCTGTTGCTAATTCTTTGTGGTCAGCCATTTGATCTTGAGTATTGGGTGAGCGAAGGCAGCTGTTGGTTGATAAAAGTCTGCACGTGGATGTTGGAAATGCTTTTTGTGACTCGGCTGCTAAGTTTCTTACCCATACATAAGAACTAACTGACTTCACATTTGTTTTGATAATCCAAATTCTGGTCTTAATGCTAACTGAGTGCATAAGATTTCTGAACCCATTTCAGATTGATGAGGCTGTATCTTGCCTTTCCAATTCTACTTTTCACATCTTCATCCATTACGCCTGTAGTTCGAACGATACTTACTTGATAACTGAAAGATGTGATCACTTTCAAGGGTCTTCCATCGAAAGTGATTGGTGCTGTTTGTTGTCGTTTTTGCCCGGTTATCTTCATCACCTCCGTCTCCTGTGTGTTCACCTGAAGTCATGTCTTCGCCGGCTGCTTCTACAGACAGTTGGTTGGTTTTCGCCTGCAAGTCTTCCAGTTTGCCTGACATTGTCCATAAATGATACACGCATGAAATCTAGAATATCTAGTCTTCATATCGGTGGAACAGAATACTCCTATCTCCTAACTCACCACAATCTGACACATAACCCAGTCAGCCACAATTCAGGATTTCATCGATGGTAATATGCGTCAACCTTGTCTCACCCCTGTGTTCACTTCAAATGCCACGCTGAGTTTCCCAATGTGGATCACCTGACACGTGGCATTGTCTTGTAGCCCAATTGTTGGATGAGGTTTATAAAGCTTTGGACACAGCACGAGACAGCGTTGAAACAGTTCCCAAATTAATTCTCGATTGACTCTGCTAATTACCTCTTCGAAGTCGATGAAGTTGAGGTAGAGAGAGAGAGAGAGGTCTGACTGGCATTCTACTCTTTGTTCTGTTATCACGATGAATAGAGTCACAATTTGATCAGCTTGTGACTAGCCTTTCCTGAATTCAGGTTGTTCCATTCGGGTAGAGTTCTGCACCCAATGCATCTTTTATTCTCTCCACGATGATGTGACATAGTATTTTGCCTGGTGTGGACAACAACATTATTCCACGCCACTTCTCTCAGACGTCTCTCTAGGTCGTCCCTCTTCGGCAGCTTGACGGGGTAGTCAGCGTTTCTTCCGGTAGCTGAGTAGGTAACTTTCCTTCCTCCCAAACCTTTTACAATAATGACGTCTGCATATCATCCTCAGTATCTGAGTCCGTTTTCAGTGCTTCAGGCGGGGTGGGGGTGAATTCCACCTGGTCCTGTTATCTTTCCGGTTGGCTTTCAGTAGCTTGATCGCATTCAGGATTTCTTCTTTCACTGGAGGAATAGTGTCCACTGACAAGATGTTCTGTGCGTGCTGTTTGTCGTGGTTTTTGAGGGAGAGTCCCAGATGATGGTCGATTCAAGAGTCCTTTAAACTCATCACCCCATTGTTTCATTTGTCTCTCCTCCTTGGTGATCAGGTTCCCTTGAGCATCTTTCATTGACTTCATCATATGGGTTGATCTCTTCCTGGAGAGAGACTTGGTTATCTGATATAGTGTCCAGATGTCTCTTTTGCCTGGGGCCAGCCTGTTCTGCTCCAGCTGACGGCCAGTGTTTCGTGCCACTGTCTTTTGTCTTTCCGAGCATTCTTCTCCCTAACGTCTTTCTTTATTCGGTGCCGTGCCAATGAACTCAGCTCCTCCCTCTGTTGTCCATCTTTGCATTGAGTCATCTTCTCTCTCTCTCTCTGTCTCACCATCCCCCTCTCCCATCTTCTCTTAGTTTCCAGGTAGGTGTCCGTTGACATCCATTCCTTGTCTTGTCTCTTCTTTCTCCCTAAAACGGTGAAACATATTTCCCTAAATATCGCTTTCAGAGACTTCCAATGTTCTTCCACACAGGTGTTTCCTCACTGATGTCACGTAGTGTCTCTGACTTTCCTCCGATCTGATCTGTAGTGAAGGTATCCCTCGTAGTTTTGTCCTTCAGTTTCTGAATGTTGAGCCTGAATTACAGTGGCCTGACTCCAGTTGATTCGAGGGATTTCAGCTTCACCTTGAAGGATCCCTGAACTAGTCTGAGTCCACCCACATCTGTTTCCCCCTTCTTGACATTGTGTCCAGCAGACTAGCTGCATATACACATCCTTCAGGAGTATTCAGATGAAGTCTATCCGGTTTGTGGTGTGTCTGACAGGTGAAATCAATGTTGATTTTTGTACATCCTTGTGTTTGTACACGCTCACTCCAGTAACTTAATCACTGAAGCCGCAGAAGTCTGTGAAGAGTTCTCCACATGACATGTCATGATCCTGCAGGATGGAATTGGTTCCC
The DNA here is from genome assembly GCA_944472135.2 of Trichobilharzia regenti. Taxonomy (NCBI): domain Eukaryota; kingdom Metazoa; phylum Platyhelminthes; class Trematoda; order Strigeidida; family Schistosomatidae; genus Trichobilharzia; species Trichobilharzia regenti. The sequence goes on along the minus strand of OX235270.1, from coordinate 69,976,455 downwards.
ACTGAAATAGGACTTTATCTGCTACTGGTGACATCATGATAGCCACTCACTACCCAGTGTGTTCGTGGTTGTCGTGTGGGTGACCAGATCAGAGTAGATTATTGACTCTCCAGTTGACAATTTTGACAGTCCACATCCTTCCCATCTGCTGTCAGAGATTCCGAGCACTTCTTTGCCACATCTCATCCCTTAAGTTATCTGCACAGTCTTCCCAGTCTTGTACATTTTACGAATATCCCACGTCCCCATTCCTATTCTTGTTTTCATCGAGAGTAGACACATCGGCTGGCTGACTGGTTTCCCGAAGGCTTTCACTAGCCCCTGTCATTTCGTTTCGCCGATTCCAACGAAAAATAAGTTTGTTTTTTATGTTTTACATTTTTTCTCGTACATTGAAGTTTATTTAGCAGTTTGATTAATTTTCCGGGGTTGAGGCCCTTAGCCCCCACCCAAACCCCCATCTTTTACCGGGTTTCGAACAGGCTAGAAAACTAACGAGCTGGTAAACTAAGCGAGGTTAAATACATTTCATACTTAGCTTACATAATTCCGCTACTTTTCATCCTTTAATTTTATTGGTAGTAACATTTTTCATGGCTCTAATTTTAGTGTTACATCATTCCTACTGCAAGTTTGGGGTGTAGATTCGATAAACAAGATTCGGTGATTAACCCTTTTTCCTCGCCTCATTATATCACGTTTTCGAACCGTAGCTCTCTCCCCAACTACTGCGTGATTCTGCGTTAGTGCATGCATTGAGATCGATGGATTTTTCTTTCGGCTGGGGTCTGTCATTTTACAAATAGCTAAACTCCTATGTTCTGCTAAACTAGCCCACTCCAATAAACTGGTCTAACCTATATAAGTGAATTCATAGTCATGGCAAGGTGTTTCGTAGGTTAAATTCTTTTGTGCAGTTAGGTCACTATAGTCCCTTAGCCTATAGAGTTTGAAAATAAGAGATTTTGTAGGTTGGAATGCCACCCTGATTCCTGCTTTATTAAGAATCCTTCGTAGAGTTTCAGATATTCCTTCCTTGTATTTAATAATTCACTGATGGCTGAGCTAGTACCCGGCTGAAAACTGCTGTGGTGAGAGCAGGCTGCTAACCAATTGGTAGACATTAATTGATGTCAATGTTTATGTCCCTAATACTGGCCATGAGAAAATATGAACAAGACTGACTCAACAACCAATCACAGCAGACTTAACGTGGGCAAATACGATTCGCAGATATATGGCTTATTTTTCTGAGTAACCAGTCACAAGCAGTACAGAATAACCATGAGCAAGAAACAACCAGTCAGAAGACTGTGTTTGTCTGCTTGAATAAGCTATAATAATGTACATGAAATATACATAAATACGTGGTGATTTCCTTAATAAACGATCTGTTGCCTGGCCCTTGTCTTCTGTCGTTACACTGCTACCTTGCCATGGTGGTCGGGCTTGAATACCGCAGTGACCCAACAAGCTAAACTGACTGGGACTCATGTCCCTGCAGGTCCTACCATGTCAGGAAGGTTGTTTGAATAGCGGTTAGACTAAAAGAAGTTACCGTGGGGTACATGGGCTTCAGAATCCAATCGGATCAAATGGCGTATGAACCCATATGGATCACCGGCAACCAAGGGAATGCAGCTCCTGATGCGGCTCCGCTGCCTAGCGGATTAGACTCCAAGTCAAAGACTCGGGCGTGGTCCTTTAAGAAAACCACCTGCTTCGGTCTGGGCGCCCGAGAAGTATCTCAACCCTCACACAACAGATGAAATAAAACAACAAACTATTACTGAAACTCTCCACGCGCTCGAATAAAAAATGATTTCAAGTAATAACGATACCTCAAGCAACTTATGTTCTTCCAACCTTACTTTTTTTATACTTAGATTCCTGTATTTTGCCTATGCTAACCTTGACTTCTTAACCTTCGACAGCCTTTCACCTTTGTCTGGATTCCTAGCCTATCTGTGTCGTTTCGAGATGTTAGCGAGTAACCCTCTAAATGGTTGTCCCCAATGCAACATCTAACAAAGATATCCTGAAACCGCGTGCCGCGTTCAAGCTGGCCACCTACAATGTTCGGACGCTGATGCAAATCGGACAACAGGCAGGGTTGGCAAGAACTTTGGAAAGCCTCGCTATCGATGTCTGCTGCATTTCGGAGACCCGCATTCAAGATCCCAGTGAAGTGCTTCGACTATCCTCTCCATCTGGAAGTTCTAGTAGTATGTACCACCTGCGCTTATCCGGGGACCCTGTGGCGTCGGCATCCGGCGTAGCTGGTGTCGGTGTCGCACTGAGCGCTAGAGCCGAAGCTGCACTGCTCGACTGGATTCCCATTAACAGTCGTTTATGTGCTGTGAGGCTGGAAGGTTATACGAAAGTAAGGAGTAGTAGGCCAGATAGGCGGTGTCTGTTTTCTCTGCCTATGCACCGACGGATTGCAGCAATGAAGGATGAGTTCTACTACCAACTGAGCGATCTCTTGAAACAGGCGGGTCGGAGGGATATCGTAGTGCTGGCTGGGGACTTGAATGCACAGGTCGGGCGTCTAAGCTCAGAGGAGAATCGTCTAGGTGGTCAGTGGGGACTACATGGTCGCAGGTCAGATAATGGGGACCGTCTTCTGCAGCTTTGCGCGGATCACAACCTATTTCTAGCCAGCACCAACTTCCGGCACAGCCATCGCCGTAGCGCTACCTGGCGTCCTCCCTCTGCGAAGCAAGCTTGGACTCAGATTGATCATATTGCGGTCAGTTTCCGGTGGCGAGGATGCATACAAGACTGTCGCTCCTTCTGGAGCACATGCCTGGACTCCGATCATGCGTTAGTGTGTGCCAAGTTCGTCTTGCGATTTGGTGGGGTTCGTAAAAGCCGTCGTCTAAGCGTTGATGTGAGCAAACTAGTAGCACCTGCTACTTCTTTGAAATATCAGAATGAGTTAAAAACAATGCTTGCCAGCAACCCCCAAGTAGTATAGATGAACATTGGCTTCATGTGCAAGGTGCCATGCAAAAGGCGAGTGTAGCTGCTTGAAAGAATGCTCCGCTAACAACCACTGGGTTTCTGCGAGTTCCTTGCAACTCCTGGATGAACGCCGGTCCATTCCGGCTGGCAGCGAATACAACAATCAGCGAAAGGCGCTCACGCGCAAGATTAGACAGTGTTTACGTAAGGACCGCGAAGCCTGGTGGTCAGAACGTGCGTGTGAGATGGAGTCAGCTGCTGCATCTGGCAACAGTCGGAAGCTGTTCCAACTCATCTCAGCCACCGGCAGCAAGAAACAAGGTGTCAGCGAGACGGTCTGTGAGGCAGATGGCACGCCAATTACCAGCCTGAAAAGACGCCTGGAACGCTGGGCAGAGCACTTCGGGAAGCAGTTCAGCTGGCCACCAGCTTCAGTGTCTACTATCATTAGCCCGAGTGCTCCTTGGTCGGTTAGTACCGACCCACCCACCGAAGCGGAGGTCCGTAAGGAACTCCAAGTGTTGAAACGCCATAAGGCGCCCGGCCCAGACAAATTACCCCCGGCTCTTTTTAAAGATGGTGGCGAGACTCTCACAATGGCTCTAACTGGGTTGTTCAGGAAGGTATGGGAGACAGAGAGTGTACCATCAATTTGGAACGAAGCCATTATCGTCCCCATCTTTAAAAAGAGTCAGTCTGCTACCAGTCACGTCTAAAATATTGGCTGCTGTTTTGCTTCGCAAGCTGTGCAAAATACGTGAGGGATTGATTCGCGAATAGCAGGCTGGGTTTCGTTCAGGTCGTGGATGCATTGATCATATGTTCACCTTCACCGCCACAGGTATTGCAGGCCAACGATCGTTGTTTTTCTTGATATTAAGGCTGCCTTTGATTCGTTGGGCAGAACTGTGCTCTGGAACTGTCTGTTAGAGAGAGGTGTACCTGAGAAATTTGTTAACATCTTGAAAGCCCTATACAGAAACACCTCGGGTAGAGTGAGGGCATACAACCAACTATCATCACTGTTCCCAACCAACAGTGGGATTAGACAGGGTTGCCCAATCTCTCCATTTCTCTTTAACTTTGCCATCGATGACATTCTGGAGTCGGCTCTGAAGGATGTGCGTGAAGGTGGTGTAGATCTGCTCCCCGGAAGTAGACTTTTCGGCCTTGAGTATGCAGACGATATCGTCTTACTGTGCGATAGCATGTAGGCTGCCCGAATCGCACTTAACCAGTTGGTGATCAGTGTCTGTAAGTATGGTATGTGCTTTGCGCCATCTAAGTGAAAAGTACTGTTACAAGATTGGCAGGAGCTTGTACCTACACTCACACTTGCAGGTGAACTGCTTGAAGTTTTCGATAAGTTTGTGTATTTGGATAGTTGTGTGATTGCTGGTGGGGGAGTGATGGATGAGATTTCCAACCATATCATGAAGGCTATGGTGGCATACATCAACTTGAGCCAACTCTGGCGTCGTCGCGACGTTAGCTTGGCTGTCAAAGGTCGGGTATACAATGCTTCAGTAGTGGTTGTCTTTCCCTACGCCTGTGAAACCTGGCCTCTCCGAGCTTAGGAAGGGCGGCGGCTTCGCGTATCCGATCATCGCTGTCTCCACAGGATTGATTGCGTTCGATAGCATCACTGCGTGAATAACTCTGAGGTTCGACGGTGTGTGTTTGAACACAGTGGAGGTCACCATTCATTGAGTGTCGTCATATGGAAACACCACCTCCGGTGGCTTGAATACGTGCTGCGAATGTCATCCCAAAGGCTTCCGTACAGGTCTCTGTTCGCTAGCCCTGGGACGGGATGGAAAAGACGGAGGGGTGGTCAGTCCATGACGTGACGTCGTGGGGTGAGGGAATTTTGTGCTAGATTAGCATCGGTTGGTGCGTCACGACTCCCTGGTTGAAGTCCGCGAGATAGCTCGAAACGTTATCGGATACGGCCAAGAATCGTATTCAATGGCGAACATATTTCAATTTCCTTCTTTCTTCCTTTCCTGATGATAGTTAACGAATACTGTTTAGACTTGTTGAGCATGACTGTTTTCCTTCCAGATGAAGTTCTTTATCCGTTTTCTACTTACATTTTTACTTCTAACCTATGTTGTTTTATTATTATTGTGTGGCGCATCTTTCTTGGTGCCATACTGTACCAAGTTTTTTCTGCGTTTAAATAATAGTAATAATAGTAGTAGTACATTTTATCACTCAACTGTCACTGCCTGAAGTGATGAATCCAGTCTTCATATTGCTCCACCTGCGAATTATGAAGAGAATGACATTTATAATCCATAACTGGTTTGCTTTTAATCTTCATATTGTTATTATCTGTGTAGTGGGAAATACAACACTCTAACGACAGTTTAGAGGTAATTTACGTTTAATTAATTTTTTTTGATTTTTGATTACAGCTTGATGCCACACCGTATTTTTGGTACAAGTATGGAATTTTCAGCATGGATATCGGTAGCCCAAATTTTGCAGGCCGACCATAGATATCAGGTGTGCGTTGGCAGGGGATCGAACCTCGGACCATGTGCATGGTCGGCGAAAGTCCTAACCACTGCGCCACCGACGCTTCTTGAAATTAATTTCTATTCTACATTGTGCAGTGCAGCTTCAGAACAACCACAATCTTGTACAATACCGTAACTTCACAATAACTTAACTGATCCACTAACTCTCTTATTGTGAAGTTATGGTCGTTTTATCATAACTACTGAATATTTTTATTTTGATAAATCACACAGTGTTGTACAGTTATATGAACTGATGACGTTCCGAGCACAAACTATTGCTCATAATCATATCAAGTTGATATGAGCAATAAGTTGTGCTCGAAACGTGGTCATCAGTTCATATAACTGTACAACACTGTGTGATTTATCAAAATAAAATCTTATCTATAATAGAGTTATACTTTACCACAGTGCCCAAGTTTTATACTTATATCACTGAATATGTTTCTTAGTCGAAATGACGACGGGTGAAATTCACCCACTACGTATATAACTATTGTGATGGAATGATACTGGGTTGTGGGTTCCGTCTAACTTAACTGGAATGCACCTACGGGACACAACACTATTACTAAATGATCCCTTGAAAATATCTCCCACACTGAGATAAACAAAAAAGTCAGACTGGAAAAAAAGACGACTCTTATAAAATAAAATACAAAGTCCGTGTTAGTTTGTAGGGATTTGATTGGTTACAGGATTTGATCATGAGCTGACGTTAGTTAGAGGACCATTGGAAAACCTGGGAGTACTGGATAGCTGTTTCATCATAGTTTGGAACTCTTCAGCAGTACGCACCCACCGGCGCTCGAACTTACAACCTTCTGGTTACGAGCTCGCCTTACGTGCAAAACATTCAGGAATTAGGGCAATAATTAAACAAATATGAATTGTTATCTGATATCGAAAATCCATCAGAAAATTAAGTCATAAATAAATAAATCAAACCTGTCCAGTAAGGTTATCATGTCAGGTGTATGCATAAGACATGACTTCACGGTTGACAGAGAAGCTTATCCGTCTTAACACTTATAATGCCTGCTTCAGCTGTAATTATTTCGTTATCGTTTTTTCATATTTTACAGGATCTAAGACTGTTATCAATAAAGACTAAAAAAAAGACTGATTTTCAGGCATTAAACAGAAACAAAGTAAATAGAGTCTGTGAAATACGGTTGTCTTCGAGTCAACTCAATTAGCTAAAATGTGAATAAATCAATAAATCAGATTATTAACGTTCATATAAATAACAACTGTGGCAAACAACTCTACTGAATTCTGATTCAGAACACACTTATAACTGTGATATAACATTGTTAATGATAACATCAAACTTTTATTGTTATGTTGAAAAGAGATTAAGATTCTGAGACTTATTGACAGTGTTTCTGTTTTACACTTCAGCCTTGATTACGGGAAATCCTGTTCAGGCATTGCTAAAGCGTTCTTGGGTATATTCAGACACATATAATTGTGAGAAGGTCTATAGCTGTTTCAACACGAAAACATGCCATGAAAGATACAGTTCAACGGATTATTTCTGTGCAAATATATATCCCTGTGGATCATCGTGTGCGCCAAATGGATATCGTGTAAGTCTGTGAAAATATTTCATAATACTTTATTATCTATACTCCTTCATTTGTTGATATTAGTCATTAGACTGACAGTCCCGTATTACATCACTTTCCGAAAAAGAATTCGGAAGTACGACATAAGATGTCATTACCCTGTCCTCATCAAATCTCCATCTCAACAATCACAAAACTCACTGCATTGCTGTGTGTATCACTATTTGAACAAACAACACTAGAAATCACCGAAATTACTTAATTATTTTTAATTCATGATTAATTCCCATCCAGGGTCTTATTCCGGCGAATTCATATTCTTTGATGTACAATCGCAAATATTTATGACTTATTTTGTATGTATGTGTACATTCAGTTTGTCAAACAAAAATACAATTAGTTATGGTTATTTTAGCTAAACAGGTGAAAGTTAGAAAGATTTCGGTAGAGCTGTGTATACAAAAGAGAATCATTAAACCACTTCTACTATCATGGTAACAACTTTCTTGAATTTTGATGACTGACTGAATTTCGTTTGTTCGCCCGTTTCTCCAATTGCTTATAATTCTCGTATTCATGTCGAACTCTCACGTGATTTCATATTCTCTACTTTGTTCATATGTGTGTCCTGAGTAAAACACTCAATCATCAAAAAAAGTTCATATTATTACACAACTCCTCTTTAACAACCGTTTGTGACAACTCATCACTCTTGTTGCTACACTAGTTTCATCAACATCCAATGTTCTTGACCGTTTCTGTATTGTGTAACTCTACCCGAAACTTACTCATTTTCACCTGTTTAGCTGAAATAACCATGACTAATTGTATGTTTGTTTGACAAACTGAATGTACACATACATACAAAATAAGTCATAAATATTTACGATTGTACAGCAAAGAGAATGAATTCGCCGAAAAGACACTCTTCGCTGAACTATCAGATGTTCTAAGATAGAGCTGCGCGGGCGTTCCCTTTCTCCTTTGTAAAACCATGTTGGTAAGTGTTCGGTGATACGCTTGGAAAGCGAACGCTGGGTACAGCCGACATACCTGGCTCCACACGAGCAGGTGAATTGATAAATACACATTGATGAGTCCAGCGGCGGTAGCTGATCCTTCATGTTCACGTGAATCATAGGTTTTGTGGAGAAGGTTAGTCGTAGTTCAGCTGTGAAGAAGGTCTTCTTAAGTGAGCGCGACAGTCGATTGTTTAGTGTTTCCCCAGATATATCTCCATTGAATTGAAGGTTCATGTAGAGTAGTTTTTTCGGGACGCTTAGCATGGGCGGCTTTTGTGATCTAGGATTGATAGATTTCGCAATAAATCTTTCTGGATAACAATTCTCGACGAGGATTCTCTTGAGATTGTCCAATTCATCTTCTATGGTGTCCGCCGTGCAAATTATGCGAACTGTGTAGCTGAGTGAACAGATCAGGTTTCGTTTGGTGTATAGGGGTACCCAGATGGGAAAGGTAGTAAACTGTCCGTTCCACGTCGACTTTCTATGGATAGATCTTTTCAGTGTTCCATCCTGTTCTCGTCTTGCTTGTTGGATATCAAGAAAGGATATTTTGTAGTTGGACACTTTCTCCAGCGTGAACTGAATCGCAGGGGGCAGTTGTTAAACGACTTCAGGATGTCGGCTAGATTTCCTTCATTGTTGACGATAATGAAAGTGTCGTCAACGTATCTCCTATAGATTTCAAAGGCATTGATCATTTCCTTCAGGCATGTGTTTTTAAGTTTTGGCATGAAGAAATCTGCAAGCAATGGGCCTAGTGGTGAGCCCATAGCTATACCATCCTTTCGGTGATGTATTCCGTTGTTGAAAGATAATTGAACATTCAGGGTACATCTCATCAAACTTACTAACTGAATCTTACTTTAGTTGCTGTCTGATTAATCTTGTTTCTAAATTAGATCATTTTTGTATTACCTGATTACCTATCTAAACTTGACAAATCTCATTTACAAACACACACACACAAATAATTATATATAAATGGGATTGTACAGCTATGTGAATGAATTCGTCGAAAAGAGTCTCTTCGTTGAACCCCTTCTCTTTTTCATATGACTCAATGAGGATTTTCAAGCTACTCAAACGTTGCAAGGACCCAGTGGTAGTGAAGGAGCTGGATGGTTTCCTGCGTTACTCCGTCAAGCTTGAGGTAGAGAAGACAAAGATTGATTTCTTAGGAGATTGTATAGATCGACATGAGTATTCAAAGATGTATTTGAAGTCACTCAGGCGCAACCACATCCAACCGAATACCAGAACACTCAGACGACACACCCGAAACTTACTAACTTTCACCTGTTTAGCTAAAATAACCATAACTTATTGTATTTTTGTTTGACAAACTGAATGTACACATACATACAAAATAAGTCATAAATATTTACGATTGTACAGAAAAGAGAATGAATTCGCCGAAAAGACACTCTTCGGTGATCTATGTATTTTGTTTTCATGAATTATTTTTAACATGTTCTATATCTCATGTTTCGAAAGGAATGTTTTCAGTCGAAGTAGGGTAATAAGCACTTGCCATTCTGTTACATAGAAAGTTCAAAAACAAGTTTTTTTATAAAGAAGATTTTACTAGGTAAATACTCTTATCATTAGAACCTCCATAGCCATCCTCCCTGTTGTCTAGAATGCCTTACATCACTTTCTGTCGTCAAGATAAATACTGTTAACTAACGTATCTTTGAGTAAAATTTAGCCTAATATGATTCCATCATAGCGTGGAAGACAGTTTGAACATTAAATTTCAAGTACTGTCTACCAGTAGTAGTGAAGTTTAGTGAAATACCTTCATGGCGATTAGAGAATTCCCTAACACCAGATCAACAGGACCAGTCAATCTGAAGCCACTGACTTAGACTTGTTTTGACACTTACTATTGAAAGTTCCAGTGTAGCCTGATATCAGTACATTTACTGAATATACAGAACTTTCACGAAGGGTTTTGAAATTCATGTCGATGTTTTGTAGTCGTGACATTTGAGGGGTGTAATTTAATTTAGAAAAACTCTCATCATCCTTCTGGACAAAATGTTGAGCTGTGACTTCAATTTAAATGAAATGCATTCATTACTCTAAGGGTTTATAACGTTTTTTTTTAAATTTTACAAGTGTTTATATCAACAAGTCAATTGATTCTTTAAATCCAACGACAACCACATGTTTTGATTGGACACTTAAGTTAGTTAGTAATTCGTATAATGCGTCTAGTCCTCTGTTTGCTGCAGACTGAATTATATCCTGCCAATCGCCTGCGACCAACTAAGTATCGAAAAACACACACGTATCATGATACCCCTAGTAATATTGTGAATACTTGGTTTAGCAAATATTTATTTCCAACTAATGCTAAAAAAAACACTTGAGGTGAAGGTAAGTTGTAAATAATTTCAATTATTGGTTTGTCGTACTATTGGTGAAACACAATAATAGTGTTTGTGAGTTTTTTAATGTACACAAATCTCCTGCATTAAAAAACTTTTATTGAGGAAGTGGTATTCCTCTGTTTAGTCACCAAAAACAGGAAATTGAACTATATGAGCACGGTGTTCCAGGTTATTCTCATAAAGCAACTAGCATATGCATGTCTTTGAAGTGATCTGTTAGTAGTGATTCATCTTTCTGTCCTATGCAGGGGTTGAGTGAGAATAGGAGACGTCCATAATAAGATATGCAGTAGTTATGCTAATTTGAAATAAACACTCGTATCTAGCTCATTAAATACAAAATGTAAAACAATAGTGATTGATGGATTATCAAATTAAAGTAGAATGGAAATTTTTATTCATTAAAATACGGTTGAATACTCTTCTCTCGGTCACAGTACACTTATCTGTAACGAAAAAAAAAATATGTATGCATAACTTGAATCCAACAAGATTATAATTACACAGAAAGTGAAAATAAATTTGACAATTTGGAATTTCCAAATTCCCATTTACACATTTAGGAAAGAAAACAAAACGTTGAGCGAAGAAATATGCCATTCCATTTCAATTAGTTTCTCATCATCAGCTCTACACTAATATATAGTTGTTTTTTCTACACCGAAATTTTTTACGAACCAAGCGGTTATTTCAGTTAGTCAGTTTTATGTCAGACGTTAAAGGTCATCAAAACAAATAACTAATAGATGTTAGTAACAAGATATCTAAGTTTTAAAAGAGGGGTGAAAATTAATTACGGAATTCAAGATAAGTTGATTGTTAGGCATCGGCAACAAGTTATTACACAACCAATACGTTTGTAAAATAGCAGTGATGACTATGGAGAATAGGATGACTCAGAAGAACTACATAAAATACAAACAAACAAGTTGATAGAACTAGCTAGAATTGTAAGAAATCAACAAAATCAAAAGATAGTTACAAGGGGAGGCGAAAAATTCGTTTTTAAAAGCTTAACACATATTATGTAGTAGGCATAATCGAATGAAGCAGGAAAAAAGAGTCAGCTTGTACATCAACAAAGAGCATTCTAAAATACACAACAGAAGCTGAAAGGAGGATAGGAGAATGAATAGTCTGGAATTAGGGAGCAGTAATAGTCGTTGTCGGTGGTGTAGCTGTAGAATGCTCGTCAACCAAATATATGGTCCGAGTTTCGATTACCGGTCGATAGTAAGCCCGGAAAAGAGGGAAGGTTGGGCTTGAGACTAGTAACCCCACACTGTAAAAATAAAAATACTGCTATTTAAACTCCAAATGAACTAAATAAATAAATAAATAGGTAATAACGACATATCAAAGAGAGTAAGATGAAAAGAATTAATAGAACAAGAAGAGTTTTTTGAAATGTATATATATATATATATATATATATATATACATGTATATATATATCAGAAGGAAGAGTCAACCAGACCTATGAAATGAAGTAGTCACAATTAAGGTGGGGAACAGTAGTTAAACGTATCACGATACCATGAGATTGATGAAAGAATATGTTCAAATGCATTGGCTAGATCTGACATCAACAACAGCGAGTGATTAAAATTAATTAAGATTTATTATTATTTGTTAGCTACTGATTCCCATAGGTTTCACATGTTGATTTCACTTTGTGTATTGATTGAATTGATGCTGAAAGAAGTCCGGTTATTGAACACTCATGATCTGTTCACTTTTATAATCTTCAAAATATGCCTAGAGGTACTGCTCAAAGCTGTGTTTTAACTCTCTTCGTGGGTAGATACTATATAACTTGACAAACTTTATGTCGTCAGTTGTTGAATTGGATGGAATTTCCGCTAAGCGTATATCAGCTTGAAGGCAGACAGATTCAAATAGCTGACAATTGAACATCTTTATTCGATTTATTCTTTTCGAAAAACAAAGGTCAGACGTTTTCTGAAACCTGCTGAACATATTTCTCTGTATTATCAACTTGACAATGTTCCAAAAATTAGTTGTCACTAGAAAGTTCTCTCCTTCTACGATATACTTTTGCATACAGAGTAGTTGGTATTTTAATTATTGTCCATAAAACTGTAAAGAACTTCTTACAAAAATTCAGTTCTGAATCTGTTCATCTCTATAGGATTGTATATATATTATGGTTTAGGAAGTGAGGATTACATACATTCACTTTTTTAAATGTTGTAACAGTAAAATGGAAATTTCAGTGTAGTTAATGCATTTTACCAAAAATAATATTCCAGTGGTCATGAGATTCATAAGCCAATTAACAAGAATATATTGATCAACTAACCAGCTGATGACTGGTGGAATGAATCAACTTAACGAAATGTAATCGAAGTAAAATTATACATTCTGCTTACACATTTAAGACTTTCGCATACACTATTTAGTAAAGCGGTTAGGTCAACCAATAACAGCTTCCTATGGGGGAATCAAACGATGTCATTTATCGTCTTCCCTGTGTTTGAAAGTAATTTAAGCTTTTAACATTTCTGTTGACTGGAGATGAACTGTACAATCTGAAGAGAATCCTCGTCGAGAATTGTTATCCAGAAAGATTTATTGCGAAATCTATCAATCCTAGATCACAAAAGCCGCCCATGCTAAGCGTCCCGAAAAAACTACTCTACATGAACCTTCAATTCAATGGAGATATATCTGGGGAAACACTAAACAATCGACTGTCGCGCTCACTTAAGAAGACCTTCTTCACAGCTGAACTACGACTAACCTTCTCCACAAAACCTATGATTCACGTGAACATGAAGGATCAGCTACCACCGCTGGACTCATCAATGTGTATTTATCAATTCACCTGCTCGTGTGGAGCCAGGTATGTCGGCTGTACCCAGCGTTCGCTTTCCAAGAGTATCACCGAACACTTACCAACATGGTTTTACAAAGGAGAAAGGGAACGCCCGCGCAGCTCTATCTTAGAACATCTGATAGTTCAGCGAAGAGTGTCTTTTCGGCGAATTCATTCTCTTTGCTGTACAATCGTAAATATTTATGACTTATTTTGTATGTATGTGTACATTCAGTTTGTCAAACAAAAATACAATTAGTTATGGTTATTTTAGCTAAACAGGTGAAAGTTAGAAAGATTTCGGTAGAGCTGTGTATACAAAAGAGAATCATTAAACCACTTCTACTATCATGGTAACAACTTTCTTGAATTTTGATGACTGACTGAATTTCGTTTGTTCGCCCGTTTCTCCAATTGCTTATAATTCTCGTATTCATGTCGAACTCTCACGTGATTTCATATTCTCTACTTTGTTCATATGTGTGTCCTGAGTAAAACACTCAATCATCAAAAAAAGTTCATATTATTACACAACTCCTCTTTAACAACCGTTTGTGACAACTCATCACTCTTGTTGCTACACTAGTTTCATCAACATCCAATGTTCTTGACCGTTTCTGTATTGTGTAACTCTACCCGAAACTTACTCATTTTCACCTGTTTAGCTGAAATAACCATGACTAATTGTATGTTTGTTTGACAAACTGAATGTACACATACATACAAAATAAGTCATAAATATTTACGATTGTACAGCAAAGAGAATGAATTCGCCGAAAAGACACTCTTCGCTGAACTATCAGATGTTCTAAGATAGAGCTGCGCGGGCGTTCCCTTTCTCCTTTGTAAAACCATGTTGGTAAGTGTTCGGTGATACGCTTGGAAAGCGAACGCTGGGTACAGCCGACATACCTGGCTCCACACGAGCAGGTGAATTGATAAATACACATTGATGAGTCCAGCGGCGGTAGCTGATCCTTCATGTTCACGTGAATCATAGGTTTTGTGGAGAAGGTTAGTCGTAGTTCAGCTGTGAAGAAGGTCTTCTTAAGTGAGCGCGACAGTCGATTGTTTAGTGTTTCCCCAGATATATCTCCATTGAATTGAAGGTTCATGTAGAGTAGTTTTTTCGGGACGCTTAGCATGGGCGGCTTTTGTGATCTAGGATTGATAGATTTCGCAATAAATCTTTCTGGATAACAATTCTCGACGAGGATTCTCTTGAGATTGTCCAATTCATCTTCTATGGTGTCCGCCGTGCAAATTATGCGAACTGTGTAGCTGAGTGAACAGATCAGGTTTCGTTTGGTGTATAGGGGTACCCAGATGGGAAAGGTAGTAAACTGTCCGTTCCACGTCGACTTTCTATGGATAGATCTTTTCAGTGTTCCATCCTGTTCTCGTCTTGCTTGTTGGATATCAAGAAAGGATATTTTGTAGTTGGACACTTTCTCCAGCGTGAACTGAATCGCAGGGGGGCAGTTGTTAAACGACTTCAGGATGTCGGCTAGATTTCCTTCATTGTTGACGATAATGAAAGTGTCGTCAACGTATCTCCTATAGATTTCAAAGGCATTGATCATTTCCTTCAGGCATGTGTTTTTAAGTTTTGGCATGAAGAAATCTGCAAGCAATGGGCCTAGTGGTGAGCCCATAGCTATACCATCCTTTCGGTGATGTATTCCGTTGTTGAAAGATAATTGAACATTCAGGGTACATCTCATCAAACTTACTAACTGAATCTTACTTTAGTTGCTGTCTGATTAATCTTGTTTCTAAATTAGATCATTTTTGTATTACCTGATTACCTATCTAAACTTGACAAATCTCATTTACAAACACACACACACAAATAATTATATATAAATGGGATTGTACAGCTATGTGAATGAATTCGTCGAAAAGAGTCTCTTCGTTGAACCCCTTCTCTTTTTCATATGACTCAATGAGGATTTTCAAGCTACTCAAACGTTGCAAGGACCCAGTGGTAGTGAAGGAGCTGGATGGTTTCCTGCGTTACTCCGTCAAGCTTGAGGTAGAGAAGACAAAGATTGATTTCTTAGGAGATTGTATAGATCGACATGAGTATTCAAAGATGTATTTGAAGTCACTCAGGCGCAACCACATCCAACCGAATACCAGAACACTCAGACGACACACCCGAAACTTACTAACTTTCACCTGTTTAGCTAAAATAACCATAACTTATTGTATTTTTGTTTGACAAACTGAATGTACACATACATACAAAATAAGTCATAAATATTTACGATTGTACAGAAAAGAGAATGAATTCGCCGAAAAGACACTCTTCGGTGATCTATGTATTTTGTTTTCATGAATTATTTTTAACATGTTCTATATCTCATGTTTCGAAAGGAATGTTTTCAGTCGAAGTAGGGTAATAAGCACTTGCCATTCTGTTACATAGAAAGTTCAAAAACAAGTTTTTTTATAAAGAAGATTTTACTAGGTAAATACTCTTATCATTAGAACCTCCATAGCCATCCTCCCTGTTGTCTAGAATGCCTTACATCACTTTCTGTCGTCAAGATAAATACTGTTAACTAACGTATCTTTGAGTAAAATTTAGCCTAATATGATTCCATCATAGCGTGGAAGACAGTTTGAACATTAAATTTCAAGTACTGTCTACCAGTAGTAGTGAAGTTTAGTGAAATACCTTCATGGCGATTAGAGAATTCCCTAACACCAGATCAACAGGACCAGTCAATCTGAAGCCACTGACTTAGACTTGTTTTGACACTTACTATTGAAAGTTCCAGTGTAGCCTGATATCAGTACATTTACTGAATATACAGAACTTTCACGAAGGGTTTTGAAATTCATGTCGATGTTTTGTAGTCGTGACATTTGAGGGGTGTAATTTAATTTAGAAAAACTCTCATCATCCTTCTGGACAAAATGTTGAGCTGTGACTTCAATTTAAATGAAATGCATTCATTACTCTAAGGGTTTATAACGTTTTTTTTTAAATTTTACAAGTGTTTATATCAACAAGTCAATTGATTCTTTAAATCCAACGACAACCACATGTTTTGATTGGACACTTAAGTTAGTTAGTAATTCGTATAATGCGTCTAGTCCTCTGTTTGCTGCAGACTGAATTATATCCTGCCAATCGCCTGCGACCAACTAAGTATCGAAAAACACACACGTATCATGATACCCCTAGTAATATTGTGAATACTTGGTTTAGCAAATATTTATTTCCAACTAATGCTAAAAAAAACACTTGAGGTGAAGGTAAGTTGTAAATAATTTCAATTATTGGTTTGTCGTACTATTGGTGAAACACAATAATAGTGTTTGTGAGTTTTTTAATGTACACAAATCTCCTGCATTAAAAAACTTTTATTGAGGAAGTGGTATTCCTCTGTTTAGTCACCAAAAACAGGAAATTGAACTATATGAGCACGGTGTTCCAGGTTATTCTCATAAAGCAACTAGCATATGCATGTCTTTGAAGTGATCTGTTAGTAGTGATTCATCTTTCTGTCCTATGCAGGGGTTGAGTGAGAATAGGAGACGTCCATAATAAGATATGCAGTAGTTATGCTAATTTGAAATAAACACTCGTATCTAGCTCATTAAATACAAAATGTAAAACAATAGTGATTGATGGATTATCAAATTAAAGTAGAATGGAAATTTTTATTCATTAAAATACGGTTGAATACTCTTCTCTCGGTCACAGTACACTTATCTGTAACGAAAAAAAAAATATGTATGCATAACTTGAATCCAACAAGATTATAATTACACAGAAAGTGAAAATAAATTTGACAATTTGGAATTTCCAAATTCCCATTTACACATTTAGGAAAGAAAACAAAACGTTGAGCGAAGAAATATGCCATTCCATTTCAATTAGTTTCTCATCATCAGCTCTACACTAATATATAGTTGTTTTTTCTACACCGAAATTTTTTACGAACCAAGCGGTTATTTCAGTTAGTCAGTTTTATGTCAGACGTTAAAGGTCATCAAAACAAATAACTAATAGATGTTAGTAACAAGATATCTAAGTTTTAAAAGAGGGGTGAAAATTAATTACGGAATTCAAGATAAGTTGATTGTTAGGCATCGGCAACAAGTTATTACACAACCAATACGTTTGTAAAATAGCAGTGATGACTATGGAGAATAGGATGACTCAGAAGAACTACATAAAATACAAACAAACAAGTTGATAGAACTAGCTAGAATTGTAAGAAATCAACAAAATCAAAAGATAGTTACAAGGGGAGGCGAAAAATTCGTTTTTAAAAGCTTAACACATATTATGTAGTAGGCATAATCGAATGAAGCAGGAAAAAAGAGTCAGCTTGTACATCAACAAAGAGCATTCTAAAATACACAACAGAAGCTGAAAGGAGGATAGGAGAATGAATAGTCTGGAATTAGGGAGCAGTAATAGTCGTTGTCGGTGGTGTAGCTGTAGAATGCTCGTCAACCAAATATATGGTCCGAGTTTCGATTACCGGTCGATAGTAAGCCCGGAAAAGAGGGAAGGTTGGGCTTGAGACTAGTAACCCCACACTGTAAAAATAAAAATACTGCTATTTAAACTCCAAATGAACTAAATAAATAAATAAATAGGTAATAACGACATATCAAAGAGAGTAAGATGAAAAGAATTAATAGAACAAGAAGAGTTTTTTGAAATGTATATATATATATATATATATATATATATATATACATGTATATATATATCAGAAGGAAGAGTCAACCAGACCTATGAAATGAAGTAGTCACAATTAAGGTGGGGAACAGTAGTTAAACGTATCACGATACCATGAGATTGATGAAAGAATATGTTCAAATGCATTGGCTAGATCTGACATCAACAACAGCGAGTGATTAAAATTAATTAAGATTTATTATTATTTGTTAGCTACTGATTCCCATAGGTTTCACATGTTGATTTCACTTTGTGTATTGATTGAATTGATGCTGAAAGAAGTCCGGTTATTGAACACTCATGATCTGTTCACTTTTATAATCTTCAAAATATGCCTAGAGGTACTGCTCAAAGCTGTGTTTTAACTCTCTTCGTGGGTAGATACTATATAACTTGACAAACTTTATGTCGTCAGTTGTTGAATTGGATGGAATTTCCGCTAAGCGTATATCAGCTTGAAGGCAGACAGATTCAAATAGCTGACAATTGAACATCTTTATTCGATTTATTCTTTTCGAAAAACAAAGGTCAGACGTTTTCTGAAACCTGCTGAACATATTTCTCTGTATTATCAACTTGACAATGTTCCAAAAATTAGTTGTCACTAGAAAGTTCTCTCCTTCTACGATATACTTTTGCATACAGAGTAGTTGGTATTTTAATTATTGTCCATAAAACTGTAAAGAACTTCTTACAAAAATTCAGTTCTG
This sequence comes from Trichobilharzia regenti, assembly GCA_944472135.2. NCBI lineage: Eukaryota > Metazoa > Platyhelminthes > Trematoda > Strigeidida > Schistosomatidae > Trichobilharzia > Trichobilharzia regenti. The sequence goes on along the minus strand of OX235270.1, from coordinate 69,957,711 downwards.
AATCTGTTCATCTCTATAGGATTGTATATATATTATGGTTTAGGAAGTGAGGATTACATACATTCACTTTTTTAAATGTTGTAACAGTAAAATGGAAATTTCAGTGTAGTTAATGCATTTTACCAAAAATAATATTCCAGTGGTCATGAGATTCATAAGCCAATTAACAAGAATATATTGATCAACTAACCAGCTGATGACTGGTGGAATGAATCAACTTAACGAAATGTAATCGAAGTAAAATTATACATTCTGCTTACACATTTAAGACTTTCGCATACACTATTTAGTAAAGCGGTTAGGTCAACCAATAACAGCTTCCTATGGGGGAATCAAACGATGTCATTTATCGTCTTCCCTGTGTTTGAAAGTAATTTAAGCTTTTAACATTTCTGTTGACTGGAGATGAACTGTACAATCTGAAGAGAATCCTCGTCGAGAATTGTTATCCAGAAAGATTTATTGCGAAATCTATCAATCCTAGATCACAAAAGCCGCCCATGCTAAGCGTCCCGAAAAAACTACTCTACATGAACCTTCAATTCAATGGAGATATATCTGGGGAAACACTAAACAATCGACTGTCGCGCTCACTTAAGAAGACCTTCTTCACAGCTGAACTACGACTAACCTTCTCCACAAAACCTATGATTCACGTGAACATGAAGGATCAGCTACCACCGCTGGACTCATCAATGTGTATTTATCAATTCACCTGCTCGTGTGGAGCCAGGTATGTCGGCTGTACCCAGCGTTCGCTTTCCAAGAGTATCACCGAACACTTACCAACATGGTTTTACAAAGGAGAAAGGGAACGCCCGCGCAGCTCTATCTTAGAACATCTGATAGTTCAGCGAAGAGTGTCTTTTCGGCGAATTCATTCTCTTTGCTGTACAATCGTAAATATTTATGACTTATTTTGTATGTATGTGTACATTCAGTTTGTCAAACAAACATACAATTAGTCATGGTTATTTCAGCTAAACAGGTGAAAATGAGTAAGTTTCGGGTAGAGTTACACAATACAGAAACGGTCAAGAACATTGGATGTTGATGAAACTAGTGTAGCAACAAGAGTGATGAGTTGTCACAAACGGTTGTTAAAGAGGAGTTGTGTAATAATATGAACTTTTTTTGATGATTGAGTGTTTTACTCAGGACACACATATGAACAAAGTAGAGAATATGAAATCACGTGAGAGTTCGACATGAATACGAGAATTATAAGCAATTGGAGAAACGGGCGAACAAACGAAATTCAGTCAGTCATCAAAATTCAAGAAAGTTGTTACCATGATAGTAAAAGTGGTTGAGTAATTCTCTTTTCTATGTACAGTTCCGGTTTTTCTATGTGAATTGCCAGAGCTTCAGCGATACAAAAATGAAACTGTATTGCCTTTGGTAGGTTATTCTTGACTTCGTAGATTACTTTGAAGGAGACGTTTGTTGAGATGGAATGATTAGTGTGAACCAGGTGCTCAATAATCGCACTCCTTATTGCATCACTATTGCTTTTTCGCAGCCATACTGGATAGTGTTCTTGAATCTTCTTGGACAGGATGCGCGTCGAACGACCGATGTACCTGGCTGCACAGCAGCAGGTGAACTGATATATGCACTCCGACCATAAAAAACGATCGTGTGAAAACTGATTTTAGCAGCTCTCTTAGTCCCAGGGCAGGTATTTGTGTGAGATTAAAGTAAAACTGAAGCAACCTGGAGTTCTAATGTGAAGTCAGGACTAATTGGGTACACCAAGTCAGATGAGAGGACAGTTATTGGAAGCGGACATTGGCTGGAAGTTGTCCTGTTTATCCCGAATTGGCAGAAGTTGGGATTACATCATGTCCTAGTGCGTGAGTAGCTTATCAACACGCCTTGTGACCGGAAAGTTTCGGGTTCAAACCCCGGTAGGTGCGTATTTTCACTCCAAACTAGCTGTCTAGTACTCCCTGAATTTGCAACGGCTTTCTAACTGACATCAGCTTGTGATCAAACCTATAACCAATCAAATCACTGGAAATCAACACCTGAGAACTGATTTAGCATAAGCATGGCTACTGAGGTAGAATCTGAACCAAGTTGTGCAAGGAGAATAATCCCATCGGATAACTTTTCATCCTCAATTCATAACCTTGGGCCAATCAGAACAGTCTACTGTCCGCTGACCTAGCCGACCTCTAATTTTGTTTAAAATGTATAAATACGATGCGCTCTTGCTCAATATAAAAGTCCGTTACCAATTCTCCAGACTTCAGTCATTATAGTAGTAAAGAACAACTGTAGTGGTCTCTTACATTTATGTATCAAGAATGCCATACACACCACCCTTAGGCTCAATGAAGTGTACTGCTCATCTGGCGAAAACATCCAAAGCTCATTATACACTTAGTAAAATGTAGATGCAAAGTTGAACTGTTTACTACTGTTGTAGACATGTTTATGAAAAGAAATCTTGAGTAACAACTGATTAAGCATAACAGGATAAATGATGGGTTGAATTTTATTTTTTAAAAAGTGTTTTTTTTAATAATAAATATGACACTGAATTTATATACTCAATAATAGTAATAACAATACTTTAAAAAAACTTTTATTCCTTAGAGTATTTTGCGGCCCTACGAACTTCTAAAAGAGTAGAGGACTATACACATGAACAATGGAAACCAAAACTCAAAAAAGAGAGACAGATTTGAAAATAAAACACAAATATAACTTTCTTCATAATTTATACAATGATGATTATTTTAACAAATAAAAGTAATGCAGCATATCATCCCTGACTTCTAACAAATATATCATCTTAAAATACAGAATAGCGTTAATGTACAGTAAGTTCGTAAAACTTCACCACTCCAGATAAGAATTTCAATAGACAAAAACTGACGAGATGAGATATACTTATTTCAACCCATCCTAACATACACTCGGTAAACATTGTCGAAAGTATCATGACGTGTATATTGCTGCATATCTAGCATCCTCGCAACACACACCACTGGTATATATTGAATTTAAGGGGGGGAAGACATTAACTGAACGAAGTAAACGCCTACAGTCTGAACCTACATTCTAACCACAATCATACACTAGGGTGAAAAAACTAAAGTTTTCGTGATTCCAAAATTACTACAGACAGTAAACTTCTTACATATCTAATGTAGTAGGGTAAAGAGATTATGACTTATACTTGACTTATACTTATACTTGAGATTATACTTGTACTTTTGGTACAAGTATGGAATTTTCAGCATGGATATCGGTAGCCCAAATTTTGCAGGCCGACCATAGATATCAGGTGTGCGTTGGCAGGGGATCGAACCTCGGACCATGTGCATGGTCGGCGAGAGTCCTAACCACTGTGCCACCGACGCACAGTATGGACTAACATGGATGCAGGTGCAAAGTACAGCAGAAGATAGAAGCAAGTGCAGACGTGAAGATGAAGCCCTATTTTGCACTAGGAACCCAAAGGAACAATAATAATAAAAAAAACATACAAATGAAATTAGGAACCAAGTAATTACGCATACTTTACATGATGAAATAAAATGAATCCAGATGTGGTCAGCCTAAAAAACATAGAGACCATGGAGTTCAAATCACCAATGACCTTGAAAGCATACCATTCTTTGGATTCCAGAATATTATTCCCCTTGAAATCCAAGTAGAACATAAGGCTTCAACAACACATATCCACTTTGTTATCTTTCCTACCATCATCTTCAGCAGGGTCTACGATTGACCAAACTCTCTCATCTCTTCTACACAAGATCTCCATGTCTCCCTAGCACTGACGACCCACTCGTCACTTCCTATTGAGATTCCACTAGAGGCCCTGACGCGCGATGTCATTAGATGGACTCCTCGGTGACGTAAGCTCGATCCATCTCTTTTTTCTCCTACATATTTGTTGAGCAATCGGCTCCTGCCTATTGGTTTGTTTCCACAGTTTCCACAGATCTTCATCACCTCAGTCTCCTCTATATTCACCTGGAGTCCTGTTTTCGCTGTTTTTACAGCCAGTTTGCTGCTTTTCGCCTGTAACCCTTCAAGTTTTTGGAATATTAGACATATATCACCTGGGAAGTCCAGATTATCTATAGTCTAATCACTGGTGGTTCCGCGAACTCCTGTCTCCTAGCTCATCACAATCTGACAAATAACCCAGCCCACCACAATTAAGAATATTATCTATGATAATATGCGGGGACCTTGTCTTACTCCTCTATTCATGATCCTGCAGGATGGAATTGGTTCCCACTGAAAAGGGGCTTTGGCCGCCACTGGTAACATCATGATGTCCACTCAGTGCCTCAGTGTGTTCGTGGTTGTCGCGTGGGGGTGACTAGATCGCAGTAGATCATTGACTCTCCAGTTGACAATTTTGACAGTCCACATCCATCCCATCTGCTCTCGCAGATTTCGATCACTTTAAGGGCATATCTTCGCATTTGTTTGATTACCTGAGCAGCCTTCCCAGTCTCGTACATTTTACGAATATTCCACGTTCCCATTCTTATTCTGGCTTTCATCGAGAGTAGACACATTGGCTGGCTGACTGGTTTCGCGAAAGCTTTCACTAACCCGCGTCATTTCTCCTCTACGTTTCCGGCGAAGAATAAGATCGTTCTTGAAATTTTTCGTATTATAGATATACATTTTTGTGTGTTGAAGTTTCTCTAGAGCTTTGATAGGATTAGTGGTGTAGGGTTGCTAGCTCTACGCCCAGCCGTACGTCTTTACAGAGGCTTGGACCGACTTGAAAACTAGCAAGCTAGTTAACTTAGGGAGGTTTCGGTTTACAGAACCTGCCATTATCGCATTGTCACCATCAACGGCGTTCACACGTTGATCCGCAAATTTCATACTGATCTTGTTTTAAGTGCTCTTGGGATAATGGTTTGATATCACTTTACAGTTAGGTGTAGTGTTAGGGTTTATATAGGAGAAATGGCAGCCTCCAAAATCTAACGAATAATATGTGTTCAGGGTCACTGGTGCGTTCACACTTTGTGGTTAATATTCTTTACGTTTGCCCCAGTTTCATTGAACATTGTTAACAACTAAAATCCGACCCAAAGAAATTCAGTCATTAGATTCTTAAATTAAACGTATAATTGATGCGTCAGAAGTATTGCACATTCAGAATAAATCATCCTGTGTGCCTTAGAAAGTAAATGACATACATTTACTCCATATAAGAACGAAATCTGTTTGAATATAAGGATATTCCAAAAGCATGTAATGACATTCAATAATAATATTATGGATTGCACACAATGTAAGGCGCGTCAAACTGTCAACTATCTCATGACTTAAAAATGTGTATATTTTTACGCCCTTAACTAATTCTTTAGCAAAATTGCCATGTTGATCATTCATGCGACGTGAGCACGGAAACTGATATGATAATCATGTAGTTATGCCCAATAGAAGCACTAATCTTAAAATGATTTAATCACTACTGTAACACTTAACTTCTTAGTCTTTATTAGCAGCTCGATTAGAGACTTCCGACGCTAAACAGGACTACAGTGTTTGGTTGGTGAAGTGCTTCCCAATATTATGCAATTCCATCTTCGTAATCATACACTTTTCCAATCAGTTTCCTTTAAACAGAAAGGCAGATGAACAGTTACTACTCTTCAACAAAATCACATAGCAGGCCGCATATTCGTTAACACTTATTAGGAAGGGTAAAATAATTAAAAATTTATTTCCAATTAATGGTGAGATTACATTGGGCACTGGAAAAGATGTTTATTGATACAATTAGAGACTTAAAAACATTTATCATAGACAATCATTTCTTTATTTAAGTCACAGAGACAGAAACCACTAGGGACGCAGTTCTGCGTGAATGTCAGTGTATCACTCAATTTATTTGACGTCATCAAGCCTTGTTTCTAATTTAGTAGGAACTCTCGAGATAAGGCGAAGTGCCGACTTTTAATCATGAACAAGCTGAAAATGTTTTCCTCCTGTTTTTATTAGACAGGCTAACTTAATATCAACATAAACATGTTTACTATCAACTCAGGGATTAGAGCATAAAAAATTAGTACGAAATGCAATTCGACCACAGCCTAGGAATAAGATTTAGCCGAAAAACCTGCATAACAAAATATCACTAAAATTTAGATAAATAACTCAAATTCTAACTACAACCTGTTTCTTTGCTCCCTCACTGGTTGCTGTAAATTTGATAAGGCTCTGCTATGGATTTCAGCTTCCTAGACTAGGATTACAGTAAACAAACCAGTTACCATTCCTCACTGCCAACTAAAATTTCGCCAGTAACTTGCAGATGTTGACGGACAACAGTCCCTTTTGAGATCCCAAACGACAAACTAAAAAGTACACCAGCGACCTATATATATGATGACCGTTTTCCTCTTAACATGGGTAGCTAACGTCAAATTTTTCATTTGAATGTCTTTAACTAACAATAGGAAATTTGAACTGCACAGTGTATTAAAAGCATTTACTTTATTTTTTGATGTGGTTGTGTTCTCTGAGCTGGATAGTTAATTTATGAAGCTTCCATTGCCCTACTAAGCAACATCTTCAGCGCATACTTCAATCTGAAGTGAGCTTTTAGATTCCGTCACGAGTTTATTAGTCACCTCTCGTGGTGACCTTGAACGTGACTGGTTGTTTTTGCAAGTTTCCACTCCTTCTAGGCTACTTGTATTGGAACTGATTGTTTCCTTGACTTAAGCTTTGGACCTATGTGTGTGAGATTTCTTTCTTATCGGTTGTTTATCTCAAAGTGTCTATTGATTGATGATTCACTGGAAAAATTCGCTAGAATTCTTGGTGTTTCCTCTGTCTAATATTTGAACGTTGTCCCAGTCGAATTGACGTCAGTGGTTGTCTGTATGTAATGATATGAGGGAGTGGATGTCACGTCTTTTGACGGCTAGCTTATGATCGTGGATACGAAAACGAAAGGGACGTCCCACTTTGGCAAATATAGAGAAAACAACTACATAAAAATCATCCACCTGAGCTACAAATCTTCTCCATCATACTTAATTGTTCTCCGGCAGTAGGATATTTTCCAGTTGAAATACTGAAATGACTTAATTCTCTTGTCGAAAGGTATTAAACTACTATCCTCCTTGTCTTTTCGGCCGTTTTGCTTTGGTAGATACCTATACACACTGCAACTACTTTAACTGTAACTGGTAAATCAAATTAAATACTGGATCTGTTTACGACAGCATCTAAATATTCAATCGAGTTAAACATTTACATGAACGAACACTGTCCAACGATGGAACAGAAGAAACGCTAAGCGAATCTCCTCAAAGGAATCCTGAGTCAACCACTAGCCGCAACGCATCGAGAGATACCACCCATGAAGACAAAACTACCGGTGGAAATAAGTCACCCTTAAAAAACAGAAGTCTCGAAAATATCACAGTTATTGAAAGACGAGAAAAGGATTAGGACCAGATGGAATCCACCCAAGAAGCAGTGAAAACGAAAGCACAAATGTCAGATGACATGTATACTACAGTACTGAAGGTGTGGGATGAAGGGAAGGTAGATTAAGAGAAAGACTGCCTTGTCAAACTAACAAAGAAGGATGACTTAAGCATACGCAGGAGATGGCGCAGTATCGTGCTTCTTTTAATTCTAAACAGAATACTCAGACGCAGAATTATTGAAAGGCTGAATGATGCTCAGGATGGAAAATTTGACCCAAAACAGGTTGGATTCAGGAAAAACAAGACATGCGCGAACTGAACTGCAACAATACACATTATCGAAGCGAGTCTACCGTGGTAGTGAGCTCTGCATTTCAACTTCGCCGACTTTCGTTAGTGTCCACAGTGAAGTATTTTGTTATCCTCGACAATATTAAATCCGCTGCCCAAAAACACTCATAAACCTCATTCAACAGGTACATCATGACGACACTGAACACCAAGTAATCCACAACTTCAAGCTCACCGAGGCGTTTGAAGTCAAGATCGGAGTAAGACAACACTGACTGATGACACCTATGACATTGGTAACAGTGAACATGTTGAGTGGAGTGACAAGAGCAATACGTTGGGCCGACAAAAGGACTCAAGATCTAGATTTCGCGGATGTTTTGTCTCATGTGGCACAAGTTCGAAAATTTACAAGTGAAAAACAACGAGTTGGCAGAAGAATCAGAGAAGGCAGGACTTCAAGTGAACACAGGGAAGATGAGAATATACCCAATCAACAGCAGCAAACAACTGGAAAAATCTAAAGGGAGTCGTCTCTCTTTTACCTGGTCGCCATCGTTTTAATTACAGACGCAGACAAGAGAGACATCATCATCATCAAGATGATTTCGTCGATAAACAAGATTTTCTTCGCTGAATTGTCTTTTATATTATAAATATTCAACCTTTTTACACCGAATACTTTGTTTACTTATATCATTTTTGGAATTATGTGTTGCCGATACTCTCTATCTGTAAGTCGAGAGTTACTGTGAAAATAGTGTGTTAAAAAATTGTGTAACTTGTATTTTGATATTATTTATGATGCGTGTGCTTGAAAAGAATCCACGAAATAAAACGAGTTCGTATTATCCTGCAAATATGTCCCTTCCTTCTTTGTTCAAACTGATAAAGCGAACCGGTTGTATAAGATGCTTAACATTTGTTGCCTAATATCCTTATTTATAGTCTTTGTCCAAACACAGTTTCTTAAGGTATCTAGCATATATAGATGACACACCATCATCGTTAAGTTCACTTTAACGAAGATATAAGCAGGGACGAATTATGTTAATTAGTAACAGGTGGAACAGCAAAATACTTCATCAACTGAAAATAGAATTCATAATATTGATCATTTAAATGGCAAAGTATTCAATGAACTCCGGTGTTGTCTGCATGTTACTTGTCACCTACAAAATCGATTAACTAGTATAGTACACAGGGTATCGTTCTTACAGTCAAAGAAGCACAGAAACAAATTAATATATAACTAATCACCAGGAAAAATTGCGAAATTTCAAATCTAGTCCAACTCACTAGTTTATTAACAAACAACTGGGTTTCCATTTGGTTCCGATTATTTTACTACTTTTATTACAAGCATTATCGGTTATACATTTACGTTGTTAGGTATCAACATGCATTACTATGCTATGTGGAGATTAGCAATCATGGAAAGAAACATTCAAACACTACAGTAGCTGACAGTTCAAAACGATAAAATATGACGATCAATCCGTGTATATGAACTCCAATCAAAACAATAGCAACGAAAACAATAAAGGTACATTTAATATGAACCAGTAGGTAATGGGGAATAATAGTTGTACAACTTCAGAGTCTTGGGTTTTTAATTTCTAAATACCAAAACGATGACATTTTATAATCTCCATTATAACCCAACAAACATCAGTTATTCCAGTGATGGTCAATTCAACACGCATACCATAAATACGGATTATTCTATTTCATCCTTAAACGATTAAAAATAAAACTGTCATTTGCACAGAATGTGTGTCTTAAACAAATGACTGAGATCAACACTATATCCCATAATTCAACTGAATAAGAACACAAATGAAGAAAGAAACAGAATAAATTCCTGCTGGTAAGCAGCCTACTTTTGGCTTTATGAAAGCCAGATTATTCTTCTGAAGAGGAGAATTATTAAGTAAATCGACAATATGAGGCTCCTTCTTGTATACAACAGCAAAAAGGGCATGAAAACAGAATTCAGTACATAGTACGAATAAATACAGTCCACTGTAAGGCACGCATTCAAAATAACATCGCATACAAGCACGTCAGTGCAGAAAAGTTGGCGTATTGAAAGAAGGAAGACGCCAAATAAGGTCAATTTACATGTATTGTATTAAATTATTTATATCATATTATATTATTGTCCTGTAGAAATAAAATGCTTTCTACCTTTATTTATTCATCTTCCGGCAAGATGTAGCAAGTCAAAGGATTCTTTGGCGTAATAAACAACATCTGGATCTGTATCGGAGCCCAATTTCTCAAGTGTTGGTTTGACATATGTTTGTATGGTGGATGCATCTAGAAGATGGCCAAGTTTGCCTAAAATCTGACCAACCTGATATAAACGAAAACATAAAAAACATATTCGGATGTTATTGTCATCATTGGAAAACATGAAAAAGTAGCAGTGAAAACAAATAACCAAAAACTTAAGTGCTATATACAATTCTCATGGGTTGAACACATGTGGTGCTATCAATTCGTTTAGTGACTCCCATCTATTTTAGTACATTGAAGGCGCCAATGTGACGTTGTATAACATTGTTCTAAAATTCTAGGAAATGTTTTATACGTTTAAATCGCTGTTAGGTTAGGCGAAGGAAGTGTACGAGTAATAGGACTAGCAGCAATAAGACGAAAAAGATAAGATAATGAGTATAGCTGTTGTACTCAGACGAAGTTCAACATCTAGATAACGACTTCACTTATTTATCAACAAGATCTGTAATTAATCAACTGATCCGTCTTGTTTCTAGTTAGAATACGTCAACTAACACATACGAATGTAAACGAAAAGCTGTAATTCTATCCGATTTCTTTAACAATGATCTGCAGCCAAAAAAAATCTACAGATATAAAACGTTCATTCGGAGGGTTCTGATGATGTGCATGAGTGTTTTCACGCTATGAAGGCGATTATTTTGGAACACATCCATACAGAACCAAGCACTCTATAATCTAATAACAAAATAGATCACAAACTGGTATCAACTACAGGACCATTAATCTCGCCTAGTTACCTAGCAGGCTAGTTTTCAAGTCGGTCCAAGCCTCTGTAAAGACGTACGGCTGGGCGTAGAGCTAGCAACCCTACACCACTAATCCTATCAAAGCTCTAGAGAAACTTCAACACACAAAAATGTATATCTATAATACGAAAAATTCCAAGAACGATCTTATTCTTCGCCGGAAACGTAGAGGAGAAATGACGCGGGTTAGTGAAAGCTTTCGCGAAACCAGTCAGCCAGCCAATGTGTCTACTCTCGATGAAAGCCAGAATAAGAATGGGAACGTGGAATATTCGTAAAATGTACGAGACTGGGAAGGCTGCTCAGGTAATCAAACAAATGCGAAGATATGCCCTTAAAGTGATCGAAATCTGCGAGAGCAGATGGGATGGATGTGGACTGTCAAAATTGTCAACTGGAGAGTCAATGATCTACTCCGATCTAGTCACCCCCACGCGACAACCACGAACACACTGAGGCACTGAGTGGACATCATGATGTTACCAGTGGCGGCCAAAGCCCCTTTTCAGTGGGAACCAATTCCATCCTGCAGGATCATGAATAGAGGAGTAAGACAAGGTCCCCGCATATTATCATAGATAATATTCTTAATTGTGGTGGGCTGGGTTATTTGTCAGATTGTGATGAGCTAGGAGACAGGAGTTCGCGGAACCACCAGTGATTAGACTATAGATAATCTGGACTTCCCAGGTGATATATGTCTAATATTCCAAAAACTTGAAGGGTTACAGGCGAAAAGCAGCAAACTGGCTGTAAAAACAGCGAAAACAGGACTCCAGGTGAATATAGAGGAGACTGAGGTGATGAAGATAACCAACCAACAACGACAATAACGATAACAACAACAACCAGCACCAGTCACCCACCATCAACGGAAGAGATTTGACAGAGGTTACCTCCTTCACTTATCCAGTTGGGAAGCATCATTTCAACTACAGGCCAGTGGAACGGATGAGGAAAGAACTGGTAACAAGAATCTGAGGGAAGAAACCAACAGGCAAGAGCCGATCGCTCAACAAATCTGTAGGAGAAAAAGGGAATGGATCGGTTGTACATCATCGAGGAGACCATCGAATGACATCGGGCGTCAGGCTCTCTAGTGGAATCCCAATAGGAAGCGACGAGTGGGTCGTCAGTGCTAGGGTGACATGGAGAAGATGGTGTGAGGAGGAGATGAGAGATTGTGGGCAATCGTGGTCGAAGCTTAAGAGGAAGGCAGGAAACAGAACAAAGTGGAGATGTGTTGTTGAAGCCTTATGTTCCACTCGGAATTCAAAGGGAATAATAAATAAATAAAATAGAGGACCAATGAAAATCGGGAAGTACTGAACAGTTACTTCGTCCTAATTTGGTATTACTAATTAGCAGTTAGTAACCACTAATCCAGAGAGGAACGAAATTCAAGCCTTTCAACAATTAATCTAGCTAGTTTAAAATAAAAAGTACATGTAGAGGTTCCATTGTGGAGAAATAACTATCCTATAAAATTCATCAGATCCCAAAACGTAAAAAGCAGAATAAAAATAATGGGGAAACTAATACTGATAACTATGATCACTATTAATCAAATCAAGATGAGAAATAGCGGAACCATATAAACGAAGTTAGAAAGTTGTGTGAGTACCATGATATGATTATGAGCAATAAATTGTGCTCGAAACGTCACTAGTGCAACACACTATGAGACTTTATCAAAATAAATCTTACCCACTATGGAATTATACTCTACCACAGTGCACAAGTTCTATTTCTTAAATCATACGTACACATAATAAATAATACTCATATAATCATTTAAGCGAAACCAGTCTTACTCTGAAACGAACATTCGGTACAGGATCATGACCAAGTTGAATTATAGTTGGAAGTAAATGTTTCTGTAATAACTCAGGTCGACACGACTGAGCCTCACCAAGTTGATGAAGAGATGCCAAACAAATCATACGACGTAGATAGTTTGGATCATGAGCCAACTGTATAAGCTACCAAATCGAAAAAAGAAGAAATGAAACATGCCATGACAATGGTGAAATACGTTTAGCACGATAATGAAACTAATAAAAACAAATCGTGTGAAACTTATCTTTTGCTTGAAATATTACCAATAACAGAACTTATCACTGTGTGTAAACTATTGAAATATAATTATACTTTATTTGATCTAATTCGCAATGCTCAAACTTTTTACTGATACTAATTGAACAAATTATTGTCAAACTAATATCCGAAATCAACAGAATGGAGACACTGTAATACATGTTTAAAAACACATTTCTGAACATCACTCAACCAAAAGCCGTAACTTTGCAGGTCGAACCAATCACAAATGGAGAAATTTGGGAATACAGACCACAAAATTGTGTATCATCCTGAGGTGCTGCAATTTGCAGTGAGTCACAGCATATAAACAAAACGCAATGGATATAAACAAATTATAGGTGCTCGAATTGAACAACGAATGATAAACGGGTACAATGTGAAGAAGAGGAAGAGATTGAGAATAAGCGGACTGCGGATTCAGAGTTCGAGAATGGAAGGCTTATATCCTGAACTTTGGGTGTTCGGTGACCGGTTCGTGAGTAGTAAAGAAATATTTGATTAGTATAGCACTATTTCTACGAAAACAAATTGTCCCCTGAGTTGACCGAATGCTAAACATGTTCTACTAGCAAGTATTGTAGTTTGAACGGTTTATAAAGCTAGGACAAGGGATATCAGGGCTACAAAGCTAGTCAGATAAAACAAGAATCACAATAAAATTACATACAGTGAAATTCGAGTTACACACACATGACCTTAATTATGTGAACTAACAGCAATTTAGAAGGTTATTTGATCTGCAATTACACTGTGGATCTACAAAATATAAAAATTAACTATAGTAAACATGACCATCTTGAATCCAAAAGAAATTTTACTTCTTTAGTGGATCATAGACAGAAGAAGATATGACCCTAAAGAGCTAAAGAATTATTTATTTAACAAGAAATGCACAAAAACTAATCAGATACTGGCAACTATGTCCTCGGAAATGTATTACATAATGTGAGATGTAATTTAGAAGATAACTAAGTGGAGATTAGGAAAAGGGATGTAATCTGGAATTACACAGCATGTATGTGTGAGATATAACCGATCAATCTAAATGCACGAAATGGACAAATGATACTGGGAATACAGTAAAGCGTTCATATTATATCTGTATGAGAAGTGCAATGTTATCAATAAACAATAGGAGTGATGATAACAATAATAATTGAATAAATATAGCAAAAGGAAATAAAATAAAACAAAATCATGACAAGGTTGTTACTCTGACCACGGTAAGAAGAATGAACCCAGAGGTTCGGTTTCTGGTCCTGAATACCCGGTGATTCCGCTATGCATGAGTAGTTCAATTGGCCTACAACCACACTTATCTAGTTAAGTATCCAACACCTACCTGAATGGGATATAGACACCGTCCCAACCGAAAGCTGCTACCTTGACGTGGTGGTCGGGCTTGAACACCGCAATGATCTATTCAAGCTATACTGGCTGAGACTTATGTCTCTTGAGGTTCTACCATGCCAGGCAGGTTGTTTGGATAGCGGTTAAACAAAAAGCAGCTACCCAATCCAACATCATGTCCAATACAAAATCACAAAATTTCATGCCGGATCGGCCGTGGCCCGGATTAACAACGACCGCGCTTCCTGCTGCCGTGTCACAGGGCAGGAGTGATAAATCTGCTACTGAGACACACCAAACAAAAAAGAACGAACAAAAACAGGCCGCGTGTGACCGGCCTCAAGCAGTTGTCCCCTGGGCTCTGCGGTCACGCAACCAACTTCCACGGTGTGGGCAGCCGGGAAGTAACAATCGCCCTCACAATCCGAAATGCACACGAAACCTCTCTATTACTCACTCATCTTTGTCTTCATCTTCATCTCTATCATCTTGCCTTCCTTCCACTGATGCAACTCCTCGACTTGATAGCTCTCCACTTCCTCTCCACTCTGCGTCCACTAAAAACGATGGAAGCCAAAAAACCACCACCGACAGCCTCTTAAAGCCGCGCCACCAATTTCATATAGGAGCTCTTAATGTTAGGACACTTTGCCAAATAGGACAACAAGCATCACTAGCCAAGACCCTGGCATCACGAGCCATTGATGTATGCTGTGTTTCAGAAACACGCATACAAGACCCAAGTGTGGTTATTCACCTAACCCCACCTGGCCAACAGGTTGAATCTGCAAAATTCACCTTGAGGGTGTCAGGAGATGCCACAGCTAGTTCACGAGGATTAGCTGGCGTAGGGATAGCTTTGAGTACTAGGGCAGAAAAGACATTGCTTGACTGGATCCCGGTAGATAGCCGAATGTGTGCTGTCCGCCTGAACGGATCAGTAAGAAGGAGAAAGGACTGCACTACTCGCCGATGCCTTTTCGTAATCTCCGCCTACGCCCCCACTGACTGCAGTTCAGATGAAACGAAGGATGAGTTCTACCAAAAGCTGTCTAGTTTGGTGGAAAGGCTAAACGCTCAGACATAGTCGTTCTAGCTGGTGACTTTAACGCTCAAGTAGGGAAATTGTGTCAATCTGAGAAGGATGTCGGTGGCACCTATGGAGTTCCGTGCCAGCGAACCGACAACGGTGACCGTCTCCTACAGTTCTGCTCTGATAATCATTTGTTTCTTGTAAGCACTAACTTTAAACACAAGGAGAGACACTGTTTGACTTGGAGACCCCCTTCATCAAACCAACGCTGGACACAAATAGACCACATAGCAATAAGCTATCGTTGGCGTGGGTCGGTAGGAGATTGTCGCTCCTTCTGGAACACGTGCGTAGATACCGACCATGCACTGGTCCGCGCTCGGGTGTGCTTACGACTGAACGGACGTAGGAAACAGCTGGCGGTAAAACCATCACGTCCCCAACTTTTTTTTTTTTAATAAATTCTGTGTGAGGAAGAACTAGCTAAACACATATCTGTGTTCGACAGCTGTGCTCACCCTGAAGAAGCTTGGAAAAATATCCAGGCAGCCATAGATACAGCTGTAAAAGCTGTGAATAAGGTAAACCCAAAGGTGAGTAAAAACCACTGGATCTCCACCGCCTCATCCGAACTGATAGATGCTAGAAGACTTATTCCGGCGAGCTCCGAATTCAATGAGGAGCGAAAGCTGCACAAGAGGAAACTTACGAAAAGTCTCCGCAAGGACCGTGAACAGTGGTGGGCGACAAAAGCCAAAGAGATGGAGAAAGCTTCGAGGATAGGCAACACCAGGCAACTCTTTAGACTCATCAGGGAAACGGGTGGGAGAAGACAAATCATCAGTGAGACAATCTCGGAAAAAAATGGCACTATAATTAGCTCCCAGGATAGACGACTGGATCGTTGGAAAGAGCATTATGAGGAGCAGTTTAATTTGCCCACAGCCACGCTCAACCTTCCGAGCATCCAACACCTCCCTGAATGGGATATAAACACAGGTCCTCCGTCACTAACTGAGGTTACTAAAGCTGTCACCAATCTGAAACTAGGCAAAGCAGCGGGACCTGATGGAATGACTCCAGAGGTATTTAAGTACGGTGGAGACAGCTTACAGTCCGGATTAACTGAGGTACTAGTCTGTCTGTCTGTCTGTTTTCGACATAGAACTTTGCACAAATGTGCGGAAGTTCAAGTCGCCACATTCCGTGTAGCACGCGAAGCAAGAGAAGAAAGTACAAGAAAAGCATAATAGAAACAGTGAGCAGAGGTGTGAGACAAAGGAGTAATAAAGAAATACAAAACAGTTTCATTGAAGATCATAAGTCACAGGGAGTGGATGCATCTGCGCCACTGAGAACGGTTTTGAGCCATGTCACCAATTGTTTCCAACCATAGATTTTTACCGTCCCGAGGACCCCAGCCTGGAAGTCTACACCTTCCTACATGGCTTAGACCAACTGTTGTGGATTTCATTGACTGATGCCAAGTTTTTGTTTGACCGCCGCTAGCTTTTTTCCAGCCTGACCCTATATCTGCTAACATAGCTCGTCGAGGGAGGCGATGGCTTGGCATACGTAACACATGTCCTAACCATCTCAGTCTTTGTAGCTTCAAGACTTCGTCGATTGATTTCCCCTGTTTACCTAGAACTCTACGCCTAACCTCCATGTTGCTCACCTTACTATGCCACTTTACACGGGAAATAGAACGCAGGCACCTATGATCAAAGACAGCTAATCTTTTCATGTCTCCCACTCTCAGTGGCCGGGTTTCACAACCACAAAGGAGGACGGAGCGGACTGATGAGCAGTACACCCGCCCTTTGGTCGATAGTCGAACATCTCGTCTACGCCAGAGTCAGCGTAAACTGGCAAATGCGAAACGAGCCCCCTGTATTCGTACTGAGATTTCGTCAGAGATCAACCCGTTGGCACTGGCTGATGGTACTTCCCAAATAAGTGAAGCGGTCAACGTGCTCTACCACTTCACTTCCTATTTTTAAACTAGGCGTCGATGTAGTCCAGTCCTGTAACTAGGCAGCGTCTACGAATCAGAAGAAGTCCCATTCGGTTGGTGTGAGTCACTGATTATCCCCATATACAAGAAGGGAGACAAGTCTTCCTGTGATAATCACAGAGGGATTAGCTTGACTAATATAGTATCTAAAGTCTTAGGCTCAATAATCATGCGTAGACTGAGTGGTGCTCGGGAAGCACAAACACGAGAGAGCCAGGCAGGCTTTAGACCAGGAAGAGGGTGCATTGATCATATCTTCACCCTCCGACAGATTATAGAACATAGGAATTCCTACCGGCGTCCAACAGTCATTATATTTCTTGACCTAAAGGCAGCATTCGACTCTGTCGATCGGGAAGTTCTCTGGAGATGCTTGGCTGTAAAGGGAATCCCGAGAAAATACACTGCACTGATTAAGGCACTCTACTCGTACTCATACAGCCAGGTGAGGGCTTACGGCGAGCTGTCATCTGAACTGATGACGACCAGTGGTGTCCGTCAAAAAATGCCCATTATCTCCTTTTCTATTCAACTTCATCATAGATGTGTTAATGGACTTAACCCTAAGTGACTTCAGCGACTCAGGGATTGACTTGCTACCGGGGAATAATCTCGTTGACTTGGAATATGCAGACGATATAGTCCTTCTAGGCGAAGACGCTGACGAAATGCAGAGTCTTCTAAACACCTTGAGCCGCAATCTACGAATGTTTGGCATGCGATTCGCTCCCGCCAAATGCAAGATGATGTTACAGGACTGGACTACATCGACGCCTAGTTTAAAAATAGGAAGTGAAGTGGTAGAGCACGTTGACCGCTTCACTTATTTGGGAAGTACCATCAGCCAGTGCCAACGGGTTGATCTCTGACGAAATCTCAGTACGAATACAGGGGGCTCGTTTCGCATTTGCCAGTTTACGCTGACTCTGGCGTAGACGAGATGTTCGACTATCGACCAAAGGGCGGGTGTACTGCTCATCAGTCCGCTCCGTCCTCCTTTGTGGTTGTGAAACCCGGCCACTGAGAGTGGGAGACATGAAAAGATTAGCTGTCTTTGATCATAGGTGCCTGCGTTCTATTTCCCGTGTAAAGTGGCATAGTAAGGTGAGCAACATGGAGGTTAGGCGTAGAGTTCTAGGTAAACAGGGGAAATCAATCGACGAAGTCTTGAAGCTACAAAGACTGAGATGGTTAGGACATGTGTTACGTATGCCAAGCCATCGCCTCCCTCGACGAGCTATGTTAGCAGATATAGGGTCAGGCTGGAAAAAAGCTAGCGGCGGTCAAACAAAAACTTGGCATCAGTCAATGAAATCCACAACAGTTGGTCTAAGCCATGTAGGAAGGTGTAGACTTCCAGGCTGGGGTCCTCGGGACGGTAAAAATCTATGGTTGGAAACAATTGGTGACATGGCTCAAAACCGTTCTCAGTGGCGCAGATGCATCCACTCCCTGTGACTTATGATCTTCAATGAAACTGTTTTGTATTTCTTTATTACTCCTTTGTCTCACACCTCTGCTCACTGTTTCTATTATGCTTTTCTTGTACTTTCTTCTCTTGCTTCGCGTGCTACACGGAATGTGGCGACTTGAACTTCCGCACATTTGTGCAAAGTTCTATGTCAAAAACAGACAGACAGATATAGACACCGTCCCTAGCTGAGGTTACAAAAGCTGTATCTTATCTGGAACGTGGTAAACCAATGGGACCTGATGGAGTGACTTCAGAGGTGTTTACGGACAGTGGCGAAAAATTCCTGTCTAGGCTAACTAAGGCACTAGGCAACGTTTGGGAATCAGAGATAGTCCCGTAGGACTCATGTAACTCACTTGTCATCCCAATGTACAAGAAGGGTGACAAGTTTCCTTGTGAAAACCATACTGGGACTAGCTTGACCAATATAGTATCTGAATTCCTAGGCTCAATAATCATGTGTGGACTAAGCGGTGCTCGGGAGGAACAAACACGAGACAACCAGGCAGGAATAAGACCAGTCAGGGGATGCATTGATCACATCTTCACCCTTAGATTCTGGAAAATAGGAATACCTACCAGAATCAAACAATTGTCATATCTCCTAACCTGAAGGCAGAACTCTATTCCGTCGACTAAAAAGTATTTGGAGATGTTTGACCGTTAAGGGAGTGCTGATGAAGTAAATTGAACTAATCAAGGCACTCTACTCGAACTCATAAAGCCGTGTGAGAGCTTACTGAGTTATATAAAATGATTACAAACAGGTGTCCATCAGGTATATATATATATATATATATATATATATATATATATATATATATATCATCAACAACAACAGACAACAATCAGCCAGCACAAATGGAAGGAACCTGAAGGAAACAGCCTTCCTTTACCTACCTGGAAAGCATCGTCTCAACTACAGGCGGAACTGACGAGGATATCAAAGCTAGAATCGGAAGAGCAAGACAAGCTTTCATAACTCTTAAGTCTGTGTGGAGGTCAACAGCACTCAGCATCAAGAATAAGATCCGGATTTGCAACTCCAATGTGAAGTCAGTCAGTGCTACTATACGGATCAGAGACTTGGCCAGCGCGTCATAAAGAGCATCTCGAACAAACTTCAGACCTTCATTAACAGCTGTCTTCGCTCAATACTCAAGATCAGATGACCGACCAGAAAAGATCAGCAACAGGGATCTCTGGCAATGAGCGAACCAACCAGGAACCGATTGTGAAACAAATAGGCAGGAAGAAATGGAGATGGATTGACCATACGCTGAGGAAACCATCAAGTGATATCACTAGACAAGCCATCGCTCGAGTGGAACCCGAAAGAAAAGCGGCGAGTTGGTCGTCAATGTAACGGTGATTTGGACGAAGTCATGTGAGGAGGAGATGAAAGCATGTGGGAAGACTTGGAGCGGGTGAAAAAGTTGGCAGAAAACCGAAGGCAATGGAGACTTGCAGCTGAAGCCCTGTGTTCCTCCAGGAATTAAAGGACAAAATAATAATAATCACTTGGATTCCATCGTAGCTACAATTCGAGTGCTTTGAGTAGTGAATTTTTATACTATCACCGTTACCGCAGATTGTGAACAAGTGAATAATCACATACAACGGCTATACGGAACACATATCAATGATAGATCAGTTGAATAAACAGACTTAGAAAACTAACTTGTTAAAATGTTATAATGTAAATTGAATACTGAATAAATTGAATAATGTATGCAGTGCTATTGCTGGGCGGAAGACATCACACAGTATGGTAGGTGACCCTGCAAACCCATTCATATTGTTTGAATTAGAAATGTGAGGGTACACTTATCGTGGAAATGTGACGACGCCAAATGAAATATACGCATCAAGAATTCCTAGAAACATCCAATGGATGGCGATACACTTCTGAAACGGTGGAACCATGATTTGAAGAAATTAGAAAAAGCTGCAGAAAAATATTTAGTCATTTCAGCAGACATTAAACACTGTCCCCTTATGCATGAAGCTTACTTTCAAGAAAATTTACGCTGATACATAACAGACTTCTGAATACAACAAAGATATGAACAGATCATAACAGGAAGGCTATCCTATGGTTATAGGTCAACTTGACGTTTCCTGGTCTGAAGAATAATAACAACGGTTTCAGAGAGCACAAGTAACTTCAGAATAGTTTAGTCTGATTTTATACTAGATGACTGCTTTGAAGAAGCATGTATCTAGCTTAGTTCATACTGAAATAAATATACCTAAACTTTAAATAGTTAAGAGAAAAATATGTAGAAATAAGTCCAATATGAAACATATGTAAAATATATAAGTAAAAATATGTGTTAAACCATAATGAATATGGTATACCGTACAAGAATGTCATATCAGGGACATGACACTGCTAAATGAACTAAACAGTGAACTATTGGTAGAAATCCGCACCTCCACGATTCATAGTTAGAAGTATAAGTTTATATGCAACTAGCCCCATAAAAGTCTTAGTAAATTCATCTTTATTTTAAGTACTCGATCATTCAATTGAATAAGAAAGGTCCACTAACCTGAGATAGAAGCTAAAATGTTGTCTACCTATCGTCACCTTGAGAAATGTTTACCACAAATTAAAGCCATGAATATGATTATAGGTATAGGATGACAGTTCGTACGCTAAAAGTACACGAGAGTAAAACAATATTACCAACTAGTTAACCTTTCGAACTGTGTTTGGGGTTCATTCATATTACAGGTATATAGGGTTTTGTGGAAAATGGAAACATTACCCATTACACGATACTTTACAGTAGAACTAACAGCCTACATTTATGAGGGCCTATACTAATAGGAATGCGTCAACGGCCACCTAGGATATGTGGAAAAAGTGATTATTATTCAGACTGCGAACAGATAAACTGCTGACTATATTCAGACGTTAGAGACGGAAATAATAAATACAAACACTTGGAGATCTAACGAGCATTAGTGCAATCTGTAACTTTACGGTTATTCCCGATACAAACCAGTAAGAAAGCTACTAACGGAGAAAAGCCTTTAGACATACAGTGCGTTGTTGATATACTGAGTAACATTAAGGCTGATGTTAACGTGCCAAATAGTGGTTTGCACAGTGGTTGACACCCGACATGAGGACAAAAGAAACAATGTCTCAGAAGTAAAAACACCTGCTGTAAAATGGGGAAGAAATTGATTTCAGAAAAATGAAAATCTATTAAAGCCTACAACAATGGTTGACTTACACGAGGTATGATCTGAGAACTGGCCCAATCCACTCCAAACTGATCCATAAGTTTTCGTAAATTTGTTACAGCTGCTTCACGCACGGCATATACATCATCCACCAACCAACCGAGACACAAATTCGTAAGGCGTTCGTTGAAACACTGCAAGCCCAGCTGACTGGCTAGCAGTGGCATATACTCAATTATTGCCAAACGAACACGCCATTTAGTATCACTGGCTAGTTCAACAATTGCAGGAAGTAAACTTTGACTAAGTTGTGTTATTCCCATTATTTGGTTCACACACTCCAAGTTAGATATAATATTCAAACGGACCTATGAAACATTCAAAATTCAATGTACCTTTGCAAATAGGCGTTAGAGAAATATGAAAACTTCTGTTTATCCGAATCACTTGGGTATACACACTGAGTGAACTTTCACAGTAAACTTCACATAAAACAATAGAATCACGAGGAAAAATGAGCGCAGCTTAAATGGAAAAAAGAGTGACAGAAGTGTCATAGGACTATATACAGTATATTGTTATTAACATCAACTGTGCCCATCGTATGACTCTGGTCCCTCTTAAACGACATGGAAAGGGTGACGGTGCGTAGACCCCTACCTTCCTCTCGAATTGTTTTTACGTGGTCACATGTTCATATTCTGTGCCTTATTCCCTGTCTTACTACGCCGAGCAGTATTCTCAAAAAAGTGAAGGGATGGATGCGAATCCACTGCACTCACCACCATACTGATAGACATGGAGGCCCACCTAATGGTGTAAATCTAGTAAGCAAACTGTCTGCATCGTTTAGCAATATATATGAAATTCAGTGTCTCGGGGGAGCGAAGTCAGGCCACTGGTGTGTATATATAACGTGTATATAAACTGACAATGTCAAAACTAACCATTTCCTCTTCATTATCTAATTTTAAATTATCTCATCTATGTTTTAGTTCATAGGAATTTTTTAGTCTATATTTTAAGTGGCTTTTAAAGGGATTCAATACCATGGCTAAATATGTAGATAGTTCATAAGTAGGTGAATTTCTAAAATCAACTATAGGTCTATTAGGGTATCCTTACTTATGAACTTTAACAACACCATACATCCTACTGGGGTTATTAGTTTTCGGCATTAAATTAAACCATTTAAACTCACCTAGAGACGGCTTTATTCGGTGTATAAGGTTTTCTGTGAATTTCTTAACCTAATTCATAACGATGTCTGTTGATTTATTAATTTCCTCATATGGTCAGATTTGTATGTGAATATTCACTTTGTCCAAATAGTCTGATTCATCTAATATTACCGTTGGATTTTCTCTGTCTGACTTAGTGATTACTATGTCCTTGTTATTCTTAAGGTGCTTTAGGGCTTATATCTCTGGTTTTGTCAGGGTTAGGCTTTCCTCGTTTTTGTTATTTTTAATGTCAGTGCACATTGTGCCCGTACTTGTTTCAACCGTTGTTTTTTCTATCCCACTTAGTGCTATTTCTATATTAGGGATGACATCCTCAGGTTTCAGCTTGTATACCGCTACATTGAAATTTAGTCCCTTTTCTAATACACTTATTTCTGTGGAACTTAACACGTGTTGAGAGATGCATAACCAACCTTGTTTTATCGATCGCCGTTGACTTTAAATTGTTGACTTCATCGTTCTGAGATGAAGATTTCTCCTCTAGTAATTTCTTGAACTTTTTGAAAGTTGGTGATTTGGCATTGCTAGAGGATTGTAATATGATCGTAATCCACATTGGTAACTATTCCCATTAGCTTTTGATTTAGCTGCCCAATTTCATATCTGATATGGTGTAACTTTTTAATAACTCTTTAGATCTCTCCTTTTGTAGACTATTATTCCGCTTTTAACTATGTCGCAGCTGGAACTCGTAGACGTAGGTATTCAGGAATGATTTCATTTTTGAAGCATCGTATTTTCAACATTCAACTTCTGATCTGCTTTCACAGACAATACAAATATATCATCAGGCCAAGAGAGGGATAATGGCCTATTAAGACATAACCAACTAATGACTTCTACATCACCCCTTGTTTATATTTTCAACCCCTTTCTTATCATCCCTTAATCTTATCACATCTTTATAAACGTGTTTTATTTACTTCCCTTACAATTTTACATTACTTATTCGGTTCATTTGTTTTTACTAGACTTTATCGACTACTTCCACCTGAGCATTTGTTTGTTTAATCATGCTGTTTTTCATTATTCGTTTTATCACAGATTGCCTTACTTTTTCATCCTTATTATTGATAAGATCATTATTATTATTATTATTACTATTATTATCATTACTACTATTTTGACTAACTGCACAATTAATATTCACCATCTTATTACCCTATAGACAAAACACCATGATTGGTTTATATTTGAATTTTTATTTGTAAACTTATATATATTGGAGTTAAGCCTGATGAGATCCAATTGAAAACAATACCGTTCGCTTAAATATGTTGTTCTAAATTTTACTATGGGAATATTTAATATATTGATACTAATTAATAAGATATATTATATCGAAAAAAGTGCATCGAATTCCCTCTGATGAATCTAAATTCAAAGTGGATAATTATGCAAAAGATCAAACATTGTCGACCGAAAGAAAAATTGTGCAGCATTTACGACAACTCTTGATAAGGAAATACACTGATGAGAATACATAGAGGAATATCAAATTGATTGGATCACAGATGCCAAAATACACACAAATTAAGAGCACCCTTGAGACCTATACTCTCCCTAATAAAATCACCATACCACAAATTAACACAGTGGCTATGTGAATGGGATGGAAGACAAATGTGTTAGGTTAGCACCTGTCAGTGCATCATGAGTATCTAGGTGAAATCCGAAGGATAATACCAATCACAGTGGCTCGAGAAGTCACCAGATACAAGATTGATAATCGTAATCAATGGCGAAAAAGACTGAGAACCCCTCTTCTCTTCTCTTTCTGAAAATAAAGTGATACAGGAAACCATCTTTTGAATGGTCATGATAAATATGCTAAACTTCATTCCCCATGCTGTTTCTCATTTATTTTTCTAATCTAATGTATACTCTTGTTTTATTATTTTTGTATGGTGAACGTTTAGGTGGCCATATTCTACCAACTTTGTATTCAAACAATAATAGTAATAATAAGACGCCGACTGACTGGTAGAGAAAATATAGTAATGTGGATATTAAGTAAAGCGACTGATTATTCTGATGATTAGAACTCACATCTGGATTTTCGTCTTTCAGTTGAACCAAAAGTAATGGTAGGAGATGTTCAACGGTGTTTTCTTTCCCTAATAAGGGCGATAAAGCCATCATAACTCCTGCCAATGCAGTTTTCACTTGAAGATTATTTTCGCCAACCATGTCACGGATAATAGGCAGTAATGTCTTCATAATTACAGACTCTCGAATATCTGGTGCTAGAGCTGATGCAAATTTTTTGAGTTTACCCGCAGCTGCTGCTCGAACTTCACCCTCGGGATCTTTGAGGAGCATCTAAGTGCGAAAACAACAAGTTCCGAAAAACTGAAAATAAAACAAACTTGCTCCCAATAAATACGTAAAGCCTGTTCACTGTTGTAGTATGTAATCCCATATTGGGATTTTTCAGTACACAAACCAAACAGTAAAACAATATTACTAAGTGCATGAGTGAGAACACATACGATACGAAGTTTAGTACGTGTACGCGCCAACTGGGAAAGAGTAATTAGAACTCCCGAAAATGAGTCTCAAAGTTGTGAAGTCATCCTTGATATGGTTACGAACAATAGGTGGTGTTGGACAAGTCCTTCAGTGAATAATACTGTTTCAGTGTGTGATTTATGTAATGTATGGATTGTGTAGTCGTCGTTTTCAGCGGTTGAAATAATTTCAGCGAAAATATCCGAGTAGTATGTCACGAACACCATAATCTACCAGCTAGAATGTTAACAAAACTGCTTTAGAAGAGGCCAATACAACATATTTCTTCCACATAAATATATAGTATTCAATGATAGTACTGTTGTACATCTTATTTCCATTCTCAGTGTTATTGCACTTTATTTCACTACACTCTGTCTCCATAATAAAATGAGTTATATACAATGATTCTATTTCTAATACTGATGCTACTTATTTCCTTCGTTAAAAAAACTCATGATTAAGTATTCATGCTACCTGATGCAGTAATGCTAACTCATTATGCTATATGACTTATTTAATTTAAACAGACGTGTCTCTAAGGAAAATTAAGTATCCTTCGTGAAGCATCCCATTACTAAATAAGGATTGTTGAATTGAGTGTCTTTTCTTCCGGAAACCCTTTGACATAGTTACTGTGATACACACTAGTACAAAGGGGCAAGTACAAATTCGCAGGAAAATGGTTTATTTACGAGCAAACGAGAATCCATATGTAGTAGAAACAGTCAACTACATATGTGAACAAAAGTATGACAAGTCGATAAATATTGACATCTGTACCGAAATCCTAAAAGAATTGTTATTAAGGTGTACCATGAATGTAAATTTCAAATTTGACGGCAAGCTTTACAGACAAGTGGAAGAGGTGGCGATGGGCTCCCCATTGGGTCCCGTTTCTAAGTAAGCTAGAAAATGGACTTTTGAACAACCTTATCAGTAAGTTCTCAGCTTATTGCCGGTATATGGATGACACCTTTATTCTTTGTGACAATGATTCGGATAGGAATACAATAATAACTGAATTCAATGAAGTACATTTGGCTATGAAATTGGCGTGCGAAGAGGAATCCCAAAACAGAATTGCCTTCCTGGATGTCCTCCTTACAAGAAGACCAGATGGTAGCATAAATAGAAATTTGCACAGAAAAAGTACATGGATAGGACAATATACACATTTTCACAGCTTCGTTCCTCTCAAGTACATTTTACAACCGTATATAACAGAACGAAAAGCTTGTAACATGCAGAAGGCTCTAAATATACACAGATATTTCGTGAGTATCACGATTCGCATAATAACAATTCCCTAGACACTAAACGGTAATTTCTTGGAATATACCCCAAAAAGTTACAGAATTCAGCTGAATCTGCCAAGCTAGGAATCAATAGTAACGAACAGTAACAAAGACACATAAAGTGCAACGCTAACCTGGTAAACATCGACCAAATGTTGTCCAGCAAGCTGAGGCTTTACTGCGGTTTGTAGATCTGTGATATGATCAGCTAACTGATAGCGGACTCTCCAGGATTTATCTTCGGCCGCCGAACGTATAAGGGGTATGATATGAGCCACAACATCTTCTGTAGGAAGAACTTCAGCAAAATCTACTGCTGCATTCACACCTAATAATCTCACAGAGTCCTGATCATCTTGCTGTAATGGAAGAAATATAGGTAGGTGAGTAATAATGCATACATGTTTCCAGTGGTTAAAGGAAAATTCAAAAGCAAGACCTCACCTGGCAAAGAGTAGGTAAAAGAGGCAATAAATCAGAGCGCAATGCATCCATCTCTATACAACGAGCAAGTTCTCCAAGTCGATTTGCCGCAGCACGTCTGACCATGGGAGTATCGTCCGCGCAAAGTTGTTTGAAAGCACGGCGTAGATCTGCACGGACGGCTGGAGTACACTGTTGGTAAACTACGCTGAACAATCCACAAGCTGATGTGCGGCTTGTAAACCAGTCACCAGTTGCTAAACGTTTGATAAGTGGTAGAAAATGAAATTCCAAGTCCTAAAAGTAACAAATGGAGGTGATACAACTTAACCAGTGTAATGTAATATTTTTGCAAATGTGCTCAATAAAAGAGGTGAAATCGAACACTTATACATTTTCATGTATATTACATAAAACTACAGGGAATTTCGTATAGCATTATCAAAGAAAATCACTAAATTAATGAAAAAGTGGGTATAAGAATACTGAATTTGCCGTCACATACAGTCTCCAGCCACTCACCAATGGTTAAAACCACATGTATCTAAAGAATCCCGACCGAAAGCTGCTACCTTGACGTGGTGGTCGGGCTTGAACACCGCAATGATCTATTCAAGCTATACTGGCTGAGACTTATGTCTCTTGAGGTACTACCATGCCAGGCAGGTTGTTTGGATAGCGGTTAAACAAAAAGCAGCTACCCAATCCAACATCATGTCCAATACAAAATCACAAAATTTCATGCCGGATCGGCCGTGGCCCGGATTAACAACGACCGCGCTTCCTGCTGCCGTGTCACAGGGCAGGAGTGATAAATCTGCTACTGAGACACACCAAACAAAAAAGAACGAACAAAAACAGGCCGCGTGTGACCGGCCTCAAGCAGTTGTCCCCTGGGCTCTGCGGTCACGCAACCAACTTCCACGGTGTGGGCAGCCGGGAAGTAACAATCGCCCTCACAATCCGAAATGCACACGAAACCTCTCTATTACTCACTCATCTTTGTCTTCATCTTCATCTCTATCATCTTGCCTTCCTTCCACTGATGCAACTCCTCGACTTGATAGCTCTCCACTTCCTCTCCACTCTGCGTCCACTAAAAACGATGGAAGCCAAAAAACCACCACCGACAGCCTCTTAAAGCCGCGCCACCAATTTCATATAGGAGCTCTTAATGTTAGGACACTTTGCCAAATAGGACAACAAGCATCACTAGCCAAGACCCTGGCATCACGAGCCATTGATGTATGCTGTGTTTCAGAAACACGCATACAAGACCCAAGTGTGGTTATTCACCTAACCCCACCTGGCCAACAGGTTGAATCTGCAAAATTCACCTTGAGGGTGTCAGGAGATGCCACAGCTAGTTCACGAGGATTAGCTGGCGTAGGGATAGCTTTGAGTACTAGGGCAGAAAAGACATTGCTTGACTGGATCCCGGTAGATAGCCGAATGTGTGCTGTCCGCCTGAACGGATCAGTAAGAAGGAGAAAGGACTGCACTACTCGCCGATGCCTTTTCGTAATCTCCGCCTACGCCCCCACTGACTGCAGTTCAGATGAAACGAAGGATGAGTTCTACCAAAAGCTGTCTAGTTTGGTGCGAAAGGCTAAACGCTCAGACATAGTCGTTCTAGCTGGTGACTTTAACGCTCAAGTAGGGAAATTGTGTCAATCTGAGAAGGATGTCGGTGGCACCTATGGAGTTCCGTGCCAGCGAACCGACAACGGTGACCGTCTCCTACAGTTCTGCTCTGATAATCATTTGTTTCTTGTAAGCACTAACTTTAAACACAAGGAGAGACACTGTTTGACTTGGAGACCCCCTTCATCAAACCAACGCTGGACACAAATAGACCACATAGCAATAAGCTATCGTTGGCGTGGGTCGGTAGGAGATTGTCGCTCCTTCTGGAACACGTGTGTAGATACCGACCATGCACTGGTCCGCGCTCGGGTGTGCTTACGACTGAACGGACGTAGGAAACAGCTGGCGGTAAAACCATCACGTCCCCAACTTGAGGAAGAACTAGCTAAACACATATCTGTGTTCGACAGCTGTGCTCACCCTGAAGAAGCTTGGAAAAATATCCAGGCAGCCATAGATACAGCTGTAAAAGCTGTGAATAAGGTAAACCCAAAGGTGAGTAAAAACCACTGGATCTCCACCGCCTCATCCGAACTGATAGATGCTAGAAGACTTATTCCGGCGAGCTCCGAATTCAATGAGGAGCGAAAGCTGCACAAGAGGAAACTTACGAAAAGTCTCCGCAAGGACCGTGAACAGTGGTGGGCGACAAAAGCCAAAGAGATGGAGAAAGCTTCGAGGATAGGCAACACCAGGCAACTCTTTGGACTCATCAGGGAAACGGGTGGGAGAAGACAAATCATTAGTGAGACAATCTCGGAAAAAAATGGCACTATAATTAGCTCCCAGGATAGACGACTGGATCGTTGGAAAGAGCATTATGAGGAGCAGTTTAATTTGCCCACAGCCACGCTCAACCTTCCGAGCATCCAACACCTCCCTGAATGGGATATAGACACAGGTCCTCCGTCACTAACTGAGGTTACTAAAGCTGTCACCAATCTGAAACTAGGCAAAGCAGCGGGACCTGATGGAATGACTCCAGAGGTATTTAAGTACGGTGGAGACAGCTTACTGTCCGGATTAACTGAGGTACTAGGCAGCGTCTGGGAATCAGAAGAAGTCCCATCGGGTTGGTGTAAGTCACTGATTATCCCCATATACAAGAAGGGAGACAAGTCTTCCTGTGATAATCACAGAGGGATTAGCTTGACTAATATAGTATCTAAAGTCTTAGGCTCAATAATCATGCGTAGACTGAGTGGTGCTCGGGAAGCACAAACACGAGAGAGCCAGGCAGGCTTTAGACCAGGAAGAGGGTGTATTGATCATATCTTCACCCTCCGACAGATTCTAGAACATAGGCATTCCTACCGGCGTCCAACAGTCATTATATTTCTTGACCTAAAGGCAGCATTCGACTCTGTCGATCGGGAAGTTCTCTGGAGATGCTTGGCTGTAAAGGGAATTCCGAGAAAATATATTGCACTGATTAAGGCACTCTACTCGTACTCATACAGCCAGGTGAGGGCTTACGGCGAGCTGTCATCTGAACTGATGACGACCAGTGGTGTCCGTCAAGGATGCCCATTATCTCCTTTTCTATTCAACTTCATCATAGATGTGTTAATGGACTTAACCCTAGGTGACTTCAGCGACTCAGGGATTGACTTGCTACCGGGAATAATCTCGTTGACTTGGAATATGCAGACGATATAGTCCTTCTAGGCGAAGACGCTGACGAAATGCAGAGTCTTCTAAACACCTTGAGCCGCAATCTACGAATGTTTGGCATGCGATTCGCTCCCGCCAAATGCAAGATGATGTTACAGGACTGGACTACATCGACGCCTAGTTTAAAAATAGGAAGTGAAGTGGTAGAGCACGTTGACCGCTTCACTTATTTGGGAAGTACCATCAGCCCCAACGGGTTGATCTCTGACGAAATCTCAGCACGAATACAAGGGGCTCGTTTCGCATTTGTTAGTTTACGCCGACTCTGGCGTAGACGAGATGTTCGACTATCGACCAAAGGGCGGGTGTACTGCTCATCAGTCCGCTCCGTCCTCCTTTATGGTTGTGAGACCTGGCCACTGAGAGTGGAAGACATGAAAAGACTAGCTGTCTTTGATCATAGGTGCCTGCGTTCTATTTCCCGTGTAAAGTGGCATAATAAGGTGAGCAACATGGAGGTTAGGCGTAGAGTTCTAGGTAAACAGGGGAAATCAATCGACGAAGTCGTGAAGCTACAAAGACTGAGATGGTTAGGACATGTGTTACGTATGCCAAGCCATCGCCTCCCTCGACGAGCAATGTTAGCGGATATAGGGTCAGGCTGGAAAAAAGCTAGCGGCGGTCAAACAAAAACTTGGCATCAGTCAATGAAATCCACAACAGTTGGTCTAAGCCACGTAGAAAGGTGTAGACTTCCAGGCTGGGGTCCTCGGGACGGTAAAAATCTATGGTTGGAAACAATTGGTGACATGGCTCAAAATCGTTCTCAGTGGCGCAGATGCATCCACTCCCTGTGACTTATGATCTTCAATGAAACTGTTTTGTATTTCTTTATTACTCCTTTGTCTCACACCTCTGCTCACTGTTTCTATTATGCTTTTCTTGTACTTTCTTCTCTTGCTTCGCGTGCTACACGGAATGTGGCGACTTGAACTTCCGCACATTTGTGCAAAGTTCTATGTCGAAAACAGACAGACAGACAGACAGTATCTAAAGAATCTTAGGATCTTAGTAACCAACAGCTTGAACTAGCAGTATGCTGGTGATCTATTCGTCGAGTGTTAACTTCTGCGGATATCTGATGATAAATGTTAATGAAAACCCATCCTTTGGAAGTGGAATGTGGTCGATACACTGCAGAACGGCTGCAAATGAGTATCAGGATGCTAAACACTAGCTGACAAAAGGGTCAATCTAAATTATGTGCTTGTCCTTAATAAGTCATATCTGCATATCTGTGTGCGTCGGTGGCACAGTGGTTAGGACTCTCGCCGACCATGCACATGGTCCGGGGTTCGAGCCCACGCCGGCGCACACCTGATATCTATGGTTGGCCTGCAAAATTTGGGCTACCGATATCCATGCTGAAAATTCCATACTTGTACCAAAAATACAGTTTGGAATCAAGCTGTAAATCAAAAATCCAAAAAAAAATCAAAAAAAAATCAAAAAAAAATCAAAAAAAAATCCAAAAAAAAAATTCAAAAAATCAAACATATGATTACAGCTTTCCCACCTATCAATATCAAGCAAACGTGTGTGCATACGCAGCGGGTTCGACCGATAGATAAGGTTGCGAGTTAGACAATAGGTAAAATCTGATACATATTCTTCTAGGTCAAAGACTCACAGTGCAGAAAGACCCATCACTAAAGAATAGCAAATAAAAAAGGCATTATAAAAAACACCTCCCAGACCATCCTAAAGGCTTAAAATTATACGAGTCTGTGAAACACTTGTGACAAAAGCGAAACCTGCACACTACATAACCAATGACGAGCAGAAATAACGCTTTCCAAATTCTACGGCAAACTAAAACTAACCTTGGACGAAAAACTGGGAGCAAGTGCTCGTAAAGTCTCAACAGCTTTGTCACGGACGACGGTTTCTTCTGCGGATGCAAGTCCTTCGAGAGGTGGTAGAAGACAATGAACGTATTCCGGTCCTCCAACCAGAGGAACAAAATCAGCCAACTGTTTGGCCATCTCTCGAAGTACTTCGTCTTCATCATATATAGTCTCAGTTAGAAATGGAATCAATTCAGTCCTAGTTCTTTCTGGACCAAGTGCAAGAGAAATTGTAGAAAGCTTTTTTATACTGGCTAAGCGAGTTTGCATATCTTCATTCCTCAATTCGTCAATAAGTATAGCGATT
Organism: Trichobilharzia regenti; assembly: GCA_944472135.2. Classification (NCBI taxonomy): domain Eukaryota; kingdom Metazoa; phylum Platyhelminthes; class Trematoda; order Strigeidida; family Schistosomatidae; genus Trichobilharzia; species Trichobilharzia regenti. The sequence goes on along the minus strand of OX235270.1, from coordinate 69,924,805 downwards.
GGGAATAAGCTTTCATCAGTTAAATCTGTAGTCATGTTTCTGAATACAGACAAAAGAACGGAAGATTTAGAAAGCAACAAAGAAAATGGAGGTAGTGCGATTAATGTATCGTCGCCTGGCATCTAAAACAGTTAGCTCCACTGAAGACAGTTTTCAGACACGCAATTCAACTACTTCAGTTAGTGGAATAAAGGTTCATCGTGTGTTAAGCACAGCCCCACCATTTCAGATAATGCAGCCTAACAACTTCAAGCAAACGGCTTTCTCACTAATGAACATATATTTAAAAGTTACAAAAATGCTACTTATCAGAATACCTAGTCCTTAGATTGATTTCATACCATCCTTAATTTTTTCTCAAAAATATCATCCTGGCGTAGTTTATTCGTTCAACTTATGAATGACTTAGTACACCACAATGATAAGCCTTGTTCTAATGTTAACTAAGCAACTGGTCAACTACAGACTACACGAAGTTGAGCTTATTCTTTAAAAGTCGCAACTACCGCACATATATCCGAAAGCTGCAGAAAGGTATTAGTGTCATAAACCGTCCAAACTATTAGAGAACAGCCCAATTTCCACCAAAATCATATCACTACCCTAACTTTAGTCCAAAATCAGGACGAAACTTGTGACGGCGATTATGAACTTTCTCAGTGTTTGAGAGGCCCGTTAGGTCAGTTGAGTGTCATTATTCTGTGGTATCTATCCTTAGCTCTTGTCCCCAATAGCTACACAACTAGTGCATTTGCTACAACTACAAGAAATTCTCTTTGGAAATCATAATAATTGTATCATGTACTTTGAGAGTCCAAAGTAGACACACTGATATGCTCATGTGTTGCTACTCTGCGTTTACACTAGACACAATATCACATATTAAACAGAGACAAAAGCAGAAGCCCAACCTGGATTTTACAGAATTGTCAAGATTTAACCAGCTTTCATGTGCCGCGCCCGTAACAAGTACGCCGAGTAAAACGACGACATTCTGATTCAACAATAAAAACAGCTGTTCTCAACTCTTAAAATTTACTTCACACATGCAAATGCCCAAAGCTGCTGGTATATCTCTTCAGCATGTGAATTTGTCAGATCCCAAAGTTGTTAAAATAAAACAGGAAGCAAAATACATGTGCGGACACCTCCATGATAATAAGACAGTATCTTATATATAAGTATTAACTGTGTAATACAGGTTAGAAGTCAACTTTAAACTTTCGGTGTCACTCCTTTCATATTGATGTCTCTCACCACTCAGTGAAACCACAACAGTACACAGATACATAAAATGACTTTGAATACCATTCAGATTCGGAGTTATTGACTGGTGACAGAAGGCTTAGATCCCATTTTAGTCCATCTGTGAAAAGGTTTGATGCTTTCCTATGTCCTTTTTGAGTGAGCAAACTGAAGGAACTGACACCACTTCTTCTTGGAGTTTACGACGGTGTGAAAATCAGTATTCCACAGTGATGTATTTCTTCCTTTGTGTTTGAACTGTATTCCTATGTCTTTTGGTGTGTCTTGAATTGGTGGGAAGCAGCGAGAAAATGGATCGGACCCTCAGTCATTTTTTGAAATTTCTTAAAATTGTTAGATCTCCTCTTTGCCTACAGTACAACCAGGAGAAGAGATTCAAACTGTTTAGCCATTCATAGTATGATGTGCGTCGGTGGCACAGTGGTTAGGACTCTCGCCGACCATGCACATGGTCCGGGGGTTCGAGCCCGCACCGACGCACATCTGATATCTATGGTCGGCCTGCGAAATTTGGGCTACCGATATCCATGCTGAAAATTCCATACTTGTACCAAAAATACAGTGTGGAATCAAGCTGTAAATCAAAAAAAAAGATAAGCTTGTAATTGCAAGAATCATACTTGTTGCCTTCATCTGAACACCTTCTAGAATGCGCGAGTCTATCTGAAGATACGTGGTCAGCTGTCTCGATGCAGCTTTCCAGCCTTGACTTCCCCAGAGAGGCAAATAAGGAAGTGATTCTAGTGGACTATGTGTTTGTCCATAAAGATCCGTAAACTTTGAGCTTCCACTACACGACAGTATGATGTAGCTTTTAGGTAGTGGACTATCATGACACCTAGATCCATACGCGTCCGAACTGATAGAAGTCTAAGTCCCTCTAGCCCGTATGGGATGACGCTCGCATGTCCAGTGCGTGTAGTTTCGTGCTTCACAATAGTGTTTTGGAACATCCATTCTTTGGGCCGATCTGCTAATTTGTTGATGTCTCCTTGAAAGACAAGGATGCCGCTATCACCATTCAGCTGTCCTCATATTTCAATTCATCTGGGAAGATAACGATATAGGAATCGTCGTGAAGCGAGATAAGTAAGAGAGGATGATTACGGTGTCTTGTGGCACTCCACTGTGTACCGATGTTCAGGAGGATATTTTAAAGGTGATCCTGACTCTGTGTCGTCTTCTTATAAGGAATTACCTAATTCAACCTTATAATCCTCTCTTGGCACCAAAACTCTCCAATTACATAGGTTGTCTTTTATGAGGTACTTCGTCAAAGGCTTCACTGAAGTCTTAAAAACGACGTCGACAGGTTTTCTACTGTCCTTTGACTTAACCCAACTTTATTCTGCCTTAAGAAGGTTTGTTAAGCATGAGAGATTTCCCTGGAAGCCATACTATACTCTGAGCAACAAGCCGCTGTTTCCTAGGCAGTCCATAGCAGCTTTCTTTCTGGTCCATTCCAGCATCTTGATTCAGGTGCTGGTGAGACTGGTATGCCTGTGTTTCAAAGGATAGTGTCTCGATCCTCATCCCAGGATGAAGTTACCTTTACATCTTTCCACCCGTGGCGTAACACTCTATTCAAGAGAGACAACTTGAAGATAGAGCCAGTTATGTGAGCTGCTAGCTCCTTGAAGGGTCCTGTTTGAGAGCCACTGGTCCCTGTTGCTATTGAGAGTGACGGAGAAGTATTTTGAGAAGTAGTCTGCTATCGTTTTTGCTTTTTTCGGGTTTACTTTGGTTGTGCCTTTATCAGCAGTCAGGCCAGAGACCTTGTTGAATGTCTTGCTCACGTAGTTGTGTTACTGCGTTTTGAGCTAGATGTGTGTCAGACTTCATTCCTGATCGATGAACGGCGAAAGATTTTTCCTGATGACGGTGTGCAACCTTTTAGTCTCAGAAGTCTCACATGTGATATACATGTTCCGGCATTTATGCTCACGCCTGAGTAAACTACAGATCTCTTGGCTTACTCGTGGAACGAAATGCTTCTGAACCTTCGGGATAGACCGGTGGATAAAGAGTTGGATTCCCCAGAGCCTAAAGTAACGTCAATTTGCTAAATGCAGCTTCCACGTAAGATTCCGAATATTTTTTCCAGTCTTGTGATGCGGCCGCTGAAATGAAGGCATTCACGTCGGCTTTCCAGATGTTACATTCGAGCTGGGTTTCGGCCCACGATTACGCTATGGATGTGGGCCTAAAAATGAGCACATCATGGTTAGTTCTTCCTAGGAGTAGGGAAAAATGCGTAGGGTCCACCTCCTTCCCTCACGCTGTAAAGAAACCCAAGGAAGAGTAGGGTTACTGTGAGTCACACACCACAGGCTTTGTCAATGCAGTTGAAGATTGAACGATCGATTCGTGGTTGTTTGCTTAAACTCAACTCCTCCATAATTTTCGCGGGAGTCATCAATCCACCAGTCATCGTCTCACCGGTCTCTGTTCAGAAAGAAGATCAAAAAACTGTCAGAAGTAATATCGTGATTTATTGTTGTAATATTTGTTCTTAGACCTTACTCTGTAAAAGCAGCATTGCTGGTTATATGTTGGCGTTAGAATAGAGAATTCTTGAGTCACCAAACAGTGTTTTGGTCTTTGCGTCGGTTAATACTAAGCGTTTCTGAAAATCTTCCAGGGGAGCTTGAGGCCCAGCGTAGAAAGAGCTGGGCATTAACGGTTTATGAGAACTGACTGACAGTTTCTGACAGTTGGATAGTCTCGGTCCGTCTTTCCTGGTGCCGGCCAAGTCTTCTTTGAACAAGCGTCATCTGGAAATTTTCTGGAATTCGGTCAAGTTCAGTGATGCCTGGGTCAAAGAAGGGACAGAGCGTCTTGGAAGCAAACAGGAAAGTAAGTCATGTTGACTTGCCTGTTATATGGAACGATGTGTTTGATGTTAGGCATGATATGGTTGATGTTAATGTTTCGACATCTAGGGATAATAGGAAAAGAAGCTTCCTAAGTACGAACCTCACTGTTTCGACGGCAACCCAGTTGAAAATTTACAGTTTGTAAAAGAGTTTGAAATCATGCTGAGTAGTTTTAATTGAGTGATGAAATGAAGTTGATGTATTCGTTGAGGTACTGAACTGGAGTTGTTGCAAGAGCTATACGGTGCTGTAAGTCCGTGCCCCCAAACGAAGGTACTCCAAGGCTATGAGTATACTGCATCAAAGATTCGGAAAATCTTCGATTATTGTAGGGAGGCTGCAAAAGGTAATGGTAGTCAATTACAAGATGACTTCAAGGCACTCTCTGAGTTTTTGGATGATCTGACGACTTACAAGAATACGTTGATTATGATGAATTGCATGAGCGATCTGAACTCAAGTTCCATCCTAGAGGTAATAGCGAGGCGCCTACCTACTTGACTGCAAAGGGAGTGGGTGAAGATAAGCTCCCGTATAGAGGATAAAGGTACTGAGCCAAAGTTCGATGATATTCTGAAACTGGTAAAAGGTAGTGTCAATCAAGCTATGAGCAAGTATGTCAGTATATCTGTATCGCGGTACGTTCAACGTTTGCGCTGCATTTTTACGTGATTCGTTACATAAATTTTATCTTTTTGTAATACTTGCACAAGTGCTATACTACTTCCATACTTGTAACCATTAACGCTTATTTCTAATAGTTATGGTTAATCAAAGTAAAAAGCAACGAACCCAATCCCCTGTAAAACTGGTATCTAATTTAACGCCCTCGATTGCTACATCAAGCAACACACACCCTACAAACAGCCTTAGTGGGTCACATAACTCACTTGCATGCCATAAGCGTCGAGCTGGAACTGAGGATAAAACTCTAGTGACAGCTAGCATTAGCACTACTCCTAAGAATTCAGTACCCTCTGCTCATACAGAACTCCTCCCTCTTCACCTTATGTACTTATCGAAAAACTCCATTCATCAAGCTCTTTTTCAGTACTATCTTCAGAAATAGAACTTCTAAAGTTGTCTATAGGAAAACTTAAGGCTGAGTTAAGGGAAATAAAAAACAGTAAGTCAGTAAATGATGGAAACATCGGAACCAATACCGAGATATCCAAATTATCAGATCAGATCAGCGATATCAGATCGCAGGTCCGTGAACTGACACCTCTAACTATCCACATGAAAACTGTAAACCTTAACAAGCTTGACACAGAATCGGTAACTAAGGTAGATAACCTCATTAACTTTGTTACCACAGAAGTAACAAAACGACTCGACGCAGAACTGAGTGCTATTGTCTACAACGTTCCGGACAATGAGGCACTAAAAAAGGTACAGCTCATCTTACTTAGTGAGGCAAAAATGCCTAACTCCAAGACTAAGTGCTATAGGCTGAAGAAGAGTCAACATGAAAAGTGTTGTCCTATTCGTTTTCAGTTCGAAACTCCGGTAGAGACCAGAAAATTCATCCACTCCCAACACACCCTATCGCAAGCCAGGAACTACAAACATACAAAGGTCGGGGTGGACAGAACAGTCATAGAAAGGCGCGCATACAATTATCTCGCTAAGACTAATTGTGAAATAGGTAATAGGACATTACAAGCAGCTATTACTCCCAACCCTGTGAAAGATGCCGTAGACTCCACCGGATCACCCCTCTCAAAACACACAGAACTGTCCCATCAGTGTGCAACACCAGCCGAAAGGCCACTAGACTGTAACCAAACAATAAAACCATACCACCTATCACCACAGAATCTAACATGCCACTAAATAACCCCAGAAAAAAAGTCTAAACCCCCCGAAATTCGACATTGTCCTCTCCTAGCCATAACTCCATTGCTAAAGATAGGGAAAATATGCCCCTAAATCATGCCAACAAAAACAGTGGCAGCTTAAATAAGCCCACACTCCCCACGGTCAATAGTATTAGCACTCACAACGTCCGAAATCGCACCATGGCACACACTAATATCCAATGTCACAACAATGTCACCCTCAATAGTACAAGTGGTAATAGTCAGAACTCGGCTACCAACAACTCAGGGTCTTCAGAGTATGGCACACAAACAAATTTTGACCGGATATATGGTACGAGTCTGCTGGGAACTAATCCACAATGCTGTACACACGAAACCCACACAAGGACACAACTAGCATCAAACAATAGGTGTGCGTCGGTGGCACATTGGTTAGGACTCTCGCCGACCATGCACATGGTCCGGGGTTCGAGCCCGCACCAACGCACATCTGATATCTATGGTCGGCCTGCAAAATTCGGGCTACCGATTTCCATGCTGAAAATTCCATACTTGTACCAAAAGTACAGTGTGGAATCAAGCTGTACATCAAAAAATAAAAAATAATAAGCCATGGTCATCACAAGGATCCAATCATTTTTATCCCCCGCGTCCCTGTCAGCGTTGAAAAAACAGCTGGTAGGGATGTTAACACTCCTAAACCACTAGTGCTGGCTCCCTCCTTGCATGAAAACAGGAACGGTCTAGTGCACCCGTATCCATTAGGCACACTTGACACTTGCACAAGTATAGGTCAAATAAAGAACCCTACCCACTTCTGTAACCTAACTAAAAATATAAATTCCCTAGTCTATAGCAAATCCAGTACTCCAACTCCTAATTCTCCACCGAAAACAGCACACAACAACTCGATAGACATAGGTGAGCATGATGCTGGAACTCCTCTTAACATAGGATCGTCATGTCCAGCAGAACTACTGGGTGCTGAACCACATTCGGGGCTGACTAACGAACTTAAATACTTCAAATGCTATTTCAACTCTCATCTTTACCTAATCCTCATAAATGCTAGATCTGTTCTAAATAAATTGCCGATGCTCAGAACTCTCACAGTAATATACAAACCCCCTGTAATTGTCATCGCTGAATCTTGGTGTCATTCGAACATCCTGGATAAAGAAATAAGCTTAGATAACTACACACACTTTCGGTGTGACAGGGAAGGTGGTAAGGGAGGGGGTTGTCTCATGTACTTTCTGAATGCACTTACTGTATCACAGCTAGAAAGTAGTACACTTAACATGCCTGAGACTCTATGGGTTAATGTACACTTAAACAACGTAACGGCATTAATTGGATGCACCTACAGAGCACCTGGCACCTTTAGTAATTACGAGACCCAACTTAATTATACTCTGGAGCAATTATCCGACTTACAATACGACCGTAAGATCCTATTTGGGGACTTTAACTTACCTGAAATCAACTGGGATATACCCACAGGCCCAACTAAATTTGATACGTTCTTAGACACACTGGATATACTTGGCTGGAAACAAACTGCCACTACTCCCACAAGAGGTAACAACGTACTAGACTTAATCTTCTGCCACGATAAAAGCCCCCTTTCAACCCTAGTAGGTTCTGAGTTTCCAGGGAGCGACCACAAAACAGTGATGTGTGCACTGCCAATTCCGCTGAGTAGCAATGCATCTCACACCTCCACTTCACAACAAGTAACATATAGGAACTATGGTAAGGCAAACTGGGCCTTAGTAGAATCACTGCTAAGATCCTCCGAATGGGATGAATACTTCACTACTGATGACCTATCGAGAGCTCTAACCATCTTCTACCATAACTCTAACACATGCTTAGATGCTGTCATTCCACTCCGAACACTAAAAGTTTCCCCACACAGAAAGTCATTCATAAACCAAAGGATCGTGCGAAAGTGAAGACACTCTCAACAAGTTACTTCAAACACCACGACTTTGGCACTCTAGGTCTAATACTTAACACCCTTAGCTCCATCTCACAAGCTCGAGATTTCCGTATGAGAAACGAAGAACGCATCGCAGTGGCCAGTCCTGCTAGAGTGTATGCACTCACAGAAATATTAAGGAAGCGAATGAATCGCAAAAATAACAGCATTTCTCTCCTCATAGACAAAGGTAGGCTATGCACTAACTCTGCAGACATATGTGAACTTTCCAACAAAACGTTTGCAGGTGTCAATCACGTCTCATAAACCGTTAATGCCCAGCTCTCGCTACGCTCGGGCCCACGCTGTTCTTTGAGTTTTCAGAAACGCTTAGTTATAACGGACGCAAAAACCAAAACACCGATCTGCCGTTTGATATTTCTGTATTGTTACACCAACATATAAAAGGAATAAGCGAACTAAGGTCTGAAAACAAATATTACAATAATAAATCATAAGATTACTTCTGACGATGTTTCACTCTTCTTTCTGAACAGCGACCGATGAGACGATGACTGTCGTATTGATGCCTCCGCGAAAATTGGGGAAGTTGATTTTGAGCAAACAACCAAGAATTGATCGTTCAATCTTCAACTCCATTGACACTCCCCGGCAAAAAAGGGATCCAACCCTTTTTTCCTTCACGACCAATGCACGTTGACTTGGATGCCATTGCGAGAACCTGGGTCACACGGACAGAGCTGAAATGGAAAACAAACAGAAAAGCCAACACACCACAAGCATACCCACAGCACAATCTCACACATCAATGACGACCTGCGCCTCCAGACAGAGACCTCCTCTTGACATCTTGCAACACAATCGCCACTTGCTAGAATGACTCTTGCAGAATGCAAAGTGACCATGGCAGCACCTCACGATACTCTACGCACATCCTCTTATCTACTCACTACCAATTACCACTGAAATCGCTTGTCACTCATTCTGCCTCAGTTCTAGTAGCGGTGACGCATGCGAGCCTCAGTCGTTTACACTCTTTCTCCCCGGCGTGTCGGACCGCAGCTAACAATTATCTCCGTGTGCATTTCATTCTCAGCAATAGCCTCCCCGGCGTATACGACCCATCTGCTGTCTCTAACATCAATCAATTCATTCACGGATGTAGAAGACAAGAAACAACTTCAGAAGTAATCACGACGAAAATTTTAACAAAATTATGCAATAGAAACAAGGCACGAAAACAACGAGTAAACACAACTGATCCAAAATCACAAATTGAGAAGACACACCACACGTATACACAAACAGTACAAATAACCTCGCGGATCATGTCTTGGTGGAATTATTTTGAAGAATTGCAGGACTTACACCAGTACGCCTGCAACCCTTCACAGGTTGACGATTGTAAGTTGTGGAATGTCCAGACACAAACAAGATTAACCAACAATTACATCAATTGGAACTCACACAACTATTTAACACAAACATATGTACAATCAACACATCAAATGTTGTGGATTCTGACACGACAAACTACCCTTGAAGAACTGTAGGACTTACAGCAGTACGCCTACATTCCTTCTCAGGTTGATGATCCAAGTGGAAGTCGTCCGGACACAAACAGAATTACCAACAGCTAGATGACAGATGATATCAATTCAGTATATACAATATGAACATATGTACAAGATCATACACCAAGCACATTGGACTGCTCATTGATGCGCTACCCTTTGAAGAACTGTAGGACTTACACCAGTACGCCTACAACCCTTCTCAGGTTGACGCCCTAGGTTGGAAAATCGTCGCAGAGTTCATTTGCTAACTTCCTTCTATCAGCTATATCCTCAAATCTGAACGGCAACACGCCCATGTCATTGTATCGTAGAATATAGATGACCAACAAACACACGACATATCTCATCAACCAAGTATAGAAACAGAGTAATTTACACCAAAGATAATAACATTCAAATAGTAACTTGAAACTAGAAATGCCTTTATTCGTGCAAGTCAATTTAACAATAACTCTCTCCTTTACACTTGGCTTATCCACACTAAACTGACCATTGATATTCGTCCTTTCAAACGAACTGATACTACCATAGTCATTGCACAAGATACTTGAGTTGATGGGTGTCTGTTTCATTGTGGATGACAGCACCAACGATGACTGAGTGACACAAGGTGATGAACTTAGTGGTGGATCAGAAGCTGTTCTTGTTCGGCTCTCAGATAGTTGTCCAACTGCAAGATTACCACCACTGCTGTCTTTCACTACTAGTTCGGGTTTAGCACTATCATCTGATGATAGGTGGGCTACACGCTGATCAATTACACTGACTGTCTCACAAGTATGCACACCTTTTGGAACTGCATCTGCGTTCAATTCTACTTCACGTTGTAGTTGTACAGAACCTTTATTTAACTTAGCAGTAGTAGGCATATCCCTCATCTCATAATGATCAACCAAAGACAACTGTGAAGTATCATGATCATTATCACGAATATTCACTTTACCGTCAACTTCATCATTTTCAAACTCTTTAATAACAGAAGTAGACAATTTTGGTTCCTCCTCGCAAATCATAAAAGGTTTTATAACTTCACTCTGACTAGTAATACCTTGTAAACTTTTGGAGTCAGAACTCCACTCTGAAGCAGTAACTCTATTCTGTGACACTCTATTCAACAACGGCTTACCAGTTGCAACTACAGACTTCTTCACAACAACGTTATCGTCACACAATTCGGAGTCAGGCCTGGAGTTTACATTTAGCTTATCACTGAACTTGCTCACTGGTTCACAGTTCACTTCTGTATGCACCTCTTGCACACGTGTAAAACAAAGCCGTGTTTGTCTTGCATCTTGTAACTTATCTGTTGAGGATGTACTACGAAACCTGTTACACTCACTAGGTCTATATGCATTACTAGACATCATGGAGTCTTCTCGATATCCACCTCTCTGAGGCTTATTCGTCATCAATGAGTGCGTTTTACCCTCAGACTGCTCTATTCTAGGGGTGAGATCTAACAGACTGGAAAACTTGCTCATAGATTGATTGACACTAGTATTTACCAGTTTCAGGATATCATCAAACTTTGGCTCGATACCCTCATCCTCCATACGGGAGCTCATCTTCACCCACTTCCTTTGCAGTCGAGTAGGTAGACGTCTTGCTATTACTTCTAGTATAAAACTCGAGTTGAGGTCACTCATGCGATTCATCGAAATCATTCCATTCTTGTAAATTAGCAAATTATCTAAAAACTCAGTGAGTGCCTGGGAGTCATCCTGTAATTGACCACCATTACCCTTAACAGCCTCGAATAATTTCCCTGCAATCATCGAAGGTCTTCCAAACCTTTGACGTAATATGCTCATAGCCTCGTAGTAGCCCTCTTTTGGCTTCATAAACTTACAGCACTGTATAGCTCTTGCAGCATCTCCAGTGCAATATCTCATCAAATACATTAACTTCAATTCATCATTTAATAAAATACCACTCAACATGATCTCAAACTCCTTTACAAATTGTAAATAATCAGCCGGGTTTCCATCAAAACACCGTGGTTCAAATTTAGGGAGTTTGATGTTCCTATTATCCCTGAACGGCGAAACAGTAACATCAACCATGTCATGCTTAACATCAGACACATCGTTACAATTAACAGACAAGTCACCATGACTTACTTTCCTGTTTGCATCCAAGACACTCTGTCCCTTCTTTGACCCAGGCATTGTTGAACTTGACCCAATTCCAAAAAAGTTCCAGATATTGCTTGTTCAAAGAGGACTTGACCGGCACCAGGAAAAATGAACGGCGACTATCCAAACTTTCACCAACTGTTTCAATCCGCCAGATCTGTTTCTATCGTCAGAAACTGTCAATCACGTCTCATAAACCGTTAATGCCCAGCTCTCGCTACGCTCGGGCCCACGCTGTTCTTCGAAGATTTCGGAAACGCTTAGTTATAACGGACGCAAAAACCAAAACACCGATCTGCCGTTTGATATTTCTGTATTGTTACACCAACATATAAAAGGAATAAGCGAACTAAGGTCTGAAAACAAATATTACAATAATAAATCATAAGATTACTTCTGACGATGTTTCACTCTTCTTTCTGAACAGCGACCGATGAGACGATGACTGTCGTATTGATGCCTCCGCGAAAATTGGGGAAGTTGATTTTAAGCAAACAACCATGAATTGATCGTTCAATCTTCAACTCCATTGACAGCAGGTAACTACCTTAAGCCCTCACTCCAGCTACTCGATATACACCTTATTACTAATATGGCACAGACTCCATCTCCACTCACACCAAACCAAATTAGCACCGTTGAATTCAATTACACTAATATTAACCAAACTATAAGAACCCTCAAAAGTTCAAAAGGTTTCGGTACCGACGGTATATCATATTACTTCCGTAAATATGGTGGCCCTGACATCCCTCTACTGCTGCTTAAAATATTCACAATGTCCCTAGAAACTCAAACTTACCCTGACATATGGAAGACAACATTCATTATGCCTAAACACAAATCTGGCTCGAAAACTGAAGTCAGTAACTACCGGCCGATCAATATCTCACCTATAGCATCCAGAATCATGGAGAGACTAGTCAAAGATAACTTAATCAAACATATGCTTAGCTGCAATATTATAAGTCCGAACCAACATGGATTCCTGAAATCCAGATCATATTTAACATGTCACCTAGACTTCTTCAATCTTTTAACCAGCAGTCGTGACAGACGGCAACTAGTACTCGTCATCTACTTTGACATTTCTAAGGCATTTGACCGTGTTGACCATTTACTGCTAACAAATAAGCTGAACTCCTTAGGAATACGTGACCCATTATTAGGATGGCTTAAATCATTCCTTGACAATAGGTCCCAAATAGTTAAACTCGGGTCTGCAGCCTCCAAACCTAGCCCTATCACTTCTGGTGTAGTACAAGGTAGTGTCATTGGACCCCTCCTATTTACACTATACATCAATGACATATGCGCTTGCTTCACGCATGGGAAGCCATTCATCTTTGCAGATGACCTAAAAGTAGCCTATACATTCCAAAGTGATGACTTGGGAAACTTCGAGAATGTAGTGCAGAAGGAATTAGATAAAATGACTGCTTGGTCGTCCCTATGGAATCTCCAATTTAATCTGAACAAATGTGGCTGGATCTGCTTCGGCGCACCCTCAATTGACCTGAAATTAACGCTTCAATCTGCTAACCTAACAAGACTCCAAAGTGTCGTTGACCTAGGCCTGAGGTACTCTAGTGACTTGACATTCTCTGAGCAAGTAGCATCACAGACTAGAAAATCGAGGATGCTCTTAGGATGCATACTCAGGAACTTTCACGACAATGAAGCCAAGCTAATTCTGTACAAAACATGTGTCATACCACTACTAGAATACTGTCCATTTATTATAAGCAGCACTCGCACACGTGATAAGCTAAGGATGGAAAGTATCCAACGATATTTTACCTCAAAACTACTTGGCTACGATTGTAAGAAAGACTACGTCTCACGGTGCATGATCCTGAAACTTGCCCCACTTTGGACAAGGCGACTTATTATAAACCTAATATTCTTCTTTAAGGTCCTTCACAAAATATCATTCTCAGGTAACAGGGACATGCAATTCGCACAGGAAGGTTCTTACAATCTGCGTAACCAAACTTCCACAGTGACAACTCATTCTTTTAAGTCAACACTCCGTGAAAACTTCTTCACAGTCATGTATTCTAAAATATGGAATAGCCTACCCCTAGATGTCAGAACTTGCTCTTCGGTTACAAGCTTCAAACGCTCTCTATACAGACTGTTACACTCTACTGATTATATTAATAAACTATTTACTCCTAGAACGAATCAACTACTAATCTACTACAGCACCTAAAAAACGCACTTCAACACCCTTAGCAATCTAAAGACTATAAATAAACTAGCAGCATGGATGCATAAAGACTCAGTACGGAACATACAGGAATAGTTAACCCTCAGAAATAGGACCTGTCACTCTATTGTAACATTCAAAAGCTTGTTATATAAACTGTTTTATCCCAATGACTATCCCTACCAAAACCCATCACTTATTTCTAAAACGCATCAGTCATTAGAACACTAAAACGCTCAGACTCATTAATACACATTATGACACTAAATAAACTCTAAGACTTCGCATAAATACGTGAAAACACAACTACAATTTAGATAAATTTTTACTTATGTACGATATACAGTTGACATAAACATTTATATATATATACATTAATATCCTTTTCATGTTCACATGCTTTCTCTTTCTGATATTCTGCTGCTCCTATTCATCTTCTGGTCGAGGTCGAACAACCCTGCATCTAAACTGAAATGAGGATTAATTCCAAACCACCTATCTCATAACCACTCAAATTCCATGAACGATCCAATTCTACCATTTGAAGACGCTGATGAACATGCTGTAAATGAGTATTCATGATCTGAAATGAAGAAGCAACTGGTTTTCAAACAGTTTTCAACATTTTACTGAACTTACGAATACAGTCCGCCATGCAGACACAAATGGAGCAAATGGGGGATTCTGGAATCGACCTCGGCACCATTTGATGCAGTAAAACAACTTAACATGACCTTACCTAGTTTCCGCATCCGCGATCAAATTTCTTTCCTGTTATAAAACTACGATATGACTACTGAAAAAATGGAATAAATATATCACTGATCTCAACATAATACATCAATAAACTTTAATCCAAGGGTGCTGTTCACAACAAAGTTATATAGGAGAATTGACTTCAAGCTTTTTTCCTAAATATCTGTATTACATTCATGTGATGTCTGGGTTTTTTGTTAATGCGAAGACAATATTCCTATATCTCTTTATGTGCTACACAAACAGACTTTATAGCAGACTGTTCCGACTGACTCTAATGTCAGAAAAAAAACCAAACTGTAAATTAACCATACATCAAATTATGTGTAATTTATATAATAACTTATCCATGCCTGTACAATTGGTATGTTCCTGCATAAACAGAAGGAAATATATGTATATATATTTGAATCAACCAAAGTATGCTTTGAACTGTCACTCTTAGGCATTTCAAGTGAAAGGAAGTGTAACAGCAGTTTGGACATCCATGTTAACATTATGAATACAAGTGGGAACAATAAGGTAATACAAACATTTTCACAAAAATAGGCGATTAACAGGGACACGTCATAATCTTAAAGCTGTTTGCGGTGCATTTAATAACAAACTGTCCAACCTTCTAGTGGACTCCTTATCCCCCCCCCCGGTGCAGCTTGGGGATTGTATTGTTTCAGGCTGACAAGGCGACATCTTAACCGCTCATATGCATTCCAAAGCACGTTGTTTGGTTTCGGTGATAAGCAAGCGGCACGCGGAATGTTGTTGTTGTAATTATTTGTAATCGTAGTATTAGTATTTCGAGATGACCGAATTACAAGAATCCAACCAAAACAAAGAGAGGGCGGAATTCAGGAATTTGTATTTTGCGGAGTTGTTATTCAATTCATATAAGAAACATATCAACAATCAACAGTAAGTATTTAAACAATACACAGATAGAAATTGTCAATCACCACATCCGCCACACGTCGAATATCTCCTTGAGTATTTATAACGATGTCTCGGTTTGCTGGCAAGTAGCTACGACCTTCTAACTGATTCTGTGATATCATTTTCATCAGTATTATCTGGACTTATTTCTGAATTATCTACAAAATCAGGAACGACCTACTTCATTTATTGTCACTCTGTCCAGGTGTCTGTTATGAACTGAGTGATCTTTAATGTCTAATATCTTCACCACTCGATCTCCCATTTTTTGTAGTATGATTCCAGCAGAAGGTCTATAGTCATTCCTTTCGTAATAATGTTTAGAAGTCGTGGACATCAGATGCTCTTTGAGAATTCGAGATTTGAAAAGTTTTGCAGGACTTTCACGGGTACTTGTATGCTCTGCATTCAACAGACGCAGTCTATGCATATGCAGCAATTCCTCCATTTTAATCAGTTGCTCTCTCATCTCATTCAGTTTTTTCCGTGTTTTCGACTCGGCTACCTCATTTTTGAAAACAGTTGACGCTTATGTTGCTGAACTTGTAATGGAGGTTTTCATTGGATGAGATTGAGTATTTTGAAAAGTTGAAAGACACATCGACTCCATTTTACTAGACAGATTGGGAGAATTATAAGAATTCTGAGTAACATAAGTATCTGAACTTCTGCAAACAGTCTTGATGTGTCCAAATTTACCACATTCGTGACACTTAGCACCCCGAAAACGGCAAGTGCTTCGTAGATGTAACTTTCCACAGGATAAACATGGTTTAATGTTTTTGATCTCTCGCTGCACTCTATTAGATGTGGATGGCAGTTTGGATTTCTTTCTATGAACACTTGTATTTTCGACTTTAGAAAGCATGATATCAGGCACTGACGTAGTGGGAGCAGAGTATTCACTGTTGACATCTTCATATGTAATACATAAACCTTTAGCAGTTTGAAAGGTACAAGAAGGAATCTGAATTAACTGTTTCTCTAACTTAGGAATATTGATTCCAGCAATTAGACGATCACGTAGTTGAGTATGCAGCTGATCTCCAAAGTTACACCTTGAAGCGTGTATTTGGAGTTGAAGAATGAAGTCCCTTATCTTCCGACTGGGAGTGCGAACCAGCTTATTGAACTGAGCCCTCTCTCTGGTCTCAAAAGTAGTTACATGAGGGTGATGTATCAGAAGTTCACGGATCTTGTCATATGGCAGAGAAATGGGTTTATCTGGAAACGCCAGATTCTTCACTAGGCTATATGCATCTAGCCCAGTAGCAGTAATGAAATGTGCTGGTATTTTGTCATCCCGAACATTCTTTGAAATGCACCACGCATCGAAGCATTCCAAATAATCAGCAATTTCCCGCGGAGACCCATTAATGGGGAATTTTCCCAGGTTATTTAGTTCCATCGCGACGCCGATTTGTTGTGATCATTTGTAATTTAGGTATTAGTATTTCGAGATGACCGAATTACAAGAATCCAACCGAAACACAGAGAAGGCGGAATTATCATGCAATTCATATAAGAAATATATTAACAATCAACAGCAAGTATTTAAACAATACAGAGATAGAAATTGTCAATCACCACAGTTGTCCATGGTGTCATACGGACGTGTCCACCTCTCGCTATTTGTCAGAATATCTAAGAGTAACATTTAAGGAAAAGGAATATACCGCGGTTTAGATATGAATTCAAGAAAGCCTCAACGAAATGCGCACTTGACAAGCTATATGCGCGTATGTCCAACACGTATATTTAGTCTCATCCCTGTTTACGAGGAAGATGTGACTACCTTTTGCGTAATTCACCGAGGTGGAGAATACTGAATGGAAGAAGAAAAAGTGCCTTTGCAAGTCTAAAACAACTTTTTTGGCAGAAAAAGGTGTGAGAAGCCGTAATATAGGCTGCAGCGAAGTATGCACCTAGGAGAAATCATAAAATATCGTGAAACTTACATAGTTATTGTAATATTCACAAAGCGTCTAGTGGCTCTCACGTATTTTATGATGGTTGTGTGGTCAGTCCACATCCATATTTTCCATAGCATCTGTCAATGGAGTTGAAGATTGAACGATCAATTCTTGGTTGTTTGCTTAAAATCAACTTCCCCAATTTTCGCGGAGGCATCAATACGACAGTCATCGTCTCATCGGTCGCTGTTCAGAAAGAAGAGTGAAACATCGTCAGAATCCTTAGTTTACTTAGTTCGCTTATTCCTTTTATATGTTGGTGTAACAATAAAGAAATATCAAACGGCAGATCGGTGTTTTGGTTTTTTCGTCCGTTATAACTAAGCGTTTCTGAAATCTTCGAAGAACAGCGTGGGCCCGAGCGTAGCGAGAGCTGGGCATTAACGGTTTATGAGACGTGATTGACAGTTTCTGACGATAGAAACAGATCTGGCGGATTGAAACAGTTGGTGAAAGTTTGGATAGTCACCGTTCATTTTTCCTGGTGCCGGTCAAGTCCTCTTTGAACAAGCAATATCTGGAACTTTTTTGGAATTGGGTCAAGTTCAACAATGCCTGGGTCAAAGAAGGGACAGAGTGTCTTGGATGCAAACAGGAAAGTAAGTCATGGTGACTTGTCTGTTAATTGTAACGATGTGTCTGATGTTAAGCATGACATGGTTGATGTTATTGTTTCGCCGTTCAGGGATAATAGGAACATCAAACTCCCTAGATTTGAACCACGGTGTTTTGATGGAAACCCGGCCGATTATTTACAATTTGTAAAGGAGTTTGAGATCATGTTGAGTGGTATTTTATTAAATGATGAATTGAAGTTAATGTATTTGATGAGATATTGCACTGGAGATGCTGCAAGAGCTATACAGTGCTGTAAGTTTATGAAGCCAAAAGAGGGCTACTACGAGGCTACGAGCATATTACGTCAAAGGTTTGGAAGACCTTCGATGATTGCAGGGAAATTATTCGAGGCTGTTAAGGGTAATGGTGGTCAATTACAGGATGACTCTCAGGCACTCACTGAGTTTTTAGATAATTTGCTAATTTACAAGAATGGAATGATTTCGATGAATCGCATGAGTGACCTCAACTCGTGTTTTATACTAGAAGTAATAGCAAGACGTCTACCTACTCGACTGCAAAGGAAGTGGGTGAAGATGAGCTCCCGTATGGAGGATGAGGGTATCGAGCCAAAGTTTGATGATATCCTGAAACTGGTAAATACTAGTGTCAATGAATCTATGAGCAAGTTTTCCAGTCTGTTAGATCTCACCCCTAGAATAGAGCAGTCTGAGGGTAAAACGCACTCATTGATGACGAATAAGCCTCAGAGAGGTGGATATCGAGAAGACTCCATGATGTCTAGTAATGCATATAGACCTAGTGAGTGTAACAGGTTTCGTAGTACATCCTCAACAGATAAGTTACAAGATGCAAGACAAACACGGCTTTGTTTTACACGTGTGCAAGAGGTGCATACAGAAGTGAACTGTGAACCAGTGAGCAAGTTCAGTGATAAGCTAAATGTAAACTCCAGGCCTGACTCCGAATTGTGTGACGATAACGTTGTTGTGAAGAAGTCTGTAGTTGCAACTGGTAAGCCATTGCTGAATAGAGTGTCACAGAATAGAGTTACTGCTTCAGAGTGGAGTTCTGACTCCAAAAGTTTACAAGGTATTACTAGTCAGAGTGAAGTTATAAAACCTTTTATGATTTGCGAGGAGGAACCAAAATTGTCTACTTCTGTTATTAAAGAGTTTGAAAATGATGAAGTTGACGGTAAAGTGAATATTCGTGATAATGATCATGATACTTCACAGTTGTCTTTGGTTGATCATTATGAGATGAGGGATATTCCTACTACTGCTAAGTTAAATAAAGGTTCTGTACAACTACAACGTGAAGTAGAATTGAACGCATATGCAGTTCCAAAAGGTGTGCATACTTGTGAGACAGTCAGTGTAATTGATCAGCGTGTAGCCCACCTATCATCAGATGATAGTGCTAAACCCGAACTAGTAGTGAAAGACAGCAGTGGTGGTAATCTTGCAGTTGGACAACTATCTGAGAGCCGAACAAGAACAGCTTCTGATCCACCACTAAGTTCATCACCTTGTGTCACTCAGTCATCGTTGGTGCTGTCATCCACAATGAAACAGACACCCATCAACTCAAGTATCTTGTCCAATGACTATGCTAGTATCAGTTCGTTTGAAAGGACGAATATCAATGGTCAGTTTAGTGTGGATAAGCCAAGTGTAAAGGAGAGAGTTATTGTTAAATTGACTTGCACGAATAAAGGCATTTCTAGTTTCAAGTTACTATTTGAATGTTATTATCTTTGGTGTAAATTACTCTGTTTCTATACTTGGTTGATGAGATATGCCGTGTGTTTGTTCGTCATCTATATTCTACGATACAATGACATGGGCGTGTTGCCGTTCAGATTTGAGGATATAGCTGATAGAAGGAAGTTAGCAAATGAACTCTGCGACGACTTTCCAACCTAGGGCGTCAACCTGAGAAGGGTTGTAGGCGTACTGGTGTAAGTCCTACAGTTCTTCAAAGGGTAGCGCATCAATGAGCGGTCCAATGTGCTTGGTGTATGATCTTGTACATATGTTCATATTGTATATACTGAATTGATATCATCTGTCATCTAGCTGTTGGTAATTCTGTTTTGTGTCCGGACGACTTCCACTTGGATCATCAACCTGAGAAGGAATGTAGGCGTACTGGTGTAAGTCCTCCAATTCTTCAAAATAATTCCACCAAGACATGATCCGCGAGGTTATTTGTACTGTTTGTGTATACGTGTGGTGTATCTTCTCAATTTGTGATTTTGGATCAGTTGTGTTTACTCGTTGTTTTCGTGCCTTGTTTCTATTGCATAATTTTGTTAATTTTTTCGTCGTGATTACTTCTGAAGTTGTTTCTTGTCTTCTACATCCGTGAATGAATTGATTGATGTTAGAGACAGCAGATGGGTCGTATACGCCGGGGAGGCTATTGCTGAGAATGAAACGCACACGGAGATAATTGTTAGCTGCGGTCCGACACGCCGGGGAGAAAGAGCGTAAACGACTGAGGCTCGCATGCGTCACCGCTACTAGAACTGAGGCAGAATGAGTGACAAGCGATTTCAGTGGTAATTGGTAATGAGTAGATAAGAGGATGTGCGTAGAGTATCGTGAGGTGCTGCCATGGTCACTTTGCATTCTGCAAGAGTCATTCTAGTAAGTGGCGATTGTGTTGCAAGATGTCAAGAGGAGGTCTCTGTCTGGAGGCACAGGTCGTCATTGATGTGTGAGATTTTGCTGTGGGTATGCTTGTGGTGTGTTGGCTTTTCTGTTTGTTTTCCATTTCAGCTCTGTCCGTGTGACCCAGGTTCTCGCAATGGCATCCAAGTCGACGTGCATTGGTCGTGAAGGAAAAAAGGGTTGGATCCCTTTTTTGCCGGGGAGTGTCAATGGAGTTGAAGATTGAACGATCAATTCTTGGTTGTTTGCTTAAAATCAACTTCCCCAATTTTCGCGGAGGCATCAATACGACAGTCATCGTCTCATCGGTCGCTGTTCAGAAAGAAGAGTGAAACATAGTCAGAATCCTTAGTTTACTTAGTTCGCTTATTCCTTTTATATGTTGGTGTAACAATACAGAAATATCAAACGGAAGATCGGTGTTTTGGTTTTTTCGTCCGTTATAACTAAGCGTTTCCGAAATCTTCGAAGGACAGCGTGGGCCCGAGCGTAGCGAGAGCTGGGCATTAACGGTTTATGAGACGTGATTGACAGCATCAGTTCCAGCGGATCACGTTTACATAAATGCCTTTTCAGCTGCCTGGGAGCATTCTCAACCCTTTTGTTAGTATTGGTCCCCATGTTGATGGTGAACCGGTTGCACGATGCAGCCCAATATTTCTGTGTCCTTAGCCAGTACCTTCTAATGTAAGCACCAGCCCCAGCGCCTATAATACTTATGAGATTCAGGTAACTCCAAAACCTTTGGTAATATATTCTGATTTGTTAACCTGCCTGTTATAACTGCGCGTGTGCGTCATTCGATACAACCACTTTTTAACACGTTGATTCGGGAATTATTTTCGCTATGTTAGTTAATGGGAGTGAAACTAACCTTCCTGCCCGGCATACATGGCATAAAACATTACTACACTTAGGGAATTCCTCTGTAGCGGTAAATAATTCCCCAAAATTATTGACCACAGCAATCACTCATTGGATGCTGACCACCACTGTTTAAGTCGACTTGTTTAGCTGAAGGCTTCCGGTCAAGCATCCCCGACATTTGGTACCTCATCGTGTCACGTGCACGATCACTAGCTAGCTAAGCGTTCGTCTAACGGCTGGTTTTGGTTCGCAAATACATCTCTTCGTTTGGACGACCAATTATTGGCTTTTGCTTTGTCTTTGGTACGCGAGAATAAATCAATTAGAAGTTGTTGAACGAGATATCACGTCTAACCTTTAATATCCCTCAACCCCTAAACTGGTGAGCCCACCGCGAACTTCAACCACGATAAATCCGCCCACCTTTAAACTGGTGAGCCTAACCGCGAACTTCAACTACGACAATTACTCAGATAATCCCGGTGAGTTCGTTCCATTTTGTATTTGTTCTTGTACCATATATAATTCGATATAATTTTCGTCATGAGTGATCTCAGTCCCAAGGTCATCCGTATCCGCTCAACTCCTAAAACCATTCAGCTCGTACCATACTGGCCAGATAATGCTGAAACGTGGTTTCTGCTAGCTGAAGCAGATTTTTGTGAGCATGGGATAATTGATCAACGTTCACAGTTACTTGCAGTTATTCACGCCCTACCGCGGGAATTCAGCAAGTACGTAACATCACAGATGTTGAGTCCCGAGGTAAGTTACTCGTACGAGTTGCTGAAAGCATCCCTCCTCAGGAGAAACGTTCTCACGGACCGGCAACGTTTGGACGAATTATTTCGTAACATCGAGTTAGATCAGTCAGCCGTGAGCATGTTAACAAGAATGAGAGAAGTTATTGGCCAGAGTCAGTTCGACGAAGGACTATTTAGAGAACTCTTCTTAACCAAGCTGCCACAGTCCATACAGACCGTACTTGTGACACTTCAGGGTGTTGCGATAGATGACTTAGCTATTTCTGCAGATAGAATTCTAGAAATAAATAAACGGTCAGTTCCCGAAATATGCTCGATGACTAAGCAGACTTCGAGTAAGGATCCTGCAATGATAGAGTTATGCAACTCCATCCAGCAGATGTTTAGGTCGAACATGCATTCTAACTCCTCCGACCGTCGTCCTAAATCTCCTCAACGCAGGAACTCACGTGGTCGATCTAAGTCCAAACAACGTTCCCTGAAAAACCCCGACTGGTGCTGGTACCACAACACCTATGGCCAAGAAGCGAAGTGTTGCCGTAAGCCTTGTAACTTCGGCAATATCTCAAAGTCTGCGGGAAACTATCCCGCCGGCACGCGTTAGCGGCAACCGTCGCCGGTGGCACTAGCCGATTGCTTCACATCCATGATGTGATAAGCCAGACTCGATATTTAGTCGACACAGGCGCCGAAGTCAGCGTCCTTCCTGCTACAGCAGCAGATCGACAGAAGGAACCTTCCTTCAACTTACAGGCTGCAAATGGAAAACCAATCGCAACCTTTGGTAGGAAATACGTCTATCTGAACGTAGGTTTACGCAAACCTATTCGGTGGATTTTCCTTCTCGCTGACGTTACAATGCCCATCATTGGTATGGACCTACTTAATCATCATGATTTACTCGTAGACGTCCGCCGAAAACGACTGATTGACAATACTACTAGTCTGTCTATCAAAGGCATTACGTACATAGGCCCTAGCTTGTCACCCGTTAAGATAAAGGCAATTCTTGATCCAACTTTTCAACCTATCGTTGACAAGTATCCGGAACTTAACTGCCCGTCGAACGACCTACCGTGCATAACCAGCAATGTTATGCACCACATCATTACCACAGGACAACCTGTGACATCTAAAGCACGACGATTAGCTCCTGACAAACTGAGAATCGCCAGGAATGAATTTGACCATATGCTTAGCCTTGGCATCATTCGACCTTCGAATAGCCCATGGGCATCCCCACTTCATATGGTTCCGAAAAAGGATAGCAACGATTGGCGACCTACCGGTGATTACCGGCGAGTGAATGCCAAAACAACCCCTGATTGCTACCCGTTGCCTCATATACACGACTTGATGGCAACCTTATCCGGTGCGACTATATTCTCCAAAATCGACTTGGTTAAAGCGTATAACCAAATCCCGATGGCAACAGAAGACATCCCGAAAACGGCTATCATTACGCCTTTCGGACTTTTTGAATTTCTACGTATGCCATTCGGTCTCCGGAATGCAGCCCAAACATTCCAACGCTTCATTGACGAAGTATTTCGCGGTCTCGACTTTGTATACGCATACTTAGACGACTGCCTCGTTGCTTGTCCAGACAAGGAAACTCACCTCAGGCACTTGGACTTGGCATTTGACAGGTTACGCCAACATGGTGTTACCATTAATATTCAAAAGTGTCAAATCGGTGTTGACTCACTCGACTTCCTGGGTCACACTATTGACTGCAAGGGCATTCGCCCACTGGCTACTAAGGTTGAGCCTCCTAAGAAAAACCGTTCTGGACGCACCGTAAGGTTCCCAGAATATCTGCACACTTATTTGACTTAACGAATTCGTGTGATTCACGCAACTCACTCGTTTGTGGTACTAACTATTTTTTTTTGACGTAAAAATTTTTTTTATATACAGTACCACCGAACACAAAAAATTTTTTTTCTCAACAGTTCATGTAACATACACAAAAAAATTAATTAGATGTTTTTTTTTATCGATGTTCTGAACTTAACATTATTTTACTGTATAGTAAATGCACACAATTTTTTTTAACCAAAAAGCTCATTTCGTACATTTTCCTCGACATGGTTCTTAGCGTTCTTGTTTTCTTTTCCAGGTGCGACGGGCACTGGAGAGGAAACAAACGAAGCACGGAATCCAACGAACAACACCAGGAAGCTATGTACAAACACCCCATTAGCATAGGCAGACAAACCAGTAGGCATAAGACCAAGCCGCTCGGAAGATTTTTTTCACCCGAAAGGGAACCATCGAGTTTTTTTTACTTCCGGCTGGTTCTGTCTTAGGGTCCTCACGACCCCACTAGGGGGGGAGTGAGCTGTAGCGGTAAATAATTCCCCAAAATTATTGACCACAGCAATCACTCATTGGATGCTGACCACCACTGTTTAAGTCGACTTGTTTAGCTGAAGGCTTCCGGTCAAGCATCCCCGCCATTTGGTACCTCGTCGTGTCACGTGCACGATCACTAGCTAGCTAAGCGTTCGTCTAACGGCTGGTTCTGTCTTAGGGTCCTCACGACCCCACTAGGGGGGGAGTGAGCTGTAGCGGTAAATAATTCCCCAAAATTATTGACCACAGCAATCACTCATTGGATGCTGACCACCACTGTTTAAGTCGACTTGTTTAGCTGAAGGCTTCCGGTCAAGCATCCCCGCCATTTGGTACCTCGTCGTGTCACGTGCACGATCACTAGCTAGCTAAGCGTTCGTCTAACGGCTGGTTTTGGTTCGCAAATACATCTCTTCGTTTGGACGACCAATTATTGGCTTTTGCTTTGTCTTTGGTACGCGAGAATAAATCAATTAGAAGTTGTTGAACGAGATATCACGTCTAACCTTTAATATCTGTCAACCCCTAAACCTCCTTTAGAGCGTTCACCTGTGCAGTTGCACAGTCGACAGTGAATATTAGAGTTTTCGATGTATCACTCATAAATCTCTTAAACGTCTGCGATATCTCCTTGATATCTGCAAACCTTTGCCTCCTAGTGAGGGCAAATAAAACAGTCCTTCCTCTTCCAAATCCATCAGTCACGACAAACTGATACAAAGGCCATCTGTATTAAATTTGGCGAAGGAATTATACGTCCTTGTACTGCAACTTGCTCCCATCTTATTCGTTTTATAGGTACAATCAATCCCGACTACTTCTGGAAACTTACGATAAGGGTATATCGTATCATTACAAGCGAAAATGATTTTTGATACGAAAACTGCAATGTCATGTAGAACACTAATTGAACCTGCCTGCCTCATTCGATGAAGGAGGTTCATATAATATAATATAATATAAAATATATCAGTTAATATAACTGTACAACACTGTGTGATCTATCAGACTAAAATCTTATCTATAATGGAGTTATACTCTACCACAGTGCCCAAGTTTTATACTTATATCAACGATGAAGGAGGTCCTGTAAACTACTGATTTCTATTTTGCTGTCACACTTACCTTGATATGACCTACGTTTATCTATCCTACCTCGCATGCTTTTAATATCATTATACAGGAGCACTTGGACGAATTTCTCAAGTGCTGAATCCATGATTTCATGGACATCAGTGTTCCTTTCAATGAACGGCTGCAGAACTATCATTTCTTCTGATGATAGCCGATGTCTAGATACATCGGTCCACATGAAACTTGCTGTGCATGGATGGTTATGCACAGTTTCATATTTTGTTACCTTATATCCGTTGGATTTACGCCGTAGTATAATTGTTGACTGACATGAAGCACGTTTACCTCCAAAAGTGCATTTATACCTCACATACTCATATTCCATAGGGCTGGATGGAATTTTTTTACTTGAATCAACCCGATAGGATTTGCTGGATTCCTTTCAAAGAAATAATGAACAACTTAGTTAGTACCTTCATAAATGCGTCAAAAGCTTCCTTAAATTGCACCCATGTATAAAATACTCAGCGGAGCCTTATCTTTTTGAATATAGCCGTTACATCACACAATATAGATGACACATTTCGTAAATGTTTAGAAGTTTTACTTGAATTATATTCGCCTGATAAGCAAAAATGCATATGTCCTAATTTGGACTTAAAAGAAATGTATCAAGATTATTGTTGATTTATATTCACTCACTAGACATTCTCATACATCTCAATGTACTTTAAACACCACCAATGCATCCAAATAGCATCTGAATACCACACTACACTCACACCAAAAAATTTATATGACATTATATATTATATTACCATTATATTTTGGTAAGGTAAGTGTTCAATTACACTGCCTGTAAATTTCCGTGTCAAAATAAAAAGATTTATCGAAATTTATCGAGGGTTTAGAGGTTGACGGAATTCTCTTACACAGCCTCTAACTTATTAGTTCTCGCGTACCATCAACAAAGCAAAAGCCAATATTTGATCGTCCAAACTTCGTGATATATTTCGGGACCAAAACAAGCCGTCAGACGAACGCTTAGCTGGCTAATGATCGTGTACGTGACACGACGGGGTACCAAATGGTGGGGATGCTTGACCGGAAGCCTTCAGCTAAACAAGTCGACTTAAACAGTGGTGGTCAGTATCCAATGAGTGATTGCTGTGGTCAATAATTTTGGGGAATTATTTACCGCTACAGCTCACTGTCCCCTAGTGGGGTGGTGTGGACCCTAAGGCAGAATCAGCCGGAAGTAAAAAAACTCGATGGTTCCCTTTCGGGGGAAAAAATCTTCCGAGCGGCTTGGTCGTATGCCTACTGGTTTGTCTACCTGTGCTAATAGGGTGTTTGTACATAGCTTCCTTGTTGTTGTTCGTTGGATCCCGTGCTTCGTTTGTTTCCTGTCCAGTGCCCGTCGCACCTGGAAAAGAAAACAAGAACGCTAAGAACCATGTGCAGGAAAATGTACCAAATCAGCTTTTTTGTTTTAAAAAAATGATGTGCATTTACTATACAGTAAAATAATGCTAAGTTCAGGACACCGAAAAAAATACATCTAATTAAATTTTTTTGTGCCTGTTACATGTACTATTGAAAAAATTTAGTTGTGTTTAGTGATACTGCATAAAAAAATTGATACCTCTAAAAAATAGTTAGTACCACAAACGGTGATTTGCGTGAATCACACGACTTCGTTATGTCATATAGGTGTACAGATATTCTGGGAACCTTACGGTGCGTCCAGAACGGGTTTTATTAGGAGGCTCAACAGAAGATTCGGTGGCTGTCGCTGTGCTAGGGACTTCATCGAGGTCTAAACGATCTTCGGTTACTTGTGGATTATGGGGTACGTTGAGCTCTATGCTGATAGGATTACTCTCCGAGTAAGCCGGTTTCAGAAGGTCAATGCTGACGGCGTACTCGCGTCCGTTTTTGTCCAACACAAAGAATTTATCCGAACGTTTAATTACTTTATAAGCTCCGTCGTATGGGGGTTCCAGGGGTCTGCGCACAGAGTCGCGACGAACAAATACATGTGAAGAAGTTTTCAAATACGGATGAACGAAAACATCAATGGACTGTGGACGAAGGGGAGCAGGTTTGACTGAACGCATTGCGTTTGTAAGCCTGCTGACGTATGAAGCGTGATCTACCACTGGTGGGAAGCTCGAGGGAGAAACAAATTCACCAGGCAGTCGCAGTGTCGTGCCATATACTAGCTCGGCGCTAGTACAACCAGCATCGGTTTTCAAGGCGTTTCGTATCCCTAGGAGAACTAACGGAAGGGATTCAGTCCAATGGGTGTTGTTTGCAGCTGACAGACCAGCTTTCAGCTGTCTGTGTAGACGTTCTACCATACCATTAGCTTGAGGATGGTAGGCTGTTGTTCGAAATCGCATGCAACCTATGATTTTAGTCAGGGCGAAGAATAAGCCACTTTCGAATTGCCGCCCGCGATCAGTTGTTATGGAAGATGGGCATCCAAAGTTAGCGATCCATCTTTCTACAAAGACGCGTGCGACTGTTTCAGCAGATACATCCTTGATGGGTACTGCTTCCGGCCCTCATGTGAATCGATCAATGCAAGTTAAAATATAGGTACATCCATGGGATTCAGGAAGGGGTCCAACCAAATCTATATGGACGTGTTCAAAACGAGTGCCAGGGAGAAGAAAGGTGCCAAGTGGGCTTTTGGTGTGTCTTATCACCTTGCACTTTTGACAAGCTAAGCACGTGTGTGCCCATTCCCTTACTTCTTTATTAATGCCAGGCCAACAAAACCGACTAGTTACGAGCTTGACAGTAGTTCGAATACCTGGGTGAGATAAGCCATGCAACGTATTGAAG
The DNA here is from genome assembly GCA_944472135.2 of Trichobilharzia regenti. Taxonomy (NCBI): domain Eukaryota; kingdom Metazoa; phylum Platyhelminthes; class Trematoda; order Strigeidida; family Schistosomatidae; genus Trichobilharzia; species Trichobilharzia regenti. Next base: position 69,896,139 of record OX235270.1, on the reverse strand, counting down.
ACGTTACGGCGATAACTTTTAGGCACGATGGGGAGAAGAGTACTCGTGGAAATGTCGCATAGAATAGTATCTCTTCCCATACCTAAGGGTTTCTCAGCTAATTGTAGAGTTGTTTTCGACAACTCATGTTGAAGCTCGGTATCTTCTTTTTGAAGACGAGCCAGTTTTACAAGGTCTATGCCGTCGATTTGGGTGAAAGAACAAACGCGCGACAAGGCATCTGCCACAGTGTTGTTTGTTCCGGATACATGGCGAATATCTGATGTAAACTGTGAAACGTAATCCAGTTGTCGTGATTCCCTGGGTGAATACTTATCTGAAGGTGAGTTCAGAGAGTACGTCAGAGGTTTGTGATCAGTAAAAATTATGAATTCACGACCCTCTACTGAATGTCGAAAGTGTCGTATAGCACAGTACATAGCCAGAAGTTCTCTGCCGAATGTGCTGTACTTCGTTTCAGCTAATTGAAGGCGCTTAGAGAAAAAGGCGAGTGGTTGCCACTCTTTGTTAACTAGCTGTTGTAGAACTGCGCCGATTGCAGTGTTTGATGCATCAACCGAGATACTTAACGGTGCCGTTGGATCCTGATACATCAGAAGTGTGGCATTCGCAATAGCTTTTTTAACCTGGGTAAAAGCATTTCGAGCAGACGCGTCAAGTTCTATGGACTTGTTATTCCCTCGAAGGAGGTCTGTCAATGGCTGAATCAGAGAGGCACAGTTGGGAATAAAGCGTCGATAATAACTTACTAAGCCGTTAAAAGTGCGGAGACTTTTCACCGTCTGTGGCTCTGGAAAGTTCAGTATAGCCTCGACCTTAGTAGCCAGTGGGCGAATGCCCTTGCAGTCAATAGTGTGACCCAGGAAGTCGAGTGAGTCAACACCGATTTGACACTTTTGAATATTAATGGTAACACCATGTTGGCGTAACCTGCCAAATGCCAAGTCCAAGTGCCTAAGGTGAGTTTCCTTGTCTGGACTGGCAATGAGGCAGTCGTCTAAGTATGCGTATACAAAGTCGAGACCGCGAAATACTTCATCAATGAAGCGTTGGAATGTTTGGGCTGCATTCCGGAGACCGAATGGCATACGTAGAAATTCAAAAAGTCCGAAAGGCGTAATGATAGCCGTTTTCGGGATATCTTCTGTTGCCATCGGGATTTGGTTATACGCTTTAACCAAGTCGATTTTGGAGAATATAGTCGCGCCAGATAAGGTTGCCGTCAAGTCGTGTATATGAGGCAACGGGTAGCAATCAGGGGTTGTTTTGGCATTCACTCGCCGGTAATCACCGGTGGGTCGCCAATCATTGCTATCCTTTTTCGGAACCATATGAAGTGGGGATGCCCATGGGCTATTCGAAGGTCGAATGATGCCAAGGGTAAGCATATGGTCAAATTCATTCCTGGCGATTCTCAGTTTGTCAGGAGCTAATCGTCGTGCTTTAGATGTCACAGGTTGTCCTGTGGTAATGATGTGGTGCATAACATTGCTGGTTATGCACGGTAGGTCGTTCGACGGGCAATTAAGTTCCGGATACTTGTCAACCATAGGTTGAAAAGTTGGATCAAGGATTGCCTTTATCTTAACGGGTGACAAGCTAGGGCCTATGTACGTAATGCCTTTGATAGACAGACTAGTAGTATTGTCAATCAGTCGTTTTCGGCGGACGTCTACGAGTAAATCATGATGATTAAGTAGGTCCGTGCCAATGATGGGCATTGTAACGTCAGCGAGAAGGAAAATCCACCGAATAGGTTTGCGTAAACCTACGTTCAGATAGACGTATTTCCTACCAAAGGTTGCGATTGGTTTTCCATTTGCAGCCTGTAAGTTGAAGGAAGGTTCCTTCTGTCGATCTGCTGCTGTAGCAGGAAGGACGCTGACTTCGGCGCCTGTGTCGACTAAATATCGAGTCTGGCTTATCACATCATGGATGTGAAGCAATCGGCTAGTGCCACCGGCGACGGTTGCCGCTAACGCGTGCCGGCGGGATAGTTTCCCGCAGAATTTGAGACATTTCCGAAGTTACAAGGCTTACGGCAACACTTCGCTTCTTGGCCATAGGTGTTGTGGTACCAGCACCAGTCGGGGTTTTTCAGGGAACGTTGTTTGGACTTAGATCGACCACGTGAGTTCCTGCGTTGAGGAGATTTAGGACGACGGTCGGAGGAGTTAGAATGCATGTTCGACCTAAACATCTGCTGGATGGAGTTGCATAACTCTATCATTGCAGGATCCTTACTCGAAGTCTGCTTAGTCATCGAGCATATTTCGGGAACTGACCGTTTATTTATTTCTAGAATTCTATCTGCAGAAATAGCTAAGTCATCTATCGCAACACCCTGAAGTGTCACAAGTACGGTCTGTATGGACTGTGGCAGCTTGGTTAAGAAGAGTTCTCTAAATAGTCCTTCGTCGAACTGACTCTGGCCAATAACTTCTCTCATTCTTGTTAACATGCTCACGGCTGACTGATCTAACTCGATGTTACGAAATAATTCGTCCAAACGTTGCCGGTCCGTGAGAACGTTTCTCCTGAGGAGGGATGCTTTCAGCAACTCGTACGAGTAACTTACCTCGGGACTCAACATCTGTGATGTTACGTACTTGCTGAATTCCCGTGGTAGGGCGTGAATAACTGCAAGTAACTGTGAACGGTGACCAGTTATCCCATGCTCACAGAAATCTGCTTCAGCTAGCTGAAGCCACGTTTCAGCATTATCTGGCCAGTTTAGTACAAGCTGAATGGTTTTAGGAGTTGAGCGGATACGAATGACCTTGGGACTAAGATCACTCATGACGAAAATTATGTCGAATAATATATGGCACAAGAACAAATACAAAATGGAACGAACTCACCGGGGTTATCTGCGTATTTGTCGTAGATGAAGTTCGCGGTTGGGCTCACCAGGTTTGAGGGTTGACGGAATTCTCTTACACAGCCTCTAACTTATTAGTTCTCGCGTACCATCAACAAAGCAAAAGCCAATATTTGATCGTCCAAACTTCGTGATATATTTCGGGACCAAAACAAGCCGTCAGACGAACGCTTAGCTGGCTAATGATCGTGTACGTGACACGACGGGGTACCAAATGGTGGGGATGCTTGACCGGAAGCCTTCAGCTAAACAAGTCGACTTAAACAGTGGTGGTCAGTATCCAATAAGTGATCGCTGTGGTCAATAATTTTTGGGGACGGCCGTTGACAGGCTGCCATCGCTTCATTTATTACTGAGAGTGCAAAAGCTACATCTAATCTAAAACGGAGCAAAGTATCAGGACCTGATGATATGACTCCTGAGGAATTAATTCTGACTATGGTGCATCAGTGGCTTAGGTATTATTTAGGTGAGCAAATCTCGGATAATCCTGTTGATCAGGCGCAAGTCACCGATTATCTCACTCATTAATGGAGTTTGCTTACCTTCCTGTGATAATCAGAAGGAGATAAGCTTGGCTAAAATGGTTTCTAAAATTTGAGATTTTAAAGTTCAGACTGTGGGTCCGTGACCCGAGATGAGGGAGTGACTTTATTGCATATCCCCTCAATGACGCTTGTTGCTATGTTGCTATTGGTTTCAAGTGGCCTTGGTTTTCGGGGAAGATTTAACTGATGTAATATTGCGATTTCGTAGACATAACTCAGGCTCATACGTGAAAAACTATAATCCTGGAATAAAGACAAGTTGTTTAGAAGGTAAGGAGGGCATTATTTTTCAGTTTATTTGTATATATACTATTGTGTATCGAGTTGCACTGAGTTCTTAGTGCATTCATTTTCATTAAGTGTAGTAATGAAGAATGGAATTTCTTCCACATCAGTGTTATTTAATTGAAGTTTTAATCTTTGTAGGCCCTTGAAGGAATAAATTCGGCACGGAGAACTCCTGTGGAAACCGAAAGCACTTTTAGTTTACTAAATCTTACTGACTCCCTGTATAAATTTGATCTGTCAAGTGTTTATGTAAAGTCTGCTGGTGTATTCAGTAAAGTAAAAGTTGTAGTGCTTAACTCCTAGACTTGTTGTAGTCATTGGTATTGCCAGAATACTACTTACTCGTTTTATGCAGCCGAAGTATTCAATTCTCACTTTATTGAGGAAATAGTATATTGCCTGCAAAAGTAGTGCGTCAGTTTACGAGTTTCATCAAGCCTACAGAATGTTTTCTGTTCACTGAATACTGTTTGCGAATTATCCGAGAAAACACATTTCCGAGTGGGATGTAATACAAAGCTGAATTCTTAAACTGTCATCCTTATAACAGTTCAATTCAATCACACATATAATAATATGATAGTCTGTAATTGACTTCAAAGACTTATCAGGGAATATTCTCATCACCTTACGGTTTGCTGATGATATTGTCCACCTAGACTATGAGAAGTAACCCCTGATGCTGTAAAATATGAAAATAATACCGGTGTTTGATTATAGGTGTCCGCGTTCTATCTCATCAGTAAAGCAGTATAATATGGCGAGTGCTGTTGAGGTTACGCATAAATGTTTAGGTGGGGAGGGTTAGTTAGCCTTCAAGGTAGGGAAGCTGAATAGGTTGAGATGGCTAGAACACGTGCTGGCATACTAAGCCATCGCCTTCCTCCAGGGACAATGCTGACCAGCACATGTTAAGGTTTAAAATGCGTTTGGGTCGGTCAAATGAAAAAGTGATATTGGTTCATAAAATTGTTGACAGTCGGCTGGAAGAAATACCGGAGATGTGACTGCAAATCTTTGGTACTGGTACTGGTGCATTCACTCTGTGTAATCTCACATATCTATTCAACTCATGTTTTTCCTTGTCATTATTTATTCTCCCTCACATTTTCTCTCGTTAAACTTCCATTTAGTTTTATGTCTCTACCTTCGTGTGCTACATGGAATGTGGTAAATTAAACAGGTGGACTTCTCTGCAAACTCATACTGAAAGCTACTCAGAATGACAGTCTGTGCGTAACTAAATGCGAAACATTGATAAATGATCTCCAAAATTTCAACAAATGATAAGTGTAGTTCATAATCTTGCTCTTTGTCAAATGAAAAATTGATACCTTTCGGTAATCTCTTCTTCCACCCGGGACTCGTCTCCTACTTTGCAACTGGATTTGTGCTTTGTCACATTTGTACTTAGTTTTCGGTCATTCAGCATTCGCCGTTGCTGTTGACTCAGCGCCTAGATGACTTTAGTTGAATAAGGTTTCGATCGTGCAAACACGGGTCCTGGGCAGTTGATTGGTTGCATTATCATTTCTCAAATGGAATGCAGCATACTGTATATTAGGGTAAATCTTCCGCCTCGCCTGCTGGAGCTGGTGTTCCTCAGGGTATTGTTATCTCTCTTTTTCTTTTTTCTCTCTCGTCTTACATGACCTTTCTCTTTCTAATGAGAGCAACTTCGTCAAATATGCTGGTGATCTGACCGTCTCACTTCCTGTCATGTTACAATGTGACTGCAGCAAACTTAACTGCTTCCTGTCTGTAGTCTAAGGTACGTGGTCTTACGTTAAATCCCTCTAAATGTCAGGCAGCTAACTTTCCCCTCACTCATAAGCGTGAACTGCGAAAACTGTGTCGTTCACAAGATGCTTGTATCAAAGAGGACACTGAAACAGAAACTAAGTCTAACATAAAATACCTTGGAGTAAATCTATCCTCTGGTCTTTCTTGGTCATTCTATATCTTGTCGATTTCTAAGAAAACCTTCAGTCTAGGTTACCATGTTATGTAGTCAAGACAGTCAAGAATCATTCAACCTCTCTTTTTACAACTTGTTAACTCTTGCATTGGTCTTTACTGCTCCCCCTTATTCTTTCCTGAATTACTCAAAAACGACTATGTCGTATTGTGTAGGGTATTAAGGTTGTCATTAGGGCAAGTGGTGTACCATTTCGTCAACTCGTTAATGCATTAGTTAAAAGACATCTAAACTCATGCGAGAAATGGTCTAAATCTATACTGTCTAACCCTCAACACCCCTTCTATTCTCAGCTCTTCCCTTTAATTTCATCTGATGGAACCAGAAGTCGGAATAAAAGATTATGTGATCGTTTTTGGAATTAAGTAATACCAAAAATTGTTGTCGTTTTCATTGCCAGCAGTTCACAGCCTATTGAGTTTACGCAAGTGCAATGCTCATTTCCCACTTTCCTGAGGAGACATCAACTAGGATTCTAGGAAAGTAGTACGTCAGTATGCGAATTTCATGAATCTGTAGACTACATTCCATTCACTTATTACTGAAACTAAACTATGAAGGAACTGATATTTCAAAGAAGGATGTAGTACAAGGCTCATTTCTACAACTGTCGTCCTTATTTTAGTTCACTTTCATCATAAATGTATTAACCGAATTGTCTGTTACTCACTTTAGGCCCTTACCAGGGAACAGTCTTGTCAACTTTTTGTATGCTGATGGTATTGTCCACTTAGGCTGCGAGAAGTGACCATTGAAACTGGAAGATATGAAAAGACTACTGGTTTTTGATCGTAGTGTCTGTACCCTTTCTTCTGTGTTAAGTAGTCTAATATGGTGAGTAATATTGGGGTTAAGCTTAGTGTTAAGTAGAAATGTGATTTCAAACGTTGTTAATGACACAGATGCATTCACTCTGTGTAATCGCACATATCTGAGCAACCCTTATATTTTTTCCATATGACTGTTCGGTTTTCATCACATTTATGCACATTAGAGTTCCATTTAATTTATTTTTTCCTCTACCTTTGTGTGCTACATGGAACGTGGTAACTTAAGCGGGTGCACTTGTGTGCACGCTTCTATGTTGAAAATCAGTCTGTCAGAATGATCTATAGTCCAGGTATAGTGAAATGTTAAAACGGGGATAAAAATAGGCAAAATGTCAACAAATGGTAATCGTATTTTTCATTTAGTTCTTGTCTAACTGAAAAAGTGATCTTACAATAATTTCTCCTCTTACCCGAGATAACTCTCACACTCTGTCTCGTTATATCTCATTAGTTAGTTAATTTTATCACGTAGCCCAACTGCGAAGTTGAAACACATCTGATGAAATATGTTATGCTTATTACCAACCAAATATAATATTTTTCAAGTGTGGAACGTCACAAATCGAACTGCTACACTTCTGTGCTGAGTTCCATGTTAAAACTCAGTCAGTCAGCTTTGTCACTACAAATGCGTAGTGTCACAACTACCTAGTGTTAATTAGCTTAAACAATTATTCATGCCGTTTCCTAAGTACTCTATGCATTTCCCGATTCCTTAAACTGTCCAGATAAAGTGCACCGAAGAGGAAAACATAAACCAAAAGTCAGTAACATGGACGTAAGAAATGGTGTGAATAGAAGTGAATGAGACGAGTGACCTTTTATCCCTGTAGTACGCTTAAGTAAAATACTCATGTATATGAATGAGGCAAAAAGTTGTGTGACTGACTTGATATGATGATGAGCAATAGTTTGTGCTCAAAACGCCACCAAGTAATATTGCTCTCCAACACTGTGTGATTTACCAAAATAAAATCGTATCCATAATGGAGTTATACTCTACCACAGTGCCCAAGTTTTATGCTTATATCAAAAATACTTATCTTGTGCGTTATGTGTCTCCTAATTGTTTCATTTTTGTCTTCCTCATTGCAGGTTGTCAGTCTCCGTAGACATTCTACCAGATGTCGTCATGCATAGTGTCTGCAAGCAGTCTTTCAATACATCTACCTCCCGCAAAGTTATTGTTACGATGCCTTTAAATCATTTACATTTGGCCGTAATACAATTAGTGTGCTAATATTACTGATGCAATGACATGCAAGACTTGTACATGTTACTGTGAAGCTAGTTTGTAATAACATTCCCTCCATAGTAAATAGAATGCTTGTGATAACAATTCGTCATTATCTTTTCATTGTGTTGATAGTTGCGTATATATTAGAAAAAAGCTAACCTTGTCGTATCAGTTCTCTAAATTACAATCACTAAGTGCCCATACCTCTGCTGAATACCAAGTGCTACTCGTGGCCCATGAAATACTTATTACTGCATTCGTAAATAGCTATCAAACTGTTATTACATGGAGTATTGAGACAGAAGGCGTATGAAATTTAGATATTAGTGTGTATCTGAAGTAAACGACACAATATATATGTGCATGTTTCATTTCAAAACTAGAGAATTTTATAGGGTAATGTAGGAGTGAGCGCAATGAGTTAATAATGTATTCTTTACTGCATCCATCTTGTATGAGTGGAATGCTTCTATTCAATTTTCGGCGAAGCTTCAATATCACCCTACAGGGTTTCTTCAATGCACTCTCATAAGGAATAATACTTGGCACTGAGGAATCCAGCCAAAAGCATTTGTGACACAGTCGAATGACTTTTTCAACTAAAAGCGGTAATACTGATATTAGGTGTGATTTATCTGTAAACTGAGGGACTCTGGTGTAACACAGCACCATATCCCAGCAGGGTATTGTTTGTGTTTTACAGGTACAAGTAGAATTCATGGACTGAGCATTTGTTAAATATGGAGGCGACCCATTGAGTCACTTACACGAAAGGCTGATGAAATGCGATACCTTACACACGCACTTTCAGATGTAGGCATGTGTTACTCCACATGAACTCTGGGCCATATCGAGTAGGCATTCCTTTAAATCTACTCTACCCTGTGCGCTTAATTATTGTTCGTATATGTGATGACTTGGTGCGTTTCCTAGTTTGCCTATAATTACGGAATGTACATTATATTAACGAACACAAATAAATTTTGTGAAAACCAGTGGTGTTCCTTCTCTAGTCTCAATTGATGTCACATTGATTGACACGATTAAAGGAATAGATTGTAACGTGGTGTTTTCTGTAGCTGCGAAACGTAGATACCTAGTTTCGAATTGACATCATCCGTCTGATCCTATTAACCTATGGGTATGGTTCATCCTTCATGATAAAACTAGAACTCAGAAGTAGACTGTCTTTGACAGATCTAGTTTTACGATGTGACTAATTGGTGAGTCACCTGGTGTTGTGGTAGCAAAAAAATAACTCCAAACCTTAGTATTTTCTAGATATGAACAGATTTACTTACTTTGGCGACAATTTAATCTTAGGGATATTAACCTTTACTTAGTAATTTGGATCCGAAAGTAAACGCCATGTTACTAAGTTATTCAAAAGACAGAATGATGAGTGAAACAGTACTCGGATACTTATTCTAACGAAATCGAATAATGATTATCGTTTAGCCTACCAATATGCCGCTTACTTTCAGTCTTAATTCAAAGACAAATTTAATTGCCCAATAAATTAATAGTTTCAGAAGACTGCTCTACTCCTGTCTTTGAAATACTTTACCCGATCGTGTTTTACTTCAAAATAAGTGTATACTGGCCAGCTGATGTTGCTTATCCAGTTACACTGTTTTTCAGTTACAATGTCCCATCTATTTCCTATCAAACACAACATCCCTTAAACCATCAACGAGTAAACATCATTTCTAAAAAAATAACCTTAACTATTCGCATGTAAACGATGCTATAAACTTTATCACTTACGTGATGTTTCAAATTCCGATTAATCAGTTTTCCCTTACATGAGCACCTGTTTCAATTTTAACGGATAGTTCTAACCTTTGACTACTGAATTAGTACGTTTCATTATGTACCATCCATACGAAATATAGGTACTGATAATAATTACTGCTAACAGATTTATCACGAGAATGTACTCCATATTGACGACAATATTCCTCAGGGGCGGACGTATTTTCTAAACGCGCTACTCAATACAACACATGACCCTAACCCCATAACTCTGTAGCTCACAACATTCTATGAAGTTAGTAGTGACTATTAACAAGTAGAATGTCTATTTGAGGTATAGAGAATACATTTATTAGTGATTCGACACAAAATACAAAATCAACGGTACTGGAAACCACTTCCTTCAGCAATGAATCCCACGAGGTCACTGGAACTACAGATTATCTAAAAAAGAAAACAAGGGTTCACAGGGTGCATACATGAATATAACTACCAATATAATATTAACGAGACAGCACAGTAAAAATTAATGAAAGTTTATATCAATGTGCGATTACATCAGTCACTATTTTTGACACAAGTGGATATTTAGACGAAGTAATGAGAAGACGTAATTTGTCCGAGTCGTGTAGTGTTGTATTTGTGCAACACATTTTAGACAATCTGGTCACGCATGGACTTGTTATAGGAATACATATGAAATTAATACAGTTAAAAGTTTGGAAAATAAATTTAGGTGGAATTAAAACCACATATTGAAGGTCAAAATAACAATGAAGATTACTAAACCAAATATCTGAGGGACTAGTACATCTACCCTGACTAGTTTCAAAACAAAGTTTAACAAAGGTTTCGTGTGATGACGAATAGTCTTGGAATTCACAAAAGTGGTTTAAACTTCCTAATCACACTTCGGTTCCCACAAACTTTAGAATGCAATCCAAACACGTTTTACAGATAGGTTTAAAGAATGTGCAAACGCCAGTTTTATGACCTGTCCCTATAATATGTTTCGAAATAGAGGAGCTGGGACCCCATTAATAACTTCTGAAGATTCTGTTGCTTCTGGAGGCATTTAGGAATATGATGCGTAGCCCTTACTTGCAAAAATCGATGAGCCTTCCCTAAATGGATATAGCAACCACTTCTAAACCTTACGTCCATAGCTTTAAGAGATGTCGGACACTACTTCTACGTGGTTTTAAAATAATTTGGTGAATTAACTTCGAACAAGCGCGAATGTGGCGTCAGGACAATGACAAAAATCGGAAGTTTATGAAACCAAACTCACTAGTAGGAAAAAGTGACGCACACGTCAGATGTCTTTACGTACCTGATCACGAGGATGGTATTGAAATCCACCAAATTACTAAAATGTTGCAGTGTGCATTTAACTCACTTAAAAACTTCGGCAGAAAACAGTGAATGTTATAAGTGATCGTAAAACATATTGCAATTTCTGCCCATTTGTGAACACTAATTTTCGCTTGTATCTATGCATTCTATTGACTTTCCTCTATCAAAACAACACACAGAAGTGCGGGAGGATGCAGGAATTCGATATCAACCATATTCTTTGGTTCCTGCAGCAGTAATAGGTACTGCACAATAGCTGATAGGGAAATTTGAGATCGAGTACAAGTTTCCGCCAATCTGCAAAGAAATTTATCGAATGACAGTCGTTGAAATGTACGCGAAGCTTACTCGGTATGCCAAAAATCACTGCATGAACCATGTATTTAAGCGTCCTGTCACACAAGCAATCAGCAAATGCTCAAGAACAATATCGAACAATAATTTTCATATAAATTCATCCAACAAGAGCAAAATAAGCAGCGAAATAGCGTCTACTACGTTTGCTGGACGACTAGCCACAACTCGAATCAACGAAACCGCGCAAATGCCGTCAAGGTTAAGCCAAAGGCGCCACTTCAAACAGGGGATATGCTTTATCAACGCCCGAGATGAGGTGCTAGCCAGTGACACATGCTGTCCAGGGTTTAATCCCCGGCAGACTCACTACTAAACCTCGCCAAGCTAGTAGTAAGTTCGTCAAAGAGGGATGGTTGGGTATGATACCAGCAACCCCACCCCGTAAAAGTGGAACCAGTAGCGCCGAGATTTAAAAGCTCAAGCTTCGGGCTTTTTGTTCCACTCGAAACCTACAGGAATAGAAGAACATCTATAAGACGTTAATGTGGCGTAGACCAAGCCGTGTTTGGGAGGAACAAACCCATGAAATCTAGGTAGGCTTAGGCCCAGACAAAGGTCTACTGATAATGTTTTCGACAGGTTTCGAAATGTCAGCACACCCACATGCATGCAGCACTCACCATATTTCTTGATCTGAAGATGGCATATGACTCTGTCAGCAACGTGTGGAGTGCCGAGAAAGTATGTTATAGTGGTCAACGAACTCCACTCGAACTGGTACAGCGTGTAACGATTTAAAGAGAGTTGTTTTCTTGAGTGATAATAACAAATTTTTCATTGAATTTCACCATAGATGAACTTATAGATGTGACGCTGATGAACTTAGGGATTGGCCTGTTATCAAGAAACAGTCTTGTCGACTTAGAATATCCAGATGATATAGTCTTTCCGGGTAAAGACTGACAAAGTGTAGAGTATTCTTGGGGCCTTGAGTAGAAACTAGGGTCTGTTTGACATGCGATTCGGCTCTGTCAAACGTAAGGTGATGATAAATGACTGGTCTGTACTGACTTCACGTTTAAGTATAGAGGATGAAGTGGTTGAATGTGTCAACAGTTTCATCTGTCTGGGAAAGCAAAGCCATAGTGGATGGACTACTGTTGAAATCTCAATGCCGGCACAAAATGTCTCTGTGGCATCTCCCAGTCTGCTTCACATTTGGTCTAGGTATGATATAGCGTTATTGACTGCGCTATAGTTTACTCCGTCTTCCTTTATGGCTGTGAGAAATGAGCATGGATACTGAAAAACCTGTAGAGGAAACGTGTCTATGACCACAGACATTTAGATTTTAACTTCCAATGTTAGGTAGTATAGAGTAATAAATACTTAGGTTAGGAGTAGTGTTGGATTGGGTGAAGTCAATCTATGGGGTTGTGAAGCTGCATCGATTAAGATGGCCGGGACTTGTGCTACCCAAAACAATCTCCCTAATTATATCTGATATTGACGAGCAATTATATAACACATCCCTTTTCTGAAGTAGTGTTACCCTTATCCGGTGAGTATTAGAGCATTTCAGGAAATAGGCCAAAATATACCAGCACGATTTCATAAAGATTGAATAATATACGTCTAAAGTTTGAACTTGTAGCTCCCCTATATTAAATCCAGCTGTAGGCTTATAAAGCTAATTCATTTATGCATAGTATAAGTTTGCAGAAACCAAGTTTACATATGCTTTTCACACGTTTGCCACTGTATTATTAAACGCTGATCTTCATTTGTGGTCATGCACTTTTCGTACGCCTGAGCTTTTCGAAAATTGATTTCGTCCTGTCAAGTTTTCACTTGTACTTCTTAATACAACGTTGTTAGTATTTGACGTTGTACAGCGTTGGTACATTGTAGAACGTGAAAATGGGGATGTACCATGGTATTATAATTGGAATCATATTTACTTACTATGATCTATTACAACGCGCAGATATCAGTATCACGAAACATTTTCTGATGAAAATGTAGCAGATATAACGCAGTTCGAGAATATAATGCCACCGACACTATTTACACTAGAAGAAATGTTTTGGTGCAGAATATCATTTAAAAAACATACAAAAAGTATAACCTGTCATTAAACCGCCATAGCAACGGACATTGACACTACAATTAGCAGGGGTATGCACTGCAGCTAGCGAATCAGGAAGATGGGTGACTTCCACGTAATGATTCTTCTAAAGCTGTTTGGGCCAAACAAACGAATAGTGCGTTTAAAAGTATTCTCGATCTGGCAGTCTTACCTTATCGTGATAGCTTGCTGAGATTAAAAGAAATTGTGAGCCACTACAGAACTTATGGTAATGATCATAAGATAGCATGCTGCGTGTTGAGGGAAAATACTGATGGAAAAAGAAGTCTATAAACGGCTATCCAAAATAAAAATCTGTTAGCTCTGTTTTTATCGTACGGCTCATTTTATCCCTGATTGTTACGTTACAACTTCGATTTATTTCCTTAAAAGCTTCCGACAGTTAAATACAATGACCGCATAATATGAAACTGATTTCCATTTCTACGAAATAAATACTTGAAGTTGCTTAAATTTGAAAAAAAAACACTAATAAGTAGTTAGAATGAAGACGGATTCGAATGAACTCTGTTTGAATTATTTTCACTTTCCAAAAAAAAATGGTGAAAAGTATATTGAGACGTAAATTTGTTTAAGCGGTTTGACAAATATGCAAAAGGAAGAAATAAATACACATCAGTTAATTCAGTGTTGATGTAAATTTCAAGATGGAAAAAATAAATATTCAAAAAGACAACTAAACATTGTCATGACAGCTTAAATTTCCCACATTGGCATATAAAAAAATGTAAGACGATTACTAAGAATTACGATTTTCGTTACTATTGCAAAAGTTAATAAATATGTCACAGAATAAAAGTAATGCAAATCAACATTGACATTTAAACCTTTACAACCAATTCAAGCTGCGTTAACGCGATAAAATGAGGCTTACGTTCCATTTTTTTTTAAAAAACATATGTGTATCGGGATAATTCAGATTTCCTATGCTGATTTGTGGCATGAAATATTTACTGAGGCTGATTGCAAAATGTTATAGCATCACGTGTTTTTCTACTGTATATCTCGTAATATGAAACTTTATTTTGCATTTGATGAAAGTTTTATGAGCTGTATTTAAATGCACTGTATATGAGGATATAATTTAGGTGAGTTAAGAAAATTAAAAATACTGTAGGATTATGTGGAAGTGGACTTCTATTCCTCATTTTCTTCTCATCATAGACTGCTGGTGTTAAGAGTGATTTTCTTTCTAAGTTACGGTGATTTTTCCCGGAAACTTTGGTTTCATGATAATTATCTCTATCATCGTCTTGTTCTCTTCTTGCTTCCCGTACACCTAATTTTGCTGAGAGCATATTTTTCTTCTCGTAGTTTTCACCGTCTTCTTTAGGAAGATTATGCGAACTTGACTTTAGCCCCCACGAATTTGTAATCTGGTGATCAGCTTTATCATTATGTTTGATTGTTTTACTAGATTCAGTTGTTGTTGTTATTATATATTTAGACTTCGTATTATCTTGTACTTGTTCAGTGAATTCATTTTGGCCTTCAGTAATTGAATTGACTTGTTTGGTCGTTTCAGTTTCTTTTGCATGTGTAGTAGATAAAATGTAAAATAGTGTGGTTGATATTAGTTTATATTTTTAGATTAGATTTAAACTTCTGCCTGTTTTTTTAAATAAATAATCACCAATAAATTATTGGTGTTATGACGCAGGTGAACTCTGAGATAAGATAAAAAGGATGTACTTAAAAAAATAATTATGCATGATCATATATCAATAAAAATAAGGCATAATCAACTGGATGTCACTGAGTAAGCAGTTGAAACCGAAATTGACGTGGCCATCACGATGACTAGTGGATCTTGTATTTCAATAATTCTCTAAATATGATGGACTGTTAATTATTGAAATCGTTTTTACGTATATGTGAATAAATGCTCAGTGGTGGTGGCAGTTTCACACTAAAGGAAGCGAAAGGTATGATTTAAAAATCGTCATTAGCATACAGAATAGAATTACCAGTTACAACTCAGGAACTTGCCCAGTAGAGATTTTGGCGAAAGGAACCTTGACTTGATAAAATGGCTACTGTATAAAAATGCTCATGATCACTGAAAGAAGGTACTGCTTCTAGAAACACTTGGTTCTTTTTTGTTTCTACCGGAGGAATCTCTAATTAGTGAATTCATTTAAACTGTGATATTTGTTTTTTGTTGAGGTTTGTTACTTATATATATATATATGTTCGTCAATAAATGCATTGTTCAAATACGAACTTATTAGCTGGGAAACAAAACCTTTTACACCTCCTAACTCACTGAGTATGATGGAGTGACGTTTAAAGTTACAATGAAGTCATAAATAGAAGTGCTGTTAAGGTTGATGGTCTCTAGATTACAAATCATTATTTTCACTGACTAAATCATGAGATTTAACTGCTGTCGACTAAGTATCAACTTCAATTCCTTACCGAGCTGGTAGATCGGGGATATCTCGTATAATCTCAACATTAACTGATCACTTGCTGCTCGAATGATTGGAATGAGGGGGTGCAGTTATCCACTTGAGAGGTTATTGTGAGGATATTTAGAAGATATTTACACTTTAATCATTCATACCATACCTGATAAAATACTACTATCTCAGTCAATGAAGTGGCCAGTGTAGTTAAACTGGAGGGCGATTCCATTTGATAAATCTACTCTCATATTAGTAAATAATTCTGTTGACTGAACATCTAAGTTTGCTTAATATGGAAGGCGTGCCATTTAGTTTCTCGGACTTCCAGATATTACTATAGTAACGAAAGTAGGAAGGAATAAACTGATAAAAAACACCTGGTGGTATTTGATAAAAGTATTGATCTAAGCGACGAGATATTGTTCAGAATACAGCCTGTTACGGTATTATGTTGTTTTAATTAAACATCTGTTTTATTCATAATCTTATGCTTTATAGTTCGACCGATTGTTTATTATAGGCTGCAAATATTGCGCAATAAGATATCGACTGTTCCTTTTACTTCTGCCGCAAGATAGTATTACAAATACATGAAATGATTGTGGCACTTATCACTAAAATGAATTATGCATTTTAGGCAAACTAATATCTGACTTAATAAGGAGTTTTTCCAAATACGTCTGTATAAGCTGTTGGCAATTTTTTGAAATCTATTAATCTCACAATTTTGAGGACTTTCTCAGTTGATTGATTTCGATTTTTAATAAACTGGTGCTCATAAATGGTGTAGCTAGAAATGTAATCCCATACGTGATACTGATTGGTGTTAATAGGCGATTATCGTTCATAACAGTCATTATTACTCTTAATTACATTTAAAGAGTCAGGCAATCAACATGTAATTTGAAACTGTTGTGAAATCTCGCTTCAAACTGCACATCTTGCAATTAATCAATTACATTCTACGGATGTCCATCTAAGAAAATTGAAGAGATTTCACAAAAAATAGACATTTCCAACACATTATGACAGGATACCAGTACCACTAATCAAGTGGTTTGCCACTGTACCAATAGAGTTCGAATAAATAACTTCTTGTAAATACTATTTAACTACAGGTGTTTGTGGAAAAGACATTTGCTGCAATTGACTTTGAGTAAATAGTAATGCTTTTAAAAAATATTTTATCTCGACAGTAATAAAATTTAGTCATTTACTTTGCACTAGTCTGTATGAAACCCAGGATGTTCATTTATTCGTACTTGGGAACAATTAGTTTGGTGTAATTTTGTTTTGCTGGAAATTACCAATCCCTATGATTGAGATCTAGGATTACCAAATAGGATTTAAAGTGTTTATCTGATTCCACTACTGACCACTACCAAATATACGAACAAGACCCGAATGCAGGTTCTCTTGAGGTATTCATATAAGTAATCTATATACCAACAGAAACTCACTACTACGGTCTGCGAAGTTAACAGCGATATGATATGCAGTCGCATACCAATCACTTACCAACACATTCAAACAAGTGACCTTATCGATCATCATGAATTCGGTTAGGTATCGCTGATTACTTTTAAAAGGAAGCTTAAGATAAGTTAAATATTTTCGTAATCAAAAATTCATCTTACCTATCACCTGGTAATCTCTTTTGTCGTCATCAGCTTCAAAATTTAATGTATCAACTTCATCTTCCTCATCTTCCCCATAGTCTGTATTTGAATTTAACCAATTCATCGGGCCAGAGGTTTCTTCTGTATTATCACCAATAGTACTGGTTTCTTCTGATTCGTTTTGTTGGTGTTTTTGCTCACTAGAATATCTGTTGTGGTTTCGATGTAGTCTTTTTTCATTTTCTTGTTGATAATATTGCTGAAGCAGTTCTGTTTCTTGTTGAATATGTCCTGATCGCTTTGTCGTTCCTTCTTCTTTCTTTTCTTCTCCATCCGATCGATCATTGGGTTCTTTAACCTTGTGTTGTTCGATTTCTTCTTCATTCTTCTCCTTTACCTGATGCTGGATCCAATCTGGCTCCCTAACAAAGTTTGTGTCAGTTGTTGTAGTTATAGTTGCGTGAGTTGTTACAGGAGTCAAATCAGGATTCATGTTAAAGTCGAATAATTTTGAATTCTGTGTTATTCTTACAAACATTTGTGTAACATTCACGTTTAAGTAGCCAGCATTCTCTCTCCCCCTGTTATTCCATTCTAAGCGAATCGATTTCATCTTATCGACTGAGTAATTATTTTGACAGAATAAATAATACTTGCTTAAATGAGATACAACAAGAGAGTCAATTTCTCCACAAAGTACAGCTTCGTTATTCGCATCCACCGAGTAGACTTTCAGTGTATCTGGTGTTCATAAAAAACAAGATGAAAAAAAGGAGTTTTTATACACATCTCTCGGTGTTATTTTTGTTATTTATTATTTTTTTTTTATTACAGCTTGATTCCACACTGTATTTTTGGTACAGGTATGGAATTTTCAGCATGTGATATCGGTAGCCCAAATTTTGCAGGCCGACCATAGATATTAGGTGTGCGTCGGCAGGGGATAGAACCTCAGACCATATGCATGATCAGCGAGAGTCCTAGCCACTGTGCTACTGACGCTACCGACTGGGAAAAAAACACACCAAGAAAGTATAAGCGGTAACGGTTTTTTTTGCGGAAAAAGTCATTGATATATTCTTTCCTTAAATCAATGCGATAACGTGATAGTTGAGCATCGTTGACAAAAATAACCAATCAATATTAGATATGTGATGGCCACTGGCAAATAAACTTCAATTAAAGCTTTACATCTGCTGCTATTTGTTCACTAGTCATGCTGAAGAATAGTAAATTAAATATTAGGGAAACTAAAGGTTTTTTCGGACTATAGGTATATGGTAGTAAATTAAATTTGGTGAATTAAACTTAATAGGCAACACTTTTTGTCACCTAAGGAAAAACATGTCTGTGCATCAAAGGTTTATCTTCTAAATTTACAGAGTGAATCTCAATCTCCGGATACATTTATAAAGTAAGGGCAGAAACTATTAACCATTTTTCCAAAAATAGCGCGTTTCTTACCAAAACTGGCTACAAAAAGTAAAGCTACTACCTACACCCTTGTGCTTCAAATAAATCATCTATTATGCGTAACTTTTTATTGCACAAAGAATTTATTGTGATATTCCTAAAAGTCAGTGAATACGTGTTCGACTGTATTTTTGTACGCTAAACAACGATGATTCAACACTATTCTGCAACATTACAAAATCAAAGGCTACAGGGCAGCGGGACTATTAAAGCTGGATGGCCGTTTTGATCTGCTTGTGAATGATATATTGCATCTGTATTATTAGCCAGTAATTATTACTTAAACAGAAATCAAGATGATTTACTCTATCCAAGCGTGAAATTTGTCCAGGTGCCCAAGGAATGCAAAAAAGTAGTAGTTTTCTTTTTTGTTATCGGTGTAAAATGTTTTTCATACATTTGGTTCCCTTGATAAATTTTGATAGAGAAAGAAAGACCAGATTTGCAGTCTAAAATGATGCCATCATTCTATTTCACAGGTTCTCATCAGCTGCAAACGACCTGAAATTACAATGGTTATAAATAATAATATTTCATACTTCAATGTTTGAAAGGTGATAGAGAAAACATTATAAGATTAACGCATCTCGAATATAAGTATTATAATTTATGGTTTAAGTTACCATCAATTTATATACTATCAAACTATGAAAGAAGAAAAAAGGTGGGGTGGGAGAAGACAGAAAACAGAAAAATCTATTAAACAGTGTCAACATGGCAACTCAAGAAGGTCAGAGTTCATCAATTTGAAAACTTGCTTAGTGAGTTGAGTTCACTAGTGTGTATGACTAGTCAGTGTAATGAAAGTGATATGGTTACCAAGTGAGTGAGAAATTGACCACACTCTCTTTCTGTCTGCATAAGTTTGGTCTGTGACGTTTGATTGCAATTGCTTCAGCAAATCGTAGTAGATTCACTGTCCTTTGTATGTTTAATATTTTGAAGGACTTGGAAATTTCGACAAAATTACGGGTATCCACAAGGTGTCTGGTAATTGCACTTTGTAAATATCTGCTTCCTTTTAGGCATAAGTTTCTCGGAATATGCACTGATTAGTCATACACACTAGTAGGCTCAACTCACTAAGCAGGTTTTCAAATGAATGAACTTTAACCTTCTTGAGTTGCCATGCTGACGTACATTCTAACACTGTTTATTAGACTTTTCTCTTTTCTATCTTCTCTCACCACGCCTTTTTTCATAGTTTGATAGCATATAAATTGATGGTGACTTAAAGTAAAAATTGTAATGCTTTTTTTCCGGATGCGTTCATCTTATAATATTTTATTTATTAGATTTCAAACATTGAAGTATGAAATATTATTATTTATAACCATTGTAATTTCAGGTCGTTTGCAGCTGATGAGAACCTGTGAAATAGAATGATGGCATCATTTTAGACTGCAAATCTTGTCTTTCTTTCTCTATCAAAAAATGTTTTTGTCCAGTGTTAAAATGTTTACTATTTACTTTCGAACTCATGAACATTCTCCGAGAACAGAAGTACCCTGAAGTTTACAAAATCATTAGATGAATATATATGCAACTAGTAGAATTAGAGTCACAACAGATCAGCAGTCAATCTCTTCCTATGAATACTTATAAAAGATCAGGGTCATCATGAAGACATATTTTGTACACTCACTATTATATAATGGACCTTTCAGTGCCTTACCGCTTAATACTGTTTCTCTAAAGTCAAGCGGTATGTAAAGTAAGATCGCAAAGTTTCAATGGAATTCTTCAGATGAATAAATAAAAATTTGAACTGTGTTTTGCATCTTTTCACAGAATGTAGTGTTATTTTGTTTTTGTGAACCGAATGGTACTGGTATGATTCACTTTTTACCACCTTTTAAATTTCGGTTGCCACATTTTGAGCATAGCTGATTAATCTGCAACAGTTGTTCCCCTTTAGACAAGATGGTGGATGTCTTAAATAGTACATTTTACGTTAACTGCAAACCCTGTTGCTTTCACAGTGGGATTCGTAACAAGTTCTTTAGAATAGATCTGCTACTTTCAATGAAAAAATGGACTAGCTGTCTTGCGTTTAGGCTATATTCATCCATAAGTCTTCGATAAGGGATTTCATTACCAGATGTTTTTCGGCCACTATTTTACAATATTCTGTATAATGAATAATGTCTGCTAAGATCAAGTTTTTTTTGAATGGCCTAATTCAGTAAATATAATTACCAACTGCATTTTACACTGCTTGACTTTGATTTGGCGTTTAAACTAGTTCGAAAGTACTGATCAACTGGACACAGTTGCATGCCTAAGTGTTACATAATGGGTTTCTAGATTCATTTTGTCAACTGAGTCATTTAGTTAGCACCCAGTTTCTGGGTACCAGGTCAGGAGCCACACCTCACGTGTGATAGCTACTGTCTCATTCTATTCCCTTGTGGGTGGGTGAGATTCGATCTCTGGACCCACTGGTTGGAAGCTGAATACCTAGGCTAATTAGCCATATCCCCACTTTGTCAAGCAGAGGTGACAAAACAATTCTTCTGCACCGTCGCTTGAGTTAGTGATCAAAAACGTATCTACATGATTTTATCAGTTATGTTTATACCTCAGGTTATGAAACCTGTCTGCGTATCTATCCCTGGTGCTATTGTAGGTGCAAATCATTGAGGAACGCACATCTAGGATAGTGTGACTTAAAGTATTCCATTTTTTTAGTAGTCGTTTTCACCTGTCAGGGATTCATGATGAGAAAATTGTGGAGTGGTTGAGGTTTAAACAGGCTGGTAAAGACTTTAAAGCATTTTGATGTGGTTGTGTTCGCTGAGCTGGATAGATAATTTGCGAAGCTTTCATCCCCCTACTGGGTGACATCTTCAGAGCACACTTCAATTTGAGGTGAGCTTTTAGATTTCTCCACGAGTTTATTAATCATCTCTCCTGGTGACCTTGGACGTGACTGGTTGTTTTTGTATGTTTTCACACCTTCTAGGCTACTTGTATTGGAACTGATTGTTTTTTTGACTTCAACTTTGTGTGTGAAGTTTCTTTCTTATCGGCTGATAAATTTTGTCTATCTCGATGTGTCTGTTGATTGATGACTCACTGGAATACCAGGCGGGCTTCTAAAAATTCTCTAGCATTCTTGTTGTTTCCTCTGTCTAATATTTGAACGTTGTCCCAGTCGAAATGATATCTGTTATTGCCTGTATGCAGTGATATCAGGGAGTGAATGTCATGTCTTTTGACGGCTAGTTTATTTTCATGAATACGAAGACGAAGGGGACGTCCACTTTGGCCAATGTAGTGCTTTTCGCAGTTGTTACAATTTATTTTGTAAATGATATTGGTTTTATCTTCTTTCGCTGTTGAGTCTTTTGGTTGACGTAAAGCTGGCTGAGTGAAGCGACTTTGTTGGTTTGTGTGCAAGGTCAATTCCTAAAGGTTTGAAGAGTCTTGTAGTGATTTCTGAGATATCCTTTTTATATGGTAAGGCGATTTTCTTTGTGCTTTCGTTGGGAGCTTTTGCTTTGATAGGTTGACTTGGGGGTATATGTCTTTTGATGAAGTTACGTGGATATCCATTCTTTTGGAAGACGTCCATGAGATACTTTTTTACAATTTTCCTTAAGATGGGAGTGCTTCAATGAGTCCTTGCCCTCTTGAATAGTGTTTGTATGCAATTCCTTTTGTGTGTTATTGGATTGTTGCTGTTGTAATTCAGGATTTAGTCAGTGTGAGTTGATTTTCCATAAACTTGAGTTTCTAATTCCCCTGTGGTTGTTCACTTGACCAAGACGTCCAAAAATGGGATTTGGTTCTCGGATTCCTCTTCTCTTCTGAATTTGATGTTGTTGAAGACGTTGTTTATTAAGTTGTGAGCTTTATCTAACTCGTTTCTTTTGATTATTACAAGTGTGTCGTCGACGTAACGCATCCAAATCTTGGGTTTGATTTTTGGTAGAACTATGTTTTCGAGCCTTTGCATTAATGCTTGTGCTATCAAACCTGATATTGGCGATCCCATGGCTGTTCCTTTGACTTTTTCATATATTTGGCCGTTGAATTGGAAGTATGTTGTTCGGCATAGGTTTATGCATTCCATTCAGCTTGTGTGTTGAATTTTTGATTGCTGTGGAAGGTGTTCGTCGTTGCTAAGTAATTGCTCCATGGTTTCTTTTGCTAGTTTTTGTCCGATTGAGATATATAATGCTGTGACGTCGAAGGATACCATTATTTTATTTTATTTTTTTGACTTACAGCTTGATTCCACACCGTATTTTTGGTACAAGTATGGAATTTTCAGCATGGATATCGGTAGCCCAAATTTCGCAGGCCGACCATAGATATCAGGTGTGCGCTGGCGTGGGCTCGAACCTCGGACCATATGCATGGTTGGTGAGAGTCCTAACCACTGCGCCACATCTATTTGTATGCCTCTGATTTTCTCTAGGAATTGGATAGTAGAGTTGCTGGAGTGATCCCACGATTCCGTCATGTGTTTTTTAAAGCATTAAAAGCATTTTAAAGCATTCAACGTACCAGCATGAAATCATTAGGAAACAGTGTGATAAGGGAGTGTTTGAAGATAATTAAGAGGGACTAGTGAGATTTCATATGAACTGTGATTAAGATTTGACCAGATAGTTCCGAAATAATGGGGCGCCGCGTGAAAACTAGATATATGTAAAAAATTATATTTGTAAAATCTCAGCGGAATTGAAATAAGTAGCTCCAACGTTTCGTCGGTGGCACAGCGGTTAGGACACTCGCCGAGCATGCACATGGTCTGGGGTTCGATCCTCGGCTGACAGACTCCTTTACCTTGCTAAGCCAGAAATATTGCTGATGAAGAGGAAAGGTTGGGCATGAGGCTAACAACCCCATCCTGTAAAAATAAACGCTGATACAGAAACTTCAAGCCACTAGCTTGAAGCCCTATGTTCCACTGGGAACGTAAAGGGAAAAAAACGTTTCGTACGGCAAACTGGTCTGAACTTCTTCAGGGAAATTAATTAAAATGAACAAAAGTAGACTAATATTTGTGAGCCTGAGGTCAAATTCTGATCACATTTCATGCAATTTTGTTCATTATATTTTGATGCCTTTTTCATGACTCATATGAATGAACAAAGGTTTTTAAGAACAAAAGATATCCTTTTTATATATAAACCTCTATTACTTTAACTCCAATTAATTTCCTTGAAGAAGTTTCGACTAGTTTGCCTAAATGAACGTTGGGACTACTCAATTCAGTTTCACTCAGATTTTGCAAATATAATAATTCACATATGTGGACTACTAAGAAGTTGTGAGTAGGATAAAAGTTTTACTAGTTCTGATCACAGTGCAGTAAAATGAAGTAACACTTATTAGACAGAGGAATTGGACGAATAACGGCAAATAAAACCAAACCAGCTTTCAAGTTTTATCAGTTTGTTCTCAGACAACAGAAATATTTATTTCCCTAAAGTATGGAAAATTTTCAATTTGTATAACGAAAAAAGAAAGAGATTTCACCTTCATTGAAGGCTGTGCTTAAACTGAGGAGACTGTGTTTTTTTCATCAATAGCACCATCTGTTTTTTTGTGCACATATGTGCGTGTATATCCACAGGCTGTGTACATAACTGTGTATCACTTACTTTGAAAAAAAGTTATCATATTTTTGCTTTAGTTTAACAGGTTTTAGCGTTCAGACAGAAGTAATATTCAAAGTGAAATTGGATTATGAAAGTTGCACGAGAGATAAATTACATAATAGTACAAATACCAAAACATTTTTATGAACTGTGTTCCACTGACCAAGTTTGATTAATTTAGTTAATCTGTTTAAGGCAACTCAGGTGTTATCAGTTACCTCTTAATACAGACATGTAGACAATCGAGTAGCAAATGAATTTCCTGTCTAGTACACTAATCTGCACGGAATCACTGATATATGCATAGTTTTGTAGTACCTTTTGTAAACATGAAAATATTAGGCTGTATCTAACTAACCACACTTTTTGCAAAAGAAGTGTATAAACAAGTAAAACAAAAACTAATTTACGTTTATTATTATTATTGCTATTACTACTACTGTCATATTAAAGTAATTGCTGAAAATGTTGTCCAGAAAGATAATATAAGTCTCTCAGTTACACTGCCGAGCTATGAGGAAACAACTGCATACCAATGTTTACTTCTCTTAGAGCTGAAAATATTCAAGGCTTTTCAAAAACAGTTATTGCTAACTTCTTTACTTAAATGAAATTAAAATTAGTTTTTATTTCATAGAAAGATGAGTAGTTCAAGTCTAATGAAATGCGAAATCATCCCACTTATTAGAAATGAAAGCTGATTATAGACTTCAAAGCAACACTTACTATATCTCGGTTGAATTTCATAACTATGACATGTGCATCTGGTAGGTCGGTCCTTAAAATTGTCTTTTGTGATCAAGACTTTGTTCCCCTTGAAACTCACTAAAGTGTGAATGGATTTAGCTTAATTGACTCACAGATCTACTTGTCTATTTCGTTTGAATATACTCATCATTTTTTAAAGAGTTATTTGATTGCATGGAGGATTTCATCATAAGTTGACATCAGTTAGAGAACCACTGGAAAACCTGGGGTACTGGACAGCTATTTCGTCCTAGTTTTTTACTCTTTAGCGGTATGCGCTAACCGGGGTTCGAACCCGGGACCTTCTGGTTACAAGGCGAGTTCGTAGACCACTGAGCCATGATGAAATCCATTGCGGAATGGTCGTACTATGTGGTGAATCGGCAGAAGTTAGAATTCAAGGACCATTGGATCGGGTCCCAGTAGCTCAATTGTCTACGAGCTCACCTTGTAACCAGAAGGTCCTGGGTTCGAACTCCGGTGGGCGCGTACTGTTGAAGAGTACAAATTAGGACGAAATAGCTGTCCAGTACTCCCAGGTTTTCCAATGGTTCTCTAACTAATGTCAGCTCATGATTAAATCCTCCATTCAATCAAACAAAATCCCTACAAAACCAATACTTAAAAAGAGTTATTTATATACATGGTATTTTTAATAAGTTGGAATTGAATTATATGCATCTTTATGTAAATAAGTAATCTAGCAACAGGCTTGAAAATGTCGATAAGGCTTCTAATTTCTTTTTTTTATTGTTTCACGTACTAACTTTAGCATCTCAGAATACTTATGAATTTGTGTTACTGTATTCACCAATCACTTCCATAAACTGACTGTTTCACTGCAATATTATAACTGCATGAGTCTTGAATTTCGGACGCACAACGTATTAAATTTAAAATATTATTCGAGTGGGGATAATGTGTTGACTATGTTCAGGTAATATCATGTAGTGACACCTACTTTATATATATATATATATATATATATATATATATATATATATATATAAAGTAAATATGAACTACACTAATGAAGATTTTCTCATTGTGACTTAAGTTATTTTAACTGAGGCGAAAAACTGATATTCTTTACAAAAGACTGTTATAATGTGATGAGTGGAATGTGAAATAAATAATTACATACCACAAATTGCTTCACTACAATACAAGTAACCATCCATTTGAACAGATAATAAGAATCCAGGTTCAATTGAATTAAAACCAGTTGTTTGGTAGTCAGATTTGATTTCCCATAGTGAAAATTTATTTTCACTTTGATAACCGTTATAATTACTGTCCCCATGGAAAACGGATTCTGTAGATTCATTCCTCTGTGCAGTTACCACTGGATGTAATTCACGTAGTTTACCTGTCGCATAGAGAAAAAATAAGTGAAATGTCGAAGAATTTATTACAGTATTACGAAAGGCGATCTTAATCTACAGCATAATAAAAATAAATTAATAAAAAAAGAACAATATAAGTAGATTATTTCAAGAAAAGCGAGGAGTTTGTTTTAAACTATCTATGAGAATGTACTTCAGTGCAACATAAAAATAGGGCTCCTGTAAGGAAATGATCAACAAGAATTCACCTCACACATCAAAACCAAGTATGAAATTACTCATAACGAGGAAGTAGTGGACAGGAGTATTGTTCCATTCTAGAGATTTTCAGCAGTGAGAATTCATGATGCCAATAAAAACTAACTATGTGACCCTCAGTTTTTCTATTTACTGAAGTCAGTTACCATCGTCTACTTTTACTAAATCCGGCGATTTTGTGATATTTTTTTCAAGTTAATTGTTTAGGCAGCATTCATTTATGACGTAAGCTACTATGGAAACCAAACGAATATTTGTTAGCCTGGGAAACAACAATGTTCACTAGTAACTTTTTGAAAAATACAATTTTGAAGTGCTGTTAACTGTTAACTGACATGATAGTTAGTGTCAGGTTAGTTACTTATAAACACTATTACAATACTTTTACTATGCCACTAAGTATGATGCAGTTTTATCACAAACCAATGTTAATAGACAAGGAAGTACCGAAAAATTGTTTCTTGATTGTCTAGAAAACTTCAGCATTGCTCACAATTAACTTTTTAAGGTAGTTAGGATCTTTAGAATTTTTACTTTATAACGTTAACACTAGTTCAGCACTGTTCTTGTGGTGCACATTGTATGAGAGCTGCACACCACGGTGTATTTCAGTCTTGTTTTAAAAGATTTTTCTGCATAACAGATGTTCCTTCTGTGTTATTTAGTAGGTGCGGATTTTATATACCCTAGTTATAACGAATCGCAGTTCATTTTTCCAGCACTGTACTATACATACCAAAGCAATCTTTAATTGTTGTAGGTATAATATTACATGAGTAGCACTGTGAACTGTAATCACTTGGCAGTAACAAGCAAAGATAATAATGCAGCTCACTGGTCAATTACGGTCCTTGCAGTATGCCTTATGATACATTTTTATGTGAGATATCTAACTGTGTACCTAATCCTATGTGTTACAGTGATGCAATAAAATCGATGCAGGGAGATGAACAGCTGTTGCCTCTTAGAAATAGTGGTAAGATTTACGAGAAAACAATCACTAAACAGTTAGAGTCTAAAACAGTAAAAAGTAACTCTTTTGATACGCTGACTATTGTTTCAAATATAAGCATTCCTCAGACATTTTAAAATTTCCTGTTACATATATATGTGGGTGGAAATTTGACTGCATGCAGTACAATTGTCTTTTTTTCAAAGGAATCCTTCTTGCAGTTTTATATTCATGAATATACAACAGTACCACTGAAGGAGTGCTTGGGGTGAATGCAACGTTAGCATGGTTGTAATTTATTTCAACCAAATTTGTGGGAAAACCAAAAAGATATAGAATAAGATGGATAAATGTTGAATTTAATTTCAGACGTGACATTAGCTGTTATTAGCGATTTGTTTTATGCAGTGAATAAAAAGCGAAACAAGATTGATGTAAGCTAGGGTCGTATATTATAACTATTTTTAATGTGGCTGTGTCCTCTCTGAGCAAGGTGGTTTAATTACAAAGCTTTCATTATCTTTCTAGGCAACATTTTCAGACGCAGACTTCAGTATGAAGTGAACTTTTCTGAATTCATCATGACGATTATTCTTGTCTCTATTGACGACCTTGTTTGCGATTGGTTGTTAATTTGTGTCAGTAGCCATGGTTTTATTGAGTTTGAATTTGACTTGTTCTTTATTAAGTTAATAAATTTAATGTGTCTGTTGATGCTTTTATAAGCTAGGCAGCGTTCGTTGGTACGTCAACATGCATATGTTTTTTTTCACAAATCAAAACCTCAAGGTTAGTAGTCAGAAACTTTGCTTTGAATGTGATGGACGGAACTGTTATACGTAATGGACAGGGAAGAATTCACAGGTTTAAACATAAAGCTGAGCAACTTCAGCGAATTCCAATGAAAATAATGTGGTGAAATTTAAGTTTTTTGATGGAAGTTAAAAGCTTTCTGTGAATACTAAGAAAAATTGCGTTTTAAACTTTCTTTTGACATTTTTTCCATCATCAAAATTTAGGCACACAGCATGATTCGGTTTAGAATAACTTATGGGTATTTCTAAAGGATCAGTCTATTGGAAAATATGTGTTGATTGTACTAAGACAAATAAATTAGGGTAAAAAGCCTAAAATTACATTTTAAAAGAAGACATATTATTGGTTATTTCTAGCTAAAAAAATATTTAATCGAAGGAATATTGGTCATTTCAACTTTCCGGAGATATTTGAAATTTACTCTCCACTATTAGTGAACTTACCTAGATGACATTTGTTTAATGCAATTGTACAGTCCTCTGATTCACAATTTATTAAGGAATCCTGCATAAACTGGCTACTTCCATTCGTTATATTGTTAACCAGATCTTCTGAAAGAACGACGTCTCTTATTTGTTCACAAACTCCAGTACGTCTCATTTTCTTATAACGTATAGCTTGACAGTTTTTGTTAGCTGAACAACCAGCCCGGCAAGCTGACTTAGATAGATGACGGATAAAACTGAATGGTTGACCTGATAAGCTTGGCCATATACTTTGTTCCTTCTTTGAATAATCAATAAAACACTCCTCAAAAGCTGGAACATTAAATGGGGTAAAGGAAAAATATTGATAAACTTGTATGCTTTTAGTTTGTTTACGTACATATGAACAAATGACAGTTCAGTACTATCAATGACCTGCCACTGAATCTTTTACTTGTGACTACTTATTAGAGGGAAATTCTAGTCAGCGTAGGATACATTAGACAAAGTCGTATGCTATTATTCCGAGTATTTTCACCCTTAGGGTGATCTGACAATATACTATTGTAAATAGCATTGCTCTCAATATGTCTTATTCAAGAAGACACTGTATGCCATTTGAAAGTACTGTATTAGACTACACACTCAAGTAAATTTTAAAGGACAGATTGCCTTTCCAACACATCAGATTTTTGCAAACGTGCCGTCGGTATAACTAAAACACAATGTTTGCATCTAATATTGGACTCCGTGAACATTGTCAGCAAGGGATATCAACGACTATGATGAAAGTAATGCTACTTGCGAAGTTCAAACTCACTTCACCCAGTAATTCAGTTAGGGTTGGTTGCCAAACCACCACTGACCTCTTTCAGGAGGTCAGCGAGATAATGCCTAAAATGAATAATGGCAGTTTTTAATGGGTAGTAACTGAGCAGTATCGGTAGCCCATTGACTTTTTAATTTAGATGGGAGAAGACTGATCTGCGAAACAACAGAAAAGATGACTGCACGTTTTGTTCGTTGCCCCAAGACAACAAGACGCATGATTCTTGGTCTTAGAATCGATATGTACAAGACGAAAAAAAAACTTTTGGGTTTAAAACTGTAGTTATACAACTGTTACTACACACTGGTTTGCTAAAACCGGAATAAAACCAAAATATCTTTCTCTATGAATGCTGTTCTCATTTCGGTCTTCAGTAACAGTTACAAACTAACCAAAATTACTACGTAGATCAATGGTGAAGTTACTAGCAAAGTCTATCATTAAGAATTCTACTGTAGAGTAACCCAAATGTTCTCATGCATTGATAGAATAGTACATGACCGCAATTTTTTTAAATATTTATTATCCAACTACATTTACTGGAGAAAAAAATAGGGGGTATCAGGACTTGCTTTCTTCGCTTGTTTGGCTTAAATATATAGCATAAACAAATTGCACAGCAGTTGTCATTTGGCAGGTAGTGACTGGTTTTCAACCCAGAATATGTTATCACTGTACAAAAGCCATTGTTTTGAATTCAGTAATTTGGCATTATATGTAACTCAGTCTATTTCTAGATGCAGTTGTATTACGATCCTCCAAATTATCAATTTGAAGCTTTGTGATGACTGGTCAATTAACTGTTTTAATTCCATCACAAACTATAAAACGGAAGAGTATGGATTCGTTTTCGTCCGCACAATCTATGATCTAGTGGACGTATCTACATCAGTGTCAACGTGCAAGCTTGTGTTCCTACATCCATCTGTAATATATTCACACAAAGCTGTTTTATTGAGGAATATCTAAAGTGATAATTCATGAGGAAAATAAGCAATTAACGAAAAGTACTGACGAAACAAGCAGTAATCTGATGGTCATTACGTTAACTAACTCACCTTTTTTAACATAAACATTGATAAGACAAATATTTAATTCTCCCTCTAATCTTCTTAAAGCTAACCATCTACCATTCATTTCTCCTGGACATTCGACGCTTGCAGCTCGAGTACCTGCTGAAATATTCCCTGTTGACTGGCAGAAATGAATGCCTTTTGAGTTCCAGTTAATTTGTCTTGGTAATTCACGTCTTGATTTTCTGAGCGATGCTATCATTTCGTCTGTTTCCAAAGATTCTTCACTTTGTATAAGATATACATCAGTGTTTGACAGTTTTGTAGCTTGCGAAATTGCATGAAAAAGTAATTACACGTTATTTAGAGCATGAAGTTTATCTGTAAGCCACTGTCTTTACCTGTCATCCTAAATGCGTTCAGAGGTAGTACGCCCACCAACCATGCACGTAGTCAGGGGTTCCTTTCTCGATTGACTGAAACCTAAGCCTCGCTTAGTCGGTAGTAAATCCGGTAAAGAAGGAAGGTTGGACGTGAGGCCAGCAATCTCACCTCTTAAAAATAAAACTTCGAAGCTCTAGGTTAAAGCCCTATGTCCCACTCGAAGAGAATAAGAACAACATAAAAAATAATAACTTATTTTAAGATTGTATGTAAGTGCATGCATCGCAGTGGTGAGAAGTTCCATTTAGATTATTTAATTTGTAAGTGGCTGTCATTCTAGGTAAAGCCAGATTCATATGTCTGGTAATCTAATTGACCCAATCTATTTGTTTGATCTTCTTTTTTTCGACCTAACAGTTACACGTTGGATATACAATGAGGAGACCTTCAAGTAATATTACACCATGGAGGGGAACTTGAATGAGAAACGATGGATTTAACGTCAGACGATAACATGGGGAAGACTATGTGAAGAGGAAAAAAGCTTGTTGGAAGTCGTGGGACGAGTTGAATGTGATGGTACAGAAACCAGTGCAAGGAAGATGTACCTCCGAATTCCTGTGTTGTATTCAGAACACAAGGAATGAATAACAAATAGTTACAATACAGTAATTACTAGGTATAAGTAATTTGTTCTGTTTAATTTGTCTCTGAGCTAGTTGGTTGGTTTAAATGTTAACGTAATTGCAGGATTATGACAAATCCTACGTAAGGTTTCAGAAGTTTTTTCCTCGTACGATAGCACTATTGAGGCCTTCGTTTTCTAATCATTCACATTATGCTTATTATTTACTCTACTGCCTATATTTCTCTTTTTTGTTTACTAATAAATTTTTCAGTAAATACTGTTGAGTATTTATTTAATGGAGGCAGCCGGATGAATTCATCTCAAGAGTAACTTAAACCTTATTGCCAGTTCCTTAGTTTTTGCACTGAAATCATCAGAGTTAACAGTAGTAGTATCTAGGTCAGCCAGTTTCTATAACCTTATTCCAAATGATATTTGTTAGAAGCAGAGAAGCATATTCTGAACGTTTGGTTATGATCAGTTTAACTCTTTTCAATCTGCTGTTGTCCTTCATTTTGAAGATTATATATAGAGTTAAGCAGGTGTCTTCTTTTACAACAAACAAGTGAACGATATGCTTTGTAACCTGTTGAATTTAAATCGATGGGTTTTTCGATTGTGAGGGCTTCTTGTTATTAACTGCTAATATTAGATGCTTGGAGGCGATCGACAGGAAGCCTCAGACCTAGGTTTCGTGCTAGTTGGCACTCATCAGCAAGGCACATCTGCAACCTCGAAAGATCTCTTATCTCTGTTGAGATTTGAACTTGTGTCACCCATTGCTGCAGTCAGAGGAGTTACCACTGAGCTATTCAGGCTGGCGATTGACATCCTGTAGGACTGTAGTGGATATTTTTGACTGGACAGTAGTCGATAACTGGTGTCCGCACCAAAGACAGGACTAGACACATTACACTAGTTACTGACTGGTGTCCAGTCAAAAATATTAACTGCTAATGTTGAATTTGTGTAGACGGAATGCACTATTTGTCCAGTGTATACAAGATGATTCTGCGTCAGTGTTATACAAACAAGTATAACATTTATTCCATACACTGATGAATGTATAGTAGAAAATTAATTGAATCTTTAAGATGTGATCTCGATTGTGACTGACTTAGTGGAACATTGGTCTACTGACTGAAATGTGATCTATAAACTAATTTCACGAGAATAAAAGCTTAACTGTGAGTCTTCTTTCATTTCACCGACCCATTTTCACACTATAATCAGCCCAGCAATATGTATATGTATATATACAGGGTAGATAGCACTTTATCATTTAAGTGGTCTGAAGTTTAATAACAAAATATGCAAATTCCTATCCAAAACAACATATGACTTCGTAAATTCGATATGTGAACAATTAGTCACCTTAGAAAACTTATTGTATTATACACATCATCTTGAAAAAACAGATAGTCAGGCTGCATCTACTCACAACCTAACACTGTACATGGACAAAGCTCTTTGCATTGATTTCTGAATATGATGATACTATTCAGTTGTTTGATCTGCTAAAACTTAGGTTGTACATCATTGAATGTATTGCATGTTTCCAATGCGTAAATTTTTTCAGACACATCTCGATACCTGTTTCGTCAATAAAACGGATGATTTGGGGGATGGTCAAATATAACGATTATTTTATTCTTTACGAGTTATTTTATAGCTGCAGAGGATGAGGTGCCAAAAACTCCCCCTCTTGTCTTTTGTTATTAAAAAATTAATCCTATTATTTGTCCTTCAATAGAGAAGGATATTAGAGTAATTGAATTTGATATTGAAGAAAATGATTTACTATGTTCAGCATCTTGGAACCCATAGTGGATTTGAAACTATACACTAGCGAAGGTAACAACATATTAATATTTAGTTGTAAACTAGTGGAAATTTGCATTTGCAATGTGGAATTGATGTGTGCCTATGAAGAATGGATTTCAAAGAAACATTTTTATACTAAACGGCTTGCAAAAATTCAGTCTTAATCTCGAAGCACGTGAAATACTAAACTCTTCTGTGCTACCAGGGGTCTGATTTGTTTACCATCTGATAGCGGACAGATCGAAAAATATCTGTATATTCTGGGTGGTCTACAGTTGAAAACATAGTTACTGCAACTTGGATGCTCCCAACATTGAACAGTCGGTCCAAAATTTCTGTCTTCACTGAGATCAGTAAAATAACAGGACTAATAATAATAATAATAGATTTATGTCTCTAAATACATGTGCAGGCATATGTTAACAGTGATACACCGTAACATCTGAAAAACATATCCATTTTCCACGAAAAGGAATTTCAAACTCTGTTATAAAGCACGAGGAAACAGGCGTCACTAGTTATCTTGATAACCTTGAATAATAATGATTAAATGTCAGCCCATTACCGTCAGTATTCATCGAAATATATCGATAGACCTCCTGCCAGTTATCGAGAACAATTTTGTGTTAATATAAATTCTCTATAATGTGTGCAAAACAGTACAGACTTGAATTCTAAGTAGAACATCACTCCATTTGGCAGCACAAGTACATTTCATTAATGAGCTTTTTTTATCTTATGGCCTACTGACTTTCATCAATCACTTTGTAGCGTTTAATTGTGTCCAAAGGATGTCCATTGATTTTCATACTTAACGAAAATTACTTAATTACCTACACAGCGTTATTTGTAAACGTAAATACGGTACTCTGATAACTACTGAAGTATGGTAGTTAGTGAGACACAAAAGTCAGTTCGTGGACGAACTTTATAACGTAAAACAGAGAAATATTAAGTGAACTATTTGCTATCGAATATTGATCGTTTTTCGAAAACAGTATGTAGGTATTTACTTACCATAGTCCCTGTGGCTGGGATTTGGAGCTAATCGTATTTCTTTCACATTGTGCATCACAATACCGAAATCAATTATTAGCCAATGATAACCATTTAAGTCAGGTTGTTGAGGATCCGTCTGGAAACATGTTGGGTGCGTATACATGAAGTCTTCGTCTACTGAGTATTCAGATGAACTGCCCAACGCACTTGAACTGGAGTATGTAGTTGCTCCATAAATATTTACAGAGTATAATTCTATAAGGATAAAAGTAGAAGAATGTATAAACATGATGGTCGACTTATACAATATGTTCATAGATAGTTATCTTAAATCAGAGTCACGACGTGGTGACTACATAATTTTTATTTATTTTTGTTATCAAAGCTCATTACTATTTTTTTCATCGATTGTTCTGGAAAGTATTTTTGATTCAGACTGTAGGGATATTCAAAGCTAAGAAGTTCTGTCGCCTTTCGAGCTAAGAGTTTCGTTAGACTGATTAGCTAGGCAGTTCCATGGAAAACAATACTCAGAATACCTGATTATTTTACCTTTTTGAATATTAAGAATGTCCGATTACAATTTTATGCTCATTAGGAGTGTCTGAGTCTTTTCAGTTGGATTAATTCAAGTAATTACAACATATATTCTGGTTATACGTGTAAAAGAAAGCAGGAAATTTGATTTTATTACAGCTTCTTTCGGTGTTTACGCTTGTTCTTTGCGGAATACTTATGCTCATATCATTAGTAATACTTGCTTACTTAGTTATTCAGACTGTAGGAGTTATTGTGTACCAGTGTGATGACTTAGAAAGTGGGCTCGTCAGCCAAATATTTTCAATGTCTGGAATCCATAAGATGGATGCTGATCGTAGCATACTTTGGACTGAACTTTGACCTCAACTGCCTGCATTAAATAAATATGCAGATTAAATGTTTTCCTGAGTTTAGTACTGAATTACATGAATGTTACTACTGATTTCAAATCTCAGGGAATATTCCTTCACTTAGTCACAAACACATATTCCGGTTGAATAAGTTATAAGGTATAATTAGTCAGATCACAGAACTATCTCTACTTTGCAAACCTTTGGTTACACTTTTCATTTTAGAATACTTTAGTCACAAACTGAGAAATATGCCTACAGAATCACTAAAAACCTTTTTATTTTAGTCAGATACTATCTGGAAGAATCCATGGACCCCCAGATGTAGGATCTAAACAAAAACCAAAGATCTTGTGATTAGCATGTTAACATTTAGTAGAAAATTGAGTAGTTACTATTTCCAAAATCAACCATTATTTGACTGACAGTTATCACCGCAAAGCCTGTTGGTGAATAACTAAATGCTCTAATCCTTGAATTATATAACTAATATGGGAGTTCCGGAAATTCGTTTTAAAGCTAGTTATTTATGAATACTATATTACTCGAGTTTTTACCATTAATTAACTGATCCGCTAACATGCGTAACGTGACAGCTGATAGTCGTGTGTCTGAATTAGCATAAGTTAGCGCACATGCACTAGCAAAAGGCTTCAAGGCCAGTGGTAATAGCTATACCAGGCCTCCTCTTTTGTACTGATTTTCTAGCGACAAAATTGATTAGGCTTGCAGCTGAGAGACGTTGTGACTGTGTTTTCTGTTTGTAAATTAGGTAAACTCAATTATTATTTATTGACTTTTGAAATGCTGTGGTATGATTTTGAAAGATAAAGTGGATACTTTTGATGTGGTTTTGTTCTCTGAGCTGGATAGTTAGTTAGAACAAAACCACATCAAATTATCCACCTGAGCTACAAATCTTCTCTATCATATCTAAAGTGGATACTACATACTAGTGGACTTCTATATGATCCTTAATATATGTACATATGTATCACTAGCGTTGCCTTTCACTGGTACGCTGAAAGTCTGGTTTTGTACAAAGGAATCAGTTAAGACCTGCGTTTTTTTATGCAATAATGCATGAGAGTGGTTCCAATAAGAAATCAATTGGGTTAGATAGGGTTTGTTCCAAACAGATAGAGCTTAAATAATGAGTTAGTATCGTTTTCATCTGTTTTCTGAATGCCACTATGATAATATTAACCAAGTGTATCCATTTGGCGTTTTCAGAGATTTCTAAGGTTAAACATAAACCAACTGTTTAGATGATTGAACATACTTCATCAGTGAATATCAGCATAGATGTTGTTTGCAAGTAACAGAGAACTAAGTGATAATAAACGCCTACCTGTTTTTCGTGTTATCATTATTATTGCCTACACTTTAGTTTATTATCAATAAGAAACTGAAGCAATTACTACACTGTTTCATTCAACCACGTATGGTGGTTTCTTAATTAATCAACCTGTTACTGTATAATTCAGACTGTGATACACGCACGCATATATCTAACACACACGCATACACAAGCCAGGTGCGTTCGTTTGCATAAATCTACGTGTTTACGTTTATGTCAGTGAAAGATTTTAGAATTACTAAGCTTCATCATCATCAGCAGCAGCAGCGCAATCACCACCACCAATGCTAATAACACCAGTTGTAAGTAGTAGGAGTGAAAACAACAACGAAAACAGCCTCATAACGATAAGAGAGTTAACCTAGTGACAACAATTCAGGTCAGTTGGTTCAAACAGTTTTATGTTAGAGATTAACTAACAATGATTTGTTGATGAATAAGCGAAATGAAAAACAAATTTCAGCAGAAGTATACACCTTATTAATTTTAAAGTTTACTTTCATTATATTATTCACCTAAGATAACAGTTGTAAAATAAATTAGAAATTATATTTGGCATCCAGTATCAGTTGAAGTATTATTTCAGTGGATTGTGTTCATAAAGAGAGTTTGTTTGTTGATTATGATGATTATAATTATGGAAAAGTTAAGAAAACAAGGAGGTGGGAAATTCAGAAGATGTTTGGTGTTTCCAGTAGAATGAATACCAATAACATAGGCAACTTTCGTGCTCACTTTTAACATTAACTAGAAAGTCTTAGCTCACATCTGCAATATCTGCAGGTGATACGTACTAATACGACTAATGTCCACTGTTTAAACCAGAATTATGACTGTTCTCATGTTACCATCATAATCAATGTATAATTTTCAGTGATTCAAACACCGCAAGTACAAATGACTTGAAAAATGACGGTTATAAAGCTATTAAACAATATTTCATGCAGAAAAACACTGATGGTTTGGATGCTCAACATAAAGTATAGGGATTGATTATTTCTCTGCGTTTGGCAATGTGAGCATTTATTGTTTATGTTCTAATGACACGGTCCATTTTGAAACAAAAAAAGCGCAAAAGTGACTGATGAAACACACGACATTGAGGAGTAAAAATGGGCTATATTACTCTTTGTTTCGAAAGAGGCTCAACAACACAAAGTTTCTATTTGTTATCAGATCAAATCAGTAGTGATTTCGGTGGAATTTCGTCTTGTCTTATACAAACAAGATAAAATTTCAACACGAGAAAACCTAAGGAAGTGAAGCCTGTTTTTTGTGTTTTCATTATCTCGCATTTATTATTAGTATGATCACAGTGGACACACCTAATTCTTCTTTCTGCTTATCTTCGGATTGGGTTTATCTAGTCTGTACAGTAGATCATACAGCGCTTCATTTTACTAAGCGCTTGTCAACAGCAGGTAATTAGTTAGACAATAAAGATTCAAACAGAAGTATTTTTACATCTATGAACAGTTTCTGTTATAGAAGAATAAAAAAACACTCTTTGAGTAATAGTGTGAATGAAAGTGATCCATCCTGTTAAATTTCACATACTCATTGACTGATTGATTTAACGAAGAATCAAAGTTTATCGACAAGCAACTTAAATTTTATTTTCAGGCTAGCACCACTTTTGTAACAAGCCTTATTCATCGAATAGGCTTATATATTTGATTTACAGGATTTCATCATGAGCTGACATTAGTTAGAGAACCATTGGAAAACTTGGGAGTACTGGAAAGCTGTTTAGTCCTAGTTTGGGGCTTTTCACCAGTACGTACCTACCGTCATGGTTCGAACCCAGGACCTTCTGGGTACAAGAATAGTGAGCTCATATACCATTAAGCCACTGAGACCCGATCCAATGGTCCTTGAATTCTAACTTCTGCCAATTCACGACATAGCGCGACCGCTAGCCAATATCTTCGGCAAGTATTTGCCCTCACACCCGACCAGCTGAACCCTACTGGTCACGACTTCCCACTGGAACCCAGGTAACTACCTACCTGAATAGGGCCAGTCGCCAGTGACCATCTCATTGGTATTCAAGTGTTGGTTTGCAGGGATTTGATTGGTTTCAGGATTTCATCATGAGCTGACATTAGTTAGAGAACCATTGGAAAACCTGGGAGTACTGGACAGCTGTTTCCAGGCTTTCCAATGGTTCTCTAACTAATCTCAGCTCATGATGAAATCCTGTAAACCAGTCAAATCCCTACAAACCAGCACTTGAATATTATATATTTAACAGTGGCTAGCATTGAAATCCAGGAAGTATGTTTTTTTAATAGGGACTCTTTGTTGTGATGTACATTAACCCTGTTGAAAACTTAGTCCAAGGTACACTGTTTATTAACCGGTGAATAATGATATCCAGCTTCATTTTGTTCAACGTATATCAGGGTGATTTCGGAATTATATTCTTCTGATAATAAACCGCAGTTAATTTTTTCTAGGAAGGCACCGAACTACAGGAATAATTCAGGGCTGCTTTATGGTAATCTATACATAATCTACACACGAAAATTTCCGGTTCAAACTTTGTATTCCTTTTTGTTTGTATGTAAAGTCCCACATATCAACTTCTTACTCATCTGTGACTGCAGGAAATTCTACATTGTACAAAAGCGAATGAGAAGAACAGGTTACTTGTAATTCTTAAAGAAGTCACAAAAATACACAGGTATTCATCTTTTTCTCTCATAGCAAAAAAGTTATACTTTATGCATAGTATATAATAATTGGACCGTTTAAACCTAAATCAAGGATAAATTCCACACGAGATTTCAGATATTATCTGCTGTATTTTCAAGTGTTAGTTTATAGGGATTTCATCGGTTTCAAGTTTGACTGATTTCATTTAGGGGGCCACTGAAAACCAGGGAGTATTGGATAGCTGTTTCGCCCTAGTCTACTGTATTATCAAACTCACAGTGACTGCAGTGGTTAGTTACTTTTACCTCAGATGCCAGATACTTGTAAATAGGATGAAATAACCGAAGACTAACTAGGCAGATGGTCGTAACTGACTTCAGTTTAGTATGTAGTAACACTCGTCAAAAAGGCATATTCATAATATCTATAGAAATTCCCTAAAAGACTGGAATCTTTGACATTCATCAGTAATGTTCTGCGTCAAAACAAGTTCTCAAATTACTGATTTATTAGTAATTTACACAGCTCAAGGTGCCATATCACCTAAGTTAATAGGTACTAGTTGAAGTCTATTTGTTCAGTAGATTGTTATTCATTGCAATTATTAAAGTAATGTAAGAAATTGTACTCCAGATAAGCTACTTATAATGACATCAGTAATATCTATGTGACGGCCAGTATGAATTTTTTCATGAAGATTTTAAGAATATGAACTGCACATAACTAACTCTGTATGACTCATATATATATATATATATATATATATATATATATATATATATGGAATTGGTGAATCAACACGAGTTTGACCTCATCTACACATTAAACGAAACGTAAAAATGAATTAGAAACCGAAAACAATGTTCATTACATCAAGATAATATCTTAACAAGAAAAGTGAAACAAATATACTCCCACCAGCCAGTGCAAGTATACCTCCAGTTCCTGTTTATAATGAAAGAGAGAGAAAGAAAAGAGGTCAAACAATTTATAACAGATGTAAACATGTTCTGGCGTACTGGATATATAATGAATAGTAGAAATAATAATAGTAAAAGTGGCAGTACGCTCGACATGAATTTACCAACGCGTTGATTAAGATTATGCTACTAACTTTTTAAAATTACTTATGCATAAAAGTATAGTTTTCATTGAATTAACAGAGAATTTACTTTCATACATTCTTCTTCCTTTCCCCGTCCCATGGGTTAATATAAGAAGAATTACATTCTTATAACAGTAGTGGATATATCCGGGTAACTCTAAATGTGATTTAAAAATTCTCCTTATGGCTCGCTTCTTATCTGATTAGCATCAATTGGCTATATTTATTTATTCAATACCATTCAGTGGATGAAACAAGTAGCAAAATGAATACTCATAACACTTTTGAACAAGCTGCCGAATATTCAACAGGCAGAAATCTAATCCGATAATCTGCATTAAAGACAGTTTCAAAGTGATTCTCATATCATGGTAGATTTTTTCGGTTGATGCTGGTTCGTTATGTTTACAACTTGAGCTATTCGACAATAAGCAGTAAATAAAATATTCAGTATATTCTACGCACTATGAAGTACCACCTGTATCCAGTTCGTTATAATGATACAATGCTTTGAAAAAAGCCTTTTTTTGTGCACATAGAGTAGAGATTTCTATGATATTTTCTCACTAAGATTGTAGGAAAAAGGTGAGAATCTATAGGATTTGCATTGTGGAAAAGTAGTTTGACTGCTACTGAAAGACTTAGATGAAGTCACGGTGGTTACCTGAAAAATTCATACTGTTGGCTTCGAATATTCTCTAGTATTTTAAGAATTATTTATTAATGAATGCTTAATCTGTAGTTTTTCAGGCTTAAAGAGAATTTCATATATTTGGTTCGCTTGATAAATTTCGATAGAGAAAGAAGGACCAGATTTGCAGTGTAAAGTGATATCATTCTATTTTACAGGTTCTCGCCAGCTGCAAACTACCTGAAATTATAATGGTTATAAATAATAACATTTCATACTTCCATGTTTGAAAGGTGATAGAGAAAACATTATAGGATGAACGCATTCGGAATATAAGACAGAAATGTGTCATTTTGTCGAGATTTCCAAGTCCTTCAAAATATTAAACAGAAATAGGACAGCGAATCTACTACGATTTGCTGAAGCAACTGCAATCAAACGTCACAGACCAAACTTATGCCTACAGAAACAGAGTGTGGTCAATCTCTCACTCCCTTGGTAACCATATCACTTTCATTACACTGACTAGTCATACACACTAGTGAACTCAACTCACTAAGCAAGTTTTCAAATTGATGAACTCTGACCTTCTTGAGTTGCCATGTTGACACTGTTTAATAGATTTTTCTGTTTTCTGTCTTCTCCCACCCCACCCTTTTTCTTCTTTCATAGTTTGGTAGTATATAAATTGATGGTGACTTAGATTATAATACTTATATTCGAGATGCGTTCACCTTATAATGTCTTCTCTATTACTTTTCAAACAATGAAGTATGAAATGTTATTATTTATAACCGTTGTAATTTCGGGTCGTTTGCAGCTTATGAGAACCTGTGAAACAGAATGATGTCATTTTGAAGAGATTTATTAATGAAGTCAGGAGGATAAGAAAGAAATGCATCAAATGAGGACCTAACGTTGCTAATCAGTGGTTTGAGTTATCACACCACTACATACCAAGTAGATTCTCAAACAAAAGCAAAATACAAAATTAGAGTTGTACAACAGCATAAATCAAAACGTGGGGCAATTAAATACCAACTGAATACTTGATGTGTATCTTCAAGTATTCATAAATCTATATGATGATTTTATATTCTTTCAAGGTTGATGAATTCATCAATACATTGAAAAAAATTAATCTATATCATCAGATGTGGTCAAAACAAATTCACTTAGAAGTTAACATACTCATTATTAAACTTTTAAAAGTGTAACTCAAACTTTCCAGAAGAATCCATAATTTTGCAGCATATTTAACTAGTGCATTTATGTAGCATTAATAATTCAGGTTAATCAAAGTATTTTTCTTGACGTAAGTAACTGGTGTGATGTAAGGTGGAGGAATAAAGAATTACTAAAAGCACAGACAGTAAAGTCGAGTAGAAAAATATAAAGCCGATACCTTTGATAGGCATCAGTTAATGTAGAGATCTTATAGAATGACTCACCGTGACTGCTGACGCATGAAGTCTTTACTCAGGACATATATTCACCATAAATCTCCTTTTTAGGGGGAGAAATATTTCAATAAGACATGAATATCAGTGAAGTTAATAATTACATCAATTGTAGGATTCAATAAGAAACAAACATTTATCAAAGCCTACACTTCAGAGTTTGAAACATTCCTGATTGTCTCGCATTTGTTTCTCCTAAAGTGTGAAACAGAGAGTATTCAGGATAGTTCAGGTAATATCATATCAGACTTATGTCCCTTGATTTAACTTTCTGTCATAATAATTAATAATCCTGTTCTATCATCCACAATCTATTATTCTTTATCTTAGAGACCATATTGAATATCTAACAGATAGTTTTACACAGTAGTTCACGTAGCTTTGATTCCAGTGACGAACTTTTTCTTAAAAAGATTACAGGGAAAACACATGCTACTCGACTCACCTTAAACATCCTCCCGAAGTCATCTTTTAAAAACACTAGTGTTTATCTTGTTGGTCGGTTAGGCTGACATAGAAAATGCCTTTGCGATACTAGAAGAAAAGGAATATTTTCAAATGTTGGTTTCCAAGGGCCTCATCATCAGCTGACATCGGTTAGAGCAC
Source organism: Trichobilharzia regenti (assembly GCA_944472135.2). Taxonomy (NCBI): domain Eukaryota; kingdom Metazoa; phylum Platyhelminthes; class Trematoda; order Strigeidida; family Schistosomatidae; genus Trichobilharzia; species Trichobilharzia regenti. Next base: position 69,852,774 of record OX235270.1, on the reverse strand, counting down.
CATTAGAAGATATTGGAGCACTGGACAGCTGTAACTTCCTAGTTTGGGACTCTTCAGTAGTACGCACCCACCGGGGTCGGATCACGATCAAATCCTGTAACCATTCAAATTCCTTCAAACCAACACTTGAGCATCAATCTGATACACACTAGTAACTGGCCCGATACATGTAGGTAGTTATCTGAGTTCTTTTGAGAAGTCGTAACTAGTGGGCACAGTAGGTTTGGTGTGAGGACAATTACTTGTCAGTGATGGCAGTGGCCAGTGCCAGTCGTGCTACATTGTGAATTGGCAAAAGTTGGAATTCGTGGGCCATTGGATCGGATTCCAGTGACTCAGTGGTCAACGAGGTCGCTTTGTAACCGGGAGTTACTCAGTTCAAACCCCAGCGGGTGCGTACTGATGAAGAGTCCTGAGTTAGTTAGGCTGTCGAATACGCCAGGCTTTTCCAATGGTTCTCTAACTGATATCACCTGATGATGGAATCCGGTAATATTTTCACTGCAAGCTACAAACATCATGTGACAAGAAGTAAGACTAGAACTGACTAACGAGTTCCACAGGATGCTTCGAAGATATTCTGAGCTGTTGTATAATGAAACTATTTCTATGTACACTGTTCAAAAACCATAGTTAAATGGGTGCTTCATATTAATCTAAGATATTGTTAATTTCTTGGGTGTGAGAATTTCTCAAACATAGGCAAAACAGGCAAATTTTAGTTAAATAATCTAAATCAACCCGGCACCAAGTACCTTTTAAATTTAAAGGCTAGATTTACTTGACTTTCTGCCATTTTGACTGTAAGCAAATGAAGGCGTATGAAAGAATTTGATAAACAAGTATAAAATTTAGAAGAAAGCCTTAGCTACACTGAGATCACGTAAACAAATCCATAGAACGGTTTGAATAAACAGAAGTCAAATGCATTAGCGTGATTTATGCCTTTTTTCTTTTCTGAGAAGAATACGAACCTCAAGAAACGTAGCTGAAAGATTAAAGTCACCTATGGAATTATGCTGAGTTTTCTCTACTTACTTTCAGTTGATTTCTCAACAAATTAAACAGTTAACTGATTAGTTTTGTTAGGTATTTCTCGAGATTAACGTCTTTACGAACTGCATAATTTTGATTATTGTAATAACTGGAAGTTATACACCTTGTGTTTATCTCCGACTAACAACTAGGTAAACAACACACCGAAAATAATCACATGTTAAATTGTACCAATGAAAAACTGTCACACCTACTGATTTCGCTATGTATTCTTAAAATTTAAGTTTTTCGTGGGAATACATAATAATAATAACAACAATAATAATAGTTGTATTCCAAACAGTATTTTTGGTGTAAATGTAGAGTTTTCAGCATGTAGTACAGTACAGTATTGCGTGTAACTTACTCACTACATAAGCAATAATTAAAATACGGGATTGCATTATTAATATTGTTAAATGAGAATATACCTATAAAATTGAATGAAAATATTAACAACAATAAACTAATGGAAGAATGAAAAAAGGGCTGTTTGCTTAATGTTTAAATTAGTGGTGTTATGTCTTATACTTTTCTCACCATATGCAATGTGTGCTAAGTAAGGTATTGAAGAGTTTTCCTACTTAGTCTAGTTGCTTCCAGTTCTACCTGATGAGATGTATGAAGAGGGTTGTGTATAGAGAGGATTCTCAAAGTCTGACAAGATTATATTCGCTAATTCTCTGCAGGAGTCCATGTGTCTATGTGTAATAGTAATAACGAGTTGGTTTAGCGACATCCTACTCACTTGCCCTATTGACAACTTTTAGTGCCATTTTCAGTTTAACAAAAGTCTTTCTTAATTAGCTCAGGAAAGATTAAGAGGGATCAATAAATAAGAATAAGTAGAATACAAGAATTAACAAACAGCAACAGTAGAGACTGAGTAATACCAGTTTGTCTTAACTTCCTTATGTAGAACGTTCCACGAAATATCTTACTGGAAACTAACATTAAGTGGGAAGACAAGTAAAGATCAGAGGAAATACTCAGTCGAAGGTAATTAACATTCAGTTTGGTTTCAACTTGTATGTCATCTACGACAGCGGAATTATGATAACTAACCAGTTCGTACAAGTCACGCTTGGGCATGAAAGTGAAATTAACAACCTGACATTTGAAGGAATTTAGCATAAGACCACTATCTGACAAGAACCAATAACTAATTTCTGATAAAAACTTTTTCATTCTGCAACTGTCTAACTATGAAGTAAAGGGCATAGAAAAAGTTCGATCAACAGCATACTAAATAAAATTAGCTTCATCAGAATGGTGCAAGCCATGTAAGAAGAAAGAAAACAGAAAAGCGGAAGGAGAAGCACCTTGAGAAACGCCAACTAGAGTAAATGGAGCAATGAAGGACTTCTCATTGTAAACAGTGTGCAAAGAATTTCGATATAATGAACTAAGCAATTCTAAAGTAACTAGGGATGCGCTAAAATGATGTTAACGAAATTTAAATGTATCCTCTAACGACTACCACTGACAATAATAATGGTACCAGCACTACTAACAACAGTACTAATGCCATTACTTCTACTACTGCCACTACTACTAAAGGCTTTAATACTTATTTCAAAGAGGGACTTCTCACAACACCTATTGATGTATCAAAGGTTCAGATTGAATGTATTCCAGTGTACCACAAACTTAGCAAGGCTTTACTTACATCATTCTACCTATTTTATTTCTTTCTGGAAGAATTATTTCTAAGAATGCATCACGCTGACTGATGTACTGGTAATCATACATATAATTGTCTTCTGTTTCCATGAATTACCTACTGTCGATATAAGGTGGTTGGAAGCAATCGGCAGGAAGCCTTGGACATAGGTTTCGTGCTAGTTGGCACTCATCAGCAAGACGTATCTGCAATCTTAAATGAATATCAGTTCCATAGTTCAAGGCTTCCTGCCGATTGCCTCCAAACATTTAATATCAACAATTCAAAGTGGACCGTGATGGTGAGCCACCTAGAATGGTGGTGGTCACATTGCAAACTTGACTGGCAGAATTCAGTCTGCCCCTAACAAAGGACTAGACACATTACACTGGCCACTAAATAATGTCCAATCAAAATTACCAACTTTTCTGAAAATTTAAAAAACTCCTGGTACAAATCATATTGCCACCAAGGTCAGCAGATAGCTACACTATTCACTTAGGTTAGTTTTATTATTGATCTCGTTCTTTATATGATTCATCAAAACTCTTATTTGAAGTGAGTGATGTAAGTTGTTTTCAAAGTGAAAGATTATTAGTAAAACTTTATTGTTCTGAATCATACTGTTAAGACTTGAAAAGTGCATAGCATTGTTTACTGTATAACAGTATATATATATATATATATATATATATTCTTAATGCATATATAACTTTGCAGTCTTTTTAAATCAATTGCTAACATGTTTCTTTGTGCTGGAAACTAGATTTCAGGACACAATGAAAACCTGTGTAATTATCCTAATAGGTGGACGGATAACTTGGGAGATCGTTAAATATGTAATTCGAATAACGAAACAATCTGTTATATTTTGCTGATAGAATAATTACATAAGAATAACACTTGATGAATGACATTATCAACAAGTTTGTTTTCAGATTAAAAAATTTATCGCTTAAGTATTTATTTATCGTTTCTATTTGTGAAAAATTTTAACCGATTTATTGTCCATACTAGGTAACTTTATTCAGTGATAAAAAGGAGTGAATACGTCAACAGACAATTGAAGAAGAGCAACCCATTAAATTTAAGGCTAGAACAGGGTTAAATATCGATGTTACATATGTAAAAATTGTATCGATATAAATCTCAGTAAAACTGAAATAAGTAATTCCAACGTTTTATTAGGCAAAACCTGGTCCGAACTTCTTAACGGAAATAACGAAAGGTGAAATATCAAGGGTATATGTATATTTATGTGTACAGACAGATGTGTTCTTTGAAATTCCTGTTACTTTCGCCGACGCCTATACAAATATAATTTTCACTCATGTCTAATCTCCACTCGGTCCACAGTCATTAGGAAACTACCTGGTCAAATCTGAACCAGAGTTTGCATTGGATATCAGCGTTACTCTTGGAAAACAGTGATAGACTAGTCCTTAAGAAACCCTGAATCCACGTTTTGTACTCGTTGAGAGTTGTTAGCGTGGAGTATCTCCAACCTTGGAAGAAATGGTTTACCGTTAAAAATTTGAACACTAATGATACAGCCTGAGATACAGATTAGTAAACGTGCACGCATGGGGTTCGGATAAGTAATTAAAGTCTGATTTGTGCCAATAAGAAGAAGAGATAGAGAGCAACTGATTACCGCGGTATAATAAGTAGTCGTATCATCCTTCCTTAGGATTCTTAAGACTCGCAAACGTAAGGTGTTTTATGTATCGTGTAAGTTTTTGTGATCTGATGTCTATCCTTATGCACTAGCAGCATGGATTAATCCAAGCTATTACATTAAAAGAAATAAAACAGATCTTCGTAGAATGTCATTTCTCGTTGTGGAAATCAATAATAGTCTGTTACATATGAACACCTTAAAGTTTATGTGCAGCTTTTTCGATCAAGAAAGTAGTTGAACTTCAGTACTAAGTGTAATTTGAAAAACAGTGAAATAGTTTCCAGGTGGAATAGGGAGGGGGTATATTTTCCCTTGGACTACATGCACGCATCATGAAATCTATGAAATAAGTTTGTTATCAGTTTCAATGTCACACAATGTTGAGTATGATGCTTTAGGAGGTATAAAACACGAGAGTGAAAGAATATTGTTCGTTTGCAAAGTCTCATTGCCTCTTTCCTATCGCTTGATAATCTTTCTCTTTACAATTCTTCCCTTGTAACATCTAAAGTCAGACATGTTTAGGATTACATTTACGTGAAGTTGGTTATAAGCAGTAACCTGAAGGTGGTAGGGTGATTTGTTTAAAATCAAACTACCTCTATTTCATTTATTGGGAAATACAAAAAAAAACCTCTATTACCTCTATTTCTTTTTATCAAACCAAAGAATATCATGGTGTGTGTGAATTAATATCATTACTATCACTACTACTACAACTGGTATTTATACTGCTACTATTACATATATTTCCGGGACACAGAGATTATTAATCCATTTTCTGTGATAATCACAAGCATGTGGATTAAATTAATGTTTGACAACAAGCATAAGTTTTGATAATTAATAAGCATACGTTATCACCTGGCGGTGAATAGTATAAACTGGTGTACAATTTGATGATTGCTTAAACCATATGTTCACTGTGAACTGTTTGTTAGTCTGGCTTTGTTTTAGTAAAATCCTGTCAGTATTTACCATATATGTTTTTTTCGTTGACCGTGTGATACTTTTAATTTTCCTAGCATACTCAGGTTGTAGTTCAACTGAAAACATGGTGTAATGAATGTCAGTGCTGTCACCCACATCGCATGTATACACATAATACTCAGTGGAGAATTAAGACCACAAGTAAATGTTTCACTGAAATGAGCTTTTTAAATTGATTCTTGAGCCAGAATTCCAGTGGAATTCTGTTCTGCTTTCAGATATTATTTCTTTTAAGCTACTATACTGGGGAATTTTTAGTGAATTAAACACCTGAGGATATATTTCACAATTTTTTTCCCATAAACACCGTAAATATTTCTTATATATTCACGATAAACATTGTCTTGAACCGACCTGACAGAGACAACATACAGTGTGTCACAGTTAAAACTATCGATTTTCAAGAATTCTTACACATGCACACACATATGCACAGTAAATAATGCAGGGTATAATTACACAGTTTTACGCAATATTTGTCCTGAAATGAGAAGTTTGTGTTAATGTAAATTCTCATAGCGATGAACAAGTTGGTGGTGGAGGTGGGCGAAGGTGATGTTGGTGTATAAGTAAAATCTGGGGAAAAACCAATCCGCTTTAAAGTTACAGTTACAGTTTATGTAATCCAAAAGAAATTCAATAACTAAGAAAACTGATTCTGTATTCAAAGGATAATAGAAACATTACTGTAGATTTGTTTGAAAATATAGAAAAACACGTGTGTTTTAATTTTTGCCTATATACAGTCAGACAACTTGTATGATTCAGAGTGTTGAGGCGGTTTATTTAGAAAAAAAATTAACACTGATAAAAGAATTTCTCTTTGATTGTGAAATAAGGTAGGTTATATGACAAATACATTGAAGGGATTATCATTTGATGACCAACTTACTACCCAGCAAAATTACAACTATTCTAAATTTATCAGTCAAAAGTGCAATGCTATTGCTAAGCTAAGTGATACTACAGGTAGCTGTTTTCATTCTAATCATGCCACTGAAAGCTTAGATAAACTATTACACTTTTTTAGCAACAGATAAATAAGTTGAGTCAGGAGTTTAATCGACTGATTTCTAGCACACAATACTAGAACCTTGACAAAGGAGCTATATTCACAAAATAAAAGTGTTCAGAAAGTCACTGAAAAACGCAGAGCACTTGATGTTTGGTTACAGGTTTCATCACGAGCTTACATTGGTTAGAGAGCCATTGGAAAACCTGGGAGTACTGGACAGTTGCTTCGTCCTAGTGTTTGGGACTCTTCATCAGTACGCACCCACCACTAGGGTTCGGACCCAGGACCTTCTGGTTACAAGAATAGCAAGCTCGTAGACCACTAAGCCACTGGGACCTGATCCAATGTCCCATGAGTTCCAACTTCTTCCAGTTCACGACACTTGATATTTGTTTTCTCCCACTGTTTTGACCACTTAGATTCAGTTACAATCCAGAACCGTGAGCTCTTACAACTAACACTTTACAGTACACACATTATATTCAAACCTAATATGTATGTTTGCAAATTTTTTACCGACTTCGTATATATTGCTGCAGTCTGTGGTATAAACTACTTCCCAGTCTATCTATTATTTTTTGGCGTCCACAATAAATATCTATCTACTTCTCGGAAATTATTAATTCTGAGGTGAATTTGCTGCATCTTCAGTTAAAGTCGTGGCCACTGAGATCACTAAAGTCGGTAAGCAAAGCTGTTTGCTACAACTGCGCTAACAGCCGTCAGAATTCCACAATTATAGGCACAGAATTCTGATTGCTCTTTGAGGGACCTGATTACTCTGGATAATCTCTCATATTAGGTATTGCCATACAGTCCTGAATTCCCAAGTATGGTCCTTAAGTGACTGCCTTTGAGTATCTGTGGAAGTGATGTCCATTCCATTGCGAAAATAACTGTTAGTTGACTTATTTTCCGCTAAGTTCTCTAACTGAAACAGACTTCCTCAATTCCAGTAAGCCTCCATATGCTAACTGAGGTAAAAAAATTACATCAGAAATGTATCATATATAGTTACCCCTTAAGAAGCCAGCATAACACAGGCCTAATGCAACGAAATTCGAGCACTTTCTCATTCTACGTATCCAAATTTCATTAATCAGGTTTTTTTGGCAACTGAAGAATAGGTATGACAGGAGAGTTAGGATGATGAGTGGAAATCAGTATTTGTACTTTTTCAGATAATTATCATTAAAGATTTTCTGTGTTACAAAGATCTGCTACAAATCAGAAACAAATTCGCACATATTGACTTCGTGTCAGTTTACGACAGCTTAAGAATTTACGCTCTGAAGTTTTGCTGTGGGATCGCTATCAATTTGTTGGTGAACAGAATGGCTGAAATTTTTCTTCATAAAATACTCGCGAATAGATTCTAGTGTGTGTGTTAACTACCAAGAGTGTGAATTTCCACATACTTGCACATACACACAAAAACTAAATGCAAAGAAGTGGCATTTGTAAAACTATCTCATACAATGGGAAAAAATGTAGTGAAACCTTCGCATTAAATTAATTTACATTAATGGCAAAGATCTCAAATAAACGAATAGCTAAATAGTGAGTGTGAATGAAAAACTAGCCGACGTTTTGGACTGTAGTAAAATTTTAGCATGCTTTCAGTCAAATTATAGTGTGCATTTATTTTGTCTTTTTGACTGGTAGCCCCACTGACTTGTTACTAATTGGACAACCTAAGATTCTTGAGGCTGTTTGAGCCAACTCATTGGGGAAGTGGGAAATATTAAATTCCTTGATAAGCTAACAGTATGCAACTATTGAGGTTCGAACCTAGCACCTTCTAGTTACGAGGCAAACTCGTAGACCATTCAGAGACTGGGACACTATCAAATAGCACATGAATTCCAGCTTCTACCAATTAATGATATATATATATATATATCCAAGGTTTTCTAATAGTTCTCCAACTGTTGTCACCTCGTAATCTGTCTTATTCGAATCTCAACATTCGTGTGTTGATGTAAAGCAGGTTGTGTAGATTGTTGACTGTGTGGAATTTTATGACAAAGGATTATTCTCAGACGGCGAATTTGCAAAGTATCTTATACCCCAAACTTAGTAAAAGGGTAGACGATTAAGTGCATTACTGTTGATTCGTATTTTTGAGAGTCTAAATTACTTCACATCAATTTTCTTCCTAAAAATGTTACTGAAGTATGTTATAAATTAAGACAAAAACAGAATGGTTTTCAATTTAATTATTATTTATGTAATTAAGTTATGCATTTTAGACCTATTTGTGCAAAATGTCAAAAATTGAATTAAAGCGTAATCATTCACTACACGGCTACCTGTTCCTATAATTTAGCACTTATTCTTGTCGTGCAGTTAATCTACACGCAAGAGTCCAATATCGCAAGACCTATCTCTATCACCTGTGTCAAAATGAACTACACTTATGATGGATAGCACTTTTCGACAGTGATTGAAATTTCATAACAGGTAACATAGTAATCGAAATCACATTATTGAAACCTCCATTTTGTCTCCTATTGGTTTACAAAACCGACATGCAAAAAATCACTAGCAATTTAAAAGTTCCTTCTCCTAATCCGAAAAGAAAAGTTTGAAATATTTCTTTAGTTGTTTGTGCCCCTTTTTCTCCTTCCATACTGTTACCAACCTGCTAAATTGATCTCATTTTATCTACTAATGCGATGAATCATCGTCTAAATGATACCTGACCATGTCTTACTGTTTTGTTCCGATTGTTTATCCGCGCGTACCCTAGTTTTCATTTGTAAACAACATGTGGTAATGATAGATATTCTAGAAATAATTGATTGGGAATTCACCACCTGTAATAGTAAATTACAGTTTCATTATATTGAAACAGATCGACTGTGTTGGGGGAAACCGAATTTGTGCTCATCGTTTGTTTCTTTCACAGTTTAACTGTTTTTTATATTTTAATATATGAAAGTGATGTTTATATTACACTGACCTAACAGGAAGTAATTCTTAGGCAGCAGAAAAACACCTAGTTATTTGGGAGGTTTATCCCCGTTGTCAGCCATCCACTTTAGGTGAGAATATCATTCTGGACTGCATCATCAGTGACACGGATGAAGTACGTCGAAATTCGGCATTGAAAGGTATAATATGGATGAAAGCTATGCAGTCAAACCATTTTCATAGGAAGAAATACTATCATAATCCGCATAATCTAGAATCTCAACTCAACCATTATGCTGAAAACATGAATGCAGATGAGTTTAGTGAATGACTTCGGCTGATAATGTGTGACTATCTGTCACTAGTATTGACTAAGTTGCTACTGAAAATCGTTTGACATTGGACGTATTTTTCATTCGCAGAAGCATTCCTCAGTAAATATCCCTTGGTTTAGAATACTTACGTGAAACTGTGGGCGCCAATATCCCAAGAACCATATTTTGTAGATACTTTTCAACTCACTGTCTAATATTTCCGACCGCCACTTCTCAATCTATAATGCTCAATGAACTAAGCATACTTGCCTCTTTGATAAAAATTGTATCGCGATTGGCCATACAGTAAATTTCTAGTGGATTGGTTCAAAAGCTTGATAAATTATTGTTAAGGATACTAAGAATACGCTTGTTATTTAATTCATTAAATACCGAACTAACGAGTACTATGGTGGTTTCACAAACTTATTGTTGGTGAATTTATCAAAACAAGAGTGCCATGGAGACGGGGTCATTTCCGTCTGCTAAAGTTAGAGAGTCACTATACAACAATAGAAAGCAACTGAAATTATGTCACTTTTACTGTAGATATTTGTTAATATAAAAGGTAATCAGCAAGCGAATGGTTTTTACTGCATTCTTGACTGAATCAAGAGAACAACGACTGTATGCGATGCACACATACATCACTACCTATTGCATGAAAATGAAGATATTGAAAAGACAAATAATCAGTAATTAGAAACTAATTTTCCACAATAAACTGACAGATACATGGGTGCTTTTTCAGTGAATCACTTATCCTAAGGATAATTGAAGAGCAACACTAGCCTAGGCAACCTTAAATGATGACTGACGTTTTGCGTTTATCCACAGAAAGGATGTTAAGAAGTTCCGCTCGAAAGTCATGTCGTTTACCATAAATATAATTTGAGCAATTGTGTTTTACCAATCTTAGCGGCAGTATATTCACCTAGCTTATACTACTGATTGATATGAGTAGCTGTCAACTGCAAAACACTAAACACTAGTGCTTGATAGCCATTTCAAAGTGGAATGTGACGTATTTGTCCTTCATGCACAAGCTTGATTTTATCTTAAATAGGCTTGATTTGTATAATTCAGAGAACGGTTTGAATGCTGTATTCCTACTTTTCTCTCCAGTTATAGCATGAGTTTTTCCAGTCCACATACCTTGTAAAAGTGGAATTTGGCGTATTCTTCCAGATTAGTTGATTTTCACTCTAAGTTGATAAGAAATGACCTTGTTGACATAAATGATCAGTCTAGTTTCTCACTGGTCAAGTACTACTTTAATAGTAGTCTGCTTGTCTCTTGTCGAATTCTGAACAATTAACGCATCTTTTTTCAAGTATTAGTTTGTAGGGATATTGTTTGATTCGATGGAAGACTTCACCATGAGCTGACATAGGTTAGAAAACCATTTGAAAACCTGGGAGTAATGGACAGCTGTTTCATGAAAATTGGAAAAGTAGTTGTCTGAAGTTACTTTATTCCTAACGGAAGAACAAAATTATTATTTCCTCTAAACCTTAATTATTTAGGAGATGAGAAATAGGGTAGAATAAACAGTTATCTAACCAAACCCATCGTTTACATACATGGGATGTGATTTATAATTCATACACTCCTTATTGTTACAGATTGAAGTATGAAGTTATCAGATTAACAAGTGGCATTTTCGACAATGTTTTTACTTTGTTTAACTTAATGTTTTGAGAATCCCAGTCGCCGTGACCTTTGGCTTACTTCTGGTTGTTATTTGTAGTCTGTTGTCAGTTCAGATATGCCTAGGATTGTCAGTAATGCAAAGAAGATTTCACACGAACAGGTATACACTCAATATTTTAAAACTCTATTAGTATTCTGGAATTTATCAACAATAAAACAACTATAGTAGAAAGTTTTTAGTGGTATATTTCACTTTAATATAAACCGTATAGTTTTGACGACTATGCAGGGAATCACATAGTCATCGAAGCTAGTCAGTAACTTTTGAAAATACAGATCAGTAGATGAAGCAGTTAGCAGTGAAACTAGCATGATCTTAAATGAATTGAAACACACCATTTCAGTGTACACATTTGAATCTGTCCTTCAATATTAACCGCTATACAAAAAATACAAACAACTAAAGGTATCTAATATGGGGAAGAATCTACACTGAATGCTTCAACCTTTTAACAATAACACTAACAAGAAGAACACTACCCTCTCCCCAATTTTAATAAGCCATTCGGCTAACTAGAAGCTGCGTTAACCTAGACGTGGAAATCAATCAAATCAGTTAGACTGTTCACCGTTATTCGATTAAAACCTTATAATTGTGACCCTGTGTGAATATAGGCATATGTATTTATATATTGAACAGGTGCTTGCACACAGAAATTTCTACGCTATTCCACCACACATTATAATATGGACAATATACAGCGTATGCACGTGAATGGGTGAAACTAGACACATTTTGTTGAGTCATTTCATCAAGAGGTATATGCATAATAAAATAAAATTACTATTCCAACTATGAATGATTCAGCATTCTGACCTCACAATATACAGTCTACAGGGCGGATATGAACACTCCCACGCATACTCACAACGGCAAATAATTATTACTACAGCTTTGTGCACAAAAATTACAGTTGCCAAAATAGTCTCATTTCCACACCTATCCTAGGGACGAAGATTAATAAAAGTTATGAATACAGGTAGTGCTGGCACGCACACACACACATACACACAAACGGGAACTAAGGCACCTCACGCCAACACCACCAAATTTCGAATTAATGTCAGTCATACTTACATGCATTTAACGCAAAATACATAAGAAATAATTTATCAGTTATAATTACGTGAACAGGTATGTGTGCGCACACACGCAGGTAAAATAATCAGAGGTTTTTGAGGAAAGCTTGCGGAAAACAGTTAAAATATTAACAATTAGTGATGATTTTTCACAGTCAATACACCCAGTACTTACCACTTATAATCCATGATGGTAGAGTATTTATTCTGTACTGATTAAGTCCACTGAAAAGATATACGACCACATAAACTACAAAAGTCTATTAACCAATAATTTGGCTTCTACAAGTCACTTGACATCTGCAACTAATGAGTGGGCATCATGTGAACTTGGTGACTTGGGACGTATTTGAAGCATATGATTCAATCAGAATCTGATTTCTTTTTTTAAAGCGAAATGTTCAAATCGAATACTATAGAGAAAAGCTTTTCGTCATTTTCACTGTATCAAGAAAACTACAGAAAACCTTAATTTAACAATAGTTTTTAGCCTGTTACTTTTCAAAACATCTCATGAATGTTAATAAACCAAGAGTTAATGGATTCATCAAGTCTTGGTAGAATTCCATAGCTGAAGACCCTGTAGAGTGAGTTGCTGTATACATTACGTGAAATACACAAGGAATATATGATTAATAAGTAAAATACCTTTTGAAGCAGTTATAACAGAACGAAAGGTCGAATTCAGGTTGATAAAAGGTGGAAGTTTTTGATTTAGTTGTATCCTCTGAGCTAAGTGATTTAATTGCGAAGTTTCCATTAACCTTCGCAATTATATAAACATATACCATTAAACCTGGACTATTTCTATAAAGTTATCCAAAAACCGAATGAGTCCGAAATGAAATATTAATGCATCTGAAATTGTACCTATCTCCAAAAACCAGTAAGTGTTTAGATCGCTTTGATCTACTCAGTAAGTACTACTGGTTGATGTGGGGAATTAGTAACCACTCATTTCAATCAGTCAATTGCATACGGCTTTAGAAAAAAGTGTTATTAATCAGATTGCGTAGGTGTACATCACAGTTTATTTGTAACAGTACACTGGGTGAACTTCAGGAGGGTTGGGAGGAAGTCGTCTTGAATCAAATAAGAAAGCTGTGGTATTAATAAAAATATACATTCCTAAAAAAGGAGGAATGAGATATGATCTAAAAAGTCAACAAGCTCTCTCTTTCTAGTGTTAAAACTCTTACAAAGAAGTCAATGAAACTCAATCCTTTCATTGTATTTTGTCATTGTCTCTGCATTAAAATTTGTGGATGAAGCCAACTATCTCTGATGCACTTAATTTTTCACATTACACTTATTCAGTGTACGCCATATTGTATAAAAAATGGGAATGTGAAGCGTACAATGTTTCAGTATAGCTTCAAGTATTGTAATTACCTCACCATGTATATCTACAGTAAAACCTCATAAAGAAGATGTGCTTCTAAACATTGATGTCACTGATAGTTTGACAAAAATGACAAATTTTGACTGGAATCAGGGAACAAATCTATTGATGATATGGATTTACCTTGCTGAACTTTTTTTGTCAAGAAAAAATTAAATCCAAATAGTAGCTGGTTACATTAAATTCATGGTGCAGCAAGTGCATCAGACAGAAAAATGATAAAAAATTGAAACAGCTACACTTTTACTCTGTCATATAGTGTCAATTATATTTTTATTTAGGATAAATTATTACGTAACCAATACTGACTTTGTTTGCAAGCCATACAAAGGAAAGTGTAAGTAACTTTATTTGAAAAAGCAGTTTTGTAAACATGTATCAGGACTCCATAGAATAGAAACGTTAAAAAAATTGGCTTCTGGCTACTCTGAATATATATTGCAGATGAAAAATGACAGCAGTTTAACACAGATAATGAGACTTATTCAATGTCTGACTGACTGATAGTCTCTGAACAGTCAGTTATGCAATAATCTAGATTCAGACCATAGATCAGTTGGGATTAAAAAAGTGGATTAAAATAGGCACCACAAGGTAGTTAATAGCTTCATACTGATATTTTTAAACAGACAATCACAGGCACTATTAAACTGTAATTAAAGTAAGCAGTGAACCTCTGTTTACTCAAGATGATACTACAAAATGGCTATGGAAGAAAAAGTTTAAGAAGTTTTTATTTAGTCAGCAAATTTAGACGAAAGAATCCCTTCCTAGTACTGCTGAAAGTGCTTGGGAAACTAAATTTCAGCTACTTTGGCTCACTGGAACAACTAGATTGAAATAATTAATGTACATAGTGAAACTACAGACCATTCAAAGAATTAGTTATGACCTTTTGTAGAAAAGTTCACTGTGTTTCTTAACTGAGATGTCAAAACCAAATGATTTTATAAAAGAACTTCTAAACGGTCATGTGTTCCCTAGAAGCTTTGAAAGAAGTACTGTAACTGCAGAATACATTATTTCAGAAATTCTAAGGAAATTACTAGAAGTACGCTGAACACATGAAATAATAATCCGCAGGTGCAAAACTTCCTTCACCACTTACAAATCTGACTGACGAATACCTGTAAAAAGAGTTCCCATCAAGATGGTTAGTTATCCAAAAAAGAGGAAGTGGGTTTTACTGAAGGAAGACTATCGACAGGACTGTGTAATTTGAAAGAAAATCTTTCAAAGAAGTCTACTAAGCAGAAGGTCGGACCATTCCTGTTGAAAATTTTAATAGGTAATTTCCCAGTAAAGTATTAAGTCTAGAAGAGTAAAGTATTTATAACTCTTTGAAGCTTAACACTGACAACTGTTCCGAAAGTAACACAGTGGGGAAAGAATCTGTGTATGTGTTAGTAAATAGTACTTTCTAATATAGGTTTTGTGACGGATTTGTCTGATTTCATAAATTAAATTGAGGAATCTAAAGCTGACTGTTCAATGCTGTGCAGTTTTTGGTGATCTTTAAACGATATTCACGTGTTGGCTTGCGTGGATTTTACTGGCTACAGGATTTCATCATGAGCTGAAATCGGTTAGAGAACTATTGGAAAAACTGGGAGTATTGAATAGCTGTTAATTCTTAGTTTGGCAACACCGGTGTTCAAAAATAAACACACAAATAGGCTACTTTAAATCGCTGATCGATAACAGTTACGTAAGGTTAAGCGACATTTGTAAACATTTTGTCTTGTAAATGCTGTTTTCTGTGGAATTAAATTAGGTCAATGGTGTTAGACATCTGTAAGTAATATATCTCTGTACAGATGTTCAGAAAATCCAAATTAAAAATGTTGCCAAGGGGTTGAATGTTTAATAAAATCGGAAGTTGAAACTGTTTTCCATTTTCTATTGAAATGTGTTACACAAGCGTAAATTAACAATGGGAAATTGGCTTTGCCCTTCGAAAAAATCTGCTTAAATTCCACCTATTACTCAATGATCGAGATGACAAATCTTACCTATGCTAAGTGTATTGGGAGATACGTATTTCTTGGGAAAATTTTCCTCTATGTTTACTGTAGTCGTTTAGTGCCCGGTACCTTTTTCACATATCAGTTTCCTAATGGAATTATTATTATTATAACCCAGGTTACCTACTCATAATTCCTAACAGCCAGTAGCACTAAAATATCAAACTATAATGAGCTTCACAGATGTCAAATGACAAATATTCCAAATATGTGGGATCAATACAGTGAGATAAGGGCTATAGGAGATGGTTCGAACTTATATTTAAGATGTACTGATATCAAGAATCGGCCGTGTGGTGTAATCCAGCAGTGAGCCATATTTTGGTAGCATATATAATTCTCTGATAATGAAATGATCACTATCAATCTGTTTGTCTGTGCATTATGTCTGTCGCCTCCTCTAACTATTCCTCAGATTTCTTAATGAAATCAAAAGCATGCAAACTGTGAGAATGATCATATCACAAAGATATTGTTTAAACTGTTTAAGAAATATTCATTTTATCCTTGAACGAATGGTGATCTATTCAAAACGGCTATCCGAATTCAACTGTTATAAAGGCCAAAACAAGCATTTATGTATATATATATATATATATATATATATATATGTCCTAGTTTAAAAACATGATAGTTGCTAGTTTAGTTATTTCTTCAGAAGCTTCGATGTTTCCATCTTTCCTACCTGAAAATAATTCATCCTAATACAGATGAAAGTGTAATTTGACATTTATAGAAATGAAGTGAACAGATTTCAAGATTTGTTTCTAAAAATATGAAAAGAGTCAACCTGAATTGTATTATTATTATTATTCTAGAACTAATTCAGTCTTTCATTTATTCTGCTTCGAAAAAAATAAATGTCACTCATTCTTGTATGTCATAATATGTTGTATTGAAAGATCTCTCTGCAGCTGCCGTAAAGATATGAAAAATTATAAACCCTTAAACAGTCAGTATTTTCAACTGTAATTCCAATGTCCGAGCTAGCAATGAATGTTACGGATAAACGCTGAAGGATATCCGTAAGTATCACAGAGACGAAGTAAGGCAGTAAATACACTGTGTTGAAGAGTTTCAAATCAGTTTATCAAATTAATCCGCCTGATTAAACAGAATTTAATTGATAATGTCAGTCTTAAACTTTATTTTCCACTGGAAAATGCATTTTTCCAATCTTTCAGATGGTTGATAAAGGAGTAAAACAGTCCATTAAAGTCCCTTTGAGTAAAGGACCACATAAATTTAATTAAAATGCTTAAACATTTCATCAGGTATAATATGCAATTATGGTTAACACTGTAGGGAAGTTTATTAGCTATTCGGATCCCCTGTTTTTGATTTTCCGAGTTTGGATCACCCATTTTTAAGGTCAGAAGCAATAATACTCATTTATTTAACTCCAACTGAATTCGATCACTCTAGGAATGTGTATAAAATAAGAGAGACCAATAAAATAAAGCGGTTTACATTTGAATCAGAACCATGGAAATACAAAGATTTGTGGGATATTTGACTCTGTTTAAAGAATGCGTCTCAGTTTTAGAACCGAGAAAGATATATATATATATACACTTGTCAGTCAACTGAATTCTCTGATACGTAGTCCAATGACAGATTAAAAATTTCAAATCGTAAAAGTTATTCTTCCTGGTTCTTCAATAATATAAGAATTAAACTTGGAGATAATAGTTTATTTAATGTATCACACAGAGACTCAGTCGTACTCACTGGTTTGTGCTTTGAGTACATTTTACTGCTCATTGATACGTCCCACAGCCATAATTCCATGATGCTTATAGGTCTTAGATTCTTCTAAATATTTACTGTGTTGACTAATATCTATTACATTGGTACTGATTCGGTTGCTGAATCTTTATTTACTGATAATTGGTTATTTGGGATAAATTATGCTTGATTTGTAAACCAGTAAGCAACACTGTATTGCTGTCCATTGTGCCAGATAAACAAACCTAAATGAAACTGTCCTACAATGTTGACTTTTCTTTGTAAACTTTAAAACATTTAAGGTGGCATAATTGTAACAGCTAATTGTGTCACTCACTAGGGTTGTAGCTCCTGTATGAAAGAAGCAAAATATTAAGTCTCATTATACTAGGGAGACTAAAAGATGACTTTGATGGAAGACCTCGCCTAGAACAAGATGGATTAAGGACAAATATGTCGTTCGTAGAACAGGCCGCAGCATTATGCATTATCATAGAACAACAACATAAATGACGGTCGAATTTCTATCCCAATTTAGTCAAATTTCGGAAGCCCTCCAACAACATCGACAGTGAAGCAATCTGGAAATTGTCCCAACAATATGAGGTGCAATGCTAGAAATATTTATAAACTTCATTCAACAGCCATGTGGAGATTCTGTATGTCATAAAATTAATGACAGAATGCATGACTGGGCATGCTGGACCGACGAATAGACCCTAAATCACTGTGCTATCTAAATTTCTTGTCCACCTAAATGTATAATGCATACTCCAGTTCATATTATTTTGTTGATACAATTGCGCCTAAGGATTTCACTGAGTGCTCAGGAACATTTTCAGGGAGGCTTTGACCCACGAGTTTTCGGACAGAAAAAGAGGATAAACATTGTGGATTATTGGAGCATTCCTTGGATAAAGCCATTTCACTTCAGCTGATACATCATTATCGTTTGTATTAATTAAAGTTTCTGCACTAGGGGTAAGCACCTTACAATAAGAAACTTGCTGAAAATTCTGTATTTTGTATAGACACATTATCATCATTAGATGACCAGCGTTTACTGCTGTGAAGTCAGCGGGGAGATCTGCTACATTTAGTACAGGGAAAAGCATACGAGATTTCCACACTAATCTCAAGTCACTCACTGCTTCTGTATGGTTCAGACACTTGGTGTGCACTGCATGAAAGCATTTCTATAACTCTACTACAGACTTCAATCAAAAGATACCATCACTTGATATAACAAAAAACATGGGCCTCTAGCACTGCAGACCAGTCAAGTGGATATGAATGTGGATTTGACATATGCTGGGGAGACAACTGATTGATATTACGCTCCAGGCCAGCTATTGAAACTCAAATAGGAAGAGATATCTTTATGAGTTCGAGAGTGATGTGAGAGTGATCCGGTAAACAGGAAATGAAATCCCACTGGGGTTCATGAAGCCATCTAGAAAGACGACAGTGATCAGTGTAAAATGGTCCGACGTTATTTATCTTGCCAGATGGACTTCTCCGAGGCAGTGAATAAAGGTGATAACAGTACCTAGCATCAGATTAAAGGCTATTCATATCATGTAAGAGAAAACCTGTTTTCTCGTACCATGTAGTTGAGCTTGAAGGGAGTGGCATATCTAATTCTAATTTTCAAAGACTAAACACCATTATAAGGTCTCACTCAAAACTTAAGGTATACTTTGATTATTTTTCTATACCTTTACATCCTACATATGCTTATACTTTGTAATATCATTAACTGGAAGAGATTTAAGTAATGAGGCATAAACGACTTACAGACTTCTATGGTTTACTAGAGGTTAGCTTGGCTAACATTCTTTTCTGGTGACAACACTGATACCCGTTGGTTACGAGCCTGATTATAAGATATAGCGCTTATTCAGGGCTTCGTGAATGTCAGTTATCAATCAACAGATTTCGAGTTAGGGAAACAGGTACTTATGATATTGAAAAAACTACTTGGGACATCACGTAATGGACCAAATTTTAGTTGGTTAGTGGCAGCTAGTAGTTGGACCTACGATGTACGTTAGCTTGATGTACTTACATTCCGATTAAATGACAATGTCAACAGATGTCTTCAGTGACCAAGCCTTTCTCTCCAGTAGAACCAATCAACGGAAAATCTAAAATAGTTTCAGGAAATAATGAACTAGATGATCTCCATAAATTCTTGATGAGATTTTCTCTGAAGCTGAAACTACAGTTATTAGTTATGGTACTTCACGAATGCATTACTTAGCATAGTTGGCAGTTCCAGGTAGTTTGACTAAAATATATTACATACCAGGCAGGGAAATCTTTCAGGATGAAGAAATAAAAACTGTGAGATTGATTGAATCGTCCTCCACTTACAAAAAGATAAACATATTGGCGTGATTTTCGATCAATGATTCAGTGAAACAGGTTAAAAGAAATACAGTAATCTTATGTCAACATCTTACACTAAAACAAAATGAGGGATAATATCAAGTTGTCGATATTCTTTTGAACAGGTTGTAAACACCATTAAACAATTACTACACATAACTTGTTACTTCTTAACGTCTGCCTAACTGTATTTGTATGTGTATGAATGCACATGTTCAAAACACTGAACATATGATTTACTTCCAAGCATATATAATGGTTGAATGAATACAAATGTCAGATGAGTGTAGAAATGGATGTCGGAAAAGAATGTTGGTAAAGTGAATACCTTTCTGCGTTAATCAAGTGAATGTCCGTTAATTACGTTACGCATTTCTTTTTATCTGTTTGATAAAAATCTTTATATAATAAACAGAACTTCACTGTTTTCCAGTGCACAAATACCCGAAAGAAAAAAAAACCCACATCGAAATGTGCAAATTAACGGTTTCTTCTCATAAATCCGAATATAAATGTAAATAATGTATCAGCTGGGATGTTCTTTGATAAGTATATTTGGTTTATTCGGTTAAAAATATTTTCGTTTTCATGTGATCAGGCCTACTTTACATGTGTGAAGGATAGGCAAACCATAGCAATTCCTACTGATCTCTGTTGTGTTTATAATGAAACTCTATCGACCAGAAATAATGGTAGCCTTCAGCTTATGCTACACTACAGGTTTAGGGAATATTCGACGTATGTATCTGACGCTTTGTATGAAGCGGTCACAGCATTTTCATTTCATTCAACTACATACGCACGCATCTATATCTCAAGAATTCAGACTTATAGTTTTTCTTTTATTCTCCTGCATTAGCCTTACTGTTATTTTAAACCATGGTATTACATGGACAGAAAACCTGATTCTTCATATTAGACACCTTGTATCGGAGTATTTATCTGTTAACCAAATTAAAATTCCGTGAAAGCAGTTGTATTTATTTTCATTTTATGACAAGGCTAGGTTTTGATCTTGCTTTGCGTTTAGAATTTTTTTGTTTGAGAATGTGGAGTGAAACCAATGTCGGCTTAGGGACCGTTGGGACCAGTGACCTTTCAGGTAGGTACTTCGCTACACATCTGTAATTCAACTTGGTTTACTGGTTAATCCTAAGCCTTAGAGGGATGGAACATCGTTCATGGAGCTAGCAACATCACTTCCTAACCATTGAAACTGTAAACCACAGTCAGAATCTTGAAAACCCCTCAATTCGGGGGGTGCATGATGCCTACGAGAAGCCAGTCACCCAGTGTGTCTTCTTTCGATGAAAGCATGGGGATATGGAGTGTCCAGACCTTATCTGAGGTTTTCAACATTCCTCAGATTACTGAAGAAATGAGAAGACATGATACAGGAGTGCCAGAAACCTGTGATGGCAGAGGGAATAGAAGTGGAGTGCCCAAATTATTTACTGGTAAGTCAGTAATATATCCCAGTCATACAGATGACATTAATGAGCACAGTGAATGTGTAGATGTTATCACTACATATTTGTACCCCACCCTCATTTGTGCATAAAGTCAAGTTTATTGCTAATATATCTCACGGTGATTCACAGAATAACATTCCTGGAACATATTATCCTATAATTAGATAACTTGTCTGACTACTACGTACCGTCTCTTGAAATATTCAAAATTTGTCACCAAAGGTAAAGGCCATCTTTATCGTTACTTTATAAGCATCATTTTTATATGCGAATCTGACAACCTCTAAAAACCTGCGAGTACATTCCAATAATTTTAATGATGTTTGATTTCTCATCAGTGAATTACTTTTTCACATTCCTAACGGGAAGTTACTATTTTTAGCGTATGAGTGTAACTATGTTTTGATAACAAATAATGGTAGTCTCACTTTATTTTGAATACACAGAAGTTGGAACGGTTGTACATTTGAACTGTATCAGTGCGATCAAGCCGTAACTGACCCATTGAATGACCTGGTTTACTTACTTTAGCGTAATCATATATAGAGAAGGAGAGTTATCTAGCTCATATCAGTAACTCACACGAAGTACTTTGAATATGTCAACATTTCACTCAGTTCTCTTTCATTTTGTTCCTAAATGTAGGATCAGTGTAACAGATTTGCCGTTTATGTAAGAACAAAAAAGTTGTTTATTGTCATGTTTACAAAGGTAAACAGAAATTGATATGATTATGAACAATAAATTGTGTTCGAAACGTCATCCAGTATATAATACTGTTTCACTGTGTGATACATCTAATAAACAAACTAATATGGAATAAACAGAAAATGATTTTTATCTAATAATAAGAATTAATCCGAATACTTAGACGATTCAAAGTCACCGGCTTTATAACTGATCTAATTATAGATAGAGACGTATAATTTGAAGCTTAATCCAAAGTTAATCAGGTTGTCTACTAATTTACTTTTATCGACTTTTTTCATATAGGATTAAGTGAATGACTGTTATTGAAGGAATTCAGAAATAGTTCATAATTTCTAGCTGGAAATTTGTAAGTGAGCAGCAATACTCCTATACCCAGTGTTACCATCCTAGATCTGTTGGTTTCACAACTGTCAGCTTACCGAAAAGTAATTCTCCAGTCCTTCCTAGTTATGCATAATGATCTGCGTATTTTCATTTTGTGCTCACTCAAAGGTTACTTTGTTTAACGTAAATTCATGTAAGAAGATAATTATGCGCTGAAATTATCAGATTATTTCATTTGAACAGTTAGAAGGACTTTGCATATACAAGTTGTTTACTCTGACTATTGAAATTTTATCTTTTTGACTGTGCTATACTGACTTGTTCGACCAACAGTAGATATGAGATCGTTTATCAATGCAGAGATGTCCGTGCCAAAGATCGACGTTATATAACTTCATGTGTGAAGTCTGAAAGAAATTTATCCATAAGAATTTTAATTCGGCACGTAATTTGTAAACATTCTCAAATAGAGAGCAGTCATGAAAAGCGATGACTTTCAATTTGGCCTTACCAAAGGATTAAAATCATACGTTTTATCAGGTTATGTGGGGAAATCTCTTTTTCAAACTGTCATTTCCCAGGAGACTCAGTCGCTGGATTCACAACTTTGAATGTCCATAAATTTACTTTGCAAAGTAAAAGTAAATAATTCTGAGTGGGATCAAGTCATTCACTAATTGGTTTTCTACTGCCATAGGATACTATTTTAGACATTTGAACTGAGCAGGAAATAAGACAGGTTAAAGGCAAACTTAAATTTATCAGTAAAGCGGGGATAATATAGATTGTATCTTCTTTTATTGGTTAATTTACTTACTGAGTTGGATTTAGACCAGTCTTTCTCCGTGCATACTACTGCGTTATGATGTAAGTAGTTATTGTGATTTGAACAGCTATTTGTGGTGTTTATTCCTTTCACTTCTCCGACTTTCTAATTTGTAATGCTCTTTGATTTCCTCAGCCACTAATTAAATTCAAACTTTACTATTTATTTCATGATAATCACTTTTAGTCACTGTAATTAGGGTCGAAGGACAGCGAGAATCAAAAGAATAAAGTGGTTCTATTTAGTATCACATATTTTATCCTGTCTGCTTTTGAACAAACGTGTCAGTTCATATTTTCAAATTGCTAATTGAATAGCAATTTACACAGTTTGAGGTGAAAACTCACCACAGTTTCCCTTGTAATCTGGAATAATTCAAGTCGGAAAGGAACATCTGCGTCATACCATAAAAAGCTGTCAAGAAAGCAATCATAAATGCATGACGCTTTGTACTATTGATTGGTTTATATGATTAATTGTATATTAAGTGATGTAAGTGTTATACTACTCACATCACTCAATAGCATATAGCATCGTTTTGCACTTATATTTGGTTGTCTGAAACCAAAAGAAAGCGGGGACAAGCTGTCATAATGAACACACTCTCAAGTTGTTGTTTTTTTATTTATCAGAATTAATTATTTGACTAACGACCATTTCAATTTAGCCCGACTGACTACTTGTACTCCTTCAGTTAGTTTATAGTTAAATTTATCTAAATTATATTTGTACACACAGTAAAGAAAAGAAAGTACGTTAAGAGAGAATGATGCCTAATGCACAGATACTGATGACTAGATGTTGTATACTCTAAAGTCATTCAAATGAGAATTTGCTTAGGTATTAAAACTTTCCTTAGACGCCATGTTTTGATCATGTAGTAATGTTCAGTAGACTTTTGTCTTCTAAATGCCCAGGCTGTCCGAACATAGTAGTACAATGATTTTCGCACCAAAACACGGAGTATTGGTCTAGGAGAATGGTTTTATTGTGGGAATGAACTTCGTTTCCATTCATGAAAAGTTTTTCACGTGATCTGTAATAATAACCTTCACTCTGCAGTAAACGATGATGTTGTCTAGAAGGATAATGAAAACTCTGGAATCAAAACATCCAACTTACAGAACACAGTCACTCTCAAAACACCTTTCAAAGCTACGAATTCTCTCCATTTTATCTCAATAACCACAGAATAGCTTATTAGTTATGGGGACTTATGAAAGTGTACAGCGTTACTTTAGAAGAATAATTTCTGTTTCACATACATCAAAAAAGTTCAACTTAGATTTTATGGGATTTTACTTGAATATTACACTAATCTTGTTGTTATCATATGGTTGAAGGCAACTGGCAAGATGCCTTGGGCCAAGGTTTCGTGCTTGCTGGCACTCGTCAGTCTTGAAGAAACTCATGTCCCTTTTGAGATTCCAATCCTTGTGACCCAGTGCTTCAGTCAGAGACTTCACCACTGAGTTATTTGGGCTTGCGACTGATCTCCTATGGTATTGTATTAGACACTTTGATTGGGCTATGCACCGTGATGGAGAGCCACCTAGCATGGTGGTCGCATTGTAAATTTGAGAAATAGAATGCACTTTGCGGCAAATACAGAGCTGCACGCATGAAATCAGTTAGTGTTCAGTCAAAATACACTAGTCTCCTACTTAAAAACATCCTACATAAATTAGTTAATTTAACTGAATAAACTGGGACTGAAAGCTTGATTAGCACTTATGAAACATTATTTTAGTCAATTTGACAAAGGAAACTAGCTTTCAGAATGTACTGAATGAGTCTAGACACTTATAGTTTTCGCTGTATAATAGGTAGTTTATACTTTTTGCTTCACATATGCACATAATTATAAGAACTGACTAATGAAAAAGTATAACAGATATTATAAATGATAACTTACATGAAATTAACGTGTTAGGGTTAACTGATAAAATTCAAAGAAAACAAGCTTACCGTCATCTGAATCGACCGCTTCAACGGGAAATTTTTCATTGTATATTAATAGCAAAAAAAGGATAAAGAAGATTCTAGTGTGATTAAAATTCATTTCTGGTCTACGATTTAAACGGATGCAGATGTGCCTATTGTCTTCCTGTTTTGTTGCTTTCAGAACTGGGATATTTTTTTAAGAAATTATTTAGTTGATGCAGAATGAATATAATCTTTAAATCTTGGTGGATTTTTTGTTCAAGTAACCGGTGTTTATTTCATAAAGTAATATACTTCTGTGAATATGTTGCACAAATCAGTCAGTGTGGACTCGATTTATAAAATAGCACAATAAGAAAAGAATTAAGGTTTTAATAACCTGTTATCAAGTGATAGGCTGGTTTCTTGTTTCCTATGTTAAAGAAAATATTCATTTGGATTAAACGGGACCATGATATTTCATTGGATGAAAAATAATTTTGTGCAGTTTTCCTACCTACCAAATGGTAATATTTCCAAACCAATCACATACATGCGAGTTGATAAGATTATCAAGCATGTGTAAAACGAAGAATTAGGTAATTTTATCAATTTCTCTTCCTCATTTTTAATTTTTTTTCTGATGAATTTAGCGTGCGAATTAAAAATCAAACAGTTCATATTCCCTGGGTTATTGGGCTTTGTTTGATAGATAATAAGTTCATGAATGATACAAGAGTTATAAGTCATTTGAGATGGAAATGATTCATGACTGGGAACAGAAAACAAAGAAAACGCACATACATATTGTATGTAATACTAAACAGTAGCTGACTAGTAAAAATCACATTAATATTGTCAGTAATATTGACGAAGAAGCTGCAAACCCAAATAATTATGGAAGAGAAATAAATGTACTGAAATGATGTGAATGACTAACTATCCACATTGTTATATTCATTGCTTGCCTTCTGCGTCGTACTCAGCAGAACCTAACACCAAGAACATGTGTCTCTGAATTGAATTCCCTGCAGGTTTAACCTCGTGGAATCATTAGGGATATGTTAAATTTCATTAAGACAAAATCACAGCGGCCTTAATCAACAGTTTTCTGTATTAGTTTTCGATATAAAGTCCGTGATAGCAACACTGAAAGATATTTCTTTCAGAGATGAATAAACATGTCGTACGGTACTGGTATTAAGAAATAACTGATGTTTACATTTACTACATTGTGGAATTTAGTTACATTTTTTAAGGTGTTAGCACGATATTAGAAAAGACAGATACACATTTCAGCTATAGGCTATTAGGGATCACTCAAGTAAATATAAGGTTAACGATCATGAGTCTGAATTAGTTTTATCAACTATTCGAAATGTGATAATTGGTTTGGGTTTTGCAGGTCCTAAATACGGATCAGAAACTTGGCGGGTCACAAAGAATATTTCCAACAGCCTGTTGCAGACCTTTATCAACAACTGTCTTCGCTCTATACTGAAAACCAGATAACCGGAAAGAATCATAAACAAGAAACTACGGGAACAAACAAAACAAGAACCAATCGTCCAACAAATATTCAGGAGAAAGTGGAAATGGATTGGACACTCGCTGAGGAGGCCCCCGCTGGCTGACATCGCGCGCGCGTCAGGCCATTGCTCGAGTGGAACCCGAAAGGGAAGCGGTGAGTGGGATGTCTTAGGGTGACGTGGAGGAGATCGTGTGAAGCGGAGTTGAAACGGTATGGACTAACATGGATGCTGGTGAAAAGCACAGCAGAAGACAGAATCAAGGGAGACATGCAGTTGAAGTTTTATGTTCCACTAGGAACACAAGGGAACAATAATAATAATAAATGCTGATAAAACTTCCTTCCTCCCCAAAATAATGCTATGTGGTCCTTAATTGTCTAATAATATTATTTATTTTATACGTGTACTAGGGCTATATAACTTTTGTAGCTATACTTGTTTTCTTGTTCTACTTAATTCCTTACCTGTTACTCCTATAAATAAGATAACTTGAAGGTAAACTTTGTATAATTTTTCTGAATATGAAACAGGAAACTTTCTTATTTCTAGAATCTCCATAGTTCAGAATAAAATCCATCAAAATTCTTGTTTTCAATAAGTTATATAGCGAAATACGCATAAGTGTAAATAGTTGTGAAAGTTATTTCCGACATATGAATGAATGAGTTGAAACATAAATTTCACCTGTCCAAAGCATTTTTTATTCCTTCACGTTCCTAGTGGAACATAGGGCTTCAAGCTGGAGGCTTGAAGCTTCCTTCCCTCTCTACCAATGTTATTACTGACTTAGCGAGGTAAAGGAGTACGTCAACCGAGGATCGAATCCCAGACGATATGTGTGGTTGGCGAGCATTCTACTGCTGTGCCACCGACGCAATCCAAAGCACTACATGTAGCCTATAAAGACAGAAGAGTTAATGAAAATGAAGGTTTTCGATGAAAGCATATGTTTTACGCATACGCACATAGAACGCATAATTCCATTGCCTGTTTGAGTTAGTGCTATAAAAAGCCTGGAAAGTAGGCCTGTATGTCTGAAGTTTAATTTAAGTTCCGTTTTCGTGTGCATTCTAAATGTAGGTGTGTTTTCTTGCTATTTGAGTTCTTGACCTTTTTTTAAGCAAATTTCTGGCTTCTGCATCAAAACACTTCACTAATTACTGTCGACTGTCAAGTCATCTGTCCCACTCTTAGTCACTCAGTGCTTTATGTAAGTTATTACATTATTTATTTTGTTACCAATGTTCATATATGTTCTGGATATTTTTTCATTCTGCATCTATCCCTAGTTCTGATTTATTGTAACAGATCCATAAGTTTAACGTAAAGTACCTTTTATTTTGAATCAAACCTCTTTACGACCAAGACACGCAGTAAACTCTAGTGAATACTGAGTCTTTTGCTGACAACCAACAGATCAAAATTCAGGTAGCAATTTGAACGAGAAATAAAAGTAATGCAGATAGTTCATCGGACGTCTTATATCCTATTACCCCGATTTTATCAAGAAAGTAAATTTCCTCTTGAAATGTAGACTGAGTCTGCCAGTTCCTTATACAAATATACCATACGTACATAATTTTATACTTTATTTGTTCAGTAAAACGAAATCCTATAGAACACTACATTATACAAATTCTTCATTCATTCAAAGTTGAAAAGGAAGAGAAGAGAAGAATCACTGCTTGTTTTTGTACACATTTGACATCACTTTTTATCACTCGTAAGTATCGCGTACATCTGCATTATTAACAGTACCAGCTTGAAGTCAGACAGGTGCCTTACTTTGTGCCAAATTGTAATCAAAATAAGACAAACACTGTACGGAGTTGAATCAACTGGAAGTATCACACAAGGAGAAATCAAACATAAAAACGGAAATGCAGTGGACAAGTGTAAATTTTGAACAGTACAGACTAGTTTTCCAGATAACAAAAAGTGAATACACATATTTAATTGCGGGTAGTAAAAATTTAATGCCGAGAAACCCACTGTCACAGACTTCATGGATTGTACCATGCGTTGACATAACTATATCTGATCTGAGTCTAATTCATCAGGTCTTGCTCTTTATCCACCATTAAGTGAAGACCCAGAAGCAAACATTACCAGAAATCAACAGTGATATTTCTCAGTGATTTGTTCATGTTTTTACAAAAATGATTTTATATTACCTTAAAACCATTTTCATTTATTATATTCTGTTGTCTTAATGACAGAACATTTTGGTGAAATGACATTAATTAAACGCATATCTCGCAGCCGCTAACTCGAAAGCAGTGACTGGAGGCAGCAGAATGATAATCTACAACTCGCTAGCACAGTTGGTGAAACTGTTAAGTACCAAAAGTCACTGCTTAAACAAGGAAAAATTATTTTTAGATAAGTGACTCTTAATTTCAAGTCGTAAAGCATACAACAATAGCGAATGGAATTAAAGAGACCAGGATAATTATTCAATAGAAATTCAACGTGATTGGAGAATATTTCATAAAGCAGAAACTAGCCCATTAAAATGCATTTGTTCCAACCTAATATTATACTCATTGGCCTCTTTACAAACTAATCACAAACTTAATGGACAGTCAGTAGTTGATTCGTATAACTTGTGCTTTTGAAAATCTTATTGCAATCAGTTTTGCTTTTCATATGAATAACAACAAACGTACAAAGACTTTACGTATCGTAACCTGAATGCTTTCAACCAGGTTTCAACTGACTACGAATTGATGTTGATGTCAGGTTGACAGAACATCAGTTTGGAATGCTTGAAAAGACATAGTTTATTCACGAGTTGCATCATATTGACTCAGTATGCTCAGATAGCAACTATGTTAAAATATCAAAATCTAGAATAATTGGCCAGTTGACCTATTATTTTTGCTGACCTTAAATGAACATAGGTGTCAATAATAATACATAGAGAACACAACATTCATTTGAACTAGTGACTGTGTGACATCCATCAGGTATAATTCAAAATTTACTTGGCAGTGAGAAAATTGTTAGCATTAGATGAAATGCAGCGTTTGCATTCTGTATTAAATGCTTGAAGCAGAACACCTACAGAGGAAGAGAAACCTCTGAGGGACATAGTGAGTAATTCTGTGGATGAAAACGGTTAAGTTTTAAGCTTTCATCATTAAAATAAATGATATGTGTGGAGTCCTCAAAAATAAACTTATCCAATTTTTACTACAATGTAAGAAATGAACATATTGTACATTACTTTGTTTTAACCATAATCTCCGTACTTTGTACTTTACCTCGGGTTTTTGAATGAAAATATAGTTCTGCCTTCGACTCTCCGTCTTCTCCACCTTCTCAACTGCCGTCGATCAATTCTAACCACCTGCTTTCTATCTCAAATTTTCGCAGGAGCACCGTAGTTTCTTCCTACGTACTTTGGTCGACCTCCGGCAACATCAACATTGGAGAATTAGTATTGGAGCAGTCTTCTCACAATACCCCTGGAGTCTATTACGTTAATTGTGGATTTTGGACCTTGTAAATACCCAAGTAACAAAACTCTAATATATTCTTCCAGTAACTTAACTGATTTGGTATTTTATTTTCTATCTGAATTTGTGATACTAAGCTAACAGAGTCTTAGGTCCATCACATATGCACCAACTTCTCTTTATCTTAAGTAGGGAAACAAAAAGACTATATCAAGAGGTCACTGTTCATTTTTCTCAAATCCTGTAATCTTTTGTTACAAAACAAACTCAATAAAATACTGTCTATTCTGATGATTTAATACGAAGGGTTGCACAATACATTCATAGCACACAGGTTAAAATGCATTACAGTCAAAATTTTATGAAAGGAATAAAGAACGCAGTAAGTCTCAGATTATCATTGTAGAAACAAAAGCATTCTTCAAGTGGTTACACAGCTGCATAAAATGCACTAATGTTTTAAGATCATCTACCGAATCCATGCTAACTTGCTCCATTTTCTTCATTATAGACTTCTATGGATAGCGGAGGCCTTGGCCATTCATGAATTTAAGGCAGACCTTTTGGTATAGAAGAAATGTGTATAATCCTTACTTCTGCCTTGGGCGTAGAGGAATAGACATTTATTCATCTATTTGTTTATTTTGTTTATTTAGTTAATCTATGTAACTTTCTCTCATTACTACGATTATTATTATTATTACTATTCTCACTGTGAATTGTTTCCACCTGCCCCACTTGCCATTCTAAACCCAAAAGTTTTTACAATATTGAATTCTATCTCATAAAATTTCACACCATGTTACGTAACATTTCATATTAACCTACTAATCCTATAATTATACACCCCTTTCCAATATCTATAAATCTTATGAATTATTCCATGTATGACAGTAATTATTTTACTACTTGACATTTAATTATGATAATAAACACAGATATTTTAACTGCATTTCATACTATTATTATTTCATGTATTCACATCGTTGATCTAATTTCCTCACTGCATATAATTTCTTAAAAACCATATATATATATATATATATATATATATATATATATATATATATATATATATATAGTGAATTACATTACGTCATCTAACTTACTAAGTCAGTCTTACTTTAGTTGCTGTCTGATTAACCTTGTTTCTGTATTAGATCATTCTTTTTTACCTGATTACTTATCTAAACTTCACAAACCTCATGTACACACACAAACAATTATATATAAATGGGATTGTACAGCTATGTGAATGAATTCGCCGAAAAGAGTCTCTTCACTGAATGTCTTCTCTTTTTCATATGACTAATTTTTCTGCCAAACTGTGTTTACAATTTTTCAGCTGAGTACCCGTTGATTCCCAAAAGAAAAACGTTTGTCTGACGGTATTTAGATTATAAGCT